>CM042034.1:60519278-61144278 GCA_023525975.1 Smallanthus sonchifolius
TCTTCGTCTGTAAATGATGCCCTGCAATGTTTTGCTATATTCTCGTGTATGTGCCACCGACATAGGTTCTTGGAACAGCCCGGAAATATTTTATCACACGCGTTCATAAGAGCTTTGTCCCTGTCTGTTACTATCACACGCGGCTCCATACACTTTTGCAACATTGCTTTTATTTGCAGTAGCACCCAGACGAAGTTTTCGTCCCGTTCTTTTGATATAAATGCATGAGCGACGAAAAACGACCGGTGTGTGGAGGTCACACTGACCACTTAGACAAATGGAAGTTTATACATGTTTGTTTTATACGTCGTGTCGATCATCAACACGTGCGGGAATGCACGCCACATCTCGTACGATTTCGGATGAACAAAGAATATCTCCTCCACAATATTTGTGGCAGGATCTTCCCGAGTATAGTAGACGTATTTTTTAGAAGAAAGCAGGTTTTCCAGAATCTGCATTGGAGTTTCACTGACTCTCGTTTCGTTTTTTATCTTTTGTATCGCATTATAAATGTCCTTTTAATGCAACTACTCTCTGGGTTTTGTTCCCTTATAGTTGCCAGAATGTTTCGTGGCAACATGTTTTGCGAATACAACTTCCCCACCAAAAGTTGTTCCGACTGAGACAGTCTCCTCGCAAACGAGTGCGCCTCAAGATGTTGACTAGGATCGTGGTTATGACTGTCATCCTTCACCGTTAATTTCCAATCACCAGTATTTTCTTAGTACTCTCCTTCCAATTTAAAGGGACAACCTATTTTCTTGCTACCGGCATGTCTAACCGTGGCAGTAGACGCACGTTCGCCGTGACGGTCACACACAAGCCACACCTTGATAAACGGTTCCGTCGGATCGTCGCCTTTTCTCCTCGATCGTCGGGTGACAAGGACGTAACCATTCTCACGTCCTCTCCGGACAGCCCAATCCACTAACTGTTCACGAGACTGAAAATTCTGGTCAGTTTTATACGACACGTTTTGATGGTTTTGTTCCTCGTCTTCGGAGTCTTCAGTTTGTTGTGTCGGGTTAGAGACTTCATCGTATACGTATTCGTTCGTGGGTTGTGTAAGGTAAGACGGTTCACCGTATACGAACTCGGGATTACTCAGTGGCTCGTTCAAATTTGGAAGCCTTACCCGTTGATGAGAATAAACGTCGGACGAGACCTCCTCCCGGTTCACCTCTTGAACGGCAGAACTTTGCGGGTTGTTTTCCACCGACTCGTTAGAATATACCTGAAAACCATAGTTACCATCCCACCACCAAGACATGTTTATAATTTTTTTTAAAGCATACGTTTGGTTCGAATGAGAATTCTGCATGGTTAAATACACAAAATTTGGGCCCTATACGCATCGTATAGCCCAATACGATGTGTAAAGGGTACGAGGTGATGTGACTAGTGGCAGAAGGTACATCGTACCCTAAACTGCAACGTATTGCCCTATACGATGCGTATACGAGGTTTGAATGACCAGGTTGTAAGAGAATTTCGGACATGGGAAATTGTGAAGGGCTATACGCATCGTATTGCCCTATACGATGCGTATATGGCCAAGTCCGATTAGCATTCTCCGTGTGTGGTTAGTAGTCCCCATTTTTAAATATCATATATATTCGAACTAAATTCAAAATCTATAGTATATAATAAATAAAGGTTTTGATTGTATGTTTTTTCGCTTCTCTCTCTTATTTAATAATGATATTAAACTAATACATGTTTAAGTATTTAATACAAATCTATTTATGGATACTTATTAACCAAATAAAGTTAATATAAATTAACATTTATCAATTACATAAAAATATTAATACCCAGTTGAAAAAAATATTTTATAAATTAACTTAACGTAATTTATAATTTTCACTTCAAAGTACATTTTTTAAAAACATATTTTGGGGAGTGTATGTGTTAAAATATTACATTTTATTCAACACGCATAATAAACAAGTTTATTCAACTCATGTAATAACAAGTTTTAAATAAATACAATTTTTATTTCTAAGTATATAACATTATATTCAAATTATTCGTGTATTACACGAGATTCTAGCCTAGCCTATTATAATTAAATCATCTGATTATGACATACCCTAAATCTTAGCTAAATTTCCAAACCGCCAAAAATATATCTAGCATTACCCTAAGTCGGTCGCCATCTAATATATGAGTTCCAACATTATAAATCATCAGGATCAAACGCATTCTTTGCAACCTAAGATTTAATTCAAAGAATCAATGACAATTCATCGGAAATGCCAGAGTTAATGATTAAAACCCAACATTTACCAGAAGTGCTTCATCCAACACTAGTCGGAAACCCGCGCGATGCGGCGGCGACGACAATTTACAACGCGGTACTTGTTTTTATTTACTTTAGCAATACTCTCGTGATATATTGTATATTACGTCTGTTAGTTTCCTATTAGTGAATTAAATTAGTAACTCCAGTAAGTAGATCATAGACATAATTTTAAAAATATTATTAACATAAGATATATCAAGCTAACATTTTTACATCACTATATTACATAGGTATTTGATGTCTCACTAATTTAATAGAATAACCAAATAATTCTTGAATAAAATAATGAACAGACAATGATTGTCGAAGGGTGTGTCCACGAACAGACATTATATATAACTTCATCTTCCTAAAATAGAAAAAATAAAATAAAATGTTGCTGGTACCATGTTTTAATCTGTAAGACGTCAAAACTGAATTGTGAGCCACACGATATATAGTTCAAACTGACCAACTTGTTTCAATTTGGACATTTCGATCGGTTTCAACTGTTTATGGACACATCTTAGTCAACCACTTCAAAATTAGGGTTCCTGCTATCACTTCATTGCGTACATACCCACAATGCAAGCTTTTTCTCATAAACCTAACTTATCCAGTTTCATTTAAAATGTTATAATTGTGCTTGTTTATAGCATCAATTTCTATTATGTTTATGATTTTCTACTGATACAAAAGATGCTACAGAATACATGAAGCAAGCAGAGCTGGTATGTTTTCAAATACTCATTATCTGTATTATTTCAAGTCCCCCGTTACTCATCATTACAAAACAGGGATTGGACACGGCCCAGACACGACTAAGTGATGTAGGGTTTAATAACCCGTGTTTATAGGTCGTGTTGTGTGCGTTTTAGTTAGTTTTGTATGTATCTTTGTGCGGTTTTATGCGTGTTTGTGGTTGTGTCTACCTCCCAGGTTATATGTGCTAAATGAGCGAATAATGGAAGCGAAGCAGTCGGACGAGAAGCACGAGAGATAAAAAAGTCACAAAAGTCAAATTCCTGGATTTTACGGTCTTCACGCCACGCGAAGACCTGGGTTTCAATGTTCGCGACACGCGAGGATCTCCATAGGCGCGCTTGGCTAATTTGTTCTTCGCGCTACGTGAATAACTTGGTTTCCATCTTTGTGACACGCGAAAATCTGTTTTTACAGGAAAATTAACCTAGTTCGGGTTTTAATCTCTATCAGCCCTCATTCCCGATTATCTTCGACCACAGCCGTTCCAGAGCTTCAAGAGGGCGAATTCCATCATACTTGGGTCGATTGTTCTTAATCTTTGATGTTTGTAAGTTCTAATACATTAGATTTGATTGTTGTTATGAATATGAGTAGCTAAATCTCTTGTAGTCCTCTTTGGGTCTAGGGTTTTGTTGAACACTTGTAACCTCTTGAATGATTAGCATTGGTTTGTAATTTTGATTGGAATGTTAAGCTATATGATTTCACTTATTGATTGAATACTTTAAACTTCATTGATTGATTTCTAATTGTTGTTCAAGTCTCAATAGTCTCGGGTTTCTTTACATCGGGGACAACTTGGGGGTTGGATTATAGTTGGTTGATCATTGATGGTTGTGTGAGAATAAGTTTTATTTACAACGAGTTCTTCCATTATCACCGAATTCAATTGAACCGTATGACTATGTCTATGTAATTGCTTTGCTAAATATCTTGAGAGAACTTGTGTTTGCATACCCGAACCCCGGAAAGGATTACCTTTCTCATTATTGTTTTAAAACAAAATCTAAATCAGTTTTATTGTTTTCTGTCTTTGAAATATTGTAACAAAGTGACACTTTCCACATACTCCTCGTGGATACGATACTCTACTTACCCTTACTGGTTAAGATGTTTAAGCATTGTTTTTGACCGACCAAATGACATCGATCACTAAGCCATGATCAAACCCAGCAGAATGGCCCAACGGGTCAGACCCGACCCAGGCGTGAAATTAGGAAACCCGTTCGCTTTTTGAAGTGAGCTGCAAGCGGTTGCCAAGTCAAATAACTGTTTCATTATTTTATGCATGCATGGTTCTTTTTTATGTCGAAGTAAAAATAAACAGCTGAACAAGAAACGGGTCATATGAGCCGAATAGGTTGAGACTTGAGAGTCGCCAAAATGCAATATACTTTCTAAATCATTTAGTTCAAGATTCAAACATTTAGTATTTCTTGAAGGAAAATACACACGGAATGCTCTCAATGATAAATTTCTTACTGTGGGAAGTTCTGCTCTCCTTTCTTCATTTAAACATCATATGTTCCAACCCTCTTAGGCACATTAGTTTTGCATTACACGCAACGAACATTTGTGGAGGAATTCACAAAAACTGTATCTGCAAAAGAAAAATATAAACATTTATGTTAAGAAATAAACTTTTATGTTAAAAAATAAATAGAAATAGTCAATTTAATAGTGGAAAGACTTGATTGCTACGAATAATATTTTTTGGACTTTTGATATAGTGATTATACATTTTTTTAATCTTTATACTTCATTGTTTCCTTCTCAAACCCGATTGTGTGGAATTGTTTAGCATACTCCGAATCTTTATAATTTCAGATTTTAATTTCTCATCCCCGTTCATAGCTTCAGCTTGCCTCCTGATTTGCAAAACAAAACCAACAACTTCATTAGTATAAAGCTTTTTGGTACCTGTATGTAACTATCATTGATGCCAAATCAATCTGTTACAAAACATTAAAATCTTTTGTCTGTAGCATTTGCAGCGAATTTCAATAAAGCAATCAAATTTTGAGTTGAAACTATCATGTTTGACCTCAATAGTCAAAGTACTAAGACCTTCATAGCATACAAACGTTTATTACGTAGACTTTTGAGGTCAAACCTACAAGATTTGTTTCTTATATGGCCCAAGTATTTTCATTTGTAGCAAGTCGATCAATTTAAATAGCTCTTACGAATTTGAAGTAGAAAAATACTCCAATGACCTATAAAGAGTCGAACTGGTTATCATTTGGCAAGAAAAAAGTAACCATGGCAGACATGTCACCGGGAACAGTATTTTTGTTTGCACCGATTCGAATACCTTCTCGACCCATCAATACCCTGTATTCATAAGGATTTGTCTAAATTGCCCTTCAAGAATCACACACATGGGCAAACAAGTAGTAAATAGTCTTAAGAATATCCCAAATAGGGATATGTTCTGCAAACTTTATCAAGCAGATGCACCTTGTTTCTTAAATTTACCAAAACCAAATGGTTATCAGTTCCACCTGACACAAGATCATATCCCCTCTCTATCAAACTTTGCAAAATCAACAAACATGAAATATGTAGGACTCGATTTCTCTTTAACATGGAGTTAGGTGGACTGATGGACCGACAATCATATATACCGCCATTTTCCTGCATTCCCCCATTTCATGGGTCCCATCTTTCTCCTACCTTAAGGGGCCACAATAACATTGTTCTACTCACAGCATATGACTGGTTTAACATTTTCATTTCATGGGTTGGACCTATATGGATGAGGGGGAAACAACTATTAGTGTATTCAGTGAACCTGCGAAAATTTCTTGTAATTGGCGAGAACTTGTTCTTGATATGCTTTGTACTCTGGAGTCGTAGCCTGTAAATCAAATAAAAATAGTCAATACAAAGACAACCTAATATTGGCACTAATAAAAGTGTTAAACCTGTTTTAATGCAACGGCTAAACCAGTAATGGTATGATTGTGTGGACCCCCTTGAAGTCCTGGGAACACAGCTTGATTGATTTTATGTTCAAAGTCATATATCACCTACACAGACTCATATTTGAACGCTAACGGCTAAACAATATGAAAAAAAAAATTGTGAATTTATTGCTGTCAATCAACTATAAAACTCACTTCTTCGCCTTTCTTGTTGATCTCTTTTAGCCCCTTCCTGAAAAAGATCATTGCTCCACGTGGCCTTAACGCATGCTGGCATAATCATATACTCGAGCATAGGCACTTGCACCGGCTACTATTAATTTTGGCCTAAAAAGCACGGCACTTTTCTCCATTTGTAACATACAATCAACTTTTCATAAGGAAAAAGATACAGGAATATGAAATATCATGCTAAAACTTATGACTTACTTGGTCAGAGTCGATATAACACATGCTTTCACCAATGCATTCATCAACCATAATTAAGTCAGGCCACACATTGACCTAAGTTTCTTCCATTCAGCCTCAATTTTGTATCTTCCTCTACAACACTCCAATTCAATTCTCGGATTCTATTTAAACCCTCAAATCTTTTTCTCCGTTCTATTTGTATCTTTCAAAGAAGATCCTCCATTGCTACCCCTTCATGTCCATCTTCATCTTCACATTCATCTTACCAAATTCATCGGCCTCAAATCTTTTCTCAGAAGCACTGAAGCGAATTCTAAGATATCTACACGGGACTGATAATCATGGTTTATTGGTTTCTTTTCCTATTTTACATGCTTATACGGATGTTACTGATGGTATTATTAACATTCTTTTCCTATGATTAACACGGGACTGATAATCATGGTTTACTGACCGCCTTCTATGATGCTGACTAGGTTGGATGCCCGGACGACCGTCGATACACGGGGGGGGGGGGGATATGCTATTTACCTTGGATCAAATCTTGTTTCATGGTCTGCTAGAAAATAGAAGACTGTATCCCGGTCATCCACTGAATTCGGGTACAAAGCCTTAGCTAATACAGTTGCCGAATTGACATGGCTTGAAACATTACTGAGAGAACTTCGTGTTCAGATGCACACAGTTCCTGTTCTGTGGTGCGATAACTTGGGAGCCACTTATCTGTATACTAATCCGGTTTTTCATGCAAGAACCAAACATGTGGAAGTAGATTTTCATTTCGTTCGAGAGAAGGTTGCACAACGGAAGTTACATGTTCAGTTTATCTCTACCCATGATCAAATTGCTGACGTTTTCACAAAGCCGCTGCCATCAGAACGTTTTCTTCACTTGAAGTCCAAGCTAAGAGTTGGTCCCCAGCCTTAGCTTGAGGGGGAATATTATGCGATATTATTAGTAGAGGGGCCGGCCCATTTATGATATGTTAGCCGGCCCTAGGTTCCTGTGTAGATCCCTATATATGTATAGGTCATATTGTAATCCTAGAATACACAAATCAATATACAATACAAGTTACCAAGTTTATCTTCCATTAGTTCTAATTTCACTATTTTAGTCACTGTGGTTTCTTTTTTGTTTCAATTAAACCCAATCGTCTGTTAATTTTTCTAAATTGATCATAATACCCCTGTGAGATTAAAAAAAAATTGGTCGGATTACACAACCGCCGCGAAGCGCGGGCTTACCCACTAGTAACTATGTAAAGATATGAAGTATCTATCCTATATAATAAACAAGTAAAATGGAGTGACACATGTCACCACCACATTTCATCTCACCAATTTTCCCCCAAAAATCAAAAAACACTATTCGGATCTACACGCGGGTAAAAAACATGCCCATTTTATAATGCTATTAAATCCTTTTAACCCGTTCAGAACCTTTCATCCGCTCATATTCACAGACAATCAAAACCCTAATCGCCCCCTTTCTTCTTACGTACCATGCCTCTCTTTCAAGATCTTCAATAACCTTCAAAATCAAATCATAATCGGTATGTAATCTATACTTTTGATCTATTTTTTCAATTTCCCTTTGATTCTTTAAATATATTTACGAATCTTAGCTTTAACCTCATATGTATTGTTTACCTTTCAAGATCTAGGTCTCCTCTGTTCATCGCATCGTATAAGATCTCAATCGGTATGTGATATCTTTTTTTGTTCAATTATTTCATATCCATTATATTCTTGATATCTATTTATGATTCTGTGTTATAATTTTAAGAATTGAAGTTTTGGTTATTGTATTTTTTGCTCCATCTATAGGTTGTGTCTTATGATTCTCTGTTTTATTGTAAGATTTATGAATCTCTCAATGAAACCCTAGGTTATTGCATTTTTTGATTTTATACGGTTTCGTTTATGTTTTTGTTGAATACATTAATAAACAACTGTTGGTATAAAAACTAATGAATTTGGTTTAAGTTTTTTGGATATTCATAGACAACAGTGATTTAAAATCAAATAAATTACTCATCTACAATTAAAAAAAATACATACAGAATCAACCGTTGGTATAATAACTTCATTCCTAAATAATGTTTTGCTAAAGTTATCTGACCACAAATATTTTATTTTATGATTTTTAAGATCTGATTATTGATTTTTTTTTACATAACAATAAAACATATTAACTTAAGGCAATAAATAAGGAAAGTCATTAATTTTAAAACTATATTTAAGGCAAAATATCAATTCATACATTAATTTTACTATGCAATTTTGACCAAATTTTACTTCAAAATTATTAATCAAATTTACTGTTAATTAATACCACAATGGGGGATCGTATTCTTTTTAGGAAAAAGGTGAGTTCAAAATTATCTTTTGGCCTATACCTTCATTTTCTTTTCAAATTATTTGAGCTATCATATAAAGACATTCATCTAAAGCCAGCTTCTACAAAATTAAAGGTCTTTGCATAAATCTGTTATTGACCTTTATTACATGTTCCTTTAGGGCTTGGGTTTTTTCTTTGGATTGAATAGCTGAATTTAATATCACAGTAAACACACATAGTAAAAGTAATAAGGTGAAATGGTGCTTCTTTCACACGTGTTTTGAAACTAATTGTTATCCATAGTATGGTGATATTGTTTTATTGGAGAAGTATCCCTTCTATTCATAGGTTTTTAGATTATATTACATAGGGCACTTTATGGTGTAATATTGATTTTTAAAAGCTCTTTTATAAACGTATTCTGGGAAGCTGCCTTTTTATTTATTCTTCATGTGTCAAACTAGCATAATATTCTTTGATAAGAGTAAATACTCATGCTATTGGATGTGTAATATGCTTATTTTTTGCTGCTGGACGAGCTAGTGTATCTTATGTGAGGTATTAAATTGATATCTATAACCTATCATTTATTTGGCATTGTTACAAAACCATTTTTATATATATCTACAATTTGCAGCATCGATTGCTAATAAATCCAAACAGAATTTAAGGAAAGCAATCATGGCTCTTGAAGCATGCACATCTCGCTAGTAACACATATTACGTTGATAATCTTTATTTAGAAAAAAAATATGTTCTTAATCAGAATCTAAAACTCACCACATATGTACCTATCCATTTGTTGAAGATCAACCAATTGCAATAGGATGGGAAGATGTACTTACTGACCTCGCTGTTGAGATTTTAGTTGATCCATAACATAAGAGGCAAGTTTAAAAAGTATATTTTATACTTCCTAAGAAGCTTGATAATAGGCTAACAATATTTTAACTTTGTTTTTCACAAAGGGAAACTACTAAAGCTTTTGGTGGAATTTGGATAAAGCAAAATTGATTCTTCCGGTAAAGCTACAACCTTTTAGTTAAGTTCGCACCTAATGTAAGAGCTCCTCTTTATACAATTAGTATTATGCGTGTCTAGGTGTTAGCTGTTTTTACCATTATGAACATCTACAGATTTAGAATCAGTCTTAAAATCCATTAAATTAGAGGATGGTGAAGTTTAAAGATTGGGGGTGTCTTGCAGTTTTAAGATCCAGGATTCTAAACCATCAGCAATTCAGTTAACGGGCTCTCAACAAATGAAGACTGCAGGATCTGTTGAATGAAAGCAAGCGGGTATTTATATTTTACTTATTTTTTTATTCTGTTGATCTATGCTTTTGAAATTGGTAAATTAAACGCATGACAATCTTTTATTGATAGGTTGTACCTACTGCTAAGGGGCATGCACTTGATGATGAATATGGCATTAACTTCTTTGAAACTGTAAGTAAAATGCCGATAAAGTTATACCATTTTGTGTTTAAGATGAAGAAAAATAAACAATAATTAATGTCATACCATTTTGTGTAGAATGTAAAAACTAATCTAAATATGGAGCAAGTTTTCTTTTCAATTGCAAAGGATATCAAGCATAGGCTTTTAGACACCAAATGTAAAATAAATAGGTGTGTTACACAGATTCTAAATTTATATAGTACTATGTTGTAGTTGTATGTGTATGATGTTTTCTATTATTATCATTTTAAAAGTTAGCTCATTGTTTGATAAATACTGAAAATAACCATTTTAACCTTTTGAATGATTTGATGTTAATTTAAATGACTATTGGATAAGGTTTTTGAATATATAGAATTGATGATCTAAACAGAAAACGTTAAATGAAACAAAATGATACAAGCTAAACAATATTATTCCATCATAGATCATTGTTATAAACTTTCTCATATCAAAATGACACTTTGTATTTTCAGGATTATCTATTTGACCTCAAAAGTCAAACTGTATCTTTTTACAGGCTGTAGGTGATTCTCAGACTCTATGTTACTGGATTGATTACACTGAAGTTCCATTGAAAGGAGCAATTTGTATTTGCGAAGTAAATACTGCATCTAATCATTAAACCAAAATTATATTCTGAAATGAATTTTATATTAAAGAAACCTTTTTATGTCAGCAGGGTGCGTATGATGAAGTTTACAAAGTAAAATGGCATGGTACAGAAGTTGCTACAAACACGATCCGGGCTTCAATTGCATTAAATGAGATAGTGAGGCGAGCTTTGACCATAAAAAGTCAAACAAGATACTTTTCCAAATTAGTATGTTTGACCCTTTGAAAGTCAAACAGGAACTTATTGATATTCCTTTGGTCATTTTAACTTATGTTTTAAAATGTGTTTACTCAAACCGTCTTATCGTAGTGCAACTTTGACATCAATACTATGCTCAAGCCACATGATGGGTTTGGTTTCTTATCCTAAGTATGATGTTGCTTATCCTAAATATTGATTTTGGTCATTATATATCATGTTAAGCTTGGTACCGTTATGATTAACCTTATTTACAATAATACCTTGTAGGAATTCATGGCAGATTCAGCCATTGGTATTGGAGGTAATGAAGCTAATACTGTTTTTGACAAGTTGGTGATCATTACCAATTATTAAGCAAGCCTCAAGGATGATTACCAATCATTAAGCAAGCCAGTTTTCTACGTTGTTTCAGATGAAGTAATCAAGGCTCAAGTGCTAAGCATGGTTAAGTTAAATGAAGCCATTTGATTTGTTACGTAATCTAGCAAATAAAAGTAGTGGTTTCATGTAAAGTTAACTCATAAAGTTTTGTTTAGATTAAAAAGTCAATAGGTTGCCTATTTCTTAAGAAATATTTATAAATTTATGAATTGTATTCGGTATATTTTTCATTGCACATTTTATCGTTTATTCAGTCACCGTGTAATACACAGCTTCTTCAATGTTTTTATCGTGGATGATGCGTAACGCAAAATATGAACAATTATGACAACTTACTTATGTTGAATTCCCTATGCAATTTGTTTATAAAATTCCATATTAGTGTTGGGAACCAAGGAAAAAGGGTTTTTCAATTGGTAGAATTCGTTTAGTTTCTCCTTATCTTGGTGAAGCCTATTTCTTAAGAATTCTTTTAAATAAAGTCAAAGGACCAAGATCATTTGAAGATATTCGTATAGTAAATGGTCATCTATGTGTTACATTTAGAGATGCATGTTATGATATGGGTCTGTTATGTGATGACATGGAGTACATTGAAGCAATTCAAGAAGCAAGAAGCAAGTCATTCGGGTTCTGGTCATGACCTAAGAAGCTTATTTGCAACAATGCTAATGTCTAATAGCTTGTCAAGACCAGATTTTGTGTGAGAACATACATGAAAATACTTGTCAGACGATATTCTATACAACTAAAGAATATTATTAAAGAATCCTCATATGTTCTTTTTAATGCACATTATTATATAATATGTTTTATTTTTTCTATGAATAATTCATTTAAATAATTTTTGTTTTTGCATTTCACCAATTTATTACTAACTGAAGATTAGATCAAGAACTTGACATTGTTACAAATAGAGAAATTTATGCTTCGTAATAACTCTACATTACGAAACTATACAACCATGCCTTATCCTGATGATGAGAGTATATCTTCTGCACAAAATCGGTTTATTAATGAAGAATTGTCTTATGATATACATTCTTTGCAGAATGAGCTAGATAATCTTTTGATTGCATTAACAGATGAACAACGGAACGTTTTTGACAAGGTAATGAGAGCTGTTACAGATAAGAAAGGAGGTGTGTTTTTTCTTTATGTTTATGGTGGAACTGGTAAAACCTTTCTATGGAAAACATTATCAGCATCAATTAGATGTAAAGGTGAAATCGTTTTAAAAGTTGCGTCAAGTGGTATTGCATCGTTGTTATTGACAGAAGGTAGAACAACACACTCCAGATTTCTCATTCCTCTCAATCTTAATGAAGATTCTCTTTGTCATATTAAGCCAGGTAGCGAAGATGAGCATTTAATAAGACAAACACAATTGATTATCTGGGACGAAGCTCCAATGGTTCATAAGCATGCATTTGAAGCTTTGGATAGAACCTTGAATGACATATTGACAAAAGATTCTTCAAACAACAGTAATATACCATTTGGAGGTAAAGTTATTATATTTAGAAGAGATTTTAGACAAATCATACCTATTGTGCCAAACGGAAGCGGACAAGACATTGTCAATGCTGCTTTATGTTCATTATACATTTGGAGAAAATGCAAGTTGCTAAAGTTAACAAAAAACATGAGACTGACCATTGGGAATGACAAAGCTGATTTAGAAAAGATATAAAACTTTGTAAAATGGCTTTTAGATTTGGGAGAGGGAAATGTTGGTGGCATTAATGATGGCGATACGGTGATTGATATACCTGATGATTTACTTATTACTGACTAGGTTAGTGACCCGTGTACTACACGGGTTGAATATAGGAAATAATGCCAAGTAAAAAATAATGTTAATAATACCATCTAATGTACTGGCTGAATAATGGATACAAAGTGAAGTAAAAAAGATGATCATATTATTACATACGATATCAAACTGTTACGTGCACAGAAAATAAGCGATCATTATTAAGAAAAACCATAAAGTCCGATGAAAAAAAATCATTTGATCTTGCAGAGCTTTGATGTTGTATGTGACATTAGTATTCTTGTAAGTTTAGACCTTTAACAAAGATAAAATTAATAATAGAAAATTGTTGAACATAGAAAATGTAGACAGATTGTAATGACATAGGGTAAATTATCATAAATATACAATGAACATTATTTTAAGAAAAAGCAAAACAAAAAACAGAAATTTGCAAATTATAAATACCATTCATAAATGTAAAAATTAAACTCTAAATGGTTCTATTATTTTACAAATGTCTAGTTCATAAAGTGTAATCATCCTTGCAAATGTCTAGTTCGTTTAACATGGTTATTCCTGTTGACTCCATTATAATCTAAAAGATGAAATTCATATTCATCAAGATTTTCAACAAAACCAAAAAAAATGCACAGAAAAATATTCAAACAATGTGAAACAGTAATTAGAGTATAAAGAAGTATTCTTGCACAGCAATGTGAACCTCTTTCTCCCTCTACGTAACGACTTTTATGCGATCAAAGCTTATGATAAAAGTGTCCAAACAGTGGAAACCCATCCTAAGTGTATCCATATGTATCAAAAACTCTTAAACTGTTTTGTTATAAAAAATTGGATTTTTATAATTTTATTTTACTTTCTAGTTATAAAAAAGTAGTATAAGTGTTTGTGGGTCACCCCTATACCAAAAAAGTGACTGGTTGATACTTATCATTACCTTGGCAAGATTAGTAGACTTTCCTACTCCATTAACTCCAACAAAAACCACAACATATGGTTTATGGTGTTCCTTGACACATGAACATCTCTAAGAATGTCAATAGAGCACCTTGGAGTTAAAATACGATAAGAGTATCTTCCATTGCAGCATGCAGTAGTTCTTTCAATGTAGTACAGATTATTTTACGTAAACTATCCGCAAATTAATCGAAGTGACAAAAAAGAATTATCATTAATAGAATTCTCACAAGAGACCGACCAAGTCCCGCTTACCTGCACTGTTGATGATATCCTAGTAAATGAAGCAAGCTTTTTGCCCTCGAGGGTGACTGCTATAGACTCGCAAAGTTTGTCATCAATTTTTTTCAACATGTGGCATACAAAAAAGAACTTAATGATGATAATGTAAACACAACATACCACATTCTTAGTCATAAGCCTGTCTTTTAGGGCCTTCAAAGCTAGTTCTATTTTCGCCTTCTCCAAATTTGCCTTCCCAGCAATGCTAAACAGGTAAAAGAAAATGATAATTGATCTATGACAACCTTGGTTTAAAAAAACGTGATGTCTCTGTACAATCAAATAAGCTTTATTTACAACCAGAAGTTGCCTCTCTCTTATCTGTTTTACATATCAACTCGTTTATTAAGTAAACCTTTTCATAATTTCTTCATTCGGTTGTTTTTAAAATATAAACTTCATGCGCTTTTTTTACCATGATGCGTTTTCCTAAGCACTTGGCGCCTTTTTAAACCAAGATGACAACTTGGTGAGGAAATCCCTTGGTCAGTATAGTTTTATTAACTTATGTTATTACGAAGTCATTGACCACAAAGACGCTATTATAAAAGCAATTCACTGATTAATTCAAGAGTAGAAGCCCCTCCTCAAACCTCAACCTCTGCTGCTTTTGTTTCTGAAAACTCAAGCAACATGTCCTTTATCAAGGAGGATCTGGAATGCTTCCATCCAGATGACTTAGAAGAAATGGACATACATCACTCATATGCCATGCTATCTATAAGAGAAAAAAGGTTATACTCTAGAACCGGAAGACCCATTCCAAGTAACAACTCCAACACCAGAGTTGGCTTGGATAAAAGAAAATTAAGATGTTACAACTATAACCAACCAGGTCATTTTGCTAGAGAATGCAAGGCACCGAGGGCAAACCCAACAGCTCCTCAATCAAGACAAGCTCACCAAGCCCAACCAAGACAACAACAGCAACAAGCTACTCCTCCAGCTCAAACTGCAGCTTGTGCAGTTGTTGGAACATCTGACTTTGACTGGAGCTTCCAGTATGAAGATCTGCCTGCTAACAACCAAGCTCTTATGGCAGACACAACTGAGATACCGCCTCAGGTATATGAACATCTATGTTCCCAAGCTTGTATTGATAAGGTGTTAGGCTACAGAAAGCATAATCAAAACCTTATAGATCAAAATGAAGAGTTTCATCAAATGAAATCCGAATTCACAAAAGTAGAAAACAGTTATAAAGAAAAAATTAACTGCCTAAAGAAAGAGATTTCATTACTAAAACATGAACAAACCAATCTTGAAACTCAAATTGATGATCTACTGGCTAGATTAAAATCTACCAGAGCAGAATTGGCAGAACAGAAAGTTCATGTTGACAAATATGAATTTGCATTCAAAAAGGCTGCAAAGACTTTTGGATGCTCAAATTCATGACAAGGTAAAAACTGGTCTGAGGTATCATGCTGAACAATATCAAGTCGTTGCACCTCCTGCTGACTACGTTACCATCCATGAACCAAGCTTCAATCTCTCAAATCTTGAAAAGGCCAACCGAGATCTTGATCCTTCAAGACATGAACCACTGGTGCAAGAATACACTACCTCGTCAGAATCTGAGTCAACTTGCTCAAAGTCTACTAAAACTGAGGAGGCCTCATCACCAGTACAAGTACCAGAACCACCTGCTCTTAAAGTCATTAAAACAAGTGCTCCTTTCCCTTTACCTGCTATTCTGGTTCCTATGCCTTTCAACCAAATCAAAATCAGCTATCCTCCAGAAGGAAGAAAGCTAAATGTTGAAAAGGCGAAGTCTTCAACCTCAAACAACTCAAAGCCTCAAAGAAAGGTGTTTGACATATGTCATGCGCCTGGAGAAAGAGTTCTATATGTTCAAAAGACATTGGAAGAAGCCACCTTTGAGCACAACAAATCTCACCCCTGGAACTTTAAAGACCTATTCAAAAGAAAGGACTATGTTTACCTTTCAAGGGGCAAACTGGCCAAATCATGATTTGTCTGTGGAAAATACAACCACACTGCCAACACCTGCTTTTACTACCTTCAGCAGCAGAGAAACAAACAACATGCTTTTGAGAAGACACACAAGAACAGAAAGGTAAGGAGTTATGAAGCCAAGGCAACTCATTTCAGAAACTCTCTTTCCCCATCAAGGAAGCAGCTGCCAAAGCCTCAACAATCTTGCATCATCTGTGGTGAATCAGACCACTTTGCTGCAAATTATAATTTTAATCCCTTCAACCAGATCCTTCATCAAGCCCCTCATAAACAAAAGCCTATCAGCATGAGAACTTCTACAGGGAAGTCTTCAGTCAACAAGGCAAAGAAGGATAAACACACATTGGTTGTTAAACCATCAACAGCCAGCAAAAATGTTGGTAATCAAGCCAAGCCCAAGAAACAAAAGGACAAGCCTTCAGCAGCAACCAAGTCTGCTGCTGCTCAAGCAAAACCATCAGCAGCAAAATCCACAGCTGCTGATAAGCCAAAGTCATCAGTAGCAAAATCTGCTGCTGATAAAGCAAATCCATCAGCAGCGAAAGCAACATCAGCTGCTGACAGAGCAAAGAGAACTGGAAAACCATCTCCTCAGCAATGGAAAGCCAAGATCCCAGCTTCTATCCCTTCAAGAATCATCATTGGCTCTGTTGAATGCACACATGTTGAATCTGATATTCCAAGAACCCTTTTCTTCAAGGATGCAAGCTCTTGGATTCCTCCCACTAACTAGATCTCTCTCATGTGCAGGGGTAGCCAGGTCATAAGAATAACACCTGGGTGGTTGACAGTGGTTGTTCCAGGTACATGACAGGCAACAGATCCATCCTCTCCAACTTCAGATACTTCAATGGAGGATATGTTGCCTTTGGGAGTGACTCAAAAGGAGGATCTATCACTGGACAAGGGACTGTGTCAAATGAAAGAATGAGTATTGATAAGGTAAATTATGTCAAGGAATTGGACTTCAATCTCATGAGTGTTTCCCAAGTATGTGATCAAAAGCATTGGATGCTCTTCACAGACAAAGAATGCTTTGTACTATCTCCTGGCTTATCCAAACCTCCTCCAGAGAAGATTTTATTAACTGCTCAGAGAAAAGAAAATCTTTATGTGCTTGACATGAATGAGGTCACTCCATCTGGCAGTGTATCCTGTTTTCTATCAAAAGCCTCAGTTGATGAATCAGCTCTCTGGCATAGGAGACTAAGCCACGTTAACATCAAAACCATCAACAAATTGGTGAAGGACAATCTTGTCAGAGGGCTTCCTGATAAAGAATTCCAGCTAGAAGATCACTGCATTGCTTGTATGAAGGGAAAGCAACACAAGAGTTCTCACAAGCCCAAGACTTTGAATACATATGATACTCCACTACAGCTGCTGTATATGGATCTCTTTGGTCCTACAAATATTATCTCAATGAGTAAGAAGTCATACTGTCTGTTGATAACTACACCAGATTCTCATGGGTATACTTCTTAAGAACTAAAGATGAAATTGCTGAAATTCTCAAATCCTACATTCTTAGGATAGAGAATCAAAGCAATCAGAAGGTGAAGATAATAAGGTGTGATCAGGGCACAGAGTTCAAGAACCACACTTTGAACTGTTTCTGTGAGAGCAAGGGAATCGAAAGGCAATACAGTGCTCCAAGAACTCCTCAACAAAATGGAGTTGCTGAAAGAAGAAACAGAACTCTAATTGAGTCAGCAAGATCTATGTTGGCTGACTCAAAACTACCTCTCACATTTTGGGCAGAAGCAATAAGCATAGCCTGCTATGTGCAAAATAGAGTTCTCATAGTCAAGCCTCTCAACAAGACACCCTATGAACTATGGTTCCAAAGAGTCCCATACATTGGATTTCTAAAACCTTTTGGATGTCCATGCACAATTCTAATCACACATGGGGTTCTTCCTAAGTTTGGTGCCAAATCTGATGAAAGATATTTTGTGGGCTATTCCTCTCAATCCAAGGCCTACAGAGTTTTCAACTCAAGAACAAGAATTGTGGAAGAATTAGCCAATGTGTAATGTAGAGAACACATTGTCTATGAACAGGGAAAAGGCCCAAACTGGCTTTTTGACATAGACTCCTTCACCCAAATATTTGAGCCTCTCATCTTCTCAAATATAGAGTTTTCCTCCTCTCAAGAACCTGCTTCCACCTCCTCTGACTACAGACCGCATTTTCCAAAATCTTCTATCAGTCTGAGAAAACCATCCATTGATCCTCCATCTGTAATGGAAGCCATTGAAGCAAGTGCATCCAGAACCACACTCTCAAATGTCACCAGCAGCAGCCTGTCTGAAAATGAAAATTTTAATGAAGACTCTTCGATAAATGCTGTAGATGCTGCAAACACTATTGCTGATAACACTGATGTAGCTGTTGATCTTGATGATTCTTCAACCATGAATAATGAAATCCCTGATCAAAATCAAAGCAATCTTGAACAAGGGATACAGGTGGAAGTGGTACCAGCTCAAAGGATCAACAAGGAACATCCTCTGGATAATATAATTGGCCAAGTTCACCAAGGAGTTCTAACCATAAGCAAATCTCTTGAGGCCAATATATGTTTATTTTCATGCTCTCTATCTCAGGTGGAACCCAAGAAGATAGATGAAGCTCTGCAACACAGCAGCTGGATTGAGGCAATGCAGGAAGAGTTGCTGCAATTCAAAAGACAGGATGTCTGGAAGCTTGTTGATCTTCCACCTGGTTAATCTGCCATTGGCACAAGATGGGTATTCAGGAACAAGCAAAATGAGAGAGGCGTTGTAGTCAAGAACAAAGCCAGACTTGTAGCTCAAGGCTACACTCAGGAAGAGGGAATTGACTATGATGAGGTCTTTGCTCCTGTTTCCAGACTCGAGGCCATCAGAATCTTCCTGGCATATGTTGCATCCAAGAATTTCATGGTCTATCAAATGAATGTCAAGAGTGCCTTTCTGTATGGGAAGATTGGTGAAGAAGTATATGTCAAGCAACCTCCAGGATTTGTAGATCCTGCACATCCTAACCAAGTGTTCAAACTAGACAAAGCTCTATATGGCTTACATCAAGCCCCAAGAGCCTGGTATGAAACTTTGTCTAGATATCTGCTAAGCAACAACTTCAGAAGAGGTGTCATTGACCAGACCTTGTTTATCAAAGATGAAGGGGGAGAAATCTTACTAGTTTAAATCTACGTAGATGATATCATCTTTGGATCAACAAGGAAGAAGCTATGTAAAGATTTCGAGATCCTTATGCACTCAAATTTTTAAATGAGCTCAATGGGTGAGCTAAATTTCTTTCTGGGTCTTCAAGTCAAACAAGTCCCAAATGGAATCTTCATCAGCCAATCTAAATATGTCAAGAGCATTCTGGAAAGATTCAAGATGTCTGACTGCTATGCTGCAAGAACCCCTATGCAAGTGCACCATCAGCTGACTCCAGACAAAGATGGTCAAGATACTGATCAACATCAGTACCGTGCAATGATAGGGTCTATCATGTATCTCACTGCCTCAAGGCCAGATATCATGTTTGCAGTATATCTCTGTGCAAGATTCCAAGCAGCTCCAAAGATTTCACATCTTCAAGCTGTCAAGAGAATTTTCAGATACCTAAAGGGAGCCCTAAGACTTGGGCTATGGTACTCTAAAAATGATACACTGACAGTGATTATGGGGGATGCAACTTGGACAAAAAGTCCACTTCAGGGGGATGTCAGTTTCTGGGAGGAAGACTTATTTCATGGCAATGCAAGAAGCAAACATGTGTTTCAACTTCTACAGCAGAAGCAGAATACATTGCAGCTTCAAGTTGCTGTGCACAAGTTATCTGGATACAAAATCAAATGTTGGTTTATGGGATGACTTTCATGGCAACTCCCATTCATATTGACAACATGAGTGCTATATCAATCACAAACAATCCGGTGCAGCACTCCAAGACAAAGCACATTGACATCAGGTATCATTTCATAAGAGATCAAGCTGAGAAAAAGAGAATCATTTTAACCAAAGTTCATACCAATGAGCAATATGCTGATTTGTTTACAAAACCGTTTGATGAAGCTAGATTTAGATATTTACTTGAATCTATTGGTATGATGAACTTTGATTAAAATATGTCTCTAAAGTTTGTCTTTGTAAATATGTTTGTCTTTTGTTATAAATAAAAGTTTCAACTCAGCAGCATCCATTTTTGCTGCTGACAGGTTTAATAATTAGCAGCAAAGATTTTGCCAATGACTGTTTTAAGTTATCAGCAGCAACACCCTTGCGGATAGCTTTAAGGCAGTCAGCAGCAACACCCTTGCTGCGGATCATTGCATTCATCAGCAGTAATAGAGTTTGCTGCTGACAGACTTAACTATCCGCTGCAACCAAGCCTGCAGTCCAAGTTTGCTGCTGATGGGTATAGATCAGTCTAGATTAATTTTTACCCGCTGTAAAAATCCCTTTCAGTCTTTACCATGATTGCTATAGTGTATTACAGCTGTAACAGTAAAAAGTGAATGAGGTTGTACTGTACAAGTCACTTTGCTTTTCCCTCCTCTGCCGTTATAAGAACAAATCAAATTTCTTCACCACCCCTTCACATTCAATTTCGCCCTAACTCCCATCACTTTCTCTCAAGCCTCCACAACATTCAAAGCCTTCCATTCCTAACCACCGTTCAAAATCTTTCCCTTTCCCTCCAAACCAACAAAAATGGCAGACATAAACAATCCTGATGATAAGTTCTCCCCATATCACAACCTCACAACATACTTAACCAAAGGAAAGAAGTCCGAGGGATTCGATGATATGATTGACTTTCTGTGCCGATCAAAGATACATTTTGCACTAACTGTCAACCCTACCATTTATATTCCTCATATGGAGGATTTTTGGAACACCTCCGTCTACTCTACCGAACAGGGAATTCCCCAAATAAAAGCCAATGTAGACGGCAAGGACATCATCATCTCTGAAGCTACTCTCCGAAAACATCTTTAGCTTCAAGATGAGGGGGCAGCCATCTCATACTCAAAGGAAGAATACATGAGGACCTTTGTATCCATAGGGTACACTGGAAATCAAAATGAGTACACAATCGAGAAGGCACTGATGGGCCCTCCATGGAAGTATCTCTGCCACACTCTTCTACAATGCATATCTCAGAAGAGAAGTGGATGGCATCAAGTGAGCTCTGCACTTGCCTCTGCTGTTCACGGTATGATTACTTGCCAAGGTTTCAACTTTGCACATATCATCTTTGAGGGTTTGAGATATAACCTTCAAGAGGGTGCAAAGCAATAACTTTTTATGTACCTCAGATTCTTGCAGGAGGTTTTCAACCAGGAACTAACATTTCACACCCTCAAATTTCAACTAACGGAGTTTTACCGTTGGGGAAGTGACGAACCAGGATCTCAGACATTAGTTACTTTGAATGACTCTACATGGGACTCAATGAAAATATCATATCAATCAAAATTTAAATGCGGAAGCGTAAAGAAAAGTAAATGCGCAAAACACACGCGCCCAAACCAAAAGTCCAAATGTCCAAACCAAACCAAGTACAATACAAAATAATCCAAACAACTTAAATAAGCAACAATCAAAATAGATGAATCCCATGTATGTCCTAATGTGCACCTGTGCCTTATCTTAGCGACCTGAGAAAACATGTAAGAAAATATGTCAACACGAGGTTGGTGAGTTCACAGGTTTCAATATATAAATAAGTGTTTACCAGATTTATTGATCATTCAATATGTATCTATAGGTAGCTAACCTATGTTCATGTTTAACTCAAGCGCTCGCAACCGAAGCTGACTGATTGTTTGTTTGCCTCCTGCCAGGTCTTTCAACACTGGCGGTGTGAGTAGGCTAACATTTCACCCGTTCGATCTCTAATCGAGTTAGCGCGACTAACGCGGGTGGGATTTGCAAACCCGGTAGTACTACTAAACATTACCTCGCTAAGATCCATATTAACGGTCCGATATAAGATGAGGACTTTCTGTGATAGCGTGTTACGTTTAGCTTTAACATCAATAACATACGAATTACAAAATCTCAAAATAGTTTAATCATGTTTTCTCTCCCAAGTTAAAACAGTAAAAAAGGGCCGTGAAAACTCACCTGCGTTGCGTTGTAGGTAGTATCACATAAGAGATAAGTTGGAACCACGAGTGTAAGTCTCAAAAGACTTACGAATGCCCTAAAATTATAAACACATAAATTAGGGATAATAATAGGAATTGTGACAGCGACACGGAATGAGAAACGTCCTAAAGAAACGCTCTAATATTCAAGAGTGGACGAACGTGTCCACGGAAATAGGAATTCCTTAAATATTCAAATTGTAATTACGTTACGCGACAAATGACAAAAATAATAATAAATATAATCGAGTGTTTTGTCATTCACAAAAACTAAGAAAATAACATAATATATTATTTTTAGGTTCGAAGGAATATTCTAATTACTCATTTGAGGTAAGAATAATAAGTACATTATTATTATTGAAGTAATAAACACGAGTAAATAATATAACCGATTATATTATTATTTAATCCCAAACGTTACACGAGGTTATAAAACGATTCGAAATAATATAAATATATATTATTTAATAATACGGGTCATGGGTTGAAAATAATATAAACATATATTTTATACAAAGTTATGGTTTGCAAATAGTGTAAATACATTATTTTTAAGAGTAGGAAATAATAATAAAAATGGTTTAATAATTCAAACCTGAGCTTACGGGTTGTTTCCCGGGCTAAAACACATTTATACAATATTATAATAATAGGGGGTTTGATTTTTAATATTTAAATATACTAAAAAGTGGCTCAAAAATGAATTGTGGGAGCCCGGTCTCGAACCCGGGTCTCTCCCACACACGCACACTGTCCTAACCAGTCCCGCCCGCTAGGGTATCGCGTATAAATCAGGTTTTGTTTGGTTTTATCAATCAAACCCAGTGGGTTCCTCCCCCTTAGCACGAACCGATCGAAAACCAGTCCCAAAACCCACAATTTGGACTTCGATCGAACTAGAAAGCAAAGGGGTTTTGATCATTAGATCATGACGAATCTGTAGTGTGGTTTAATTTTAAAATCATCAGGTTTAGGCTCGTTTAATTTCTGTTTTAGAAACCAAAAAACCCTAGGTTGAATTTGAAATCAAATCGATCAATTTTGATAATAAAATTGTTTGGATTCATAGGGCTTTCAAAAGGTAAGGGATTTCGTGTCTAACCATATCAATTAATTGGATTAAGATTGTGTTTAGGTTAGGGTTCGATTAAACCCGAATCGTATGAACCCTAGATTCTCGATCATAATCAATTCGATCATGTAAGCCCCAAATAACATAGGGCTTTTGATCTAGACGTCGAGGTGAGTTTGTGGACATGATCAATTTCAGTTTTCATTATCGGATTGATGGGATTCGATTAAACAACATTCATATGAACCCTAGGTTCTTGATTTCGATCGGATTGATGTTGTAAGCCCTGATAATGATAGGGCTTTCAATGATTAGACTGAAACGAAGGTGAAGGTTTAGATAATTACCAGAATAGAGTTCGAATTGATGTCCCCTCGACTAAAATAGTTGTCGACTTGTGTGGGTTTGGTCTCCGGCGATCCTAACTGCTTCTCCGGCCGAATTGATGCTTGCAACAGGCTCTAACAGATGCGACAGAGGTGTTTGTATTCTCAATTCGTGAGAATAATACAAGGTTTCGTCGGATTTGATAGAAAGGGCGACGGCTTCGACGGTTATAACTTGATTAGCCATTAATTGATTTAATTCTTGCGTAATGATAGTAATTAAGACTCCATGATGGTTGACATTATCATGTTAATGGATTTCGGTTTCAAATTTGGACAGTTGAGAAAAGATACGGGATAATTGGATCAAAAATGGATTCAATTTTGACTTTAAAAAGTCAACGGGATTAATTGATCTTGATTTTGACTTTGAAAGTCAACAAATAACGTTTAGAGATTTGACAAAATCAGTCCCCGAAGTTTGAGATCAGGGAATGGCATAATTAGTCCTTTGGATTTAATATTGAGTTAATTGGGTTAGGTTTTAACAGATACTTAACGGAATTCCTAACGAAACTAACTGAAAAGTCCGGATTGTCACATCATCCCCTAGTTGAAAGAATTTTCGTCCTGAAAATTGAATAATTTTTTTTTCCCAGGATATCACATCATCCCCTAGTTGAAAGAATTTTTGTCCCGAAAATTAAATAGTACCTTAAGAATTCGACGCGGAGTGCTTGAACAGATTAGGATATTTGCACATCATCTGATCCTCGCGTTCCCACGTGAATTCCGGTCCGCGTTTCGAGTTCCAACGAACTCTGACAATAGGGATTTTACTACGTTTTAACGTTTTGACTTCCCTATCCATAATTTCCATAGGTTCTTCAATGAAACGTAACTGTTCATCAATGTATAGTTCCTCGAGAGGAACCGCGAGTGATTCGTCTGCTAGACATTTCTTCAAATTTGAGACGTGAAAGACGTTGTGTACACCACTAAGTCCTTCGGGTAGGTCCAGTTGGTACGCTACTGGCCCGATTCTTTTCAATATCTTGAATGGTCTAACATAACAAGGATTCAGTTTGCCCCGTTTCCCAAAATGAATGACACCCTTCCAAGGTGAAACTTTTAACAAGACCATATCCCTTACTTGAAATTCTAATGGTTTACGACACTTATCGACATAGCTCTTTTGAGGATCACGAGCTGCAGCCATACGGTTTCTAATTTGAACGATTTTCTTAGAAGTTTCAAGTACGAGTTCAGGACCTGTAAGTTGACTATCCCCAACCTCGGCCCAACAAATAGGAGAACGGCATTTCCGTCCATAAAGTGCTTCAAATGGAGCTTCCTTAATGCTAGTGTGATAACTGTTGTTGTAGGAGAACTCCACCAATGGTAGGTGAGACTCCCAAGTGTTACCGAAATCAATCACACAAGCTCGTAGCATGTCCTCCAGAGTTTGAATAGTATGTTCTGTCTGGCCATCAGTTTGAGGATGGTATGCTGTGCTCATATCTAGACGCGAACGACTGCCAGAAACGAGAGGTGAATCGTGTATCACGATCCGAAATGATAGAAATTGTCACCCTGTGCCGAGAGACTACTTCTTTCAAGTAAATACGATTAAGCTTATCCATTTTGTCGGTTTCCTTGATTGCTAAGAAGTGAGAGGACTTTGTTAAACGATCAACAATTACCCAAATGGTATCACATCCGGTAGGAGTTCGTGGTAATTTTGTGATAAAGTCCATGGATATCTGTTCCCATTTCCACAAGGGAATCTCAGATTGTTGGAGAAGACCGGAAGGCTTTTGATATTAAACTTTGACTTTCGCGCAAGTCAGGCACTTGCTCACATAGGTGGCTATATCGGCCTTCATCTTTGGACACCAATACAGCACCTTTAGATCATGGTACATCTTGTCGGAACCTGGATGAATAGAGTAACGAGATTTATGAGCCTCATCCATGACTAGTTCCCTTAGGTTTTCGAATACTAGAACCCATATTTGCTCGACGAAGTAGCAAATATGTAACATCCCAAAAATAAAATGACAGTTATAATAACGGAATAAACGAACGAGGCATGACGGGCTGGGCCGGATGGGCTGGCGGGCTTGAAGGGGAGCCTCCCCTATAAATAGCTTAGGTCTCCATCATTTCTCTCATTTGCAAGTTCTAGAGAGAGAAACCGTAGAGAGAGAAAGTTGGCGGATCGACCTGAGATTTCATTATAGCTCGTGAGAAGAACCTCCGGATCAGAAACTCGATTCAGGTAACGATCGAACCTAAATCTGAGTTTTTGTTTGTTTTTGGGTTTTTCGGGTTTTGGGTGAAAAGGTAACGTTTTCACGGATAAAACTGAAAGATAAACATAGATTTGAGTTCCTTAATGGAAAGCAAACGTGTTGAAGTAAACAAGTTCGGGATATTGACGTAATCAGACCCGAAGACGAAAGTTAGGGTTTTTGCGAAGAAGCAGTTCGTGCGTACCTATCAAGTACGCATGAAGATGATCCTGCGTACTTACCAAGTACGCAAGAAGAGGATCCTGCGTACTTATCAAGTACGCATGAAGAGGTTCATGCGTACTTATCAAGTACGCATGAAGCAGGTACTGCGTATATATCAAGTACGCATGAAGCAAAGTCTGCGCACTTATTAAGTACGCAAGAACAAGTCCCTGCGCACTTGCTAAGTGCGCAGGCATCAGGCTGATTAGGTAAAGTCGGTATGTTTAGAAGGTTAAACCGTTAGAGTCGGGATTTGGTCTGATGTGTATTTAACTAATCAATTCAGATCGGAAGCGACGTAGTGGGACCTTTGTTTAGGGCAACCCGGATTAGCTTATCAGGTGAGTTTTAGAAGCCCTCTTTTAAATGTTTTATATAATGTGTTCGGGCTGTTGTGCATACATATGAAATGATGTTTCTACGAGACGATGTTTATAAAATGGTGCTTATGAAACTATGTTTACAAAATGAAATGATTTGGAATGAACGGTTTATGGAAAGAAAGTTTATGAATGGAATGTTTACGAACGAAATGTTTATAAAGAAATGGTTTAAACTAAAGGTAAAGGGTTTCGAAAATGAATGAAAGGTTTTATGAAAATAAAAAAGGGCAAAGGTTTTAAAGAAGTCATTACAAATCTAATCTGTCGAATGAATGGAATTGACGAATGAAGTCTGGGATTGTAATTCCCAGCCTTGTGGTAGATTATGGACAGCGAGCCATAGTTGCCATAAGAGCAACAGGGGCAGTGTCTTGGTGGCCTGCCAATGGTTTTGATGTTGTACAACTGGTAGGGAGTAACGACGGTTACTCAGGGGTTAACATGACCCTATGTAAGGTTAAATTATGATCCGACGGTGTTATGGCCGTGAGCCATAGCCGTCGTTGGAAGTTGTCGGTTTATGGACATGAGAGCCATAGGGGCAACTGAATGGGTATTGTCGGTCCTCGTGCAGTTAAGCCTTGGGAGCAATACAAAAGGGAATTGACGGAATGTATGGTATTGTCAGTCTTCGTGCAGTTAAGCCTTAGGGGTAATACCATACTAAATGACGGTACGAATGGTAACATAGATTTAGATAGTAATGTATGACTTAAATGAATGTTAAATGTTTTACACAAATGATCCGTTCAATGTGTTTATGATGAGGATAAATGTTTGAAGGTTTTTAATGATGAACGAAAGGCCCTGTTTTCTTATACATGATGTTAAACCCTAATGAATGATTGAATGATGAACCATTTCTTAAATCGAACGAAAACTAGAACTCACCAGCGTAGCTGACTTTTTAGTACGCACATTCAGGTTAAGGAAGGTATGGATGATGGACGGTGATGCTTGGCAAGCGAGAAGAGTTACCCGGTTAATCATGAAGACTGGCATCCCGTTATGATTAGCCTATGTTATGTTTATGTAATAGACTATGTTACGCTTCCGCATGTTGAACAATGTAGTGGTTATGTTTAATGAAGTATTTTCCGTTGCGTTATTTGATAATCAAGTTTAAGAACTGTTTGTGAATGAGTAAATCCAACAAGTAGGCCACCCGGGTTTGGGGCCTTACAAGTTGGTATCAGAGCAATAGTTTGAGAGATTCGGACACTCCTAGTGTCTGAACTTAAACTATGAATGGGACCGAAAGCGGATGCCAGTACGGGTAACTCGAGCCATAGCATCAGGTATGAAGGTAGTATATATTTACATATATAGTAATCCTTAGAAAGGGTTAGGTAAGGACTTGTTTTTCGATGGAATCACAAAGGTGGTCAAATAGAAGTCGAACACTCCTAGTGTCTGAACTTAAACTGTGGGGCCTTACAAGTTGGTATCAGATGGGGCCTTAGAAGTTGGTATCAGAGCAATAGTTTGAGAGATTCGGACACTCCTAGTGTTTGAACTTAAACTGTGAATGGGACCGAAAGCGGATGCCAGTACGGGTAACTCGAGCCATAGCATCAGGTATGAAGGTAGTATATATTTACATATATAGTAAGCCTTAGAAAGGGTTAGGTAAGGACTTGTTTTCCGATGAACCGGTGGTTAGTGTACATGGAACTGAGCAGACACTTGTTGAAGAACAACCTTTCACTTTTGAACCATAAGTGAGAGCAGCTATAGCTCGAGAGTTCACCGAGTTGATGAAGACTTCTCTGCCAGGTCTGTTAGTTGAAGCATTGAAGAAGGTTAATAGGGAAGGTGGGTCTAGCGCGGCAACTGGTGCCCAAAAAAACGAGACTGACAACGCGCCGCCTGCACGCGGATGCGACTACAAGTCGTTTAAAGCATGTGACCCACCGGTCCTGACTGGAAAGAAAGACGCGGTGGCTATGTTTGACTGGGTAATCCGTATGGAGGTTGCCATCCGTCTCATCGAATGTCGGGCAGATCAAGTGGTGAAATTTGCTGCTAACTCCTTGAGAGAAGAAGCGTCCCATTGGTGGGAAGGAGTGCGACAAACTAAGGGAGATACAGTTGTTGACTCCAAGTTATGGAATGATTTGAAGGCGTCAGTTATTAAGAACTTTTGCCCAATGAACGAAATTGAGAAGGTGGAGAGGGAATTTATGATTTTAAAGGCTGGTAACATGACTCACCGTCAATACACCACCCGGTACAATGAGTTGGCACGACTGGTGCCACACCTAATTACTACCGAAGAGAGAAAGATTTCTTGTTATATCCAGGGACTGTCGGACAAGGTCCGCACCTTTATCAAGGAAAACACTCCTACCACTTTCGATTCGGTGGTGGAACTCAGTGGTGTGGTGTATGATGATCTGGCATTAAACGATGCCGCCATTGAGGAACCGAAGAAGAGGCCGAGCTTCTCAAACAAGCGAACTGGTGGAAGGATGTTTGGGACTCGTGATAAGAGGGCTCGGGTGGATGAGTCGACTGTTTGTAAGAAGTGTGGAAGGGAGCATACAGGTGAATGTAGATTGGGATCTAACTTGTGCTTCAATTGTGGCAAGACCAGGCACTACTCTCGTGAGTGCCCACAACACTTCAGGTGCTATAACTGTGGGAATGCCGGTCATCTGAGTAGGGAATGCCTGAAACCGAAAATGGGCGAATCTGGGAAAGGAAAGAGTGCCGAGAAGAAAGAAGAGAGGCCCCGAGCAAAGACTCGTGCGTACGCGCTGACGCAAGACCAGGCCAGGGTGGACCCCGACGTGGCGTCAGGTACGTTCATCCTTGACAACACTGTTGTTTATGTGTTATTTGATTCGGGTGCCAGTAAGAGTTTTATATCTACAACTTTTTGTAAACGAGTAAAGTACACTGCCAGTAAGCTAGAAAGGGCATTTAGCGTGGAAACCGCTGAGGGTAGAACTACGAGAGTGACCGATGTAGTTGACAACTCCACGATAAAAATAGAAGGTCATAGGTTCTCTGTCAGGTTGTTTGTTATGGTTTTGGGTGGGTTCGATGTCGTGTTAGGAATGGATTGGCTAACTGCCAATGAAGCACAAATTATATGTAAACGAAAGATAATCCGACTCAAGGCTTCGGATGGTAGCAAAGTCGAGGTTTTTGGAGATCGTGACACCCCGATGCCAAACGTCATCTCGATGATTAAGGAAACAGATTACTTGAGGCGCGGATGCGAGGCTTATCTGGTGTACGTGATCGACAAGTGTAAGGAAGTGAAGGAACTAGACGATGTACCCGTGGTACGCGAGTACTCGGAGGTGTTTCCAAAGGAATTGCCTGGGATACCACCCGGCAGGGAGATTGAATTCCGAATCGACTTAGTACCAGATGCCCAGCTCGTGGCTAAGGCCCCATATCGACTAGCACCGGTGGAGATGAAAGAACTTATGGTCCAATTAGACAAACTACTTGAGAAGGGATTTATACAACCGAGCATCTCGCCTTGGGGTGCCCCGGTGTTATTTGTAAAGAAGAAGGATGGTTCGATGAGAATGTGTATTGATTATCGTGAGTTGAACAAACGTACGGTGAAGAACAAGTACCCTTTACCAAGGATCGATGACATGTTCGATCAATTACAGGGCGCAAGTTGGTTCTCAAAAATTGACCTTCGATCCGGGTACCATCAGTTGAAGGTGAGGGAAGAAGACATACCAAAAACTGCATTTCGCACGCGTTATGGACATTTCGAGTTCCGCGTAATGTCTTTCGGATTGACGAACGCCCCCGTAGCGTTCATGGATTTGATGAATAGAGTTTGTCGACCAATGCTGGATCGATCGGTAATCGTGTTCATCGATGATATCCTTATCTACTCCAAGAATGAGGGTGATCACGCATGTCACTTAGGAGGTATTGGAGGCTCTGAACAAGGAAAAGTTGTATGCTAAGTTCTCTAAATGTGTGTTCTGGCTTAGGGAAGTCTAATTCCTAGGTCACGTCATCAACCCGAACGACATTATGGTTGACCCAGCGAAGATAATGACGGTAAGGGAATGGAATATTCCTAAGACGCCAACTGAAATCCGCAGTTTCTTGGGATTGGCAGGTTACTATCGGAGATTCATCCAGGATTTCTCGAAAATTGCTTCGCCATTGACAAATCTGACTCGGAAGGAGATAAAGTACGAATGGGGTTCGACCCAGGATGAGGCATTTAAGGAGTTGAAGGAGAAGCTAACCAATGCCCCAGTCTTGGCCCTTCCCGAGGGCAATGAAGACTTGGTGGTATACTCTAACACTTCGGGTCAGGGATTAGGGTGCGTGTTGATGCAACGCGGGAGAGTGATCGCATATGCATCACGACAATTGAAGGTTCACGAAGTTAGTTATCCGACTCACGATTTGGAACTTGCTGCTGTCGTATTCGCATTGAAAATCTGGAGGCACTACCTTTACGGGGTGAAGTTTACTATTTACTCCGACCACAAAAGTTTGAAGTACTTCTTCGAACAAAAGGAACTTAATATGAGGTAGAGGCGATGTTGGAACTATTGAAAGACTATGACTTTGAAATATATACCATCCTGGAAAGGCAAACGTGGTGGCTGACGCTCTAAGCCGAAAGGATGTGCCCACTCTTATTAAAGTGAAAGCTTGCCAGTTGGTGGTAACATCGGATGTGATGAGAGAAATTGAAAAGGCTCAAGATGAGGCACTTAAAGAAGAAAACATAAAGAATGAAAGGATGGTTGGCCAACAGGGCAAGTTGGAATATAACACCCTTGGTGTTAGGACACGTTTTGGAAGGGTATGGATACCTATGGGTGGCGAGCTTAGAACCAAAATCTTGGATGAGGCTCATAAGTCTCGGTACTCTATCCATCCTGGTACCAATAAAATGTACCAAGATTTGAGGAAGGAATACTGGTGGCCTGGAATGAAACATGAGGTGACAAAGTATGTAAGCAAGTGCTTGACTTGCTCGCAAGTAAAGGCCGAACACCAGAAACCGTATGGAAAGATTCAACCACTTGATATACCGGAATGGAAGTGGGAACACATTACCATGGACTTCATAACCAAGCTACCTCGCACAGCTAAAGGTCATGATACCATTTGGGTAATTGTGGACCGTTTAACAAAGAGTGCTCATTTCCTACCTATTCGCGTGACGTTCTCGTCGGAAAGGTTAGCAGAATTGTTTATTAAAGAAGTAGTAGCACGGCATGGGATGCCTTTGACGATCATATCTGACCGGGACACACGATTCACATCGAGGTTCTGGAAAAGATTTCACGAGGCGATGGGAACAAGACTCAATGTTAGCACGGCATACCACCCGCAAACGGATGTTCAGTCCGAAAGGACCATTCAGACATTGGAGGATATGCTTCGTGCTTGTATTATCGATTTTGGCTGCAGTTGGGACAGTCATCTGCCGTTAGTCGAATTCTCCTACAACAATAGTTATCACACGATGATAGGCATGCCGCCTTACGAAATGTTGTATGGGAGAAGATGCAGGACCCCGGTTTGTTGGGGTGAGATTGGACAGAAGGAATTAGGAAGTCTTGAAGTCGTAAGAGAAACGTCGGAAAGGTTTGATCAAATCAAGGCACGAATGAAGGCCGCACAAGATCGTCAGAAGTCCTATGCGGATAAACGACGAAGGCCAATTGAGTTTGATGTTGGGGACAGAGTAATGTTGAAAGTGTCACCCTGGTAGGGGATCATACGATTCAGGAAGAGAGGGAAGTTAAGTCCGAGGTTTGTCGGACCATTCAGGATAATGGCGCGGGTTGGTGAAGTCGCTTATCGGTTAGAGTTGCCTGATGAGTTAAGTGGGATTCATCCTACCTTCCATGTATCACACTTACGAAAGTGTTTGGCGGATGAATCAGCTCACGTACCACTTACTGACATCGAGGTCGACAACAGCCTTAACTACATCGAAGAACCCGTGGCCATCTTAGACATAAAGGAGAAGCGTTTGCGTAATAAGATTATTCAATTGGTTAAGGTCCAATGGAAGCATCGAAGGGGATCGGAAGCCACTTGGGAAACGGAGACGGAAATGAGGGAGTCGTACCCTCAACTATTTGACTTATGATAGGTTTCGGGGACGAAACCTATTGTAAGGGGGGTAGACTTGTAACATCCCAAACATAAAACAACAGTTATAATAACGGAATAAACGAATGAGGCATGACAGGCCGGGCCGGATGGGCTGGCGGGCTTGAAGGGGAGCCTCCCCTATAAATAGCTTAGGTCTCCATCATTTATCTCATTTGCAAGTTTTAGAGAGAGAAACTGTAGAGAGAGAAAGTTGGCGGATCGACCCGAGATTTCAGCAAAGTGATGCTTCATAGCTCGTGAGAAGAACCTCCGGATCAGAAACTCGATTCAGGTAACGATCAGGCCTAAATCTGAGTTTTTGTTCATTTTTGGGTTTTTCGGGTTTTAGGTGAAAAGGTAACGTTTTCACGGATAAAACTGAAAGATAAACATAGATTTGAGTTCCTTAATGGAAAGCAAACGTTTTGAAGTAAACAAGTTCGGGATCTTGACGTAATCAGACCCGAAGACGAAAGTTAGGGTTTTTGCGAAGAAGCAGTTCGTGCGTACCTATCAAGTACGCATGTAGATGATCCTGCGTACTTACCAAGTACGCAAGAAGAGGATCCTGCATACTTATCAAGTACGCATGAAGAGGTTCATGCGTACTTATCAAGTACGCATGAAGCAGGTACTGCGTATTTATCAAGTACGCATGAAGCAAAGTCTACGCACTTATTAAGTACGAAAGAACAAGTCCCTGCGCACTTGCTAAGTGCGCAGGCATCAGGCTGATTAGGTAAAGTCGATATGTTTAGATGGTTAAACCGTTAGAGTCGGGATTTGGTCTGATGTGTATTTAACTAATCAATTCAGATCGGAAGCGACGTAGTGGGACCTTTGTTTAGGGCAACCCGGATTAGCTTATCAGGTGAGTTTTAGAAGCCCTCTTTTAAATGTTTTATATAATGTGTTCGGGCTGTTGTGCATACATATGAAATGATGTTTCTACGAAACGATGTTTATGAAACTATGTTTATAAAATGGTGCTTATGAAACTATGTTTACAAAATGAAATGATTTGGAATGAACGGTTTATGGAAAGAAAGTTTATGAATGAAATGTTTACGAACGAAATGTTTATAAAGAAATGGTTTAAACTAAAGGTAAAGGGTTTCGAAAATGAATGAAAGGTTTTATGAAAAGAAAAAAGGGCAAAGGTTTTAAAGAAGTCATTACAAATCTAATCTGTCGAATGAATGGAATTGACGAATGAAGTCTGGGATTGTAATTCCCAGCCTTGTGGTAGATTATGGACAGCGAGCCATAGTTGCCATAAGAGCAACAGGGGCAGTGTCTTGGTGGCCTGCCAATGGTTTTGATGTTGTACAACTGGTAGGGAGTAACGACGGTTACTCAGGGGTTAACGTGACCCTATGTAAGGTTAAATTATGATCCGACGGTGTTATGGCCGTGAGCCATAGCCGTCGATGGAAGTTGTTGATTTATGGACATGAGAGCCATAGGGGCAACTGAATGGGTATTGTCGGTCCTCGTGCAGTTAAGCCTTGGGGGCAATACAAAAGGGAATTGACGGAATGTATGGTATTGTCAGTCTTCGTGCAGTTAAGCCTTAGGGGCAATACCATACTAAATGACGGTACGAATGGTAACACAAATTTAGATAGTAATGTATGACTTAAATAAATGTTAAATGTTTTAAACAAATGATCCGTTCAATGTGTTTATGATGTGGATAAATGTTTGAAGGTTTTTAATGATGAACGAAAGGCTCTGTTTTCTTATACATGATGTTAAACCCTAATGAATGATTGAATGATGAACCATTTCTTAAATCGAATGAAAACTAGAACTCACCAGCGTAGCTGACTTTTTAGTACGCACATTCAGGTTAAGGAAGGTATGGATAATGGACGGTGATGCTTGGCAAGCGAGAAGAGTTACCCGGTTGATCATGAAGACTGGCATCCCGTTATGATTAGCTTATGTTATGTTTATGTAATAGACTATGTTACGCTTCCGCATGTTGAACAATGTAATGGTTATGTTTAATGAAGTCTTTTCCGTTGCGTTATTTGATAACCAAGTTTAAGAACTGTTTGTGAATGAGTAAATCCAACAAGTGAGGCCTCCCGGGTTTGGGGCCTTACAGAATACCATCAGATTTGACCTCGAGTTGTGCTTCCATACCGCGTGTACCTTCTAGCGGTAGGTTTTCCTCTTTCACGGCTTCGAGTTGAGCATTACGGATTTTGTCAGGTAATCCGGGGTGAATAGTAAGTTGTAATGCTCGAACTCGTTTGGGTTTCGTTTCTTTTCGACTTAGGGCATCAGCCACAATGTTAGCTTTACCCGGATGATACCGGATCGCACAGTCATAATCATTTAAGAGTTTGACCCAAGGACGTTGTCGCATGTTCAAATCTTTCTGCTCGAAGATGCGCTAAAGACTCTTGTGATGGGTGTAGATGGTGCATTTGGTACCGTACAAGTAATGTCTCCATATCTTAAGTGCGAAAACTACTGCTCCCAACTCTAGGTCATGAGTGGTGTAGTTTTTCTCGTGAACCTTTAGTTGACGTGAAGCGTATGCGGTCACCTTTTCTCGTTGCATTAACACATAACCTAGACCCTGAATAGACGCGTCACAATACACCACAAAATCATCCGTTCCTTCCGGAAGAGCTAGAATAGGTGCACTGTAAAGTTTCTGTTTACGATGTTGGAATGCTGACTCTTGGTTATCGCCCCAGTTATTGGCTTTACCCTTTTGTGTTAAGGCAGTGAGAGGTTGTGCAATTTTTGAAAATCCCTCGATGAATCGACGGTAATAACCAGCCAATCCCAGAAATTGTCGCACCTCAGTCGGAGTCGTCAGTGCTGCCCAATTCTTGATGGCTTCTATCTTTGATGGGTCGACATGTATTCCTTTCTCGTTAACCACATGCCCTAGAAATTGAACTTCCCGGATCCAGAACTCACACTTGGAAAACGTAGCATACAGTTGCTCCTGCTTAAGTAATTCCAAAATTAGGCGCAAATGTTCCTCATGTTCTTCCTTGTTCTTGGAATAAATGAGGATGTCGTCGATGAAAACGATAACAAATTGATCAAGATATGGCTTACACACACGGTTCATGAGGTCCATGAATACCGCAGGTGCGTTGGTTAATCTGAAAGGCATGACCATAAATTCGTAGTGGCCGTACCTTATCCTGAATGCAGTCTTAGAGATATCCTCATCTCGGACTCTTAATTGATGGTAACGGGACCTAAGATCTATCTTGGAATAGAAACTTGATCCTTGGAGTTGATCAAAGAGATCATCTATCCGGGGCAAAGGGTAGCGATTTTTTATTGTGACTTTATTCAGCTCACGGTAGTCAATACACATACGGAAAGTCCCGTCCTTCTTCTTGACAAACAGTACCGGAGCTCCCCATGGCGATGAGCTAGGTCGGATGAAACCTTTATCCACAAATCCTGTAACTGAGTGGACAATTCTTGTAATTCACTAGGTGCTAATCTATAAGGTGCCCGAGCGATCGGTGCCGCTCCGGGTGCTAGATCGATTTGAAGTTCAACTTGACGGTGTGGTGGCAGACCAGGCAGATCTTCGGGAAATACTTCCAAAAATTCACGAACGATGGGAATGTCATCAATCTTCTTCTCTTCTGATGGCTGCTCAGCAACGAGAGCCAAAATAGCCGAATGCCCTTTTCAAAGGCATTTCTGTGCTTTCATAAAGGATATGATGCCCATGATTGCACCAACTTTTTCGCCCTGAACGGAAAGGGTTTCTCCACTCGGGAGAGGAATGCGAACAATTTTCTCATGATATATAATTTCAGCTTGGTTTTTAGATAACCAATCCATGCCGACAATTACATCAAAACCACCAAGTGTGACCGACATAAGGTCGATATCAAGTATATGTCTAGCTAGCTCAAGCTTACAACCCTTAAGAATGTGGGTTGCTTCAATTATTTGGCCATCAACTATTTCTATTATATACTTAGCTCCTAACAGAGTTGGAGTTCCTTTTATCATATCACTAAGTTTCTTAGATATAAAACTTCTATCAGCACCAGTGTCAAAAAGGATAGAAGCAAAGTAATTATTTAAGAGAAACTTACCGGTGACCACATTATGATCATAACGAGCTTCTCCAGATCCTAGCACGAAGGCTCGTCCCTTCGCACCATTTCCTCCACCATTGCCGTTGTTACCCCCATTGTTGTTATTCTGGTTAGGGTTGTGGTTTCCATTACCCCCTTTATTCAATTGAGGACAATTCTTTCGAATATGTCCCTCCTTTCCACACTCAAAACAACCATTTGTAAATCCAGGCTGTTGAAAAGGTTGCTTGGCTTGTAATTCACCCCTACAATCTTTGGCAGCATGACCTATTTTGCCACACCGCTGACAACGGTTGCAAAACCCAAAGTGATGGAAGTTGCACTTGTTACACTTAGGAGATTTTCCCGTGTAACCACCCTGGTTTTGACCTGAAGAGGTCGACTGGTTGAAGTTTTTAGCAGGCTCAAACTTATGCTGCTGCTGCTATTGCTGATTAAACTGGGGTTGATTGGGCTGGGGTCCTTTAGAGTTGGAGTGAGTGTTGGAGTGGTGATCAAACTTGCGTTTATGATTGTCGGTGGATTTAGAGACCGAACCCCTCGGGGGTAGAGTCCCTTGAGTCACCGCCTGATCGGTTAACTTATGGGCAAGTCGGATAGTTTGCTGGATAGTAGTTGTGACACCCGACATTTCAGGTCAATATCCGTACATATTATAAACAAGTTTACATTATAATTATTTTTGTGATTTATTTAATTTCACAAACAAGGACATTAAGGTCTAACAAAAACTGTACATGGTCTCGTTTTATATTTTGGTAATTCTAGGAGTTACCGGTCCGCATACCAGTATAACCCGGCTAAATACGAACGTCACTTTTAGGTATTTATACCTACAAATAATCACCTCAACGGATTATACAATCCAAGATTTCAATGTTTTTCTTTAACGAGCCATAAACGTGTTAAATTTATAATACCGCGGAGAACCTAACCGAATTAAATTACCCTTTTGAAACTCTAAGTAATATTAATACACTTAAAACTAATTGTTTGAAAATTTACCCCAAACCACTTTTATTGACTTTCTCGGCCGAAGCCAAAGAAAGCCCACACCTCCTTACTCGACCCATGCCATACTTGAGAAAAACTCAGATAAAACCATACCCCTTTCAATCAAAAGTCCCACGAAATCATTTTTATCTCTAATTTTCATACGACAAACTTGTCATTTCTCCTCAAGTTGAAGCCAAGTTTTAAAACAAAATCCATCAAAATTCAGTGTTTTAAAGTATTCCTGAAGAAGAGTTTAACAAAAGATTCAAGGTCATTCTTCTGTTTTCTCTCGTCATCTTCATCTCGGTTTAAAGGTAAAAACTCAATACTATCCACTTTATTTTCTTTAAAAACCGTAGCTAAACTTACAACTCATTTAAACGCAAGTAAGAAAAGTGTGTCAAATTCAAGATTTAAAACATAAATATGCAGGACTGATTCTGTCAAACAGAAGTCTAGTAATTGAAACTAAGAGTTTCGATACCAGTTAACTCAATCGAAACTATAGTTTCGATACTTATCACTCAATCGAAACTAGGTAGTTTCGATACCTGTCTACTCAATCGAAACTAGGAAGTTTCGATACTTATTGACCAATCGAAACTAGGTAGTTTCGATACATATTGCTCAAATCGAAACTAGGAAGTTTCGATATCTAATCTGCACAATCGAAACTAGGAAGTTTCGACAACTGTCCTACTCAATCGAAACTAGGTAGTTTCGATACCTAATTACTCCATCGAAACTAGGAAGTTTCGATACTCAATTGCCCAATCGAAACTAGGAAGTTTCGATACCTGTGTCAGTCCCCTTTTGGGCAGTAACTAAGATCAATTTTTATAACAAAACAAGTGTTGAAAATTTAAGAAGATATTTTAAACAAAAGCAACCAGATTTACAAAGTCGGTGAACAATTTGCAAATATAAGACGATCGGTCTTAACACAATTTACCCTTTGGTATTTAGGGTACGAATAGTCAAGTTTGACTACAACCAGTATCATACAAGTATACACAAACTCAAGGTGAGTTCACGGCCCCTTTTTACTGTTTTCTAATATTTGGGGGAAGAACATACTTCAACTATTTTATGGGATAACAAGAGAATAAGACACGACTTTATGTTTACATGGGATGAGAACAACACATTGGAGGCCGCTAAAGTCCCCTGGAACAACATAGTAACCATTAACTGTAGCCTAGGGTCCTATGAATAGTACTATGGAGAGTGACGTCTCCCGGTCATGGTTAGTCACGCTAACCACAATCTGGAGGATTTATGGCCGCATAGAACCTGATAACGATTATAGGGGCCCACACATGTCATGGTTTGGTTACGCCTCATGTATGAACATATTATTTGTATTCCTAGCTAGTTTACAAATGGGTCAACAATTCTTATTCTGTTTATCACATACAACTGAACTATTTATGAACAATCGAAGTTTACAAAGAACTATTTGATTAAACCTGTGAACTCACCAACCTAGTGTTGACGATTTTAAGTATGTTTTTCAGGTAACTGAACGTGATTTCAAGGTTAGCAATGTAGATTACATGCATGCACGATGGATACTACTCAAGGAGGATTTCCCCTGTATAACTCATTAAATTGAGTCATATTTGTGAAATCTTAACTTTTTGTAAACTCTGATTACATTTTTGTAATGTAAAACTTTAAATTTGATTATGTATCCATTTATCATGTATGTGTTTGTGGTAATCATATGCTTTGGAAACCATGAACGTCGCGCCTCGCGTTTCCGCCTTGGCGGGGTGTGACAGTAGTAGGGTTGGATGAAGTCACCATAGTTTGTATCCGAGGCACCAGACCTCCAATATATAGTTCAATTCTCTTGTAATCAGGAGTCACCATGTGCGGGCACATAGTAGCAAGTTCATGTGAACGTGTGGTATAAAGTTCAATTTCAGAACCCTCCATCTTTAGGTTCCAGAACTCTACCTCTAACTTCTGAATTTCATCACGAGGACATTACTCCTCCTTCATCATCGACTTAAAATCCTCCCACGGGAGTCCATTTTCCATGGCCAGACCCAACACCTGGACCTGGGCGTTCCACCACGTGAGATCCGGGCCTCCAAAGTTCTAGCGGCGAACTTGACCTGATTAGCCACTGGGCAGTTGCACATGGCAATCACTGATTCTACTTTCTCAAACCAACGAAGTAGTCTGACAGCTCCTTCAGCTCCACTAAAGGCGTGGGGCTTACAGTCCATAAATGTCTTAAACGTGCACGCTGGTTGCTGATTATGCTGGTTTTACTGGCCTGGATTTAGAAACAATATAGGATTGGAATTATAGAGCTTAGGACAAGCTTTTTAAGAGATGAATTGACATCATTAGTCAATAGCTAAACATTTACCTACAACATTATGTGCTGCTAGAGCCTCCGCCATGCTATCGTTTATTAGTGCCGCTAGCTCCGCTGCTGTCATGTTGATGGTACCTCGGCCACCAGCACGACCTCCACGTCCTCTTCCCGACATGATTCTTCACATTCATAAACACAAAACAATGAGAAATATATCGCATATTAAACATTATTCATGTACAAGTAAGGAAATACAACATCTAATATTTTGGAAATTAAATAAATTGTAAGGCTACAAAATAAATAATTCAAACATTAAACTTCTCATGCTTTTATTGAATGGGAACAACCTTACCCATCTAGTTTTAAAAAGAGAAACAACATAAGCAAAACATGAATGAAAGAAAGATAGAATAGGAAGATCATCAAACATCCTCGTCATCGGAAGAAACGTATGATTGAGCATCATCGATCTCCACCCGTTCCTCCTCGGGTGGCTCCTCCTCTAGGGGCTCATCCTCTAAAGGCTCCTCCTCGAAAGGTTCCTCCTCGAAAGGCTCCTCCTCGCCGTTCGAAAGTGGAATTTCCTCAGGAAATAGGGCTGCTTGTAGTTGGGCTTCTAAGTGAGTCACTCTTTCTTGAAGTCCTTCGGCAGCATGATTTGCTACTTGTAGCTGGCCTTCCAGATTAGCCACTCTCTCCAGAATTCCTCCTACCTCAAAATCCGAGGTGTCTACCCTCGTCTCCAAATGTGTCACCCGATCCACCAAAACATTATGGACCTGATCCGTCACTGCTAGCTCAGCAGTCAAAAGCTCAATTCCTACCTTGTTCTCCTTTATTTGAGTCTCTCGCTGCAGAATGTCGGGTATCTCATCAGTAGCATCTTTCACAATGCTCAACTCCCTAGACATGTAAAATACAAAAGCTGCAAAAGCTTGTTCCATAGTGCATGGCAAGCTAGGTAAAGTAGATGATGAGGAAGCAGAACCAAAGTAGGGTGATGGAACATTTCCCATCTCGATCCACCTTTGGATCATTTGCGGGTATGCATTCCAATTACGAGCAGGATTCGTTGCTTGCACGCTACTCGGTTCACCCTGATCAACCGAATAATCACTAGAACTAGTCCGGCGCCTTTTGGGCTCTAGGGATGATAAGATATGTGCATTATGTCCTGGTGCCTTAGGTGATGGTGATGGAGTTGACGACATGTTCCTGTAATATAACATATAAGTGCCAAACATTCAAGATTTATGACATGTAACTAATGTGTGAGGTTATAGTCTAGTATGCAATCCTAGTTCTCTATAACCAATGGCTCTGATACCAATCTGTCACACCCCCAAATTTCAACTAACGGAGTTTTACCGTTTGGGAAGTGACGAACGAGGATCTCAGACATTAGTTACTTTGAACGACTCTACATGGGACTCAATGAAAATATCATATCAATCAGAATTTAAATGCGGAAGCATAAAGAAAAGTAAATGCGCAAAACACACGCGCCCAAACCAAAAGTCCAAACGTCCAAACCAAACCAAGTACAATACAAAATAATCCAAACAACTTAAATAAGCAACAATCAAAATAGATGAATCCCATGCATGTCCTAATGTGCACCTGTGCCTTATCTTAGCGACCTGAGAAAACATCTAAGAAAATATGTCACCACGAGGTTGGTGAGTTCACAGGTTTTAATATATAAATAAGCGTTTACCAGATTTATTGATCATTCAATATGTATCTATAGGTAGCTAACCTATGTTCATGTTTAACTCAAGCGCTCGCAACCGAAGCTGACTGTTTCTTTGTTTGCCTCCTGCCAGGTCTATCAACACTGGCGGTGTGAGTAGGATAACATTTCACCCGTTCGATCTCTAATCGAGTTAGCGCGACTAACGCGGGTGGGATTTGTTAAACCCAGTAGTACTACTAAATATTACCTCGCTAAGATCCATATTAACGGTCCGATATAAGATGAAGACTTTCTGTGATAGCGTGTTACGCTTAGCTTTAACATCGATAACATACGAACTACAAAATCTCAAAATAGTTTAATCATATTTTCTCCCCCAAGTTAAAACAGTAAAAAGGAGCCGTGAAAACTCACCCGCGTTGCGTTGTAGGTAGTATCACACAAGAGATAAGTTGGAACCACGAGTGTAAGTCTCAAAAGACTTACGAATGCCCTAAAATTATAAACACATAAATTAGGGATAATAATAGGAATTGTGACAGCGACACGGAATGAGAAACGTCCTAAAGAAACGCTCTAATATTCAAGAGTGGACGAACGTCTCCACGGAGATAGGAATTCTTTAAATATTCAAATTATAATTACGTTACGCGACGAATGACAAAAATAATAATAAATATAATCGAGTGTTTTGTCATTCACAAAAACTAAGAAAATAACATAATATATTATTTTTAGGTTCGAAGGAATATTCTAATTACTCATTTGAGGTAAGAATAATAAGTACATTATTATTATTGAAGTAATAAACACGAGTAAATAATATAACCGATTATATTATTATTTAATCCCAAACGTTACACGAGGTTATAAAACGATTCGAAATAATATAAATATATATTATTTAATAATACGGGTCATGGGTTGAAAATAATATAAACATATATTTTATACAAAGTTATGGTTTGCAAATAGTGTAAATACATTATTTTTAAGAGTAGGAAATAATAATAAAAATGGTTTAATAATTCAAACCTGAGCCTACGGGTTGTTTCCCGGGCTAAAACACATTTATACAATATTATAATAATACGGGTTTGATTTTTAATATTTAAATATACTAAAAAGTGGCTCAAAAATGAATTGTGGGAGCCCGGTCTCGAACCCGGGTCTCTCCCACACACGCACACTGTCCTAACCAGTCCCGCCCGCTAGGGTATCGCGTATAAATCAGGTTTTGTTTGGTTTTATCAATCAAACCCAGTGGGTTCCTTCCCCTTAGCGCGAACCGATCGAAAACCAGTCCCAAAACCCACAATTTGGACTTCGATCGAACTAGAAAGCAAAGGGGTTTTGATCATTAGATCATGACGAATCTGTAGTGTGGTTTAATTTTAAAATCATCAGGTTTAGGCTCGTTTAATTTCTGTTTTAGAAACCGAACAACCCTAGGTTGAATTTGAAATTAAATCGATCAATTTTGATAATAAAATTGTTTGGATTCATCGGGCTTTCAAAGGGTACGGGATTTCGAGTCTAACCATACCAATTAATTAGATTAAGATTGTGTTTAGGTTAGGGTTCGATTAAACCCGAATCGTATGAACCCTAGATTCTCGATCATAATCAATTCGATCATGTAAGCCCCAAATAACATAGGGCTTTTGATCTAGACGTCGAGGCGAGTCTGTGGACATGATCAATTTCAGTTTTCATTATCGGATTGATGGGATTTGATTAAACAACATTCATATGAACCCTAGGTTCTTGATTTCGATCGGATTGATGTTGTAAGCCCTGATAATGATAGGGCTTTCAATGATTAGACTGAAACGAAGGTGAAGGTTTAGATAATTACCAGAATAGAGTTCGAATTGATGTCCCCCGACTAAAACAGTTGTCGACTTGTGTGGGTTTGGTCTCCGGCGATCCTAACTGCTTCTCCGAACGAATTGATGCTTGCAACAGGCTCTAACAGATGCGACATAGGTGTTTGTATTCTCAATTCGTGAGAATAATACAAGGTTTCGTCGGATTTGATAGAAAGGGCGACGGCTTCGACGGTTATAACTTGATTAGCCATTAATTGATTTAATTCTTGCGTAATGATAGTAATTAAGACTCCATGATGGTCGACATTATCATGTTAATGGATTTCGGTTTCGAATTTGGACAGTTGAGAAAAGATACGGGATAATTGGATCAAAACTGGATTCAATTTTGACTTTAAAAAGTCAACGGGAGTAATTGATCTTGATTTTGACTTTGAAAGTCAACATATAACGTTTAGAGATTTGGAAAAATCAGTCCTCGAAGTTTGAGATCAGGGAATGGCAGAATTGGTCCTTTGGATTTAATATTGAGTTAACTGGGTTAGGTTTTAACAGGAACTTAACAGAATTCCTAACGGAACTAACTGAAAATTCCGGATTATCACATAAAAGATCTCTCAAAACCTGCAAGAATCTACATCATGTTGGGTCATAAAAATAATATTTTTCAAAGTATGAGAACTATTTCAAAAAAGTTCTCAGTGGTCAATGTTCCATTGTTATCTACAATGGTGAACATACAAAGTACCCAGGGTGACAGTTCAGCAATCCCAGCTGATACTGATCTCACACCCTCCACTTCAAATCCTGAACAACAAGTTGCTTCCATTGCTCGAACCCCTGTGCAAACTACTAAGGATGCACAGGTACAAAAATCACTTATATCTGTTTTAGATGTTATTGTTCAACTGGAACAAAGGGCCCCAGTTGCAACGACATACACTAGAAAAAGGAGCAAGAAGACTCCTTCTCTTCTTGTCTCACAGGCCCATTCCCAACCTAAAAGCCCTCATACAGAATCCCAACATTCTGATGAGAATATCAAAAGGGATAGCCATACCATTAGAGAGACTTCCTTGGAAGTTTCTCTATTAGGATCAGGATCACATCCCGGATCCATAGAACAACCCGCTGAGCCATATTATTATTTCTCTTCTCTGAACTTAAGTGCAGAGGCACCTAGTCAAGATGATATACCTTCTCCAACTACCACTATCTCGGAGGTACTGATTGACTTGGCTGCCGGTGCATCGAACCCAAGTTCATCACCCAAGAAGGTTCACTCTAGTGGTACTGACAGAGGAATGTGGATAGGGCTGTCACTACTCCTGGTACATCAACTACCCAGGAGGACAGTGACAACATAGCTAAGACCCTAACCACGACAACTCACAGTGAAGAAGTTTCCTTTGAAACACTCTTCACTGAGAGGAATCCCAGGCGCCAAGAAAACCAGGGTAATGGGGATGCAGAGGCTAGACCTAAGGCCCCATCTAGCTCCAAGGATTCCACAACTGTGGATGAGGACAGACTGAAACTTCATAATATGGAATTAACGGCCAGGGTAGCTATGCTAGAGGCTGAAGTGTCCAAACTAAGGCACCAAGTCTCTATGCATGAAGCCCATCAATGCCCAACAGTGACTTCTCCATCCCTTGTATCAGTGGGTACTCAAACAGATAACACTCTATGCACTGATGCAACCAAAAAGGGGGAGATAGTTACCAAGGAAGATGATGTGGACAGCCTAGAAGAATGGATACAAGAACAGACTGTGTTTCAAAGCTCGCTATACAAACCTGCTTTTGTACAAATCCATGACTTGCCAGACTCGGTAGATGAAGAGGAAGATATAACTGAGGATTGGAAGTTAGTTGTCCGAGCAGTTGATGAGGTGTTGCAAGATGAAAATCTCCATGAAGACACACCTCCATCATTCATCATACTTCCTGAAGCTGCAGCCATAATAAATCAAACATCTACTCCCCAATTCTCACTAACTTCAAACAAGCTATAATTCGAATTCATTCTAGCTTGGGGGTATGATGGCATAGCTAAGAGATTCTGGATTGGATGGGAGTTTAGTGGAGTAGAAGAACTAAACTAGAACACTCTTAATGCCCTCCAAGTTCTTAATCTGTATCTGACAAGATGTATCAACACTTCATCAGATCTCTCGGCAGAACTTGCAATCAGCAGGTTCTATGACTTAATGGAGGATAATATGACCTGGTTTGAAAAACTACTAAAAGAAGCAAATAGGGTGGCTTATCCTAAATCTTCATCAACAGCAGAACAAAGACTGGCTCCAAGAAGACTTGACTTAATTAGGAGCAGTGCTTTAACTGAAGAAGAAGTTATCTACTGGCGAAGATTCCTGTACAACATCATGGTCAGGGACATGGAAGTGCTAGGATGGGTGAGCACTGAGTCCTCTGATTTCACCTTCTTCTTAAGCAATGGATCTTCTCTCTCAATCAACTTCAAAGAGATCTTACTCCTACCTTCAGACTTCCTGCACAAGGTTTTTGAGCTCAGATCACTCATCTGCAACATCAACTCCTTTGAAAGTCAATAAATGATCAAACTCATCAAGGCTTCTCTTTATAAGGAGGAATCACCTGCAATGAATGACTCTGACTCAGATCTATCCTTCCTTTCTTCACCAACAGTCAAACTGAACACAGAAGAAGAATCCAAGAGAAGAGAAGAGGAAAAGGTGAAGGATTGTTAGAAAGAAGTGACATGTATGGAATGGGAAGAAGATGAAGAAAGTGTCCTTCCCTAGTCCATTCCCCAAACTGCCAATGAAGTTGAAGCTGAGATCCCAACAGCATCTACTACATCTGCTGTCGTGGTCAATGAAGCTAAAGCAGAGGCATCCAGCAAAGACAAGGGGAAGGGACTCATGACTAAAGAAGATGAAGAGAGGATAATGAAGGAGAATAAATAAAAAGAGGAAAGAAGAAGAGAAGAAGAGGAGATGGCTGAATTACGAAAAGCCCAAGACAGAAAAACAGCCATTCTCCTCAGAGAACAACAGATCCAGTTGTATGCCAAACAGCTAGATGATCTGAAAGTCAAAATTCCTGCAGTCTATCAAATTCAAGAAGATGAATCTCTTGCTCTTCAACTGCAGGAACAGTTTAATAGAGAAGAAGAAGAAGAAGAAAGAGAGAAGAAGAAGAAGAAGAAGAAGAAGAAGAAGGAAGAGGCAAAGTTCAGAATAACTGATTCTAAACTAGCCAAAGAAATGAGAGAGGAGTGGATAAAGGCTCTAGTTTCTCAAGGTGAGGATGCAGACTACCTTGAGAAACTATCAAATAAAGAAATCTACAGAGCCTTCATGGGTCAGCAGGGTCAATTGGCAAACAAGAAAAGAGCTGAAGAAGAAGAAAAGCCAAACAAAAATCCAAGAAGACCATTGCCTTTAACAGAAGATCCCATGAAGAAAGGAAGGTCATGATTGACTTCCTTAAGGCTTGAGGAAAGAGTGGAAAAAGGCTGGGTCCCATGAATTTCATGAACCGGCAAGCCCTTTACATTAAAGCCAAGAAGGAAGAGGAAGAAAGACTGGGGAAGAAAGGTTCAAAGAAGAGGGTAATCAATCAAGAAGAAGATAAGAAACCAAAGAAACCCAAGCCTTCTCCCATATCCACCACTTCCTCAATCCAACAACCTTCTACTCTTCATCCTAGACATCCCTCCTCTCCACCCACAAAGTCCAAATCCTCACACCCAGTTCCTACTCATCAACAACCTCTTAAGAAGAAAAGCAAACCTACTAACAAACCAGAAGACCCAAGAGAAATCGTAATCTGGTCCTACAGCACAAAAGATAAATGGTTTGAAGTCTTCAGGGGGAGGACAGAAGTAAAAAAGATCAATCTATATGTCACACCCCGAATTTCAACTAACGAAGTTTTATCGTTTGGGAAGTGACGAACCAGGATCTCAGTCATTAGTTACATCGAACGACACTATATGGGACTTAAAAGTCATAACATAAATGTTCAGAATTAATGCGGATGCGTAAACGTTTATATAAAATCAAAAGTAATTACACGCAACAAGCGTCAATCAATATAAATAAGTAAACTGTTTAAAATGTTTGAAATGAATGATATGACAGTAGGACTCCATGCATGTCCTAAGTGTGCAACCTGTGCCAAAGCGACCTGAGAAACATGTAAGAAAAAGTGTCAACACGAGGTTGGTGAGTTCACAGGTTTCGAGTTTGTAATAAGAGAGTGATTGCCAGATTATGTACATTCAATATGCATATCTATAGGTAGCTAGCCTATGTTCATGTCTTACTAAAGCGCTCGCAACGGAAGCTGACTGTTTGTTTATTTGCCTCCTGCCAGGTCTATTAACACTGGCGGTGTGAGTAGGCTAACATTTCACCCGTTCGATCTCTAATCGAGTTAGCGCGACTAACGCAGGTGGGATTTGTCAAACCCGGTAGTACTACTAAACATTACCTCGCTAAGATCCATATTAACGGTTCGATGTATGATGAGGACTTTCTGTGATAGTGTGTCATGCTAGCCTTAACAGTAATAACATATGAATTACAATAATCTAAAATAGTTGTGTCATGTTTTCTCCCCCAACGGGAAAAACATGTAACATAACGTTTGTCTGCGTACCTGTTTCTCCCCCACGGGGAAAACAAGTAAAGTATGATAGTTGGTGTTCATGTTTGTTTCTCCTCAACATGAAAACAAGTAAAATACGTTTGTGTGTAAGCATGTTTCTCCCCCAATAGTAAAACAAGTAAAAAGGGGCCGTGAAACTCACATGCGTTGCGTTGTAGGTAGTATCACACAAATAAGAGATTTGGAACCTTAAGTATTAGCCTACACGGCTTACGTATGCCCTAGAATTATAAACACATAAGTTAGGGACATATGGGATTTGTGACGACGACACGGAAGATTAGAACGTTTTAAAACATTCTAAGGATTAACGGGTAGACGAACGTGTCTACGGGAAAAGGGGTTTCTTAATATAATTATTAAGATAAAAGCGTTTCGTGTCCAACGTGAATAACATATATCTAAATATATTCGTGCGTTTGTACCATTTAAATAATGGTCTAGGAAACTAATATAATTTATTATATTATTCTTAAGTTTAGAAATATGACACTATAATCAATTGCATGACGAAATAATAAATCTATTATTTTTATTCGAGTTTATAAACATGGGTAAAAATACAATTAACTATATTATTTATAAGTTCGACGTGGTACACAACGTTTATTAATGTGAAGAGAATAATATATAATATATATTATTTTTTTTATAAGGGAAATGGGTTGATAATAATATAAATATATTATTTTAAAAGTAGGAAACAATAATAAAAATGGGTTATAAAACTAGACCCGAGTCTACGGGTGATTTGTGAGGCTAGAGCATATTAATATATCAATACAATAATATGGGGTATTGGTTTTATATTAAAATAATCATTAAAAATTAGTTTAAAAAGAAATGGGGGTGGAGGGACTCGAACCCGGGTCTCCTCCCCCAAAGCCATCAAACTTAACCATCACAGCCCGCTAGGGTTTCGCGATGTAATCCGGATTGGATAATTTTTAACACCACGCTACCCAGAGTTCTTCTCCCCTGTGTGAACCGAACCCCAAAACCATCCTAGATCCGACGATTTCGATTTCGCTAGGACAAAAAAGCTTAGGGGTTTCGTCAATCGGGTGTTTTCGAATCTATGGTGAGATTTAATTGGTAAAACATTGAGTTTAAGTTCGTTAATTTCCAGTTGGAAAACCGAAAACCCTAGAATATAAACACAAAATCAATTTGATCAATTCTTGTAATAACAGTTGATGAATTCATGGGGCTTTCAAGGAGTGATGGATTGTGAACCTATCCATATAATTTAATTGGATTGAGGTTGTGTTCAATGTGGTGTTCGATTAAACCGTATTCTCGAAGAACCCTAGAATCCGTAGGTGATTAATTAGGTATTGTAGGTCTAAATTAGGTTAGGGCTTTCATTACAGAGGTGAAAACAAAACCAATGGTGATTTCAATTACCTGAGATGATAACAGAAGTGTGGAGATCGACTAACAGTCAGTCGCTGCTTCCCTGGCCACTCTCCTTCGTTCACGGCTATCTCCGGTCACAAAGGAAGATGCAACAGGTTCAGGGATGTTCGTTTGAGGTACGCAGATGCTTGATTGTGGGAAATAATAAACCGAGTGATCGGATTGATGGTCATAGACGCGAGGTCGACGGTTAGGACTTAACTACTCATAACTAGAGTTTAATTCGATCAATGATGATAATTAATCTGAAAGTTATGGCCGTTAATGCCTTAAACGTGTGTAATCAGTTGCAATTTCGACGAATTTCGATTGCGGTTTATGGATTTGGCATCAAGAACTCGTGGGTTTGACTTTCAAAGTCAAGTAATTGACTTTAGAGTAATTAGAACTGGTCCCTGAGGTTTCATGCGAATTGGAGTTTAGGAATTGGCAGAATTGGTCCCTCCAGTTTAGATGGAGTTAAAATTTGGTTAGTTTGACTTCTACAGTCAACAGGATTTGAATTTTGACTTTTCTAAAAGTCAACATAGTAGATTAGGGTTATTACATAACTAGTCCCTCGAGTTTAGGTTTGAAATATTGGCAGAAACAGTCCCTGCAGTTTGGGTTAAGTTAACTTAGTTAACTTTAACTGGATTTTGTTAGCGGGGTTAACTGAAAAAGTCCGGATTGTCACACTTAACATCTGTTGATGAGATATTGCAACTTCCAGATTCAGATCTAAGAAGAATAATGGAGCTGGGTGAAGCTCATGAGCCCGAGAATGAAGGTGGGAGACATCTGTTACTGGTGATCAAACATCACTTCAACCCCAGCAAAGATGAAATTATTGATGCCAAACCTCTCCATTCATTAGCTGGTCCTACAAGGCTGAAAAGGATGAATTCACACTGACAGATGTTAAAGGACAGAAGATGAGGTGTTCAAGCAAGGCTATCTTCAAAATGGCAAGCAAAGACATCAAGACTCTATCTGAGCTTCCTCTTAACAATCCCAGCAAGGACCAGAGAAGATATGAGGTTGAAAGAATAGTCAGCAACATGCAAAAGCTTCAGCAACAAAAGCAGTAGGAGAGTTTTGGTAGCATCAGTCTAGGGGGAGTTTGTAGAAATAAAAACCGATGGCTACAAAATTCTCTAAGTACAAATGCTGCTTACCTCAGAGATTGCTGCTGACCAACAAACTGCTGCAGATAAGCTTATCTGCAGCGGATACTTGTTCTTCTGTTGAAGAACAAATCTGCTACGGATAGGCCTTATCTGCTGAAAACCAAAGTTGCAGCTGATAGGCATATGCTGCTGATCACCAAAGTTGCAGCTGATAGGCATATGCTGCTAATCTCCAACTTTGCAGCTGATAGCCATTTCCACTGAAGATCAAACGTTGCAGCTGACTGTTCTTGATAAAGCAACCATTACCACTGACAACTTTCTGCTGCTACACTGACACACTCCACGCAGAAAGAATGTCATTGGTACAAGACAATAAAAGATAACAACGCTCTTCTCCAAGCATGCAAGCAATGATGCCTTAGAAGACGTTTGAATAAAGTTAACTAGCATAGTTATTACTATTGTTTGTACATGTAGAATAGCTTCAATACAAGATCAACGGTTTGTGTTAGATCTGATCCTTAGAATCAAGGGTCTGTCTTGATTCTAAGTTACTATATAAGTAGTACTTAGAGTCATTGTACCTTAGTGCTTTTCTAAAGTTTTTCTCTGTAATCTTGTAACCATTGAAGCTTAATACAAATTGCATTTATCAATACTTCTTGTGTTTACTTGTTTACTTTGATTAAGTTGTGATTGTTTCCGCCAATCTCAACTGGATTAGAACCATCTTGTATTTACCGATCCAACATAGACCCCGTGTATTACACACAGGGTGAAAAATATCATACATAAAATAATAAAATCTTTATATGTATTTTTTAGAAGTGTAAAAATGTATTACATATACTTAAGATAAAAAATAAAATTCAAAATATGTAAAAATTAATATATAGTTGGGTTTTGAAAATACGTTAATTATTATTTAATATAATTTGACTTTCAATTACTGCTTGATTGAAAATAAAAATTAAATAATTAGATTTCAAAGTTTTTTATAATAAAAGATAATTCAAATAAATGTGTTTTATTAGTATAATTAGTATTTGTTTTTTAAATATATTATTATTATTAAAAGATGAAAATGTATTTAATAGGAGAGAGAGGCGAAAAAAAATGATAAGAGTAAATATGGATGCGACATGTGGTATGAAAAACCTTTATTTATTAGATAGTATAGATATAGATTGTAATAGCAAAAACTAATAGTTTTCGAAAAAGATTATTGGATTTTAATAATCGCATATTTTACCAATTGGTCAATAGTAATTACAAATGAGAATATTTTTATCACTAGTCCATACTTTCAAACTATTTATTTACATTGGACACCCCGTTAAAAAAACTTAACGTCATTAAATTTTATATGATGTGGACATCTGCAAACCGTCGGAAAGTCGAGCCAAGCTAGCAGTGGTCTCGTGGTGGGTGATCACGGTGTCAAGGTCAATAAAAAACACTTATAAAAACTAGTACGTATCTACCTTGGACTGTAGACAGGGAAGTAGGGTTGTCGAATCCACATGGAATCAGTGGAAAGTTTAATTGCTTAGATTAGAAAATTATAATTAAAAACACAGATCAAATAAAGATGTAACTCCCTCTAAACTTCAGGTTCTAGGTTTATGTAAAACTCAGTTGTTTAATTAGACACCACATAGACATAGTGTTGGAAAATCAGTTAAAACAGTAATTAAAGACAGGTTGTTGTCTGCAAACTTATACAGCCAGTTTTGTCATAAACCAGTATAATTCAATCACCCAATTTACTAGTGTCAAGTTAACCCATTTTAGTCACTCAAACCGCTTCTAGGTTTTGTCATTAACCGAAGACGATTGTAAAGAAAGAACTCAAAACACAAAAATAAATTGTTTCAATCAACCAATATATCAATCTGTTATGTTATTGTCAGAAACTAAACAGATCCAAAACCATAAACAACTAAATTAAATATAAAACTTATATGAACCGTCCGCTCAGAAAAAACCATAAGTGATTTAGCCGCTCATAATACTTAAAAGAACCGACTTCCTTCTTCCTTTTTCTAGATCACGCCAACAACAGCCAAAAGCATCCAAGATGCTTCTCCTCTCGTGAATCGTGCCCCTCACAACTATTCCAACCGTCGAAATATTTTTTCTTTTTATCTTGTTGATGCGTTCCTTTTTCCTTGTTGCAGGCTTGTGCAAGGTTTAATACTCTAATGGCCCATTGATGACTCCAAGCCCAATGAAATCACTAACCCAACATCATACTTGATTTAATTAAAGTCCACTAGATAGTGCTGTAAACGAACCGAATCGAACCGAGTGGGTCTGGTGGTGACCGAGAGTCCAACGGAGGAAAAAGGATAGTTTGACTGATTGTGATCGTAAGGGTCACAAATTATGATTACGTGACTAATAACGTAACAACTGTTGCAATACAGGAACCGAGGAACCTGTAAGAGGCTGCTCTTACAAAGCTTTCCTGAACTGCAAAACGCTTAACTTTCGCGGTAACGAAGGAGCTGTGGGACTAATGCGCTGGATTGAAAAGATGGAATCTGTCCAGCGTATTAGTAACTGTGTTGAAGAAAACAAGACCAAGTATGCCACGTGTACTTTTGAGGGCCAAGCACTCTCCTGGTGGAATACTCATGCCCAGACTATTGGGATTGATGCTGCTTACCAAATCCCATGGGATGAACTAAAGAAAATGCATACTGACGAATATTGCCCACGTAACGAACTGCAGAAGTTGGAAGTTGAGTTCTGGAATCACACCATGAATGGACCTGATGTGGCAAACTATACCACTCGTTTCCATGATCTTGCTCGCTTGTGCCCACATATGGTCACCCCTGAATACAAGCGAATTGAAAGGTATATTTGGGGCCTCGCACCCCAAATTCAGAGCATGGTGACTTCTTCCAAGCCAGCCACCATTTCCGATGCAGTTAGAATAGCTCATGACTTGACAGATCAAGCGGTACGCCAGGGTGTGCTTGTGAAGAAGGCTGCGGTAGAGAAGAGCTATGATAACAAGAGGAAATGGGATAACAATCATGGTAAGACTTATGTGCCTCCTGTTCAGAAGAAACAAGAAACGGTTAAGGCCTTTGCTGCAGGCCCAACTGAGAAGAAGCCAAGAGGTGGGTATGTCGGAAACCTACCCAAGTGTAACAAGTGTGGTTTCCATCATTAGGGTACATGTGAAGATTCCAAGTGCCAAAAGTGTAAGCGTTTTGGCCATGCAACCAAAAATTGCCGAATGGCCGACCCTACCACCAACACGGGAACCAACCGCGGATGTTTTGAATGTGGAAATACTGGGCACTTCCAAAAAGACTGCCCAAAATTGAGGCAAACTAGTGGAAACAACGCACGCGGCCGGGCATTTGCCATTGGAGCCAGAGAAGCCCGTCAGGACCCGAACATTGTCACGAACATTGTCACGGGTACGTTTCTCGTTACCGCGAAAGTTAAGCGTTTTGCAGTTCAGGAAAGCTTTGTAAGAGCAGCCTCTTACAGGTTCCTCGGTTCCTGTATTGCAACAGTTGTTACGTTATTAGTCACGTAATCATAATTTGTGACCCTTACGATCACAATCAGTCAAACTATCCTTTTTACCTCCGTTGGACTCTCGGTCACCACCAGACCCACTGGGTCTTCCAGCTTCGTACTGTGCGATCGCGTCCAAAGTATATACATATATATACTTGACATTTTCAGGTCAATACGCGTCCTTGTATCAGTCATAAATTGCATACATCATATACGTGTTAGACTTAATTATGGTTAATTAAGTTCGTTTAATACATAGCAAAGTCCATTCATAACCGGGTCATATGCAAGTATAACCGGTACACACAAACATTGGGGATAATTAATATTTATGTTTTAATAAATATTTCGAAGTGTTACAACATTATTTTAGAACCTAAATATATGTGTGTATTTATTTATTTCAAATTAGTGTTTTTTAACACGCACTTTAACAGTTCACCGGTATACATAATTTCAACACGCTATTTCAACATATTATATTACTAAACATATATTCAAATGTTAGTAAACCACTAATTATACAATGTACGATTTTATTAAACTCGGTTTTAATAAAAAGTTTGATTTTTATCGCGTCCAACCTATATCCGCTACCACCCCATACCCATCTCTATTTAACTTAGTAGATACTTCAAATCTAAATACTTTTTCTCTTTTGTGTTTCCTTATTCACGACACCAGGAAATCTATTACACATTCAAATCTCATATTCAAATTTACAAACCATACTTTTCATGTTCTTTTTTTTCCATGGTGTACGGCTACAAGAGGGCCCCCTCTTTTCTATAAATTCCATTTTTCAAAGCTAGTTATTATCCGATGCTTTTGCTATTTTCTGATTTCAGGCACAAGAAGGCCCCCATGACACATGATTAAATCTCCTTATCAAACCCTTACCCACCTTACTTTTCTTTTTTCCTTCCTGATCACGACAAATTGAGGGCCCATGCATATATCTAAACTTCAATCAAATTTAACAAACTCATAGGCATACACACTTATGATTGCTATGGAAAGAAGGAACCATACCTACACCTAAAAGCCTTATTTAATTGAACAAAACATCCTGCTATATATTGTTTCATGTCCACGAAAGTCAAAGCCCCCCCCTTCCATGCACAACAAGTACAAAGAAACATGCTAAATATCATCACAATTCTCTTCTTACGGCAGATTAGAGACTTCCTCTTACACATCCATTTCTAAGCCCATTCTTCCTTCATTGACATGAATTAAAGCCATACCCAACTCTAATATAAATAACACTCATTTGAAAAGAATTTCACACACCAAAGCTCTCTCAAGAAATCGGTTTTGATCTTCCTTTGGTGCTATTGTTGATCACGATTTTGACATCCAACACCAAGTGAAGTTTCAAGCTTCAAGTCATCATCTTTATTCATTCATTCTTCCTTGCTTGTCTTTAGTAAGAAATCCTCCTAACTACTTACATTTTGTTCTTGTTTTATGTTTTCTCTTACATACAAATGTCATGTACCAACTTTCACTTACAAATACATATTTTTGTTAAATATGGAGTTTTCTATAGCCTAAATAATACATGAGACTTACCTTAGTATAAAAATATTAATAATAACTTAATATTGGTTATTGAACTAAAATAAATGTTTAAGTTGGAGACCTTAGCATGTGTTAAATTATCTATATAGTTTCTTTTCAAGTTATTGGTATTTTGGCAAACTTATGACAAATTATAGATATATATTATTACTAGTTGTAAAATTAGTATTATTTTAGTCTAGTTATGGGGTTTGAAATATATAAATTTTTGGTAAAAATAACTATTTAAAATGACCAATACTAGATTCTAAAATATATAATTTTATAAATATATATGTATATACTTTGGACGTAAAACGAAAACCGACATTATTTTAAGAGTAATAATTCTCAAAGTGATATTTTGTTGAAATAATATAATTATTATTTTTACCTAAAATCATGATGTGTTTCGAAATAGTTATTTTAAGTAAATATATATGATATATTTATTTACCGTTCGTAACGAGTTACGACTCGGGTCGGGTCAAACCTTACTTTGAAAACCAAACTCTAAGTTGTTACCAAATTACTTATAGACATATGCATGATCGAATTTATAATTTATATTTAATTTATGTAAATATATGTTTTCGGGTAACAAATACATATCACCAACGAGTCGTCGTGTCAAAACATTTTAAACCAAAACTTACACACATAACATAACGAGTTGGGTGAAACTGTTACCTGACCAACTTGCATGTAGAATCATTACTTAGACTTTAAGGTGTCTTATATATTCTAGGGCATGCATAGGTCGGTTTACTCTCGGACTTTTGCTACTTGCACGTTTCTAGTACTCACGCTTCAGGTGAGTCTCACGGCCCCCTTTTTACATATTTTCCTTTTGGGGGAGATTACATGCATACCTACATTTTCGTTGGACACAATTACCTTCATATGATTTCACATATTACATAAGTGGTTTACTTACCGTACTAAGTCCCCTCACAACTGGACCGTTAGTTCTTTCACAAAGCGTGGTGATTATGGATAGTACTATCGGGTTTGACAACCCCCACCCGAGTTAGTCACGCTAACTTTGATTGTAGGTCAAAACGGGTGCATCATTAGCCTAAACACCCCCCATGTATTCGGTAGGCATGGGTAGGGGCATGGGATTACAGTTACATTTACAGTTACAGTCTAGCTTCGGTTTCGGTGTGCTTATGGTAATATTGTAGTATTGTCTGTACAACAATCAAATCATAGAAAGTCTTGTGGTCCATTACAACGATTTACTTTTACAATTAAAACCTGTGAACTCACCAACATTATTTGTTGGCCCGTTTTACGCATGTATTCTCAGGTAATTGATATTGCTTGGAAGTTAGCTGCATACTTTGATGGAGTCGCATTTCCACTTAGGGACACAATTACTTTTGGACATTTAGCATTACCAAATGTCGTATTTTGAAACTATTATTACTTCCACATTTGCTTCTGCACTAAAAATTGTAAAACAATTATGTATTTTGAAATGATTTACTACGTATGATTTTCAAACCACTTAGTGGTCGTTCGATGTAATCGGTGACGATGATTTCCATGACCGTCATGCCCCGCGATAGCTACCGCCGTGGTTGGGGGTGTGACAGATTGGTATCAGAGCCATTGGTTATAGAGAATCAGGTTGCATTTAGTGGACTTGGACTATAACCGTAGGCTCACATCATTACAATTACATTACATACACTTGCATAACTCACGTTAGGAGTATTCGGAAATTGCCATGTTGTAGGTATGTCGTCAGCATCTGACCCCATCCACGTGTATGCATCTGATGAGGACTACACCCCATCCATACCACTTCCACCACCACCACCAGCAGGGACACCACCTGCTATGCCGCCGCCACCAGCAGGGATGCCACCCGCCACACCACTACATGTCGAGGTGTCCAGCGACACCACGGAGGAGGTTACAGTGTCAGATGAGGAGATCCCTGACACTGATGAGGTCCCGGAGGAGGACTATGAGTCTGACCCAGAGCAGATACCAGAGAGCCCAGTTGAGGGCGATACAGGCGAGACTGCCACCGGGGGTGATCACACCGGATCTGGGGAATCTGTGCCATACACGGTACTCTACGGACACTCCACTTCAGATGAGACTTTTGAGGCACCTGCAGCTGAGGAGGCTCCCATGGACGCCCACACCACCCCTATCGCTCACACCCCTAGTGGTGGAGCGAAGAGGCCAGCCGAGACTACAAGCACTACTACTGATCGAGAGCCCAAGAGGCCCCGATACGACGAGAGTTTCGGTTGGGTGACCCAAACCTTGGGAGATTGGGCATATGAGGAGTGGATACCTTCTACCCATGTGATTGGTGAGTCCTCCACCACACCACGACCACTGTCGTACTATGAGGAGCCCGTAGAGAACACTATCCCTATCCTTGTTTCTCGTGGCATGCGACACGAGCACGATATGCAGAACCTGCAGGGCGAGATCAGAGCTCTCCAGGAGGACGAGAGGATTCAGACTGTGACAGGACGACTGAGCAGGTAGCTGAGGTACAGTATGTGGAGATCATGGCCATTGGCCTTCTAGATCAGCGATTCACTCACCTGGAGGATAGGATGATCGCTCAGGAGATGAGACTATCAGTAGAGGAGCAACAGAGGGCAGCTGCAAAAAGGAGAGTTGCTGCCTTAGAGCAGCGAGTAGTGGCAGCCGAGGAGCGTGCCACGTCTGCTGCCGCGCTTGCCACTATTTGCATCATGGTTGCTGCTGCCGTGATGCAGACTAGCGCAGTGGCACATTGGCGTAGATAGACCTATGTGAGCGGGTTGTGCTCACTTAGTGTAGGCATAGTAGGAAAACTTGTACTGGGGAGGTTTTGTACCCTCACCCATTTTGTTTCTTTTGTGAACTATGTATCAAGTATTTCCGTTTGATTATGTGCTCTATCTTATGGGCTATCTGTGTGTGATGATTGTGATTACTGTTGTGGTTATCATTATGGTTATTATTGTGATTGTATGGTTGTTTACATTTCCTGTTCATGTGTTGACAATTATTTATGTATTGTCTTATTTCTTTTATCGTCTATGACTAGAAAAAAACCATGGCACCAAAGAGAGGACCTAGACGTACCGACCATCGAACCACCGACACAACAACACCCATGAGCTCGGAGGCAATCGAGCAGCTAGTGGCGCAGCGTGTGGCCGATGCGATCGCACAGTACGAAGCTGGAAGACCCAGTGGGTCTGGTGGTGACCGAGAGTCCAACGGAGGTAAAAAGGATAGTTTGACTGATTGTGATCGTAAGGGTCACAAATTATGATTACGTGACTAATAACGTAACAACTGTTGCAATACAGGAACCGAGGAACCTGTAAGAGGCTGCTCTTACAAAGCTTTCCTGAACTGCAAAACGCTTAACTTTCGCGGTAACGAAGGAGCTGTGGGACTAATGCGCTGGATTGAAAAGATGGAATCTGTCCAGCGTATTAGTAACTGTGTTGAAGAAAACAAGACCAAGTATGCCACGTGTACTTTTGAGGGCCAAGCACTCTCCTGGTGGAATACTCATGCCCAGACTATTGGGATTGATGCTGCTTACCAAATCCCATGGGATGAACTAAAGAAAATGCATACTGACGAATATTGCCCACGTAACGAACTGCAGAAGTTGGAAGTTGAGTTCTGGAATCACACCATGAATGGACCTGATGTGGCAAACTATACCACTCGTTTCCATGATCTTGCTCGCTTGTGCCCACATATGGTCACCCCTGAATACAAGCGAATTGAAAGGTATATTTGGGGCCTCGCACCCCAAATTCAGAGCATGGTGACTTCTTCCAAGCCAGCCACCATTTCCGATGCAGTTAGAATAGCTCATGACTTGACAGATCAAGCGGTACGCCAGGGTGTGCTTGTGAAGAAGGCTGCGGTAGAGAAGAGCTATGATAACAAGAGGAAATGGGATAACAATCATGGTAAGACTTATGTGCCTCCTGTTCAGAAGAAACAAGAAACGGTTAAGGCCTTTGCTGCATGCCCAACTGAGAAGAAGCCAAGAGGTGGGTATGTCGGAAACCTACCCAAGTGTAACAAGTGTGGTTTCCATCATTAGGGTACATGTGAAGATTCCAAGTGCCAAAAGTGTAAGCGTTTTGGCCATGCAACCAAAAATTGCCGAATGGCCGACCCTACCACCAACACGGGAACCAACCGCGGATGTTTTGAATGTGGAAATACTGGGCACTTCCAAAAAGACTGCCCAAAATTGAGGCAAACTAGTGGAAACAACGCACGCGGCCGGGCATTTGCCATTGGAGCCAGAGAAGCCCGTCAGGACCCGAACATTGTCACGGGTACGTTTCTCGTTAACGATCAGTATGCTTCTATTTTGTTCGATACTGGTGCTGATAAGAGTTTCGTGTCTAACGAATTTAGTTCATTACTCGGCACTAAACCAACCGCATTAACCTGTAAGTACACAATAGAATTAGCCGATGGTAAATTAATCGAAACCGATGAGATGTTGCAAGGATGTACTTTGAATTTGGCGGATCACTCTTTCAACATAGATTTGCTACCCGTAACGCTTGGAAGTTTTGATATCGTTATCGGGATGGATTGGTTATCGAAGAATCAAGCAGAGATCGTTTGCCGCGAAAAGATCATTCGCATTCCTCTTCCGAATGGAGAAACGCTGTCGATTCAAGGTGAGAGGAGCGACTCTAAGCTAAGAGTCATAACATGTATGAAGGCCCAGAAGTACTTACGAAAGGGGTATCATGCAATATTAGCACACGTAACGGAGAAGAAGACGGAGGAAAAGAAAATCAAGGATATACCGATCGTTCGAGACTATCCCGAAGTCTTTCCCGAAGATTTGCCCAGACTTCCACCGTCGAGGCAAGTCGAGTTTCGAATTGATCTGGTGCCCGGAGCTGCACCGGGAGCGCGATCACCGTACCGACTCGCGCCGTCGGAAATGCAAGAATTGTCTAACCAACTACAGGAGCTGCTAGACAAGGGTTTCATAAGACCGAGTTTCTCACCATGGGGAGCCCCGGTCTTGTTTGTCAAGAAAAAGGATGGATCTTTCCGAATGTGCATCGATTACCGGGAGTTAAACAAGCTCACTATTAAGAACCGATACCCCCTCCCGAGGATCGATGACTTATTCGACCAACTTCAGGGATCCAGTTATTACTCAAAGATCGACTTACGTTCAGGATATCATCAGTTACGGATCCAAGAAGAAGATGTTCCTAAGACCGCATTTCGAACTCGTTATGGTCACTACGAGTTCATGGTCATGCCGTTTGGGCTAACCAATGCACCAGCTGTATTCATGGACCTCATGAATAGAGTGTGCAAGCCCTACTTGGATAAATTCGTGATTGTCTTCATCGATGACATCTTGATTTACTCTCGAACTCAAAAAGAACATGAGCAGCATTTGAGATTGATCTTGGACTTACTCAAGAACGAGAAGTTGTACGCCAAATTCTCGAAATGCGATTTTTGGATTCGATAAGTGCAGTTTCTCGGGCATGTGGTCAACAAGAATGGTATACATGTTGACCCATCCAAGATTGATGCGATAAAGAATTGGGAAGCACCAAAGACTTCGACCGAGGTGCGACAATTCCTAGGTCTGGCAAGCTACTACAGACGGTTTATTGAAAATTTCTCTAAGATAGCCCAGCCAATGACGACCTTAACCCAGAAAGACAAAAAGTTCGATTGGGGCGATAAGCAAGAAGCAGCTTTTCAGCTGTTGAAACAGAAACTATGTTGTGCTCCGATTTTGTCCCTTCCAGAAGGAACAGACGGATTCGTGGTGTACTGTGACGCATCACACCAAGGTCTTGGATGCGTGTTAATGCAAAACGATAAGGTTATTGCCTATGCGTCCCGACAGCTTAAGGTGCACGAGAAAAACTACACCACCCATGACTTAGAATTGGGAGCTGTAGTTTTTGCACTCAATATTTGGAGACATTACCTTTACGGTACTAAATGCACTATCTTTACCGATCACAAAAGTCTCCAGCACATCTTTGACCAGAAAGAGTTAAACATGAGGCAACGCAGATGGGTCGAATTGCTGAACGACTACGACTGTGAGATTCGATACCATCCCGGCAAGGCAAACGTCGTGGCGGATGCCTTGATTAGAAAGGAACGAACCAAAACTCTACGAGTGCGAGCGTTGGAGATGACGATTCACACGAGTCTAACCACTCAAATTCGCGATGCTCAGTTAGAGGCACTCAAGGAGCAAAATCAAAAAAATGAGTCCTTGCGGGGTATAGACAAGAAGTTTGAGATCGAATCCGATGAAACTCGTTACTTCATGAATCGGATTTGGGTACCAAGCTTTGGGAACTTGAGGGATTTAGTAATGGATGAAGCACACAAAGATACTCGATTCACCCAGGCTCTGACAAAATGTATCAAGATCTCAAGGAACTTTACTGGCGGCCTAACATAAAGGCTGACATTGCCACCTACGTTAGTAAGTGCTTGACGTGTTCAAAAGTCAAGGCAGAATATCAGAAACCGTCAGGGTTACTACAACAACTGGAGATTCCACAATGGAAATGGGAACAGATCTCTATGGATTTCATCACGAAATTACCCAAGACATCAAATGGTTGTGACACGATTTGGGTTATTGTCGACCGATTGACGAAGTCTGCACATTTCTTGCCGATTAAGGAAACCGATAAGATGGAAAGATTAACCAGAATTTATCTCAAAGAGGTTATCTCGAGACATGGAGTGCCAATCTCCATCATTTCAGATCGAGATAGTCGATTCACCTCTAGGTTTTGGCAATCTCTACAAAAAGCATTGGGTACGAGATTGGACATGGGTACCGCGTATCACCCCCAAACTGATGGTCAAAGTGAAAGGACTATTCAGACATTGGATGACATGCTTAGAGCTTGTGTGATTGATTTCGGGAACAAATGGGATACTCATCTACCGCTGGCTGAGTTTTCCTACAATAACAGTTATCACACTAGCATTAAAGCCGCACCATTTGAGGCACTATATGGAAGAAAGTGCCGATCACCGTTATGTTGAACTGAAGTTGGAGATAGTCAACTTACTGGTCCAGAAATCATTCACGAGACAACAGAGAAGATTGTTCAAATTCAAAATAGACTGAAAGCCGCGCGTGATCGTCAAAAGAGTTATGCTGACATAAGACGCAAACCGTTGGAATTCAAGGTTGGAGATAAGGTTTTACTGAAAGTCTCACCCTGGAAAGGAGTTATTTGCTTCGGCAAACGTGGTAAACTAAACCCAAGATACATCGGGCCGTTCGAAATCCTAGCAAGGATTGGTCCCGTAGCTTACAAGCTTAAACTACCACGAGAACTCAGTGGTGTTCATGACACTTTTCACATGTCAAATCTGAAGAAGTGTTTATCAGATGAGATGCAAATTATACCACTCGAGGAGATACAGATCGACGATCAACTTCATTTCGTCGAAGAATCCGTGGAGATTATGGACCGGGATGTCAAGAGCTTGAAACAGAGTCGCATTCCCATTGTAAAAGTTCGATGGAACTCTAGGCGAGGACCAGAGTTTACTTGGGAACGCGAGGACCAGATGAAACGCAAATATCCATAGTTGTTTGAAACTGCACCAGTCACGGATGACACCAGCTGAATTTCGGGACGAAATTCTTTTTAACATGGGGAGTATATGACAACCGACATTTTCAGGTCAATACGCGTCCTTGTATCAGTCATAAATTGCATACATCATATACGTGTTAGACTTAATTATGGTTAATTAAGTTCGTTTAATACATAGCAAAGTCCATTCATAACCGGGTCATATGCAAGTATAACCGGTACACACAAACATTGGGGATAATTAATATTTATGTTTTAATAAATATTTCGAAGTGTTACAACATTATTTTAGAACCTAAATATATGTGTGTATTTATTTATTTCAAATTAGTGTTTTTTAACACGCACTTTAACAGTTCACCGGTATACATAATTTTAACACGCTATTTCAACATATTATATTACTAAACATATATTCAAATGTTAGTAAACCACTAATTATACAATGTACGATTTTATTAAACTCGATTTTAATAAAAAGTTTGATTTTTATCGCGTCCAACCTATACTCGCTACCACCCCATACCCATCTCTATTTAACTTAGTAGATACTTCAAATCTAAATACTTTTTCTCTTTTGTGTTTCCTTATTCACGACACCAGGAAATCTATGACACATTCAAATCTCATATTCAAATTTACAAACCATACTTTTCATGTTCTTTTTTTTCCATGGTGTACGGCTACAAGAGGGCCCCCTCTTTTCTATAAATTCCATTTTTCAAAGCTAGTTATTATCCGATGCTTTTGCTATTTTCTGATTTCAGGCACAAGAAGGCCCCCATGACACATGATTAAATCTCCTTATCAAACCCTTACCCACCTTACTTTTCTTTTTTCCTTCCTGATCACGACAAATTGAGGGCCCATGCATATATCTAAACTTCAATCAAATTTAACAAACTCATAGGCATACACACTTATGATTGCTATGGAAAGAAGGAACCATACCTACACCTAAAAGCCTTATTTAATTGAACAAAACATCCTGCTATATATTGTTTCATGTCCACGAAAGTCAAAGCCCCCCCCTTCCATGCACAACAAGTACAAAGAAACATGCTAAATATCATCACAATTCTCTTCTTACGGCAGATTAGAGACTTCCTCTTACACATCCATTTCTAAGCCCATTCTTCCTTCATTGACATGAATTAAAGCCATACCCAACTCTAATATAAATAACACTCATTTGAAAAGAATTTCACACACCAAAGCTCTCTCAAGAAATCGGTTTTGATCTTCCTTTGGTGCTATTGTTGATCACGATTTTGACATCCAACACCAAGTGAAGTTTCAAGCTTCAAGTCATCATCTTTATTCATTCATTCTTCCTTGCTTGTCTTTAGTAAGAAATCCTCCTAACTACTTACATTTTGTTCTTGTTTTATGTTTTCTCTTACATACAAATGTCATGTACTAACTTTCACTTACAAATACATATTTTTGTTAAATATGGAGTTTTCTATAGCCTAAATAATACATGAGACTTACCTTAGTATAAAAATATTAATAATAACTTAATATTGGTTCTTAAACTAAAATAAATGTTTAAGTTGGAGACCTTAGCATGTGTTAAATTATCTATATAGTTTCTTTTCAAGTTATTGGTATTTTGACAAACTTATGACAAATTATAGATATATATTATTACTAGTTGTAAAATTAGTATTATTTGAGTCTAGTTATGGGGTTTGAAATATATAAATTTTTGGTAAATATAACTATTTAAAATGACCAATACTAGATTCTAAAATATATAATTTTATAAATATATATGTATATACTTTGGACGTAAAACGAAAACCGACATTATTTTAAGAGTAATAATTCTCAAAGTGATATTTTGTTGAAATAATATAATTATTATTTTTACCTAAAATCATGATGTGTTTCGAAATAGTTATTTTAAGTAAAAATATATGATATATTTATTTACCGTTCGTAACGAGTTACGACTCGGGTCGGGTCAAACCTTACTTTGAAAACCAAACTCTAAGTTGTTACCAAATTACTTATAGACATATACATGATCGAATTTATAATTTATATTTAATTTATGTAAATATATGTTTTCGGGTAACAAATACATATCACCAACGAGTCGTCGTGTCAAAACATTTTAAACCAAAACTTACACACATAACATAACGAGTTGGGTGAAACTGTTACATGACCAACTTGCATGTAGAATCATTACTTAGACTTTAAGGTGTCTTATATATTCTAGAGCATGCATAGGTCGGTTTACTCTCGGACTTTTGCTACTTGCACGTTTCTAGTACTCACGCTTCAGGTGAGTCTCACGGCCCCCTTTTTACATATTTTCCTTTTGGGGGAGATTACATGCATACCTACATTTTCGTTGGACACAATTACCTTCATATGATTTCACATATTACATAAGTGGTTTACTTACCGTACTAAGTCCCCTCACAACTGGACCGTTAGTTCTTTCACAAAGCGTGGTGATTATGGATAGTACTATCGGGTTTGACAACCCCCACCCGAGTTAGTCGCGCTAACTTTGATTGTAGGTCAAAACGGGTGCATCATTAGCCTAAACACCCCCCATGTATTCGGTAGGCATGGGTAGGGGCATGGGATTACAGTTACATTTACAGTTACAGTCTAGCTTCGGTTTCGGTGTGCTTATGGTAATATTGTAGTATTGTCTGTACAACAATCAAATCATAGAAAGTCTTGTGGTCCATTACAACGATTTACTTTTACAATTAAAACCTGTGAACTCACCAACATTATTTGTTGGCCCGTTTTACGCATGTATTCTCAGGTAATTGATATTGCTTGGAAGTTAGCTGCATACTTGCATGGAGTCGCATTTCCACTTAGGGACACAATTACTTTTGGACATTTAGCATTACCAAATGTCGTATTTTGAAACTATTATTACTTCCACATTTGCTTCTGCACTAAAAATTGTAAAACAATTATGTATTTTGAAATGATTTACTACGTATGATTTTCAAACCACTTAGTGGTCGTTCGATGTAATCGGTGACGATGATTTCCATGACCGTCATGCCCCGCGATAGCTACCGCCGTGGTTGGGGGTGTGACACATATGTGCATTCATAAAAAAATTGCAGCAAAGAAATGATTAATTAAATGTAAAAAAGAAAGCGTCCAACATTACACATGCGTGCCTGGAAAGAAAATTCAAGACTTGATGAATCAAAAAGTAACAGAGAGGGTTACGAGATAAGTTGAAAACCTTCAATGGTTCATCCCAAAACAAATTTAACTTTACTTTATGGTGTTATTGCATATGAGTAATTCAAAAACCAGATTCGTATGCAATATGTTAAAAACATACATGTACAAACTCGCCTATTATCTTTTTAGCTCTTTCTAAATGAGGGTGTATTTTTGTTATGACTTTTACACGAAATCTGGTATAGGATATGTATAGAAAGTGAGATATTTGAGGGTTTTGTTAATGATTATCAACGATAGTCAAAAACAAAATAAGACTTATCTACCCAAAATACCCCTAATACCTTATAAGTCTATCCTTTTAATTTCAAATAATTATAATTATGCCACTGCATGATCTCAACCATTAATTAATAATATCAAGGGTGAAAAAGTTGGTTTTCTCTGAAACCCTCCCCCTATATATATATAGGGGAAGTATCAAAAGAAAACCACAAATTTAGGCGAAAACCGAGAAAACTACTAAAATAGTGTGTAATACTATGGATTACGTATACGTGACCGCAGTTTTTTTGTTTTCTGTGTACGTATACGTAACAATATAAGTTACGTATACGTAAGCCAGTATTTAAACGATTTTTTGGTAAAAAATTGTAATATTACATTGATATTCTTATAAAAAAATAAAAATAAAATAAAATAAAAAATAAATATTATTATATTATTAGTTAAAATTGGTTTTTTTAGTGGTTTTCTCGGTTTTTCGTCTAACTATGTGGTTTTTCTATAACCCTCCCCTATATATATATATATATATATATATATATATATATATATATATATATATATATATATATATATATATATATATATATATATATATATATACTAGTGTTAGAACCCGTGTATTACACGAGGCTAAATAAACGACATAATGTGAAATAAAAAAACGATGAATATGATTTATAAATGTATAAATATTTCTTTTTATGCAATGTTGGATGTTTTATTTGTCTTTTTTCATCCTTATCTAAGATTAAAAGTTTTAACTCGTCTCTAATTTTAACTCTGGAAAATGCCACATGTCTATGAGTGAAAACTGGTGGCCTCAAAAGCAAACCAAGCCTTGATAGTGAGACTCTGACTCTTATTCATTGTCATATATATATATATATATATATATATATATATATATATATATATATAACTGAAATTTAAAATTATATTACATTACATATACAATAATAAAAATTACAATTCATAATCTCTAGATTGTTTTAGTTATGTTTAAAAAAGTGTTTGCGAGTTAACCCAACCTGATCCATGCTAAAAATGAGATTTGTTTGACCTGAACCTGTATTGACCCCCATTACCCAACCGTAAATCAAGAGTCGAATCTTCACCAATCAGATTACCAATTGAGATGGTTGTCTGATGCCCATTGGTTTTGGAATTTTTTTTATAAAAACATACAATTTTTCCAACATTGAGATGGTTACTAGGTTAGTTACCCGTGTACTACATGGGTTGATTAAATGATGCAATGTAAAGTAAAAAATGATGTTCATAATATGATATGATAGACGGGTTAAATAAAAGATACAATGTGAAGTAAAAAAAAGATGTTCTAGGCTACTTGGGAAGAGATATGCTACAAAATGCATATATGTGATAAAAATTAGAGTTGCAATTATCAATGTGATAAAAATTAGAGTTGCAATTATCAAGTAGTAATTTATTCACTCACTTCAATGAAAATTACAACAGTTAGTCCACTCTTTCTTAGAGCTGTAGCAGCCCGAGCCTCAACATCTTCATCATCTGATTTTGACTCACCACTGCTAGTCCACTATTCCTCATTGCTTGCTTCAACCTCGATTTACGATTCAGAAGTAATTCTTCACCTGATTCTCCATGTTCTTCGTTTGATTCGCTCTCTGAATCATATTCTCCCTTTCAAACTCATCAATCTATAGTCATGCACCATTGTAAATTTGCAAAATAATTATTCAATTTAATTTCTAAATAATTTATCATTTTCACATTAAAAAATGTTAAATTGATAACGTGTTCACATCATAAAATGTTAAATTGACACCCATGTTCCCTTACTCCCGAAATGGCAAAATAAAATCAAGAAAATTACAAAGTAGGTTTTTAATGCTTCATATTTCTTTGGATCAATCAATAATGTTTCTTCCATTTTCATTGTATATTACACGGGTTGTATATTGAAATTGGAAGACGCATTGTGTATTACACGTGTTGTAAGTTAAAAACGATATAATTCAGAAATCTGTAAATACTTCTTATAATTGAAATTACATATTACATGTAATAATGAAAAATTGAATGACAATTATAATTCAAAAATCTCAAATTCATAATCTAAATTTTCTTCCAACTCGTTTGAACTGATTGACCAGTTTCCCATATTTCATTTTTAGTTTAACTTTTACCTTCACCCATTCTCATAAGTTCACAAAAAAAATGGAACCTAAGGATGATATATTTGATGCTGAAATCACTAAACAACTTGTTGTGCCAATAGCCAACAATCCATGAACCTTAGTGACCGGGAAAAGGTGTGGAACCCTGGTTGGATTAAGAGCTTGTCCTGCATCATAATTTGAAATTACACAAAACCACTAAACTTACAATCATTTTTTCACTACAGTAATGTGATAAGCTTCAACAATATCCACACAAACAAGATCCCTAAAAGCAATGCAACCGACGTAAATTTTAGAATCATCTCCCTCTGCAACAAAGTGCATCCAATTCAAGCAAAATGGTAAACAAAAAACCCATATCAAAATTTCTTTAAATTGTTTCATTCATCCCAGTAACATGGTTAACTTTGATGATTATGGATATCGATGGCTTGTGTGCATTGGAAAAAAAGGAGGTACATGCCATCAATGCCATGGTTTTATTAAATCCACAACTTTATATTTTTATATTTTACAAGTGATTGCATATGTCCATTATTCATTCATATTACAGAATACAACTCTAGTGAATATAAAGAGCTCTAATGGATGTATTTTCACTAAAAACACAATAAAATAAAACACAAATGGCATTTGATAAGTAACAACTCACTCACCAGTTTAAACAATAGGATAACTGCGTGGGTAAGATGAGGGAATGCTGGAATCAAACCCAGTTGAGTAGAATTCCACACCAGCAGGTAGAACACACTGCATTAATTAAATTAAATAATAAAAAAAGAACATTCCCAAATCTAATTAACACATATCAGGAAAGAGAAATGAATAACAGATAAGATATAGTACGGGTCGAAATGGACCGGGTTGGGTTGACCCGAACACATCAATGTCAAAAGTTCAAATTTTCTTATAAATAGTTACATTATCTCAATATTTACTTACTAATCATTTAACTTGTTTCCTTTAATGTTTTTTTTTGTTATATTACGGGATTATCCTGTTAGAGATAAAACATATCCAGAATCGACCCGTTCATCGGTAAATGAATAAAAAATGCATAGGATAATACAAAACAACTGAATCTTTCTAGCCTGCTTTGCTTGTGACTTCTGATCTACTACATGACCTGCACCGGAAGAGGACGTTTAACTTAAAATTAACGTGGTTATAGGAACACAAAATAGACAAAAGATGCATCAAACAAAACGTATATAAATAAATATTTTTAGCAAAATCAGACCAGATTATATGTTATTTTCTTGTAGTTAAAATTCTACTCATTTGAAGGGAATCCCAACATGACACACCTTTGAAAAAAATACTGGGCAGAGGATGTATCATTGAGAATATTATCAACATCACAACATGCATAAGTGTTAGATCCACACATCTAAAAGAAAGCATAAGCACCAATATATGAAAAAAAGAAAGTATTCAGGGGAACAATTCCACCGTCATTTTGCACAATTCCTTGTATAAGGCATAGGGCTACATAAATCTTTAACACTGTCCACTAATCTACCATATTTTATTTTTTAAGGTTTAGTCTTAAAACTTATTAATTGACACAATATTTAATCAGTTTGTAGCATGTGCCATAAACTAAAGTGAAAGTGGCCTAAATTATGGTGGTCATAATTTAGTGTTCTTGCCCGCAATAGTAGTTGATTGCATTCACCAATTCTAGTTCAATAAAACCCTAAATTGGAACACACACTAACGAACTTGTGCTTCAAATTTCAAACTTACTGTAAGCATTTCAAAGAAATTTGTATGATAACAATAACAATGAACATAATAATAGTTACAGAAAGGATCGTATATTACAGGAAACAATAGATATTAGAATTGTGCAAAATCGGTTTCTAATGAATTGAAACGAGAACATTGGGAGAAACGTAAATGAAATGAAGATGAATACCTAATTTGTAAACGTAAATGCTTCTTCCCCAAAGCATCATGTTTCTTAGGATCAATCAACAATGCTTCTTCCCATTTCAATATAACATCTAGACAATTAAATCAAACAAAACACCAAAACGGCCTACATAATCTAAAGTAAATAACAAATCAGTAGTTCATATCTAGAAATTAGGTTACCTTTAACCATTGATTTTGATTCCTAAACACTCTGGAAGGTGGACACTTCAAGCAACGCACCTCCCCATCGGGTTAAGTTCTGTTCGAATAAAGAAAAAAAACCAAATATGAATCAGAAACACCGAAGCATAAGAGGATTGAAACACTAAACTTGGTATCGAGAGGGTATCACGAGGATTAGGTCACTTCCGCACTCTGATGAGTATACTCAAAGAACACAAGACGATTGTGTCTTCCGATTGAATCCATCTACGATCAGAAGGTCATAATCATCAAATCTGACGAAATCGACTCTACTCGCCTCCATCTACGCCTGATTTATAAACAGATTCAAAAGAATTACTCGACGAAATCGAGTGATTGAAACATTAAACACTGAAATTGATTGGAATAAACAAACCTGACGAAATCAATTGACTCATATGCGACTTTGAGAGGATCCAACGATTATGCAGATCGAATCAACGTGAAGAGATTGAGTAAAGAATTCCAGATGTGAAAAATGTGGCGTTAGAATTAGGGTTAGAAGGCAACCGGGATGAAACAGGATGAGCATGTCGGGTTATAAGATCCGCGCTATAGGTATATGGGTAAACAAGCAATGGGCAGGAAAACAAAGTTGAGGTTGAATCGACAAGTGTCTCTAATTTTATTTGTTTATTTCATAGGATAGATATAGTCAACATACCCGTGTGACACACGGGTTGAGAAAATAATAATAAAACATGCAAACAATTTAAATAAATCATACATAAAAGATAAAAAAAACTACAATTGTTATTACAAATCTCTAAATACTTCTTTGTATACAAGATTTGATGTTGTATTTGAAAGATTACCATTACTATCTAGTATAACAACTTTTAGGTCGTCTCGTCTTGTAACTCTTGATAATGGCACATACAATTGACCATGAGTAAAAATCGGTTAGAGACCCATGTAATACACGGGTTGAAAACATAAAAAATACCTACTAAAAATAGCTATAAATATCTAATCAAATAAAATTTTGCTTCAATGAATATTAATGTACAAAAGACAAAGAAAATGGATACATATAAAGTTTTGTGTTTAAATGAAGTAAAAATTGCTAGAAAGAATGACAAGCAATGCTATATTAATACAATGGTTTTGTAAAAAAAACTAAATTACAGTTATACTATTACCTATTGAATTCAATAAATATATTTGGCTGGATTAACTTGGTGAGCAAACAAATTAGGATGAATGTGGGTAGATATCACATGTGAAAAAATTGGCGGCATGGACGTGTTGGATGTCAGTTTAATACGTGTTCAGGTTGAAACATGGTTATGTCTCCATACAAAAGGTACCTGGAAAAAAATGGGTTGTATTAATAACTAATCGTGTGCAATATAAATGTGTAGAAAAGGTACCTGGGAAAGCCCTTACTCATGAACTCTCTCTTGATGCCCTTTTCCTAAATGTGAGGTAGAGAGAGACAGAGTAATGCCTGTGGGAACATATATACTATTTTAATTTCTCATGGAAAATAACTACTGTATGGTGACTAAAACATGTCTAAATCAACTAAAAATAGCCTGAAATACACAGGCACCTTGCTTGTCTCGGGTGCACGTTGCTTAAGCGCCACCCTTTACGCCTTGAGCCTTTGACTAGTATGGATGATGGATGTATATGTGTATGAAAGTACGGACTAACTTTAAGCATTTGAATATAAAAACCCGTGTGTTACACGGTGTTGCATAATAGAAAACTAAAATTTAAATAATGTGTATAATACAAAAAGAGAGTTGCTTTCAATCACAAACATATGAACTCCATAATACAATCTATAAGACGAATAAACAAATCAGCACTCCAAAATCAAACCTTTCATCTTTAATTTGATACCAAATACCTACAAAAAGAAAGGTTTGGAATACCTTCTTAGCCGCCTGCTTCAGGTTCATATTGATCGTCACCTGCAAGACCTCTTTCACCGAGACACAGGCTGCAATTGGAAGATTTATATAAGTGCCTTTTCTGTATCCATAATATTAATTGCAGGTGGCAAGATGGTAAGAGCAAACACTTTTTTGGCAAAATTTTTATTTCTACAAATAATTAACGTGTAACTGTATTGACTATGATTATAATAATAATCTAGGTTACTAAATAAAAACAATTTAGGTGATTTTCAATCGTTTGATATGCTCCCTTTTTAGCTATTTTCTAATTGATCCATCTGAGATGAACACCAACCCAATTTAACCAATACATAAGTAAATGGGTCGACATGTCCACCTCTAGGGTTAATAAGAACAATTTTAGAATATCATACTCAGCTCTCATAATCATATGTTGAGGAAGCGGCCCTAAAACTCTCTCAATCATGGCAAGATGTTCCAAGTTCTCATGAGTTTGAAACAAAGCCTCACCCTAATTGCAAAGACACAAAGAGGGCAAAAAAATTAAAAAGGTTTGCCATTCATCACAGCAACCCTTTGACTATGTGTGTACTCACTAATACAACTATGTATATGCTGCATGTGTTATATTAAAAAGCCAAAGTTTAAAAGCTAATGCCACATGTATATGCTGCCCATGACAGCCAAACTTTAACAAAAGGTTCATAAAGTATTGAAATAGTTTAAGATGTCAGACCAAGCAAAGGTACTAAAAGTAAGAAAAAAAAATAGAAAAACATAGTGGCCATGGCTCCAATCAGTGTTATGAACTTATATTGCACATATAACCAATATGAAATAGGCAAACTTTACAATGTTTTGAACTGGTTGAAGCTATGACCAGGAAATAGATCAATCAAACAGGGAATGAACTGGTTTTGATTTTGTATAAGTTACAATAGGCAAAAAAAATAGGCAAAATTGGCAGTTTTATGAACTGGTTGGAGCCATGACAAAAAATAGGCAAACTATCAACAAAATCAAAATTTAAACAATCATGCTTATTAACAATTCATAGTGCACGTATAATAGCATTAGTGAGTCAACCCAACCCAATAGGCACATACTAAAAATGAATTGTTTTTAATCCATACCCATTTGACCTGTTATTTAACTTGTCCAACTTGCCAACTCAAGAAACTCAATGCAGGCCCCAAAGATCAACAGCAAAAAAGATGGTTCTTACCTTAGCATGAGCCATGATACATCTCCATAGGCATCCACTCATTGGACCCACACCACATCTTTCTCTTCTATCTGTAAGCTCATTAAGCAAACCATAATCGTTTGATTATAAGAAAAGAGACAAACGTTTATTTTTGGTAACCGAATAGTCAAAAAAGGGGAAATCAATCTTTGATGGAGACTGCACATATGTTTAGAGGGTTGATTTTGTCTTCTATAGTTGACATAAAAAAAGTGTTAAAAGTAAAAGACTGTTTTCTGATTATTTATATTGATATTTTCAAGTTTTACTTAAAAAAAGACCACTAAAAACTGATTTAGTTTTTAGGTATGTTGAATTTAACCAAAATAGATTAAACATTTGAAAGTTTTAAATAATAATATCTTTAAAAAACTTAGCAAACAGAAAATAGATTAAACAGTAAACATAAATATATAGCATAAAATTAGCATAAATCAAACAAAAAATGATGAGAATAAGCAAAAATCAAGTTATAGACTAAACAGTAACCCTAAATGTAGCATAAAATTAGCATAAATCAAACAAAAAATGATGAGAATAAGCAAAAATCAAGCATAGCAACTGAAAATCCAAGTTGAATAGAAATATAATAGTACCTGGATGTTCTAATCTGGAACGGTAGCAATCGATCTTCAGGTGAAGACGATGTCGAAGGACTACAGGGTGGTTGTGGCGGCAGGGGCAGCCGATGGTGGTTGTGGCGGCTAGGGAGTTTAGGGTTGAAGATGAGAAGATGAAGGGGATGGTGGGTGGAGGAAGATGGTGAAGACGATCTCTAATGACCGGTGGTTGTGGCGGCAGCAGATGATGATAGCGGCAACAGACGATGGTTGTGGAGGAAGTTTAGGGTTGAAGATGAGAAGATGAAAGTGTCGTTGTGTTGAAGGGGTTTAGGGTTGGTTAATTTGAAACTGGGTATACAAAGGTAAATGGGTTACCCATCCACATCCGGATCAAGATATGTTTTAAAAACATATCAAGTGTCCAAACATAGGTAAAAAGTTGTCAAGTGTCTATGTTGCTTTAAAATTTTGACAAGTGGCAGAAACCTCTTCTTCTTTATTATATATAAAGATATATATATATATATATATGCTCGTTTTCATCTTTACCCCATAAATATATAACCAAGTCAAAATATATTGTTCACACATAATTCAGGTTAAAAACACATGATTATATACAACTAGCACGGGTTTATTAACCACTCATCACATCTTCACACTTATCTTTTTTCGTCCCGAAAAAAGAATCTGTAATGGAATCATAATTGGAAACTTGCTTCACACTTTCATTTGTTCACAACTTTAAAAATATTAACGCGTTAATTGTAACAATCGGTATTTCTATCCGATTAAATCCAACCACCGACCTATCGAGCCCCCGATTCTATGATTTACTGTAACATCCCAAAAATAATAAAACGAATAAATATAGCGAGATCGGCGATTTAGTCGGAATATTTAAACAAAAGGGAGCGGGCTTGGGCTCGGCTTCAATGGGCCGAGGGAAGCCCAGCTATATAAGAGGTAGGGCAGCCCTCTTCTCTGCTCATTCCCCACTCACGCAACATTTTAGAGAGAGAAAGGTGAGTTCGGGCCTAGAGAGAGAAAGTTGACGGATCGTCCCAGAATTGAGAGAACACGTTACTGCTAAGCTCGTGAGAAGAAACTCCGGATCAGAATCTCGATACAGGTAATGATCTTGCCTAAATCTGAGTTTTTGTTCGTTTTTAGGGTTTTCGGGTTTTGGCTAAAAAGGTAACGATTTTGCGGATGGAACTTGAAAATGAGCTTAGGTATAGCATCTAGAATGAAAACCGAACGTTTTGATCTAAGAAAACTGAGATATTGTCTCGATCAGACTCGCATGCAAAAACTTCAGATTTTTGGGAAGACGACCTGTGCAGACCCATCGAAACTACTTAGTTTCGATATGTGCAGACCCATCGAAACTACATAGTTTCGATATGTGCAGACCCATCGAAACTACATAGTTTCGATATGTGCAGACCCATCGAAACTACATAGTTTCGATATGTGCAGACCCATCGAAACTACATAGTTTGGATATGTGCAGACCCATCAAAACTACATAGTTTCGATATGTGCAGACCCATCGAAACTACCATAGTTTCGATATGAGCCCACGATTCGAAGTTAAGATTTCACCTAAGTTACTCATCGAAACTACCAAGTTTCGACATAAACAACCTATCGAAACTATCAAGTTTCGATATAAGCAAATCCATCGAAACTACTAGGTTTGAGCATAGGGATGTCTAGTGTCATCTAGGAGCACTACCTTACAAGTATGGCTTTATTATAACAGATCGTGAGTGACATTAGTGACGCTCAGTGGCCAGCTAAGAGTATTTCAGAAACTGCTTATCAGGTGAGTTCTAGAAGCCCTCTTTTAAATGTTTTATATAATGTTTTCGGGCTGGTGTGTATACGTATGAAATGTTGTTTTATAAAATGATGTTTATGAAACTATGTTTACGAAATGAAATGATTTGGAATGAACGGTTTATGGAAAGAAAGTTTTATGAACGGAATGTTTACGAACTAATGTTTATAAAGAAATGGTTTAAAGTAAAGGTAAAGGGTTTTGAAAGTGAAGGAAAGGTTTTGTGAAAAGAAAAAGGGCAAAGGTTTTAAAGAAGTCATTACAAATCTAATCTATCGAATGAATGGAATTGACGAATGAAGTCTGGGAATGAGATTCCCAGCCTTGTGGTAGATTATGGACAGCGAGCCATAGTTACGATAAGAACAACAGGGGCAATGTCTTAGTGGCCTGCCAATGGTTTGATGTTGTACAACTAGTATGGAGTAACGACGGTTACTCAGGGGTTAACGTGACCCTACGTGAGGTTAAATTATGATCCGACGATGTTGTGGCTGAGAGTCATAACCGTCGATGGAAGTTTTCGGTCAATGGCTGAGAGCCATAGCCTTCAATGGAGGTTGTCGGCCTATGGCTGAGAGCCATGGGGGGGCAACTGAATGGGTATTGTCGGTCCTCGTGCAGTTAGCCTTGGGGGCAATACCAAAAAGGGAATTGACGGAATGTTGTGGCAACGACGGTGACACGTAACGGTTGACCACGACATGCAGGGTTCCTTCGGGGACACAGAGACGCGTAACGATACAGATTTTAGATAGTAATGTATGACTTAAATGAATGTTAAATGTTTTAAACAAATGATCCGTTCAATGTTTTAAATGTGTGAAGGTTTATGAAGGAAAGGCCCTATTTTCTTATACGTGAATGTTAAACCCTAATGAATGTTTTGAATGATGAACCATTTCTTAAATCGAACGAAAACTAGAACTCACCAGCGTAGCTGACCTTTTTAGTGTACACATTCAGGTTAAGGCAGGTTATGAGGATGGACGATGATGCTTGGCTAGAGATGAAGAGTTACCCGACTTCTTTTGAAGACTGGCATCCCGTTATGTTTAGTTATGATGTAATTATGATTTAAACAATGTTTACGCTTCCGCATGTATGAACAATGATGACGTTATGTTTGAATGAAATTTTCCGCTGCGTTATTTGATATTCATGTTTAAGAACTGTTTGTGAATGAGTAAATCCAACAAGTGAGGCCTCCCGGGTTTGGGGCCTTACAAGTTGGTATCAGAGCAATAGTTTGAGAGATTCGGACACTCCCAGTGTCTGAACTTAAACTGTGAATGGGACCGAAAGCGGATGCCAGTACGGGTAACTCGAGCCACAGCATCAGGTATGAAGGTAGTATATATTTACGTATATAGTGTGCCTTTGAAAGGGTTAGGTAAGGACTTGTGTTCTGATGGGATCACAAAGGTGGTCAAATAGAAATCGAAAGGTAGTGTAATGGTTAATTGCAGATGGCCAGTGTATATTAACATCTTACAGTACTTATTGAATTTTATTTGTTAACTATCGTGATGACATTGGATTTCTTGTCTTATAGAATGAAATGGCTAGGAGAGGAAACGGAAGGCGTGGTGGCCATACCGGTGGTCGTACCGGCGGTCGAAATGGTGGGCGTGGCAGGATCCCTGCACGCCAAGAGAATAGTGAAGAAGGAAGTGTTCACACTGAACCGGCGGTTAGTGTGCATGGAACTGAACAAACACTGGTAGAAGAACAACCTTTCACTTTTGAACCAGAAGTGAGAGCAGCTATAGCTCGAGAGTTCACAGAATTGATGAAGACTTATCTGCCAGGTCTGTTGGCAGAAGCATTGAAGCAGGTCAATGGGGAAGGTGGGTCTAACCCGACGGTTAATACCCCGAACACTGAGGCAATCAACGCACCGCCTGCTCGCGGATGCGACTATAAGTCCTTTAAGGCATGTGACCCGCCAGTCCTGACTGGAAAGAAAGACGCGGTAGCTACGTTTGACTGGATAATCCGTATGGAGGCTGCCATCCGTCTCAGCGAATGTCGAGCGGATCAAGTTGTGAAATTTGCTGCTAACTCCTTGAGGGAGGAAGCATCCCATTGGTGGGAAGGTGTACGTCAGGCAAAAGGGAGCGAGATTGTGGATGCGATGATGTGGGCTGACTTGAAAACTCTGGTGATCAAGAATTTCTGCCCAAGGATCGAGATTGAGAAGGTAGAGAGAGAATTTCTGGGTTTGAAGGCCGGGAACATGACGCACCGGCAATACACAACCCGATTCAACGAACTGGCACGTCTGGTGCCACATCTTGTCACTACTGAAGAGAGAAAGATTGCCTGCTATATTCAAGGGTTGTCGGACCAGGTCTGCACCTATGTTAAGGCAAACGCCCCTACTACCTATGATTCGGCAGTAGAGCTAAGTGGCGTGGTATTTGACGATCTGGCACTGAATGTTGTTGCCATTGAAGAGCAAAAGAAGAGACCTAGCTTCTCAAACAAGCGAACTGGGGGAAAGATGTTTGGGACTCGTGATAAGAGGGCTCGGGTGGATGAGCCGACCGTTTGTAAGAAATGTGGGATAAGACATGTAGGTGAATGTAGACTGGGTTCTAACTTGTGTTTCAAATGTGGCAAGACCGGGCACTACGCCCGTGAGTGCACACAACACTACAAGTGCTACAACTGTGGGGATGTCGGTCATCTGAGTAGGGACTGCCCGAAGCCCAGGATGGGGGAAACCGGGAAGGGAAAGGGCCCGGAAAAGAAGGGAGAGGGATCTCGTGCGAAGACGCGGGCGTACGCACTGACGCAGGATCAGGCTAGGAAGGACCCTGATGTGGCGTCAGGTACGTTCATCCTTAGGCTTGGGCTCGGCTTCAATGGGCCGAGGGAAGCCCAGCTATATAAGAGGTAGGGCAGCCCTCTTCTCTGCTCATTCCCCATTCACGCAACATTTTAGAGAGAGAAAGGTGAGTTCGGGCCTAGAGAGAGAAAGTTGACGGATCGTCCCGGAATTGAGGGAACACGTTACTGCTAAGCTCGTGAGAAGAACCTCCGGATCAGAATCTCGATACAGGTAATGATCTTGGCTAAATCTGAGTTTTTGTTCGTTTTTGGGATTTTCGGGTTTTGGCTAAAAAGGTAACGATTTTGCGGATGGAACTTGAAAATGAGCTTAGGTATAGCATCTAGAATGAAAACCGAACGTTTTGATCTAAGAAAACTGATATATTGTCTCGATCAGACTCGCATGCAAAAACTTCATATTTTTTGGAAGACGACCTGTGCAGACCCATCAAACTACTTAGTTTCGATATGTGCAGACCCATCGAAACTACATAGTTTCGATATGTGCAGACCCATCGAAACTACATAGTTTCGATATGTGCAGACCCATCGAAACTACATAGTTTCGATATGTGCAGACCCAACGAAACTACTTAGTTTCGATATGTGCAGACCCATCGAAACTACATAGTTTCGATATGTGCAGACCCATCGAAACTACATAGTTTCGATATGTGCAGACCCATCGAAACTACCATAGTTTGGATATGAGCCCACGATTCGAAGTTAAGATTTCACCTAAGTTACTCATCGAAACTACCAAGTTTCGACATAAAAAACCTATCGAAACTATCAAGTTTCGATATAAGCAAATCCATCGAAACTACTAGGTTTGAGCATAGGGATGTCTAGTGTCATCTAGGAGCACTACCTTACAAGTATGGCTTTATTATAACAGATCGTGAGTGACATTAGTGACGCTCAGTAGCCAGCTAAGAGTATTTCAAAAACTGCTTATCAGGTGAGTTCTAGAAGCCCTCTTTTAAATGTTTTATATAATGTTTTCGGGCTGGTGTGTATACGTATGAAATGTTGTTTTATAAAATGATGTTTATGAAACTATGTTTACGAAATGAAATGATTTGGAATGAACGGTTTATGGAAAGAAAGTTTTATGAACGGAATGTTTACAAACTAATGTTTATAAAGAAATGGTTTAAAGTAAAGGTAAAGGGTTTTGAAAGTGAAGGAAAGGTTTTGTGAAAAGAAAAGAAAAAGGGCAAAGGTTTTAAAGAAGTCATTACAAATCTAATCTGTCGAATGAATGGAATTGACGAATGAAGTCTGGGAATGAGATTCCCAGCCTTGTGGTAGATTATGGACAGCGAGCCATAGTTACCATAAGAACAACAGGGGCAGTGTCTTAGTGGCCTGCCAATGGTTTGATGTTGGTATGGAGTAACGACGGTTACTCAGGGGTTAACGTGACCCTACGTGAGGTTAAATTATGATCCGACGATGTTATGGCTGAGAGTCATAGCCGTCGATGGAAGTTGTCGGTCAATGGCTGAGAGCCATAGCCTTCAATGGAGGTTGTCGGCCTATGGCTGAGAGCCATGGGGGGCAACTGAATGGGTATTGTCGGTCCTCGTGCAGTTAGCCTTGGGGGCAATACCAAAAAGGGAATTGACGGAATGTTGTGGCAACGACGGTGATACGTAACGGTTGACCACGACATGCAGGGTTCCTTCGGGGACATAGAGACGCGTAACGATACAGATTTTAGATAGTAATGTATGACTTAAATGAATGTTAAATGTTTTAAACAAATGATCCGTTCAATGTGTTTAAATGTGTAAAGGTTTATGAATGAAAGGCCCTGTTTTCTTATACGTGAATGTTAAACCCTAATGAATGTTTTGAATGATGAACCATTTCTTAAATCGAACGAAAACTAGAACTCACCAGCGTAGCTGACCTTTTTAGTGTACACATTCAGGTTAAGGCAAGTTATGAGGATGGACGATGATGCTTGGCTAGAGATGAAGAGTTACCCGACTGCTTTTGAAGACTGGCATCCCGTTATGTTTAGTTATGATGTAATTATGATTTAAACAATGTTTACGCTTCCGCATGTATGAACAATGATGACGTTATGTTTGAATGAAATTTTCCGCTGCGTTATTTGATATTCATGTTTAAGAACTGTTTGTGAATGAGTAAATCCAACAAGTGAGGCCTCCCGGGTTTGGGGCCTTACATTTACTATATTATATATTACCAAGCAAGCAGTCTATCTATCGATCTCATACTCAGAAAACTACGACTCAACCCAATTCCGTCTTAAGGTCAAGTTTAGGCCCGGGTTAAAACGTATAGATTTTCCACCACTAAAAACACGAATTTATATGTTTTAAAAATTATGGATTATTGGATCGATGGATGAATGATTTGATCTTTTATTAATGTAATACAATGAATAAACATAACCAAGTGGCGTATCCCCCAAGTCACCATCCCGATGGGTAACACATAGGTTTCAGTTTTTAAACAATGACGTTCATAAGATTCGGTTTAATGGTGTATCCTTCAAGTCGCCATCCCGAATGGTAACACATAAACTTATAATTTTTTGTTTATACTGGTACCTATCACACTATTTTGACAATTTCAACCTTACCGACATTCTTAAGATAAGAACTCACAAGACATCCTGAATTAATTATTCAATTTAAACCTAAATACACTATCAAGATATTTAAGCTCTTAAGTCGGTTGAGCCTACCAAAACGTTACTAATTAGACACACTTTTTATTATATTTTTTCTTTTATTTTCACAGCCAGTTTCCAATTCTACCTATCATTTTCCATGTAGTTGCAACAATTCTAATCCAAGGACATTTTTTTTTTTTTTTTTAATTTTTATGGATTTTTTTAAATTTTTATGACTCAAATTACAGACCTGGACTAAGGTCTCCCCTACCCAGACTTAAACTCTACATTGCCCCCAATGTAGGATGAGAGACAATTATAATTAAATATACAAAAAAATATACAGAGAATTGAAAAGCACTTAGCTGGTTTCGAGCTGTAATAGTCTTCAATCCAAACTCATACGATCGTATAGCATTACTTTCGTGATCGCCTTCAACATCTGCTATTAGGTTGCCTTTACAAGAATATGAAGCTCGAAGCATCACCACCCAAATATAAGAAGAGAGACTATGAAAAAACAATAATGTTCATATAAACTAAATTAGAAAATGGTTGATTAAATTATTATATTTCAAATTCAATGTGTAATTTAATGTTATAGGAATAGAGGTGTACAAATCGGGTTTTTTAACGAAACCGGTTCGGGTTTAAAACCGGGTCGGGTTGGGCAAAACCCGCTTGGACCGGGTCGACGTACGAACCGGTTCGGGTCACGAACCGGGTTCAAGGATCATCGAACCCAACCCTACCAAACCGGATCGGACCGGGTTGAAACCGGGTTGGCTACTAAACCGGTTCGGGTCCAAAACCGGTTTACCCGGATTTTTTTTTAAAAAAAAACCGTTAATTTTTTAAAAAATTAACCGTTAAACATATTAACTTAACTTAAAAATTACAAAACATACAAAATAAAGTTTAGAAATTACAAAACAAATAATTAAAAGTTTACAAATTAAAAATACATTAAATATAAAAGTCTTCTTCGTGGATATATTGAAAATCCGGGTAGTCGGTACTAGTCGGATCCCGAACTCCCTCGTAGGAGGTCTTCGCCGATTGCTTCAATCAATCCTCCTTCCACCTCGTCCTCGTATATCTCTCCCTCGACTTCGAGTTCGCCTTCAAGGGAAGATATATGTTGTATTCTTTCCGCCGCGTCCAAGTAATCTTTTAAGCAAATGCACGTTTCCACCGATGGCGGAGTTAGTCTTGTTCTTCGTAAAGAAACAACCCTGCCACTAACAGAAAAAACAGATTCCGAAGCTACCGTAGATTGTTGAGATTCGTTTGAGAAGCACCAACAATATTAGATTGTTGAGATTCGTTTGCCATTTTGGGAGTTTCGACTTTCGAGCGTGAGCGTTTTTGATAAATAAGAGCGTTTTTGAGAAATGAGAGCGTTTTAGAATTGTGTGGTTGAACCAATACAACCCACACCTATTTATACAAGTTGTAGGGGCTCCAAAATACAAAAAAAAAACCAAAAAAAACGGTCATATAGCCGTTCCAACGGCTATAAAACCGTTAAAATCGAAGTTTACAACGGTTCGAACCGGTTTGAAACCGGTTTGAGAACCGGGTCGGGCCCGAAACCGGTTTGAGGGTGAAACCGGTTCGGGTCGGGTTAAGAACCGGTATCCAAAATTTTTTTAAAAACTGGTTACACACCTACGGGTTTGGATCGGGTTTCGGATCGGGTTGGGTGAAACCGGTTTGTTTGCGAATCTGGTTCGGGTCGGGTACCGGGGACCCGGTTTGAAACCGGTTTTTTTGCCCACCTCTATATAGGAAAGTGTATGTGGATTAAAACAAGAACTATAAAATAGACCATTATGATTAGCATATGGATTTGGGCTGAAGTAAAATATGATGTGAATGAAAGAAGGCATTTATCTTGGGCCAGGCATACATCATGAGACTACGCAAAGAAAAATAACAAAAAGGCCATATGAGATTTTAATTGGCCCACAAAAAGAAGAAACGTGGGTTTATAAGCCCTTTTTGGGTGGACATAACACGCAAGCACAGGAGTTCACGGGGGGATATATCTTTGACGGCTGCAACAAGTTTGGGGAGGCGCAGAAATCGATAAGGGGCATCATTCTTTGGTTTTGCGTGTTAATCGAGAAAAGCTAAAAAGGTTTTGTATTTTCTTTTTAATAGAGTTTAGTTAGTCGGTTAATTTTAACGATTAATTTGGTAGTGACAGTATTTGAGTTCGTTGTTATTATGTTTGGCTAAACCTGATGTTGCTTTCTTCGGGCGGACGGTTCGTATATGTTTTGTGTTTTAGTTCAGTTTGTTTATGTTTTGAATCTATTTAGTTTTTTACAATTACTGAGTAGATTGATGTATTGGTTAATTTAAACAGTTTATTTGAGTGCTTTGAGTTTTCTCGTTTTACAATCTTGTTCGGTTGATGACAAAATCTAGTAGCAGGGTTGGGTGAATAAAATGAGTTAACTTGGCACTTATAGATTGGGTAGTTGAATTATATTGATTTATAACATAACTGGTTGTATAGGTTTGCTGACAACAACTTGTATTCAATTACTATTTTAACTGATTTTTCAACACTATGTCTATGTGGTGTCCAATTGAACAATTGAGTTTTATGTGAAACCTAGAACCTGAAGTTTGGAGAAGGTTGCATTCTTTATTTAATTTGAATTTTAATCAGCATAATTTACTAAACTGAGCAATTAATCTTTCCATTGATTTACTGTGGATTCGACAACCCTACTTCCCTGTCTGCAGTTTAAGGTAGCTAAGTAGTAATTTTTATAAGTTTTTTAATTGACCTTAACACCGCGATTAAAATGGCGCCGTTGCCGGGGAGTCGGTGCGCTTAGTTTTGTTGTTTTAGTTTAGTTGATTTTTTTTTTATAAAAACAAAAACCCAAAAATATTTTTTTTTTAATTTTTTTTAGTTAACTTTATTTTTTGTTCATTACTACTCGGGTGTGTTACTTGTGCAACTCATCATGGACTGGGATTATGAAGATGGTTATGACGATGATGCTTCATGCATGTGTTGTGGTTGACGCGGTCACTGGGTTCAAAATTGTCCAATGTTCGAGAGTAAATCTGAGTATGTCGAGTGGATGGGGAAGAAAGGATATGTGAGGATAAACTATGAAGATGTGTACTACTACCATCAGCCGACATATGAGGATGTTAATAGGTGTACTCAAGGGGATTATTATGGATACTCGAATCAATCAAATCTTTCCCAGGGTTATGAGCAGAATCAATGCCAGTTTCCTCGTCAAGAACTAGAAAACTTTGCTATCCAAAGTGATGAGCCATTTCAACATACTTATTAGTCTTAGAAGGAGAAAAATATGGCTTTAGTGGAGTTGGAGTTGTCTAAGATTGATGAGAGATTATCACAACACCACTTTTCAGATCAACAACGAATCGAATATCTAAGTATGAAGTGTGACATACTATCGATGAAAATATAGTTTGAAGAGTGTCTAAAGGGTGAGGTAGACAGGAAGCGATTGTGGAAAATAATACCACCCCAAATCCCCGAATTGTTGAAGAAGTTGTTGTTGTGGCACCGACTATGGTTGAGGATGAAGAGGTTGAAGAAGAGGTTATCGATCTTTTAGAGCACATGATTGAATGTTTAGACCTAGTTAATGATGCACCTATTGAGGTACTAGTGATTGAGGTACTCCCAGATTGTCCTGATTATCCGTCATTGTCGGTTATACAAAAAGACCAAGCTAGGGATGATGGTTTGAGCTCACGAAAGAGGAAGGTGAGTCGGGAAGAAATTGGACAGTTTATTAAAAAGTGGGCCCATAGTGATTCATCAGATTTGCACATCATGAGAAACCGAGTATGGATATGGAAAGTCAACTACCGAGCATACATTGAAAACTCGGTGGGGAAATGTGGAGTTAGATTGTCAGCCAGTGCACCAATTGATAGGCTGATTATGAAGAAGCAATTTTGGTCCCGACATGTCAAGTATCGAGCTTTTGTTGGAAACGTGTTCGATAAATGTGCATTGTGACCACCGTGATGTCAGTAAGGTACACCGCGTCTGGCTGAAAACGTTAAACTTAGCGCTCTAATGAAGCATCCTAAGGTATGTTTGGTTTTATTTATTTATTTATTTTTAGTTAAATGAACGTTGTGGGTGTGTTCTCTATAAACCCTCACGAGACTCAACTCGTCCACTCGGGCTACCGAAGGGTTTAAAAGGCTTGTTGCATACGCTAAATGCAATCGTGAGTCCTATGAAAGTGAGTTAGGATTTTTTTTTTTTTTTTTTTTGTGTTTTTGTGTGCGAGCCGGCCAAATGTGGGGAAGTTTCATGGGTTTTAAGTGAGTTTGGTGCAATTGAATATTTTGGTTTTTATCGAGTCAGTTTTATGTTGTTATATATTGAGTTAGTTTGATGCTTTTGGTTTTGTTTCGAGTTTAACTTTGCAGGTTTAGATTCATCCACACGTACTCAATCTTCATTCGGGTGGTGATGTTTCGAGCTTAATATTTTTGAAAAAGGCAACCCAATAGCAGATTTTGAAGACGATCACGAAGGAAATGCTATACGATCGTATGAATTTGGATTGAAGACAATTACAACTTGCAATCAGCTAAGTCCTTTCCAATTCTCCGTATAGTTTTGTTTATATATTTTTATATTTTCATAGTCTCTCTCATAACCTACGTGTTAGCATCCGGGATAGTGACTTGGTTGATACAACCATGCGCGAGACTTAAGTAATCAATATTTTGGACATCTGAGTTAGGTTTATGTGTTTTCTTTCGAGATGGTGACTTGAAGGATACACCACTATTCCGAAGCTTATGAGCGTCATTGTTAAAAACTGAACCCTATGTGTTACCCCTCGGGATGATGACTTGGGGGATACACCTCTTGGTGAAGTTTATGTATCGTATCATATTAATAAAAGCTCAACTCATTCATCCATCAATGCATTATCTATCTTAATTTTTAAAACATATAAATTCGTGTTTATAGTGGTGGAAAATCTATATGGTTTAACCCGGGCCTAAACATGACATTGAGATGAGATTAGGATGAGTCGTAGCTTTCTGAGTGTGAGACTCATAGATAGAATGATTGCTTGGTAATAGATAGAATAGTAGATCACAGAATCGGAGGCTTGATAAGTCGGTGGTTGGGTTTAATCGGATCGAAATACTGAATTTTATAATTAACGCGTTAATGTGTTTAAAGCTGTGAACAAATGAAAGTGTGAAACAAGTTTCCAGTTATGATTCCATTGCAAAATATTTTTCATGACGAAAAAAGATAAGTGTGAGGATGTGATGAGTGCTTTATAGGTACATGTTTTTAGATATTAACTACATCCCAAATGCATTAACACGAGTACAAAATACATTATTGGTTTTTATCTTGTATAGAGTTTAATAAATAATGAGTTAATTAAACACAATTAATGCTAAATAAAAAAGAATTAGAACGTAGATGTTGACATCATTTTTATGATAATATTGATTAACCTAATTAATGTATATCTAAATGTTTGACATAGAATTAACTAGATATAACGTCCGTGTGTTGCGGCGGGTTTTTTTCTCCATGATCTCTATGTCACGACCGATCGGTTCTGAATAAAAAGTAAAACGAAACGTAGATATAAGAATAAATAAATAAGCAATTTTTTTTATAAAAGTTATATTTGGGACAAATTCTTATAAGTTATTAAATTATCAAGTATATATGGATAATTCGATGACAAAAGCTATAATATTTTCAAATATTATTTTTGTAGACAAATTATTGATTTTAAAATAATTTAAAAACATAAGTTTTCATAAATGACAGGAAGAAAAAGTTAAGAGTGAAACAGTCACTCTTAAAAAAAATTAACCTAAATAATAATAATAATAATTCATGACGGATCAGTTTTAAAGATTTGTAACAAAAGAATCAAATTAAAATTGGAATTGGAAAAGGAAAAGAAATTTAAATAAATTAACTATGTAAAATTGAAAGGAAAAAAAGCAAGTTAATAGAAGGTGCAATTAATGTAGAGCACTAAGCTATTAAGTTTTTTTTTGTGTATAATTATTTTATGAAATTGTCCAGAAACTTTAACCGATGCACAAGAACATGCCGTCCAAACAAACCAATGGAAACAAAGTAGAGAGAAACTCAGTTTCAATTGTAGAGTAGTTAATGTTGGTAAATGTACTGTTTGGGCTACGAATTGAAGTTTGGGCTGGTGTAAACAAAAAGAAAAAGAACATAATTTCATCAATTGACGCAAAAAAGTCAACAGGTGACGCATGCAGAGGGGACGGCTAGGATCACATTGACGGCTGCAATTAGGAAAGAACTCGAAGGCACACATTGAAGTTTTGAAGATTTCTTTATAAAGATGCAAGGCTAGACCACTTGTGGTATTTTTTGGGCGGATGATTCGTATATATTTTGGGTTTGATTCAGTTGTTTATATTATTAGATTTGTTTAGTTTTCTGATAATAACTGAATAGATTGATGTATTTGTTGATGTGAACAATTTTATCTATGTTTTGAGTTTTTTCCTTTACAACTGCGTTCTATTTATGACAAAACCTAGTAGCGGGTTGAGTGACTAAAGGGAGTTAACTTGACACTAGTAAAATTGGGTAATTGAATTATACTGATTTGTGACGAAACTAGTCGTATAGGTTGCTGACAACAATATGTCTTCAATTGATGCGTTAACAGATTTTTCAACACTATGTCTATTTGGTGTCGATTAAAACAACTGAGTTTTTGCGTGAAACCTAGAACCTAAAGTTTGGAGAAGGTTGCTTTTCTCTAATTTGAATTTTAAACAAAAGTATTTTTTAATCTAAAACCAATTAATCTATCCACCAATTACTCCTGGAGACGACTCGACTTTCCATTATCCCCGGTAACGGCACCATTTTGATCGCGCTGTCAAGGTCAATCAAAAACACTTATAAAAACTACTACTTATCTACCTTGAACTGTAGACAGTGAAGTAGGGTTGTCGAATCCACAGAGTATCAGTGGAAAGTTTAATTGCTTAGATTAGTAAATTGGAATTAAAATACAGATCAAATAAAGATGTAACTCCTTCCAAACTTCAGGTTATAGGTTTATGTAAAACTCAGTTATTTAATTGGACACCACATAGACATAGTGTTGAAAAATCAGTTAAAACAGTAATTGAAGACATGCTATTGTCAGCAACCTATACAACCAGTTTCGTCACAAATCAATATAATTTAATCACGCAATTTATGAATACCAAGTTACCTCCTTTAGTCGCCCAACTCTGCTACTAGGTTTTGTCATCAACCGAACAAGATCGTAAAGTAAGCAAACTCAAAGCACTCAAATAAATTGTTTAAAATAACTAATATATCAATCTATTCAGTTATTATCAGAAACTAAATAGATCAAAACATAAACAAACTGAACTAAAACACAAAACTTATACGAACTATCCGATGGGACAAAGCCACAAATGATTTAGCCAAGCATCATAATAAATAAAAAATCAAATACTTCATTCTTATCCTTAGGCTTTCCCATGTAACGGGGGATGCGACGTCACACCATTCGATGTTCACCGCCTAAAAAATAAAAGAAAAAATAACCGAACCGCGAGAGTGAGACATGACCGGTTTTAAATCCTTGGTGTAAACACCCTGAAGTTGGGCCCATTATTAATCATTCATTTATAACATATAATAAAAGAAAACATTGTGGGACACTTGGCAGCTAATGAGGGCCTGTGTTTTCCCGGCTAAACAACCTCTCTTATTTTCGTTTATACGCGGATCCTATGGGTCGGGTTTTACCCGGATTTTCATTACACGCGGATCCTCAAAACTCAATCTCAAACCTAGACTTCATCATCGCCGGCTTCAATTTCTGCTCTCAGTTTCGTTTATGTCGAAGCATTGCAATACCACCATCGCAAGTCTTCACCGTCAACCATTGCTGCCGCCGGTAGCAACCCGCCACTCGTAGCCAATCACCGCTGCAAGCTTCATCGGGTGCGATTTTTGGACTTTTGGTTTCCAAAAGAAGCTTCATTAGGTGCGAATTTTTGTTTCTATTCAATCGATGATTTTTGGGTTTCTAGGGTTTGAGTTTTCATTCTTTCGTCCACTGCATATGTATGATGTTCGATCGTTCGTTTGATTAATTATATTTTTCTAGCTTAATCAGGTTGCTAGGGTTCCCAATTTTGATATTAGGGGTTTGAAATTCCAAAACTATGTTTCAAAAATTGCTTTTATTTGGTGGATTATATGTTTGTTTTTATGCTATTACGGAATGTATGCTATTGAGATTGAATGTTCAATCATAGATTATTGTTTAACATGTTATTGACACTTAAGTGATTTGAATTTTTAACTTTTTGTAGGGCTAATACGAGGTGAGTTTTCCATTTATTCGGGCCACTTACAGGTATCCTTTCTTAATTTATTTTTTGCCCTCATATATGAGTTTATTTACGGCTTTGTGTTCTGGATTGTGTATTTTCGTTCACTGTCAACTTTTGTGCTTTTTCCCTTGAAGGATTTTGGGTTTTTGGAGGGGGAATTTCATGTAAGTTTTCTAATTTTATCCCCAATCTTTTTTGTGTTTACATTAATGTTATTTTTTTGTGAATTAGTTGAAATGAAGAAACAGATCTCATGCTCGCTTCAGTTATCGAATAAAACCATGAATCATGTAGCTTGCAAGATACTTCATATCCTTCTCTCTTTGATTTCTCCGAGATTTGATTATGTACCTGACGTTAATATGCTTGATTTTATGTTTATTAGGTAGTAGATGGCAAGATGTTGACAACATAAGGTTGTTATCTGATTTGCTTATGCAAAATTCCGCACAGGTTTGCTTTGAATCTATATTTGTTCAATTGTTTTAGATGTTATATAAGTGATAACTAAGCAATATTAATTTATTTGTAGTGATGATTGTAAGCGGTTATGTATTTTTAACTTAAAAACCTTTCCAAATAAGGAAATGCTACAATTTTGATAAGATGGAAGGAATTTGGTTTAGTTTGCATATTGATTTCTTCTATTTAATTTTTTTATTGTGTTTCATGGCAGAGACCAAAGGTCCTTACAGTTGAAGACAAACTCGTGCTCATAGGACGCTGGTAATTTTTGGCTATTGTTTGTATGTGTGTGTACAGTGTACTCAAATTTATCATCTTTAGAGTTGGAATTCAATTTTTGATTAAAGTTTGTTAGTGAAGGATCTAGAGAGAAATTGTTGAAGCAGAAATTGAAATAACACTAGAAAAAAGTTATGGTTATCCGGAGATGGTCACGTGGGCTCGAGAGCCCGAGAAAACTTAAACAGTAAGAATCTGAAGAGTTCATAATAAAATGAACGATGCAGTGTACTTACTTAGCGTAAATTAATTCAAAAACGTTTTTCGAACACTGCAAGAAAGAAGCACATGAAATAAAGCTTCCTGAGGACGGAGCAATCAGATTTATAGATCCCTATGTAAATATGATGTAATCATATTAGCTTATGTAAAAACAATATATTATTATAAATGGAAAAGTTACTTTAGCCATTATGGCAAGGTTTTACCGATCTGGGACAATATTTTTCGCATTAAACCTTGATAAAATAATAGTAAGATAAATAGGATGTTTCACAAGGTTCGTGTTAAGTAATGTATTGGATTCCCGTATAAATGATCATAAAAGGTACTAACTTAGGCTTGCCACACAAGTTAGTGATTGTACTGACATAAACACATGTAATGGTCACCAAGTAGTTTAAGACATAAAGCATAAAGACCATAGCTTATGAACCAGGGTATTGAATTGTGTATGTAATGTAATTGTAATCATGTTTCACCCCAAAAGTATAAAAATGTAAAAAGGGGCTATGTAAACTCACATTGGATTTTGTAGCTTGAAATCATAAGTACGGGTAGTAACATAAGTTTTTTGTGGGAAAGGGCAATGCCCAGGTAAATTATATTAAAATTAAATAGGGGAGAAACAACCAAAGTGCATCCCCCCCATCCTGGGCTTTTGTACCATGGAGGGGGGAACCACAAGACAAAACAAACAAATACTCAAAAACAAACAAAGAAAAAACATACTAATCCGACATGTCTATGAGTAAACACTAAGGAACACCCGTGGACCTCTGACTCAACCTCCACCGCAACATCTTTGGTCAATGAATAATAATAGTCTTTAAGATCTGTAGACCATGTCGCAAAGACATTAGGATATTTGTATCAACATATCTCTTAGCAAACTTCTTCAATGTAGCATTTAACTTTGGGAAGCTATCATCAGTCTGGGTAGTGTCATCCAAAGCAGAAAATGGGTTAGAAACATGCACATGGGTATTTTGAGCCTTTGTGGTAGACACATCTACCACCTTGGGCCTAGGTAGACCCGAAGGCTTACTTGGGCCCGATTTACTAACATTAAGCCTTGGGATTTGTAATTTAGGTTTTGGGCCATTAGACTTCCTTTTTTTCTTTACTACTTTAATAAAACCATCTGCCATAATTTCTTTACCCTCTCTTGTAGCAATTGGAGGAGCCACTATAGCCGGTTCCATTACCAAAGTCTCAACAATGGGAGGTGGGGGAGGGGGTTTATGAACATCATCCGTATGACCAAACACACCACATTTCTCGCATAAAGGAGGCTTCCATCTATAAGACAAATCAAGATAAACAACCTTACCCGGTAAATTCTTCCTAGACGAGAAAGAGACTTTGACCCGATCCGGAAAGCAATTAGAGGCATTTGCATTCACCAAAACTCTAGCAAAATTCATAGGCCCCTCTTTTTACTCACATCTATCATAAGTGGTTTGATCAAGCATAAGAGGTTTTCCAACACTACTAACAATTTGACCATTATTACCCCTTTTCCATAAGCACAGAGGAAGATCCTTAATCCCAACCTAAACCGGAACTGTCTTAGGATCCGGTTTAGATAGGATGGTATCCAGCTCCCAAATTTGCAACACCAAAGGAACATTATTAACAAGCCATGGATTTTCTCTCAAGGACCTTCATCGTTCCCTCTTTCGTATCAAACTTGAAAAAGAAGAAGCCCCCCCGATTCATATTAATCGACTTTAATCCATATTTATGCCACATCTTAATCAGATTTTCCTTGACAATTTGGAATGGCATAAAAGATCCCACAAAATAACCATACAATTGAACGCTATAATTATTGAAACTCTTGGACATAAAATGCCCATTGAGTTGAACAATTACCTTGTTTAGCTAACACATGGTTAACCTATGTTTTGATATATATATATATATATATATATATATATGTAAATATATGTATCAATGAAAACACTACAAAGACTAATGTATAAGGGAATTTAGTCTAGCTTGAATGATGTGTATTTATTTGTTATAAATAATGCGTTTGTTTGATAGGAAATATGTATATGTATATGAATAATTAATTTGTTTACAAATAGGTGTTTAAATATATTAAATTGCTTATGTAAATAATTAGGTTAGTAGTCCAAAACATTTCACTTAAATAGTTATATTAATTCCTCAAAAAATATATAAGTTGTATAAAATAATTGGGTAAGAAATTATCTCGTGGAGATTTTATATAAATAATTATATAGGTTTTTAATTAGAAATTATTAGTTTTTAAACGACTAAATAGTTGTTTAAAATTGTTAAGTTTAATAATTTCACTCACAAGGTATTCCCGAGCATGGGGGGGGTTTATAAAATAATTTATATATGAGAAATTGAATAAAAATATGCTTTAAAACTGAGGTGCGGGGTTGGGATTGAACCCGCAAAAGGAAAAAAAATGAGGTGCGGGGTTGGGATCGAACCCGCAAACTCATCCCTATGAGACATACGTTCTAACCGGTGGACCTGGGCTCGAACTTTGGTTACTGTCATACACGAAAATGTTTTAACACCCAAGCCTGGTTCATCTTCTTCCCCAATCATCCCCGCTCCGAACCCTAGTTCCAATCCCCCCCGATTCGTATCCGATTGAACCTGAAAACATGGGGCTTTTAATCCTTACATAAAAACGAAACTATAGGTTTAAAAAATAACCTGAATTGGTTGCGGATTGAGGGAGAACGACTAGGAGGCTAAAGTCGGAATTTCTTGAGCTCGTCGGAGTCCTAGAGGAGAAATGCGATGGATATAGAGGTGTAGAAAGTTTGTGGCGTCTGTAGTGAAGGTGTGGGATCAATTTTATAGGCCAATTTCATGTTAAATGCACGAATTGATTACCCACTTGATTAGGACGGTTACCGTATTGAATATGTAAATAAATCATTGATTTCTAACAAATTGTATCGTTAAATCATTAGGAAACAGTCGCGCAATGATGTAGTAGCATCAATTTCAGTTGAAACGCATTAACTTGATCAATTGTAAAACGAATTTGAGGTTAGGTTGACTTTTAAAGTCAAAATCGGTTGATTTGGGGAAAACTGTTTGAGAATTTGCAACTAGGTCCCTGTGGTCTCAAAGGGTTAGCATTTTATGAACAGACTTAGATTTTTAATTGGAATTAAGTTTCAGAATTGACATAACTAACCCCTGGACTTTATAAAACATAAAATCATCTAAAGTTTGATATCTTTTTATAAATTTAATAATCCTATAACATAATTAAATGTTATAAGTACAAATTATAATTTTTGTAAAATAAAAGGGTTTTATTTATATAATTAATTCTTTATAAATCCCTAAATTTATTTATAGGATTTATAACATTTGTATTCACATGTTTGTATATATATATATATATATGTATATATATATATATATATATATAGGGTGGGGAAGGTTCAAACAAGAACAAGGATTTTTGCGAGAACAAGGGGAACTAGTCTCAACGTTAGATTAAATACGATCAATGGCTTAAATTTAACATGGCAATTTGGTAAATAACTTACATTCATTATTATAGTTTTATGACATTGAAGGTTAAAATTGTAATTTTGGTGTATAGGGTCCTTAAATTGAATTGTAACCGTATACCAAATTGCAAAATTTACTCCCATATTAATTGTAGAAACAAAATCAAATGATGATAATACCTATTTTCTTTATATAATCACCGTCAATCATAAAAGATATATTTCCAAACACTCTATACCTTTTTCACTATAACCTACGTCAAACTAGTTTATTAGTTGTGTAGGGATGAAGAAATTTTAATTAATTATAAATAAAATGTACCACTTGGTGTGTGTAGTTTATATTATGTAGGGACGTAGGTTTTTTTTGTTACAAATTGATGTTATCATATTCAGAGTTAAAAAAAATCCAACCATCAAACTAGTCATTTATGTGTATGAATATAGTATTTTGAGCTTAATGTAGGTGATGGTTGTGAATATGTAGTTTTTAAATTATATCGAATGTTAACATTTTTGGTTTGGTGAAATTTATGCATATGTTATCTATGCTAATCAATGTTGTGTAGAAGTTTTTGAGCTTATGTAAGGCCCCTTTCCCGGGTGACCTCACTTGTTGGATTTACTCATAAACATAGCCATAGATACTGAATAATTACATTGAATACTTTCTAAACGTAGCGTGAGCTTACATCATTCGATTACATAGCCATAACAGCGGAAGTCTTAATCATTTAAACATAACACATTGCTTTAACAAAAATTAAAGTGGATGGGATGTCAGCCCTTGATCGGGATAGCCTTCACTCCAATGCACGACCTTTCTTCTTTTTACCTGAAATGTATACTAAAAGTCAGCTAACGCTGGTGAGTTCTAGTTAAAAACATTTAGGTATGAACATTATTCATTTATAAATACTTACGTATAAATATATAAATATAAATACACATTTACATATTCTTTGCTTTCTTTTATCATTCGTATGTGAGCACATAAATATGCATTCACCTTTACTTTCATTAACATTTATTGGTCATACTCATAAGAGTGATCAGCCAACATTCATTTATGCGTAAGTCACGAAGACATACGCCCGTCCTACCGTCGTAGTCCGTCCTCCACAACATCCGGCAAACCTTCGGCCATCTGTTATGCTATACCGTCCGGCAAACCTTCGGCCGTCCGTCTTAACCGTACTACCGTCGTAGTCCGTCATATTCGCCCGTCTGCCCTAAGGCATCCGTTTCCCACGTGAACTATTATATATGCAACCGTTCTACTTATCATTGATAAGGCAATTGCTTCGACCGTCCATTAGTGCCTTTCACACGTCCTAGCTAATGAAGGAACGTGTTTGTCCCGATTGCAAAATAGTCACGAGGTCGTCCGTCTACCGAAGTAGCCGTTATCATCGAAGCGTCCATACATTTACATGCATTCGTAACAAGCAATATATAAAATATAAAGCAAGATTTTCTTCTTTTTCGTTATGTCGTTCGTTCATTCATTCTTTGTATACATTCGTTTCATTCTTGTTCATCATTATTTTACGTATGATCATATTAACATTCATATATATATAAGTATCACATATGATCACATTGGCATTCATAACATTTATTCATTTAATGTATACACTTCAGCCCCAAAACATTTAAAATGATTTGCACATAACATAAAAAGGGGAACATAGAACTCACCTGATAGGCGGGTCCCTGAAGTATAATAGCTGGTTTCGAAACGTCACTAAGGTCACCCACAATCTGTATAATAAAGTTATACATATAAGATAGGGCTCCTAAATGACACTAGACATTACTATTCTTGAACTCAGTAGTTTCGGGAGGTGGGTCGCATCAAAACTATGGTAGTTTCGAGCTATGGTCTTACACTCGAAACTAGGTAGTTTCGAGTCATAATCCTTCTATCGAAACTAGGTAGTTTCGAGTCATGAGATCCTATCGAAACTATGGTAGTTTCGAGTCATTGGCTGCTATCGAAACTAGATAGTTTCGAGTCAAACATGACTATCGAAACTAGAGTAGTTTCGACGGGTCTGTATGTATCGAAACTATAGTTTCGAGTCATGGGTCTGCATCTTCCCTGACCAGAACCTTGCTCCAGCCAACTTATTTCCAATCGATTAAACCTTGAGCATTTTACGTTAAACACCTTCCTTTATCGTTCTTGAGTTCAAATACGTGATTTGTTTCAAGTTTCGTATGCAAAAATCGTATCTTTATTTGATTTAAACCCGAGACATGCAAAGACTCATAATCAGAGGCGATGCTTACCTCAACAGGCCCGATTTCTGTTGCTATGCGTTGAAATGGTGGAGTCGGATGATTCCCGAGCCCTTGAGTCTTCTCCTTGCGGTTTTCTTCACAAGCCGATCGCTCTCTCTCTCTCTCTAGTATTCTTGCGCAGGAAGATGAAATGAGAGGGGTTTGGGTTGAAGCTGCTGTTTTGTAATGGGGTTTCCCCCTTTTCTTTTCGGCCCATGGGCCGAAATTTTGGCCAAGCCCACTTTATTTCCCTTTTCTATTTGTCTTGTCATTATTTGGGATGTTACAAGTCTACCCTCCTTAATGAGGTTTCGTCCTCGAAACCTGTTACACGTTAAACAACTGGGGATACAGTTCCTTCATCTCATCTTCTTTCTCCCAAGTAGCCTCGGACCCCTTTCTGTGTTTCCATTGTATTTTGACTAAAGGAATCGACTTATTGCGTAATCGTTTCTCGGCTCTGTCAAGAATAGCTATTGGTTCTTCTACATAGTTCAAGCTGTTATCCACTTCGATTTCGTCATAAGGTATGTGAGCCGTATCGTCAGCAAGGCACTTGCGTAAGTGTGATATGTGGAATGTAGGGTGAATTCCATCGAGCTCATCTGGTAAGTCGAGTTTGTAAGCCACTCGGCCAACTCTTGCTATGATTTTGAAAGGCCCGACAAACCTTGGGCTTAATTTGCCACGTTTTCTGAATCGGATAATCCCCTTCCAGGGTGACACTTTCAATAGTACCATGTCCCCTACTTGAAATTCTAAATCCCTTCTTCTCTTGTCCGCGTATGATTTTTGTCTGTCTTTTGCGGCTTTCATGCGTGCTTTTATCTGGTCAAATTTTTCAGAAGTAGCTTTGACCACCTCGAGACTTGCAAAGTCTTTATGTCCAATTTCCCCCCAACAGACCGGGGTTCGACATCTTCTCCCATACAGCATCTCAAATGGCGGCATGTCAATGGTTGAGTGATAGCTGTTATTATATGAAAATTCTGCCAAGGGCAAATGGCTGTCCCAGCTACCACCGAAGTCAATGATACAGGCCCGGAGCATGTCCTCCAAGGTCTGAATGGTTCTTTCCGATTGACCATCGGTTTGAGGGTGGTAAGCTGTGCTGATGTTTAGCCTAGTGCCCATGGATTCGTTGAATTTCTTCCAAAACCTTGACGTGAATCGAGTGTCCCTGTCCGACACGATCGTTAACGGCATGCCATGTCTGCTTACGATTTCCTTGATAAAAATTTCTGCCAACTTCTCTGACGAAGAAGCCTCACGTATAGGTAAGAAGTGAGCACTTTTCGTCAAGCGGTCGACGATCACCCAAATGGTATCATTACCTTTAGCTGTTCGCGGTAGCTTGGTGATGAAGTCCATCGTGATCTCCTCCCACTTCCATTCCGGTATTGGCAAAGGTTGCATTTTACCGCATGGCTTCTGGTGTTCGGCCTTAACTAGTGAACAAGTCAGGCACTTGCTCACATATTCAGTCACATCGTTCTTCATTCCAGGCCACCAGTAGTCTTTCCTCAAGTCTTGGTACATTTTGTTTGTCCCGGGGTGAATAGAGTAGCGAGACTTATGGGCCTCGTCAAGGATTTTGGCCCTAAGTTCACCAATCTTAGGTATCCACATCCGGCCAAAACGAGTTCGTACACCGTACGTATTGGTCTCCAGGTTGCTCTGTTGTCCAATTATTCTTTCTCGTTTCACATTTCTTTCTAATAGTGCCTCATCTTGTGCCTTTACTATTTCATTCATTAAATCTGGTGTTATAATCAACTGACACGCCTTGATTCTAATAGGTGTCGACTCTTCCTTCCTGCTTAAGGCGTCAGCCACTACATTTGCCTTGCCTGGGTGGTATAATATTTCGCAATCGTAGTCTTTTAGTAGTTCCAACCACCTTCTTTGTCTCATGTTTAATTCCTTCTGCTCGAAGAAGTACTTCAGGCTCTTGTGATCGGAGTAGATGGTGCATTTAACTCCGTACAGATAATGCCTCCATATCTTTAATGCGAAAACTACGGCCGCCAACTCCAGATCGTGAGTCGGGTAGTTAACTTCATGAATCTTTAACTGTCGCGAGGCATAAGCAATTACCTTTCCTCGTTGCATAAGTACACAACCCAATCCTTGCCCCGAAGCGTCAGAGTAGACTACCAAGTCTTCGTTTCCCTCAGGTAAGGTCAAGACTGGAGCTTGGGTTAATCGTGTCTTCAACTCTTCGAACGCATTGTTTTGGGTTGGTCCCCATTCATACTTTACTTCCTTACGTGTCAGCTTTGTCAGTGGCGAGGCTATTCTCGAGAAATCCTGAATGAACCTCCGATAGTAGCCTGCCAACCCCAGAAAACCTCGTATATCAGTTGGCGTTTTCGGGATGTTCCATTCCTTTACCGCTTCGATCTTAGCAGGATCCACCATAATGCCGTCCGGGTTTACGACATGGCCTAGGAATTGGACCTCCCTAAGCTAGAACGCGCATTTGGAGAATTTTGCATACAACTTCTCCTGCTTTAGAACCTCCAATACTTCTCTTAGGTGACAGTGGTGATCACCTTCATTCTTTGAATATATGAGGATGTCATCTATAAAAACTATTACTGATCGATCCAACATGGGTCGGCATACTCTGTTCATTAAATCCATAAATGCTGCTGGTGCGTTGGTTAGTCCGAAGGACATCACAAGAAATTCATAATGCCCGTAACGTGTACGAAACGCAGTTTTCGGTACATCCTTCTCTCTTACTTTCAATTGATGGTAACCCGACCTGAGATCAATCTTTGAGAACCAACTCGCGCCTTGTAATTGATCAAAGAGGTCGTCTATTCTAGGCAGTGGGTATTTGTTCTTTACTGTTCTCTTGTTCAATTCACGGTAGTCGATGCACATGCGCATGCTGCCGTCCTTTTTCTTTACAAATAATACCGGAGCGCCACATGGTGAGATGCTCGGTCTAATAAATCCTTTCTCTGTTAATTCTTCAAGTTGGGACATTAATTCTTTCATTTCTGACGGAGCCAATCGGTATGGTGCCTTGGCAACGGGCTCAGCTCCTGGCAGTAAGTCAATCTGAAATTCTATTTCCCGATCGAGCGGCAAACCAGGTAGGTCCTCTGGGAACACTTCTGGAAAATTGCACACCACGGGTACATCTTTTAGCTCTTTCGTTTTCATTCTATCGTCAATAACATACGCCAGATAAGCTTCGCAACCGCGCCTCATGTAACTTTCGGCCTTGATCATCGAGATGACGTTCGGCATTGTGCTATTCCAGTCACCATAAACCGTAATCGGACTGCCGTCAGTGGCCTTGAGATGTATCATCTTTCGTTTACATATGATTTGAGCTTCGTTGGCAGCTAACCAATCCATGCCCAATACTACATCGAATCCTCCTAAGGTTAGAAGGTACAATCTAGATGGAAACTTATGGCCCTCTATTTCTACCATGCAATCGTCAGTCACTTGGATGACTACTGAGTTTTTACCAATAGCAGTTTGTACGCTAAAGGCCCTTATAAGGCTAGTGATTGTGCAGTCTAATTTGCGGCTAAAGGCAGTGGATATAAAACTTTTCCTAGCACCAGAATCAAACAGAATAGCAGCATGTTCATCATTTACTAGGAACGTACCCGACACGACGTCAGGGTTTCCTCTTGCTTCTTCCTCGGTTAAAGCATAGGCCCGAGTCCTAGCCTTTGGCTGTTCCTTTTCTTTTTCTTTCCCCGAACCAGATTGTCCAGTCTTCCTGCAATCCTTAGTAGCGTGCCCATACCAACCACAGTTCTGGCACTTGATGCCCTTAGTACAATCCTTCGAGTAGTGCCCCGGTCTTCCACATTTAAAACACATGGTTGAGCCGGCCAAACATTCACCGCGGTGCTGTTTCCCGCATTTTGTGCAAATTTCGTACTCATCATTCCTTGGCTTCTTTGCCTCAGCAGTAACATTTCCTCTTCCAGTCCCCTTAGACGAGTTCTCCCACTTCCTCTTTGGTGCCTCCGGCACCGGGTCCTCATTGGCATAATCGTCATAGACGATTCCGGAGAGATTCACTACCGACTCGAAAGTCGAGGGTAGGTTAGCTTTCACATGAACACGGACCTTTTGGGGTAGGCCTTTGACATAATACTTAATCAATCGCTCCTCAGTCTCTACCAGGTGGGGTACCAGTTGAGCTAGCTCATTAAATCTTGAAGTGTACTGGCGATGAGTCTTGTTGCCAGCCTTGAAATTTAGAAACTCGTTTTCCACTCGATCAATCTCGTTCTGTGGGCAGAACTTCTGGATTATCAACTTTTTCAGATCTTCCCAAGTCATTCTTTTGAGAGCGTTTGGCGATTTAGTTCTTTGGATAGTCCTCCACCAACTTAGTGCCTCGTTGGTGAAAGAGTGAGTCACATATTTTACAGCCTGGTCAGGTCGGCATTCGCTTATGTTGATTACCCCATTCATCCTCTCGATCCATTCAAACGTAGCCACCGAATCCTTGTTTCCATCAAATTTGGGCGGATCACCGTCCTTAAATCCTTTGTAGGTACACCCATGGGTGTTCAGTCTCACTGTCACTTCATCCCCATCACTATCATAAACTTTCTCCTCATGGTTGTTTTCCTCCTCCTCTTTGCTCTTCTTTAGTGCCTCAGATAACAGATCAGGCAGTACTTTCTTCAGAGTTAGTATGACCTCACGGGCAATAGCATCTCTAACTTCGGGTTCCAGTCGTAGAGATCCTTCATTGCCCTCAGCTGGTGGGGTTACATTTGTTTCATGCACGCTCTCAGTGTGTTCCACGTGCACACTCTCCTCTTCCTCATATCTTTGGTTCAATGGCGGTCTACCGACTCGGCCAGTGCGACCGCCTCGGCGTCCAGTTCCTCTTTTACGAGCCATAGTTTTCTAGATTTCCTGTTGAGTAAAAAGGTATACATCAATGTCATTCCTTCAGATCATAGTTTAGAACAGTACGAGCAAGGTAAATTCTTAATTACAGTGACCGGTTTGTGATTAATAATTTGCTTTGCTTTTCGGGTTCGAAACTCTTCACATCAGTAGTGACATTGACATCTAAGCGTTCTAAGTTAAGGTATCTATCCCTAACTATAGGCATTAACTTTATGACTTACTTACTGCACTGGCGTTGGCGTCGGCTACCCAGACTGACATCCGTGCGTTGGTCCCATTATCAGCTTGAGTCCAGACATTTAGGGATGTCTGAATCTCTCAAACTATTGCTCTGATACCAACTTGTAAGGCCCCTTTCCCGGGTGACCTCACTTGTTGGATTTACTCATAAACATAGCCATAGATACTGAATAATTACATTGAATACTTTCTAAACGTAGCGTGAGCTTACATCATTCGATTACATAGCCATAACAGCGGAAGTCTTAATCATTTAAACATAACACATTGCTTTAACAAAAATTAAAGTGGATGGGATGTCAGCCCTTGATCGGGATAGCCTTCACTCCAATGCACGACCTTTCTTCTTTTTACCTGAAATGTATACTAAAAGTCAGCTAACGCTGGTGAGTTCTAGTTAAAAACATTTAGGTATGAACATTATTCATTTATAAATACTTACGTATAAATATATAAATATAAATACACATTTACATATTCTTTGCTTTCTTTTATCATTCGTATGTGAGCACATAAATATGCATTCACCTTTACTTTCATTAACATTTATTGGTCATACTCATAAGAGTGATCAGCCAACATTCATTTATGCGTAAGTCACGAAGACATACGCCCGTCCTACCGTCGTAGTCCGTCCTCCACAACATCCGGCAAACCTTCGGCCATCTGTTATGCTATACCGTCCGGCAAACCTTCGGCCGTCCGTCTTAACCGTACTACCGTCGTAGTCCGTCATATTCGCCCGTCTGCCCTAAGGCATCCGTTTCCCACGTGAACTATTATATATGCAACCGTTCTACTTATCATTGATAAGGCAATTGCTTCGACCGTCCATTAGTGCCTTTCACACGTCCTAGCTAATGAAGGAACGTGTTTGTCCCGATTGCAAAATAGTCACGAGGTCGTCCGTCTACCGAAGTAGCCGTTATCATCGAAGCGTCCATACATTTACATGCATTCGTAACAAGCAATATATAAAATATAAAGCAAGATTTTCTTCTTTTTCGTTATGTCGTTCGTTCATTCATTCTTTGTATACATTCGTTTCATTCTTGTTCATCATTATTTTACGTATGATCATATTAACATTCATATATATATAAGTATCACATATGATCACATTGGCATTCATAACATTTATTCATTTAATGTATACACTTCAGCCCCAAAACATTTAAAATGATTTGCACATAACATAAAAAGGGGAACATAGAACTCACCTGATAGGCGGGTCCCTGAAGTATAATAGCTGGTTTCGAAACGTCACTAAGGTCACCCACAATCTGTATAATAAAGTTATACATATAAGGTAGGGCTCCTAAATGACACTAGACATTACTATTCTTGAACTCAGTAGTTTCGGGAGGTGGGTCGCATCAAAACTATGGTAGTTTCGAGCTATGGTCTTACACTCGAAACTAGGTAGTTTCGAGTCATAATCCTTCTATCGAAACTAGGTAGTTTCGAGTCATGAGATCCTATCGAAACTATGGTAGTTTCGAGTCATTGGCTGCTATCGAAACTAGATAGTTTCGAGTCAAACATGACTATCGAAACTAGAGTAGTTTCGACGGGTCTGTATGTATCGAAACTATAGTTTCGAGTCATGGGTCTGCATCTTCCCTGACCAGAACCTTGCTCCAGCCAACTTATTTCCAATCGATTAAACCTTGAGCATTTTACGTTAAACACCTTCCTTTATCGTTCTTGAGTTCAAATACGTGATTTGTTTCAAGTTTCGTATGCAAAAATCGTATCTTTATTTGATTTAAACCCGAGACATGTAAAGACTCATAATCAGAGGCGATGCTTACCTCAACAGGCCCGATTTCTGTTGCTATGCGTTGAAATGGTGGAGTCAGATGATTCCCGAGCCCTTGAGTCTTCTCCTTGCGGTTTTCTTCACAAGCCGATCGCTCTCTCTCTCTCTCTAGTATTCTTGCGCAGGAAGATGAAATGAGAGGGGTTTGGGTTGAAGCTGCTGTTTTGTAATGGGGTTTCCCCCTTTTCTTTTCGGCCCATGGGCCGAAATTTTGGCCAAGCCCACTTTATTTCCCTTTTCTATTTGTCTTGTCATTATTTGGGATGTTACAGCTTATTACGTAGGATGTTTTTATCTTAGTGACGAAAATTGTTCATATGTAGGATGAGATGATTTGAGCATAGTTTTTACTCTTTAAATTACATGGAATGTTCTTATGTGTAGGAGTGTTTTATTAAGGTTTTTTTAAATATAGAATTAGATTAATCAATAAATTCAACACAAATCAAAGTTCATAGCAATTATCATCTAACGAGGTCAATGGTGCAAGGATTTATCGATTCCCGCAAGTTCATAACAATATTTGTCACACCCCAACAAGGCGGATATATGGGATGTAACCGGTATATCGCATTGAACACAAGTACAAGAGAAACTTAAAGGAAAATTGTGCATTACATTGAACCATACTACATGCTTCTAACGAAAGTACAAATACAAGTAAAATCTTTAAAACAGTACAAAGTGTCTAAAAGCCTGACTACAACCAAAGTATATAATCATAACTAGAAACAATAGTTCTAATCCAAAAGCGTGCCCTCATAAAAATCTTTTCTTCAATTCTGTTTACCTGAAAGCATGTTTCGAAAACGGGTCAACTATATAAATAGTTGGTGAGTTCGCAGGTTTTGCGACTCTATAAAAAGTTTCGGATAAAAATCCAAAGTGATCAAAAATCCATTGATCGAGTACACATGTATTAGACAACATATTACCATGAGCCGCAATCAAAGCCTCGACAAAAAAATAAAGTACCACATACGGAAGTCTAATGCAAACAACCGCTTAAAAAAATTGGTTAACTTTGCCCCCAAGTGACCCTACAAGTCTGGTTGGCGCGACCAAACCATGAGCGGGGTGTCAACCCAAGTAGTACTACTCAAAATTCCCAACGGCTACGCTCAGCTAATTGATTGCCTAAAATTGGAGACTTTAAGGCATTATAAAAAAAAATAACTCATGTAATCAATGTATCATGTAACATGTGACAAAAAAATGAAACAGCTTTCCCCCAAAAACAGTAAAACAGTAAGTAAAAAGGGGGCCGCGAAACTCACCTAGACAATGCGGGCGAGTGATACGACACAGTCGACAAAAACCGATAAAATCCGAGTCCTAACAGGGTTCTACTAGACAAGTGGACACAAACGATGCATTCAGGACTCCTAAAGGTTGTGACCAAGTCAACAAAATAAAAAGTGGCTATGTAATCGGTTGCAGTTAAGAATTGCAAAATCGGCTTTTATATGAATTAATAACCTTAAAAGTTTAAGTTTTAGATTTTAATAAATAACATCAGTAGTTAAAAAGTCACATTTGATAAAATCTCATGTCACGGTTTCGTATGATCAAAAACGCGATTACGCGCGTAAAGTTCGGTTTACAGTTTGAAAATCAAATTCGTCCGAAATTAGGGTTTTAGTATGATATTAGCACCCAATTTAAAAGTCAACTTTTGTGTTTTAAATGGGGTTATACTTCTGCCCAAAATCCCTTAGAATTTTTATAAAATTAATTTTATATAAAATTTTTCCAAAATTAATAACTTTTTATAAAATTTAAATGGACCATAATTTCCAAAACCATACTTAGACATAAAGTTACTGCTTAAAATTTATGCAAATTGATCATGTATATAAATAAAAATTTCTGACAAATTTTCATATTTTTTTAATATCCAGATTATTTAATATGAATTTAATATTGTTAAAATTTTACAAATTCGGGAAAAATAGCTAAACACATCAAAACTTTACCAAATTTTTACCATATTAGTTTTAAGTCAATATAAGATCCCATACCAAGTTTAAAGTCCTGATTTTATCCAGAAGTATACAAACCATAAATCGTCCGTTTAAACTTTATAAATACTAAACGTATACTTAAACAACTATAATTTTCATAAAATTTGGACAGGAATCTTAATTCATCATATAACTATCACTGTCCAATTTCCAGAATGTTTCAATACTCATAAGTAGTTTTTCCAAATTTTCATGTATTAAACTTGTGTGAATTTTAATAAATAATCTATAAAGAGTTAGATAACCAAATTTTTTAGATACTCATTTTAAAACATATTCTACTGATTAAAATCACTTTTGGGTGCTAGATCAACAATTTTTAAAAATTCATCAAAACAATTGTCGTATAAAAATAAATATATTAATTTCATTATTTGTTTCACGTGAAACAGGGTTGGGTGTATAACCTAATAACCACTAAAAATAGCAAATATCTCAATACTAAATATTTTCGGGTTCAATTCTCAAACAATGACTTATAAAACTATTCTAACATAAAATCAAAGCTTAACGGGTAAAGTTTATACATTCCGTATAAATGGTTAGCGTACGCGGAACCTCCCGTATCACATGCAATACGAACCAAAAACACCATTAGGATCGTTTTTATCTCCCGAGCATTCCCACGTGCTCAAAATTGACATGCAATGCCGTTTCGATGGCCATGCAACCCGATCAATTTCCTGTTTTCGATCTTAGAAACTGTTACAATCTGTTTGTATTCAAAAATATACTTCCTAACATCTGATCGGAATTTCCTTCAGTGAAAACTTTCATATATGTGCTATGAAACTACTGTCTAAAAATTTTCACGATCCAACAGTCGGATCTCCGGGGATCGACGATTCTTTGAGACCCAGTTTTTCAAATCCAAAAATCCGACCAGTCACATTCGAGAGTATGAAAAGCATACCTAGAGAGCCCTGATAAAAATTTTCTCCGGTAGGGTTTTGCGTCTATGTGTTGAAAAGATCATATCCAAAATTCATGCATTTCTAACGGTCGGATTTCCGGAGATCGTCCGATCTTTAAGACTGCGCATGCATAAAACTTTCTGGACAGATTTTAAAAACTCTTTTTAATGAATTTAAGCAAGGTTTTAGACAAATCTGAGCTTACCATTGCGTTCGTAGCGTCGAGAAATGGTTCCGAGTGAAAAACAAGCTTCGGCCGCACCACCGTCGGACCACCACTACTTTGCCGGAAACCTTTCCAGCCCTCTCCACTCTCTCTCTCTCTAAAATTTCTGTGAATTTTTTAAAAATGAGATAGTGGATTAAGATGGGGTATTTATAGCCCCTGCGGTCTCCGATCGCGTGTCGGTTTAAAAATAGTGGCGTTATTTTACCCAAAAATAACTCGTTAGAATTTAATATTTTCTTTCGAGTCCTTGCGTCTCGTAAATATATATCGTTTCGGATTTAAATTAAATTTTACGAAACTGCTCGACTATAGTGTTAACACGTATAGACCTGAACTTGATCAACTTTTTGACATTATAATACCAAAATAAATCTTGCAATTATCTTCCGTTCACTAACGAGTTCCTTTCGTATGAAAGTATATTTCAACATAATAATAATACTATTATTATACGAACTCGTCGAACACAGGTGTTGACCGTAAAAGTCACGGTTGTCATATTCTCCCCCAGTTAACAGAATTTCGTCCCGAAATTCAACTGGTATAATAGTTGACAAGTTCTTTTTCGTAACTTGATTCATGTATGATCATCAAGGGAAATCTAGTTTCCTAGATATAGCATGGAGATTTGACAAATCGAGATCTAAGAATAACCGAGAGTAGGTTACATCTAGTTAGACTCAAAAGCAAATTGAATAATAATGAGAGAAAAATCCTTCGAATTCCAAAGAATCTATAGATCATTGATTTACTGAATCAGTCAAACGGTACACTGTTGATGTTATTCGGAAGATTAAGAAATCCGCCAAAGGATTGATATACACAGGTATACAAAGTTGGTATAAATCTAGAATGATGTTATGTTACAAAATCCCAGTGATTTAGTATCCTTTTATAAGCAAGAAAAAGTATCATTCTGTTTGTTTCCATTAAGGAATACTACTATAAATAGCAACCATAAAATTTTAACAGGGGAGTTGCTATTAAGGTTCAAAGAATCGGTAGGATCACCACGACTCATTGAAATAAAAATGCGTCACAGCGATAACAAATAATATAGGTTATGAAGGATGATCATATCATGTACTTAGAATACAGATAGATAACACCTCGTTAAAATGAAACTTTTCGTCAACACGAACTTCATTAGGTGGTATAGTTACGGATTCGTCGGCTAAACACCTTTTGAGACTTGATATACGATAAGCATTGTATATACCATTAAGCTCCTGAGGTAGTTTCAGTTTGTACACAACAAGACCAATCAAATGATTATTACCAACCTCAACACAACAAAATGGTGATCAACCTTTGTGTCAAAACAGAGCTTCTAATGGCGCTCATCTAATGCTAGTGTGATAACTGTTAGAGTAAGGAAATTTGACCAAAGGTAAAAGAGTATCCAAATTACCATCAAATTCTATCACACAAGCCCTGAGCATATCCTCCAAGGTATGAATAGTTCATTCACCTAGACCGTCAGTTTGAGGATAGTAAGTGTTGCTCATATATAAGCGTGTTCTCAAAGCTTTCTGTAGTGTCTGCCGGAAATGAGATGTAAAACGACTATCCGTATCGAAGATAAAGGAAACAGGCACTCCATGCTTGTTACAATTTCACTACTATACAGTCGAGCTAGCTTTTCTATCTAGAACTCCTCTCAGATAAGTAGAAAATGTGCAGAGCTCGTTAATTGATTAACAATGTCCCAAAATGAATCATAGTCGCCCAATGTTCTAGGCAGGCCTAGTAATGAAATCTATTGAAATTTGTTCCCACATCCCTTTGTGGAATCTCAGGTTGTTGTATGTACTTATTGTTAGTAATAGTAATTACTCATAATGGTCAGTACGTTGTTGCGTTATAAGGCGACACAACATGGTTGGTGTGTATACAACATAACCGTATAAGTAGATACAAGGGAATTTTGAAAATCACCATAACAAAAGGACGAGATTCACACTTCTTGTACTAGAATTGAATAGTGATGATTAGTTATTAGAGAGTGAATTAATAACGAGTAATCCGAGCTTAAAGGTTTACAAAGCAAGTATATAATGAGTACCAATATGATTGTACCAAAATCGAGTCGTTAAACCGAAGATTAACAAACATAGAAGTTTATACTAGGATTCTGTCGAGATAAATTTGCTAAGAGTCAAATTTACTCAATCCTATGAAGTGTTATAGAAAATGAGTCATCATCATAAAATAGATGTCAGCGATGACCCGGTGCTATGTAACCTAACCACAAAGCATTAGGATTCGGTACTAACTCGCGTGTTAGTCTCGATATAATATAACCATGTTTGTTGATTTTCAACTAAAGGTTCGTATACATATTGCCCAAGGTTAGCAATGAGTTATACTAAAAATCAAATCACCACAAGATCTAGATAGAGAAAGTGACTAAAGATCCAGAACGATCTAGTCAAGTAGATTAGTTAAAAGACTAGGTGCAAGTTCAATATTTGGACATTGAATTGACTAACACCAGAAATCGAATTTGGTTAACGGTCAGAAATGGAATTCTGAAATTTTAACAAGAAGTCCATATCAAAAAGATGGTCTACTCTTCACATCGAGTCGACCAAATTTGGTAGGATAACATTAGACGTCTGCATCTTTCTTGATGTGTATTGAAATGATTCGGAAGTAATCCGCTATTCAGCTAGATGAGGAAATAAACAGTCACATTGTGAAAATAATCTCATAAAAATAGTGTCCCCCGAAAATGATTATGAGCTTGATAACCCACAAAATGGGTAGACTTTGATATAATATCATTGTCAATTTACCCTGGGGTTTGATTCTCATAAAGTAGACGTCAAAAAAAATAGGAGAGGATCAAGTAAATCTTCAGGAATTTGCCAAATGTGAGGACGCCATGCTCATAGATCCCTTAAAGATAATGCAATCCCAAGCGAATGTTCAAGAGAGCAGAGTAAACTATGATTCGTCCCTGTTCCTTTTCGTGGTAGCGTACAACTTTAATTGGTTAAGAATTGTAGAACATAGAAATAAATTCAAAATTGCCCTCCTATGATTTTAGGACACATCTTTCAAATGATAAGGTTTTCAAATTTCAACTTAGGTCCTCGCTTTCCATTAAAGTCGGTGAAAATGGAACATAAGATTTCAGAGTTTGTCCTTAGATCTCGCGTTGAAGATGGTCGAATTGATTATCTGCCAACAACTGGTAGTACAGTATGCCTGCAACTTTCTTGGCTTTCGAACGGTGTTGCTATGACTTACCATTTAGTATTTCACTAATATCGGTTATAGCCTTAAAATCCTTTGCATAAGGGTTTAAGCCATAAATTTGATGGAATGAGTGTTTGAATGTCACAGATTCGTATTCCTTCAGGGCATGTGTTAAGAAGTCGTTTCTTAACCGTATATGCCCTAAGAATTTCTAACTATAGGAGACGGAGAGTAAGGGGTGCATATACGTCTCTACCTAGTTGGATATCAGAATGCCAATCAACAAAATGACTATTTGAGAGAGAGCAAGTACAAAAAGGATATGAGACTATCCTATTCGAATCTACAGGGATAGTGTACGCATAGTAACAAATTAGGATAATCACCATAAATAAACTTTGAATGATGGCTAATAAAATTTTCGGTACACAAAGAATCATTCCAACATAAAGTTTTATTTTCTCCATCAAAATGGTATTCAATAAGATATCGAAGCACCAGGAGAAATCAAGATTTTCAAAACATACGTAGCAATGTTCACCAAAAAGGGCATTAGTTTCATGTTAAGCCATAACTATCTCAAAATGATTTTTTTTTATAAATCCAACCAAAAGAAACCTGAGCACAAGCCGCTCAGTGATCATAGTAAGAATACAGATGATAGAAATAAACACGACAATGAACGTTGTAAAGATGGATCCTCCTAAGTAACAAGTTTCTTAAGTTAGGTTCCACAATATGAGCGTCGCGGTTAAGAGAATCGGGGATTAAGTGTACCAAATTACCATAGTGAGTGCAGAGCACTTGCAATGAAAATTTCAAGTAGGTGTAAGACTGAATTATTAAAAATATTTATCAGGAGTATACTGAGAATGACAAACACCGAAATGAGGATTTATGCGAACGATCGTATAGAAAGGTTATATTGTTTAAGAAAAAGAAGCTTATATTTCTTTAAGGAATTTCTCCATCATATTATTACTCCATCGATATTAGAGTGCATTTGGATTATAAGATAAAATACGAGATTATACCGAGACCTCCGATGATAGTCGTACACTTACTGCAAGTGTCGAGCGTTGTAAAGTCCCACACTGAATTTACGTGGCCAGTAAACTCTCAAGGGATCTGATTTATCAAGTAAAATAGATGAGAGAAAATCTCCGTTGCTCAAGATTCAGTAAGGAGTTGATTAGATCAAATTCGAATTTCTCTTATTCCTTCAGAACTGCGAGAAAGTTACATGAAGATCAATTAGGGGAGTCAGAAATGTCGAGGTCTGATTCACGCTAGACCGAGAGTCGTCACATGCGTTGATAAACATATAAAAAAATTGAAATGAGAAAATCTTTAGCTGGATCTCAAATGTGAAGCAATACTTAACAAATAATTGCCAAATTCGGTACAAATACCGATGTTAAATCAACTGAGAACAGATCTCTTTAGTGTCTTAGTCTAAATTTTTATGCAAAAGAAATCTTGATAAGAGTTTTGGATCCATTAAGATTTAAAGATAAAAGAGACAATATAAATTCCCATGTCACCCGAGGTAGCCTATCGCATCATTCGATGTATTCGGCTCAACCCTAAGGTTACGATAGTTTCGATCAATATTCGGATGACTGGGAATCAGGACTAGAAATACAGATTAATCATGAACATTAACTCGGACAGTAAGACTCACTAGAGTTCTCATGCACTGCAGATTATGATTACGTGTGCACCCGTAATGATAATTTACTTTGCATGGTCCCTACAGTGTTTCCTCTATCTCGAGCTCTTAGCTAAAAAAAAGAGACTGGAATGTTCATTGGATCACGTCATCGTGTTGCACTTTCACGTAAAAGTGTGGATATTCTATCTGATCACTTTTAATTATTTGTACCAATAATCATGGATCTGCAGACTAAGGCTATTGTTGGATGGAGGTAACGATAGAGGGGAACAACCGGCGTCCTCTACTAAAATAAAAAGTGTGTGGTGGAAGTCAGGCAGTAATAATAGGGCAGAGATCCCCAAATCAGAGTCGAGCAAGCCTTGCTACAAATTTGTACATATACGTGGATCCAATGATCCAACAAAACAAACAAAAAAAAATTTATGGGTCTCCTGACCCGTAGAGTTCTCTCTCGTTTAGTCCTGCTTCTCCACCTCGGGTTCCCTTTAGATCAAGCAATTATGGCTGCCATATCTCATGGCGAAAGTTCTAGCCATCCAATCCAGCAGATTACCAAAGCAAGTATATACTGCACAAAGTGAAAACAATAGATGTTAAATAAAAAAGTCGACTCCAGAACTGGAGTAGATGCAGGTGCGGTGTAGGTACAGGTACAGCTCGAGGTAACACCAAGACAGATAGAGACGGATATAGAATACTGCAAACGTAACCGGAATCATCAAAGAGTACACGTAGTGCCGTGACAATGACATGATTATGACGAAGCAATGTGTCGTAGATAAGCAAGAGGTAGTATGCAATGCACATATAATTCCTACGGTTCAATGCAATAAACTTAGAGTTATAGTCTAGGTCTAGTCTCGGGTAAACCTAATTCTCTATAACTAGTGCTCTGATACCAAGTCTGTCACACCCCAACAAGGTGGAAGTATGAGATGTAACCGGTATATCGCATTGAACACAAGTACAAGAAAAACTTAAAGGAAAATTGTGCATTACATTGAACCATACTACATGCTTCTAACGAAAGTACAAATACAAGTAAAATCTTTAAAACAGTACAAAGTGTCTAAAAGCCTGACTACAACAAAAGTATATAATCATAACTAGAAACAATAGTTCTAATCCAAAAGCGTGCCCTCATAAAAATATTTTCTTCAATTCTGTTTACCTGAAAGCATGTTTCGAAAACGGGTCAACTATATAAATAGTTGGTGAGTTCGCAGGTTTTGCGACTCTATAAAAAGTTTCGGATAAAAATCCAAAGTGATCAAAAATCCATTGATCGAGTACACATGTATCAGACAACATATTACCATGAGCCGCAATCAAAGCCTCGACAAAAAAAAAGTACCTCATACGGAAGTCTAATGCAAACAACCGCCTAAAAAATTGGTTAAATTTGCGCCCAAGTGACCCTACAAGTCTGGTTGGCGCGACCAAACCATGAGCGGGGTGTCAACCCAAGTAGTACTACTCAAAATTCCCAACGGCTACGCTCAACTAATTGATTGCCTAAAATTTGGGACTTTAAGGCATTATAAAAAAAACAACTCATGTAATCAATGTATCATGTAACATGTGACAAAAAAAAATGAAACAGCTTTCCCCCAAAAACAGTAAAATAGTAAGTAAAAAGGGGGCCGCGAAACTCACCTAGACAATGCAGGCGAGTGATGCGACACAGTCGACAAAAACCGATAAAATCCGAGTCCTAACAGGGTCCTACTAGTCAAGTGGACACAAACGATGCATTCAGGACTCCTAAAGGTTGTGACCAAGTCAGCAAAACAAAAAGTGGCTATGTAATCGGTTGCATACCCAAAACCCGTGCACGTGCGTACGAACCGTTAAGAATTGTAAAACCGGCTTTTATATGAATTAATAACCTTAAAAGTTTAAGTTTTAGATTTTAACAAATAACATCAGTAGTTAAAAAGTCACATTTGATAAAATCTCATGTCACGGTTTCGTATGATCAAAAACGCGATTACGCGCGTAAAGTTCGGTTTACAGTTTGAAAATCAGATTCGTCCGAAATTAGGGTTTTAGTGTGATATTAGCACCCAATTTAAAAGTCAACTTTTATGTTTTAAATGGGGTTATACTTCTGCCCAAAATCCCTTAGAATTTTTATAAAATTAATTTTATATAAAAATTTTCCAAAATTAATAATTTTTTATAAAATTTAAATGGAACATAATTTCCAAAACCATACTTAGACATAAAGTTACTGCTTAAAATTTATGCAAATTGATTATGTATATAAATAAAAATTTCTGACAAATTTTCATATTTTTTTAATATCCATATTATTTAATATGAATTTAATATTGTTAAAATTTTACAAATTCGGGAAAAATAGCTAAACACATCAAAACTTTACCAAATTTTTACCATATTAGTTTTAAGTCAATATAAGATCCCATACCAAGTTTCAAGTCCTGATTTTATCCAGAAGTATACAAACCCTAAATCACCCGTTTAAATTTTATAAATACTAAACATATACTTAAACAATTTCAATTTTCATAACATTTGAACAGGAGTCTTAATTCATCATATAACTATCACTGTCCAATTTCCAGAATTTTTCAATACTCATAAGTATTTTTTCCAAATTTCCATGTATTAAACTTGTGTGAATTTTAATAAATAATCTATAAAGAGTTAGATAACCAAATTTTTCAGATACTCATTTTAAAACATATTCTACTGATTAAAACCACTTTTGGGTGCTAGATCAATAATTTTTAAAAATTCATCAAAACAATTGTCGTATAAAAATAAATATATTAGTTTCATTATTTGTTTCACGTGAAACAGGGTTGGGTGTATAACCTAACAACCACTAAAAATAGCAAATATCTCAATACTAAATATTTTCGGGTTCAATTCTCAAACAATGACTTATAAAATTATTCTAACATAAAATCAAAGCTTAACGGGTAAAGTTTATACCTTCCGTATAAATGGTACGCGTACGCGGAACCTCACGTATCACATGCAATACGAACCAAAAATACCATTAGGATCGTTTTTATCTCCCGAGCATTCCCACGTGCTCAAAATTGACATGCAATGCCATTTCGATGGCCATGCAACCCGATCAATTTCCTGTTTTCGATCATAGAAACTGTTACAATCTGTTCGTATTCAAAAATATACTTCCCAACATCTGATCGGAATTTCCTTTGGTGAAAACATTCATATATGTGCTAAGAAATTACTGTTCAAAAATAGTCACGATCCAACGGTCGGATCTCCGGGTATCGACGATTCTTTGAGACCTAGTTTTTCAAATCCGAAAATCCGATCAGTCACATTCGAGGGTATAAAAAGCATACCTAGAGTGCTCTGATATAAAATTCCTCCGGTAGGGTTTTGCGTCTATGTGTTGAAAAGATTATATCCAAAATTCATGCATTTCTAACGGTCGGATTTCCGGGGATCGTCCGATCTTTAAGACTGCGCATGCATAAAACTTTCTGGACAGATTTTAAAAACTCTTTTTAACGAATTTAAGCAAGAATTTAGACAAATCTGAGCTTACCATTGCGTTCGTAGCGTCGAGAAATGGTTCCGGGTGAAAAACGAGCTTCGGCCGCACCACCGTCGGACCACCACTACTTTGCTGGAAACCTCTCCAGCCCTCTCCACTCTCTCTCTCTAAAATTTCTCTGAAATTTTTAAAAATGAGATAGTGGATTAAGATGGGGTATTTATAGCCCCTGCGGTCTCCGATCGCGTGTCGGTTTTTCGCTTAAACAAACCTGATAAAAATAGTGGCGTTATTTTACCCAAAAATAACTCGTTAGAATTTAATATTTTCTCTCGAGTCCTTGCGTCTCGTAAATATATATCGTTTCAGATTTAAATTAAATTTTACGAAACTGCTCAACTCTGGTGTTAACACGTATAGACGTGAAATTGATCAACTTTTTGACATTATAACACCAAAATAAATCTTGCAATTATCTTCCGTTCACTAACGAGTTCCTTTCGTATGAAAGTATATTTCAACATAATAATAATACTATTATTATACGAACTCGTCGAATACAGGTGTTGACCGTAAAAGTCATGGTTGTCACAATATTAAACACAAAGATTCGAGTACTTCAAACCAAATGATTACAAAATTGTTTCTTGACTTTCCATTATTCCCGGTAACGGCGCCATTTTGATCGCGCTGCCAAGGTAAATCAAAAACACTTATAAAAAGTACTACTTATCTACCTTGAACTGTAGACAGTGAAGTAGGGTTGTCGAATCCACAGAGTATCAGTGGAAAGTTTAATTGCTTAGATTAGTAAATTGGAATTAAAATACAGATCAAATAAAGATGTAACTCCTTCCAAACTTCAAGTTATAGGTTTATGCAAAACTCAGTTATTTAATTGGACACCACATAGACATAGTGTTGAAAAATCAGTTAAAACAGTAATTGAAGACATGCTATTGTCAGCAACCTATACAACCAGTTCCGTCACAAATCAATATAATTTAATAACGCAATTTATGAATACCAAGTTACCCCCTTTAGTCGCCCAACTCTGCTACTAGGTTTTGTTATCAACCGAACAAGATCGTAAAGTAAGCAAAGTCAAAGCACTCAAATAAATTGTTTAAAATAACTAATATATCAATCTATTCAGTTATTATCAGAAACTAAATAGATCAAAACATAAACAAACTGAACTAAAACACAAAACTTATACGAACTATCCGATGGGACAAAGCCACAAATGATTTAGCCAAGCATCATAATAAATAAAAAATCAAATATTTCATTCTTATCCTTAGGCTTTCCCATGTAACAGGGGATGCGACGTCACACCATTCGATGTTCACCGCTTAAAAAATAAAAGAAAAAATAACCGAACCGCGAGAGTGAGACATGACCGGTTTTAAATCCTTGGTGTAAACACCCTGAAGTTGGGCCCATTATTAATCATTCATTTATAACATATAATAAAAGAAAACATTGTGGGACACTTGGCAGCTAATGAGGGCCTCTAAAAGTGTGTTTTCCCGCCTAAACAACCTCTCTTATTTTGGTTTACACGCGGATCCTATGGGCCGGGTTTTACCCGGATTTTCATTACACGCGGATCCTCAAAACTCAATCTCAAACCTAGACTTCATCATCGCCGGCTTCAATTTCTGCTCTCAGTTTCGTTTATGTCGAAGCATTGCAATACCACCATCGCAAGTCTTCACCGTCAACCATTGCTGCCGCCGGTAGCAACCTGCCACTCGTAGCCAATCACCGCTGCAAGCTTCATCGGGTGCGATTTTTGGACTTTTGGTTTCCAAAAGAAGCTTCATTAGGTGCGAATTTTTGTTTCTATTCAATCGATGATTTTTGGGTTTCTAGGGTTTGAGTTTTCATTCTTTCGTCCACTGCATATGTATGATGTTCGATCGTTCGTTTGATTAATTATATTTTTCTAGCTTAATCAGGTTGCTAGGGTTCCCAATTTTGATATTAGGGGTTTGAAATTCCAAAACTATGTTTCAAAAATTGCTTTTATTTGGTGGATTATATGTTTGTTTTTATGCTATTACGGAATGTATGCTATTGAGATTGAATGTTCAATCAAAGATTATTGTTTAACATGTTATTGACACTTAAGTGATTTGAATTTTTAAATTTTTGTAGGGCTAATACGAGGTGAGTTTTCCATTTATTCGGGCCACTTACAGGTATCCTTTCTTAATTTATTTTTTGCCCTCATATATGAGTTTATTTACGGCTTTGTGTTCTGGATTGTGTATTTTCGTTCACTGTCAACTTTTGTGCTTTTTCCCTTGAAGGATTTTGGGTTTTTGGAGGGGGAATTTCATGTAAGTTTTCTAATTTTATCCCCAATCTTTTTTGTGTTTACATTAATGTTATTTTTTTGTGAATTAGTTGAAATGAAGAAACAGATCTCATGCTCGCTTCAGTTATCGAATAAAACCATGAATCATGTAGCTTGCAAGGTACTTCATATCCTTCTCTCTTTGATTTCTCCGAGATTTGATTATGTACCTGACGTTAATATGCTTGATTTTATGTTTATTAGGTAGTAGATGGCAAGATGTTGACAACATAAGGTTGTTATCTGATTTGCTTATGCAAAATTCCGCACAGGTTTGCTTTGAATCTATATTTGTTCAATTGTTTTAGATGTTATATAAGTGATAACTAAGCAATATTAATTTATTTGTAGTGATGATTGTAAACGGTTATGTATTTTTAACTTAAAAACCTTTCCAAATAAGGAAATGCTACAATTTTGATAAGATGGAAGGAATTTGGTTTAATTTGCATATTGATTTCTTCTATTTATTTTTTTTATTGTGTTTCATGGCAGAGACCAAAGGTCCTTACAGTTGAAGACAAACTCGTGCTCATAGGACGTTGGTAATTTTTGGTTATTGTTTGTATGTGTGTGTACAGTGTACTCAAATTTATCATCTTTAGAGTTGGAATTCAATTTTTGATTAAAGTTTGTTAGTGAAGGATCTAGAGAGAAATTGTTGAAGCAGAAATTGAAATAACATTAGAAAAAAGTTATGGTTATCTTCAGGACCAGTTAAAACAACATGGTGTTTCTTCCAATAAAAAAATGCTTGTAGTCATTGGATAACCGAACTAGATTGTCATCAGGTCGCTGGATGCAGTCGATTCCAAATCTAGCCAGGTTTGTCAAACTGAATCTCCTCTTAGGTTTTGCTAATTTTGCTCAATAAAAAGTGCTTGATCTTTGTCGAACTGAATCTCCTGATTCCAATGATGTCTGGGTGTGTTTGTTTCTTAATTGTGAGATTGATATGAACTAAAGGATTTATTAACTTTTAAGCTTATTGATGTTGTAATAGGATGATGCATTGTAAACAGCTTCAACTAGAGTTTCTGGATCGTGGAGTTCTAACACTTCTGAAAAAATGGCATGAACCCTTCCCTGATGGAAGCTTGCCCAATATAAACATTTGAGCAGAAATATTAAAGATCATAACTGATGTATAAACATGATTTATCTTGAGTGAAAAATTATATGCTTTTTTTGTTTGTATGATTAGTTATTTGTTGTTTTTATCCCGCAGTTTTCAATTGATTTAGATCAATATGATTGAAGAGAACAATTGAAGAAGAGTGGACCGAGAAAGGTTGGTCCTCCTTTAAATGTTTGTTTCTTAATTCTTAAGGATTTTCCATGGTGTAGGCATGTTGTTTGCTGTTGGTATGAATCTTTTTTGTTGCTTGCACATTTTGTTAAGGTTCTAACAAATAATTCCTCGATACTTATTGCTATTATTTTAGGGTTTTAAGTGATTATTTGCTGCATTATTCTAAGCTTAGATGATATGATTATTAGGAATATGAAATGATGTATTAGTTCAAGGTTTGTTTGAACAGAAGCTTAAATGAATTTTTATAAAATTAAAAGGCTTTTTTTTTGTGTCTTTAGAAGGGGAGGCTTATGGGTGTATTACAGCACTTTGTTCTTTTGCCAGTCCAGTATCCTTATTTAATATAAAATATGATTTCTTTTATTTTTCTTTTTATTTATAGAGTTATTGCTTACATAATTTTAATAGTATACACGGGTAAATAACCTACTACTTTAATATATGAGTGTTTTATTCCCTTGCTCTGGTCTTGCGTCTCAATTCCAGCCGTCAAATAGCCTAGGGCTTTGCGCCCTTATTCCAGCCGTCCTTTCCGGTCAACGCCTCTAAATTTTGTGAATATGTCTTGCGTGACTTTCTAGCCCAGCAAAGAGTCCACCACGATTTTCATTTAAACCCACGTGATTCTAATGCACATTATGTGAAAACTTGAAATTGTAATATCTATAATAATTTAATTATTTAGTTTTCATCTAATTTAATTCCAACAGAAACTAAATAGATCAAAACGTAAACACCCTGAAATTGTGATAAATGCAAGTGGTCTATACTGACGAGCAAAGGGGTTAGTACACCCATAAAATATATGAAAGCGTGACCAGAGGTACGTCCGGAGATGGTCACGTGGGCTCGAGAGCCAGAGAAAACTTAAACAGTAAGAACCTGAAGGGTTCATAATAAAATGAACGATGCAGTGTACTTACTTAGCGTAAACTAATTCAAAAACGTTTTTCGAACACTGCAGGAAAGAAACACATTGAATAAAGCTTCATGAGGACGGAGCAATCAGATTTAGAGATCCCTATGTAAATATGATGTAATCATATTAGCTTATGTAAAAACAATATATTATTATAAATGAAAAAGTTACCTTAGCCATTATGGCAAGGTTTTACTGATCTGGGACAATATTTATCGCATTAAACCCTGATAAAATAATAGTAAGATAAGTAGGATGTTTCACAAGGTTCGTGTTAAGTAATGTATCGGATTCCCGTATAAATGATCATAAAAGGTAATACCTTAGGTTTGTCACACAAGTTAGTGATTGTACTGACATGAACACATGAAATGGTCACCAAGTAGTTTAAGACATAAAGCATAAAGACCATAGCGTATGAACCAGGGTATTGAATTGTGTATGTAATGTAATTGTAATCATGTTTCACCCCAAAAGTATAAAAATGTAAAAAGGGGCTATGTAAACTCACATTGGATTTTGTAGCTTGAAATCATAAGTACGGCTAGTAACACAAGTTTTTTTGTGGGAAAGGGCAATGCCCAGGAAAATTATATTAAAATTAAATAGGGGAGAAACAACCAAAGTGCATCCCTCCCTCCTAGGCTTTTGTACCATGGAGGGGGGAACCACAAGACAAAACAAACAAATACTCAAAAACAAACAAATAAAAAAAAAATACTAATCCGACATGTCTATGAGTAAACACTAAGGAACACCCGTGGACATGAGCCTAGCCGTGCCATCTGTCTCTGACTCAACCTCCACCACAACATCTTTGGTCAATGAATAATAATAGTCTTTAAGATCTGTAGACCATGTCGCAAAGACATTAGGATAGGGAGTAGTATTTGTATCAACATATCTCTTAGCAAACTTTTTCAATGTAGCATTTAACTCTGGGAAGCTATCATAAGTCTGGGTAGTGCCATCCAAAGCAGAAAATGGGTTAGAAACATGCACATGGGTATTTTGAGCCTTTGTGGTAGACACATCTACCACCTTGGGCCTAGGTAGACTCGAAGGCTTACTTGGGCCCGATTTATTAACATTAAGCCTTGGGATTTGTACTTTAGGTTTTGGGCCATTAGACTTCTTTTTTTTCTTTACTACTTTAATAACACCATCTGCCATAATTTCTTTACCCTCTCTTGTAGCAATTGGAGGAGCCACTATAGCCGGTTCCATTACCAAAGTCTCAACAATGGGAGGTGGGGGAGGGGGTTTATGAACATCATCCGTATGACCAAACACACCACATTTCCCGCATAAAGGAGGCTTCCATCTATAAGACAAATCAAGATAAACAACCTTACTCGGTAAATTCTTCCTAGACGAGAAAGAGACTTTGACCCGATCCGGAAAGCAATTAGAGGCATTTGCATCCACCAAAACTCTAGCAAAATTCATAGGCCCCTCTTTTGACTCACATCTATCATAAGTGGTTTGATCAAGCATAAGAGGTTTTCCAACACTACTAACAATTTGACCATTATTACCCCCTTTCCATAAGCACAGAGGAAGATCCTTAATCCCAACCTAAACCGGAACTGTCTTAGGATCCGGTTTAGATAGGATGGTATCCAGCTCCCAAATTTGCAACACCAAAGGAACATTATTAACAAGCCATGGATTTTCTCTCAAGGACCTTCATCGTTCCCTCTTCCGTATCAAACTTGAAAAAGAAGAAGCCCCCCCGATTCATATTAATCGACTTTAATCCATATTTATGCCACATCTTAATCAGATTTTCCTTGACAATTTGGAATGGCATAAAAGATCCCACAAAATAACCATACAATTGAACGCTATAATTATTGAAACTCTTGGACATAAAATGCCCATTGAGTTGAACAATTACCTTGTTTAGCTAACACATGGTTAACTAAAATGTACCACTTGGTGTGTGTAGTTTATATTATGTAGGGACGTAGGTTTTTTTTGTTACAAATTGATGTTATCATATTCAGAGTTAAAAAAAATCCAACCATCAAACTAATCATTTATGTGTATGAATATAGTATTTTGAGCTTAATGTAGGTGATGGTTGTGAATATGTAGTTTTTAAATTATATCGAATGTTAACATTTTTGGTTTGGTGAAATTTATGCATATGTTATCTATGCTAATCAATGTTGTGTAGAAGTTTTTGAGCTTATTACGTAGGATGTTTTTATCTTAGTGACGAAAATTGTTCATATGTAGGATGAGATGATTTGAGCATAGTTTTTACTCTTTAAATTACATGGAATGTTCTTATGTGTAGGAGTGTTTTATTAAGGTTTTTTTAAATATAGAATTAGATTAATCAATAAATTCAACACAAATCAAAGTTCATAGCAATTATCATCTAACGAGGTCAATGGTGCAAGGATTTATCGATTCCCGCAAGTTCATAACAATATTTGTCACACCCCAACAAGGCGGATATATGGGATGTAACCGGTATATCGCATTGAACACAAGTACAAGAGAAACTTAAAGGAAAATTGTGCATTACATTGAACCATACTACATGCTTCTAACGAAAGTACAAATACAAGTAAAATCTTTAAAACAGTACAAAGTGTCTAAAAGCCTGACTACAACCAAAGTATATAATCATAACTAGAAACAATAGTTCTAATCCAAAAGCGTGCCCTCATAAAAATCTTTTCTTCAATTCTGTTTACCTGAAAGCATGTTTCGAAAACGGGTCAACTATATAAGTAGTTGGTGAGTTCGCAGGTTTTGCGACTCTATAAAAAGTTTCGGATAAAAATCCAAAGTGATCAAAAATCCATTGATCGAGTACACATGTATTAGACAACATATTACCATGAGCCGCAATCAAAGCCTCGACAAAAAAATAAAGTACCCCATACGGAAGTCTAATGCAAACAACCACTTAAAAAAAATGGTTAACTTTGCCCCCAAGTGACCCTACAAGTCTGGTTGGCGCGACCAAACCATGAGCGGGGTGTCAACCCAAGTAGTACTACTCAAAATTCCCAACGGCTACGCTCAGCTAATTGATTGCCTAAAATTGGAGACTTTAAGGCATTATAAAAAAAAATAACTCATGTAATCAATGTATCATGTAACATGTGACAAAAAAATGAAACAGCTTTCCCCCAAAAACAGTAAAACAGTAAGTAAAAAGGGGGCCGCGAAACTCACCTAGACAATGCGGGCGAGTGATACGACACAGTCGACAAAAACCGATAAAATCCGAGTCCTAACAGGGTTCTACTAGACAAGTGGACACAAACGATGCATTCAGGACTCCTAAAGGTTGTGACCAAGTCAACAAAATAAAAAGTGGCTATGTAATCGGTTGCAGTTAAGAATTGCAAAATCGGCTTTTATATGAATTAATAACCTTAAAAGTTTAAGTTTTAGATTTTAATAAATAACATCAGTAGTTAAAAAGTCACATTTGATAAAATCTCATGTCACGGTTTCGTATGATCAAAAACGCGATTACGCGCGTAAAGTTCGGTTTACAGTTTGAAAATCAAATTCGTCCGAAATTAGGGTTTTAGTATGATATTAGCACCCAATTTAAAAGTCAACTTTTGTGTTTTAAATGGGGTTATACTTCTGCCCAAAATCCCTTAGAATTTTTATAAAATTAATTTTATATAAAATTTTTCCAAAATTAATAACTTTTTATAAAATTTAAATGGACCATAATTTCCAAAACCATACTTAGACATAAAGTTACTGCTTAAAATTTATGCAAATTGATCATGTATATAAATAAAAATTTCTGACAAATTTTCATATTTTTTTAATATCCAGATTATTTAATATGAATTTAATATTGTTAAAATTTTACAAATTCGGGAAAAATAGCTAAACACATCAAAACTTTACCAAATTTTTACCATATTAGTTTTAAGTCAATATAAGATCCCATACCAAGTTTAAAGTCCTGATTTTATCCAGAAGTATACAAACCATAAATCGTCCGTTTAAACTTTATAAATACTAAACGTATACTTAAACAACTATAATTTTCATAAAATTTGGACAGGAATCTTATATCATCATATAACTATCACTGTCCAATTTCCAGAATGTTTCAATACTCATAAGTAGTTTTTCCAAATTTTCATGTATTAAACTTGTGTGAATTTTAATAAATAATCTATAAAGAGTTAGATAACCAAATTTTTTAGATACTCATTTTAAAACATATTCTACTGATTAAAACCACTTTTGGGTGCTAGATCAACAATTTTTAAAAATTCATCAAAACAATTGTCGTATAAAAATAAATATATTAATTTCATTATTTGTTTCACGTGAAACAGGGTTGGGTGTATAACCTAATAACCACTAAAAATAGCAAATATCTCAATACTAAATATTTTCGGGTTCAATTCTCAAACAATGACTTATAAAACTATTCTAACATAAAATCAAAGCTTAACGGGTAAAGTTTATACATTCCGTATAAATGGTTAGCGTACGCGGAACCTCCCGTATCACATGCAATACGAACCAAAAACACCATTAGGATCGTTTTTATCTCCCGAGCATTCCCACGTGCTCAAAATTGACATGCAATGCCGTTTCGATGGCCATGCAACCCGATCAATTTCCTGTTTTCGATCTTAGAAACTGTTACAATCTGTTTGTATTCAAAAATATACTTCCTAACATCTGATCGGAATTTCCTTCAGTGAAAACTTTCATATATGTGCTATGAAACTACTGTCCAAAAATTTTCACGATCCAACAGTCGGATCTCCGGGGATCGACGATTCTTTGAGACCCAGTTTTTCAAATCCAAAAATCCGACCAGTCACATTCGAGAGTATGAAAAGCATACCTAGAGAGCCCTGATAAAAAATTTCTCCGGTAGGGTTTTGCGTCTATGTGTTGAAAAGATCATATCCAAAATTCATGCATTTCTAACGGTCGGATTTCCGGGGATCATCCGATCTTTAAGACTGCGCATGCATAAAACTTTCTGAACAGATTTTAAAAACTCTTTTTAATGAATTTAAGCAAGGTTTTAGACAAATCTGAGCTTACCATTGCGTTCGTAGCGTCGAGAAATGGTTCCGAGTGAAAAACAAGCTTCGGCCGCACCACCGTCGGACCACCACTACTTTGCCGGAAACCTTTCCAGCCCTCTCCACTCTCTCTCTCTCTAAAATTTCTGTGAATTGTTTAAAAATGAGATAGTGGATTAAGATGGGGTATTTATAGCCCCTGCGGTCTCCGATCGCGTGTCGGTTTAAAAATAGTGGCGTTATTTTACCCAAAAATAACTCGTTAGAATTTAATATTTTCTTTCGAGTCCTTGCGTCTCGTAAATATATATCGTTTCGGATTTAAATTAAATTTTACGAAACTGCTCGACTATGGTGTTAACACGTATAGACCTGAACTTGATCAACTTTTTGACATTATAACACCAAAATAAATCTTGCTATTATCTTCCGTTCACTAACGAGTTCCTTTCGTATGAAAGTATATTTCAACATAATAATAATACTATTATTATACGAACTCGTCGAACACAGGTGTTGACCGTAAAAGTCACGGTTGTCATATTCTCCCCCAGTTAACAGAATTTCGTCCCGAAATTCAACTGGTATAATAGTTGACAAGTTCTTTTTCGTAACTTGATTCATGTATGATCATCAAGGGAAATCTAGTTTCCTAGATATAGCATGGAGATTTGACAAATCGAGATCTAAGAATAACCGAGAGTAGGTTACATCTAGTTAGACTCAAAAGCAAATTGAATAATAATGAGAGAAAAATCCTTCGAATTCCAAAGAATCTATAGATCATTGATTTACTGAATCAGTCAAACGGTACACTGTTGATGTTATTCGGAAGATTAAGAAATCCGCCAAAGGATTGATATACACAGGTATACAAAGTTGGTATAAATCTAGAATGATGTTATGTTACAAAATCCCAGTGATTTAGTATCCTTTTATAAGCAAGAAAAAGTATCATTCTGTTTGTTTCCATTAAGGAATACTACTATAAATAGCAACCATAAAATTTTAACAGGGGAGTTGCTATTAAGGTTCAAAGAATCGGTAGGATCACCACGACTCATTGAAATAAAAATGCGTCACAGCGATAACAAATAATATAGGTTATGAAGGATGATCATATCATGTACTTAGAATACAGATAGATAACACCTCGTTAAAATGAAACTTTTCGTCAACACGAACTTCATTAGGTGGTATAGTTACGGATTCGTCGGCTAAACACCTTTTGAGACTTGATATACGATAAGCATTGTATATACCATTAAGCTCCTGAGGTAGTTTCAGTTTGTACACAACAAGACCAATCAAATGATTATTACCAACCTCAACACAACAAAATGGTGATCAACCTTTGTGTCAAAACAGAGCTTCTAATGGCGCTCATTTAATGCTAGTGTGATAACTGTTAGAGTAAGGAAATTTGACCAAAGGTAAAAGAGTATCCAAATTACCATCAAATTCTATCACACAAGCCCTGAGCATATCCTCCAAGGTATGAATAGTTCATTCACCTAGACCGTCAGTTTGAGGATAGTAAGTGTTGCTCATATATAAGCGTGTTCTCAAAGCTTTCTGTAGTGTCTGCCGGAAATGAGATGTAAAACGACTATCCGTATCGAAGATAAAGGAAACAGGCACTCCATGCTTGTTACAATTTCACTACTATACAGTCGAGCTAGCTTTTCTATCTAGAACTCCTCTCAGATAAGTAGAAAATGTGCAGAGCTCGTTAATTGATTAACAATGTCCCAAAATGAATCATAGTCGCCCAATGTTCTAGGCAGGCCTAGTAATGAAATCTATTGAAATTTGTTCCCACATCCCTTTGTGGAATCTCAGGTTGTTGTATGTACTTATTGTTAGTAATAGTAATTACTCATAATGGTCAGTACGTTGTTGCGTTATAAGGCGACACAACATGGTTGGTGTGTATACAACATAACCGTATAAGTAGATACAAGGGAATTTTGAAAATCACCATAACAAAAGGACGAGATTCACACTTCTTGTACTAGAATTGAATAGTGATGATTAGTTATTAGAGAGTGAATTAATAACGAGTAATCCGAGCTTAAAGGTTTACAAAGCAAGTATATAATGAGTACCAATATGATTGTACCAAAATCGAGTCGTTAAACCGAAGATTAACAAACATAGAAGTTTATACTAGGATTCTGTCGAGATAAATTTGCTAAGAGTCAAATTTACTCAATCCTATGAAGTGTTATAGAAAATGAGTCATCATCATAAAATAGATGTCAGCGATGACCCGGTGCTATGTAACCTAACCACAAAGCATTAGGATTCGGTACTAACTCGCGTGTTAGTCTCGATATAATATAACCATGTTTGTTGATTTTCAACTAAAGGTTCGTATACATATTGCCCAAGGTTAGCAATGAGTTATACTAAAAATCAAATCACCACAAGATCTAGATAGAGAAAGTGACTAAAGATCCAGAACGATCTAGTCAAGTAGATTAGTTAAAAGACTAGGTGCAAGTTCAATATTTGGACATTGAATTGACTAACACCAGAAATCGAATTTGGTTAACGGTCAGAAATGGAATTCTGAAATTTTAACAAGAAGTCCATATCAAAAAGATGGTCTACTCTTCACATCGAGTCGACCAAATTTGGTAGGATAACATTAGACGTCTGCATCTTTCTTGATGTGTATTGAAATGATTCGGAAGTAATCCGCTATTCAGCTAGATGAGGAAATAAACAGTCACATTGTGAAAATAATCTCATAAAAATAGTGTCCCCCGAAAATGATTATGAGCTTGATAACCCACAAAATGGGTAGACTTTGATATAATATCATTGTCAATTTACCCTGGGGTTTGATTCTCATAAAGTAGACGTCAAAAAAAATAGGAGAGGATCAAGTAAATCTTCAGGAATTTGCCAAATGTGAGGACGCCATGCTCATAGATCCCTTAAAGATAATGCAATCCCAAGCGAATGTTCAAGAGAGCAGAGTAAACTATGATTCGTCCCTGTTCCTTTTCGTGGTAGCGTACAACTTTAATTGGTTAAGAATTGTAGAACATAGAAATAAATTCAAAATTGCCCTCCTATGATTTTAGGACACATCTTTCAAATGATAAGGTTTTCAAATTTCAACTTAGGTCCTCGCTTTCCATTAAAGTCGGTGAAAATGGAACATAAGATTTCAGAGTTTGTCCTTAGATCTCGCGTTGAAGATGGTCGAATTGATTATCTGCCAACAACTGGTAGTACAGTATGCCTGCAACTTTCTTGGCTTTCGAACGGTGTTGCTATGACTTACCATTTAGTATTTCACTAATATCGGTTATAGCCTTAAAATCCTTTGCATAAGGGTTTAAGCCATAAATTTGATGGAATGAGTGTTTGAATGTCACAGATTCGTATTCCTTCAGGGCATGTGTTAAGAAGTCGTTTCTTAACCGTATATGCCCTAAGAATTTCTAACTATAGGAGACGGAGAGTAAGGGGTGCATATACGTCTCTACCTAGTTGGATATCAGAATGCCAATCAACAAAATGACTATTTGAGAGAGAGCAAGTACAAAAAGGATATGAGACTATCCTATTCGAATCTACAGGGATAGTGTACGCATAGTAACAAATTAGGATAATCACCATAAATAAACTTTGAATGATGGCTAATAAAATTTTCGGTACACAAAGAATCATTCCAACATAAAGTTTTATTTTCTCCATCAAAATGGTATTCAATAAGATATCGAAGCACCAGGAGAAATCAAGATTTTCAAAACATACGTAGCAATGTTCACCAAAAAGGGCATTAGTTTCATGTTAAGCCATAACTATCTCAAAATGATTTTTTTTTATAAATCCAACCAAAAGAAACCTGAGCACAAGCCGCTCAGTGATCATAGTAAGAATACAGATGATAGAAATAAACACGACAATGAACGTTGTAAAGATGGATCCTCCTAAGTAACAAGTTTCTTAAGTTAGGTTCCACAATATGAGCGTCGCGGTTAAGAGAATCGGGGATTAAGTGTACCAAATTACCATAGTGAGTGCAGAGCACTTGCAATGAAAATTTCAAGTAGGTGTAAGACTGAATTATTAAAAATATTTATCAGGAGTATACTGAGAATGACAAACACCGAAATGAGGATTTATGCGAACGATCGTATAGAAAGGTTATATTGTTTAAGAAAAAGAAGCTTATATTTCTTTAAGGAATTTCTCCATCATATTATTACTCCATCGATATTAGAGTGCATTTGGATTATAAGATAAAATACGAGATTATACCGAGACCTCCGATGATAGTCGTACACTTACTGCAAGTGTCGAGCGTTGTAAAGTCCCACACTGAATTTACGTGGCCAGTAAACTCTCAAGGGATCTGATTTATCAAGTAAAATAGATGAGAGAAAATCTCCGTTGCTCAAGATTCAGTAAGGAGTTGATTAGATCAAATTCGAATTTCTCTTATTCCTTCAGAACTGCGAGAAAGTTACATGAAGATCAATTAGGGGAGTCAGAAATGTCGAGGTCTGATTCACGCTAGACCGAGAGTCGTCACATGCGTTGATAAACATATAAAAAAATTGAAATGAGAAAATCTTTAGCTGGATCTCAAATGTGAAGCAATACTTAACAAATAATTGCCAAATTCGGTACAAATACCGATGTTAAATCAACTGAGAACAGATCTCTTTAGTGTCTTAGTCTAAATTTTTATGCAAAAGAAATCTTGATAAGAGTTTTGGATCCATTAAGATTTAAAGATAAAAGAGACAATATAAATTCCCATGTCACCCGAGGTAGCCTATCGCATCATTCGATGTATTCGGCTCAACCCTAAGGTTACGATAGTTTCGATCAATATTCGGATGACTGGGAATCAGGACTAGAAATACAGATTAATCATGAACATTAACTCGGACAGTAAGACTCACTAGAGTTCTCATGCACTGCAGATTATGATTACGTGTGCACCCGTAATGATAATTTACTTTGCATGGTCCCTACAGTGTTTCCTCTATCTCGAGCTCTTAGCTAAAAAAAAGAGACTGGAATGTTCATTGGATCACGTCATCGTGTTGCACTTTCACGTAAAAGTGTGGATATTCTATCTGATCACTTTTAATTATTTGTACCAATAATCATGGATCTGCAGACTAAGGCTATTGTTGGATGGAGGTAACGATAGAGGGGAACAACCGGCGTCCTCTACTAAAATAAAAAGTGTGTGGTGGAAGTCAGGCAGTAATAATAGGGCAGAGATCCCCAAATCAGAGTCGAGCAAGCCTTGCTACAAATTTGTACATATACGTGGATCCAATGATCCAACAAAACAAACAAAAAAAAATTTATGGGTCTCCTGACCCGTAGAGTTCTCTCTCGTTTAGTCCTGCTTCTCCACCTCGGGTTCCCTTTAGATCAAGCAATTATGGCTGCCATATCTCATGGCGAAAGTTCTAGCCATCCAATCCAGCAGATTACCAAAGCAAGTATATACTGCACAAAGTGAAAACAATAGATGTTAAATAAAAAAGTCGACTCCAGAACTGGAGTAGATGCAGGTGCGGTGTAGGTACAGGTACAGCTCGAGGTAACACCAAGACAGATAGAGACGGATATAGAATACTGCAAACGTAACCGGAATCATCAAAGAGTACACGTAGTGCCGTGACAATGACATGATTATGACGAAGCAATGTGTCGTAGATAAGCAAGAGGTAGTATGCAATGCACATATAATTCCTACGGTTCAATGCAATAAACTTAGAGTTATAGTCTAGGTCTAGTCTCGGGTAAACCTAATTCTCTATAACTAGTGCTCTGATACCAAGTCTGTCACACCCCAACAAGGTGGAAGTATGAGATGTAACCGGTATATCGCATTGAACACAAGTACAAGAAAAACTTAAAGGAAAATTGTGCATTACATTGAACCATACTACATGCTTCTAACGAAAGTACAAATACAAGTAAAATCTTTAAAACAGTACAAAGTGTCTAAAAGCCTGACTACAACAAAAGTATATAATCATAACTAGAAACAATAGTTCTAATCCAAAAGCGTGCCCTCATAAAAATATTTTCTTCAATTCTGTTTACCTGAAAGCATGTTTCGAAAACGGGTCAACTATATAAATAGTTGGTGAGTTCGCAGGTTTTGCGACTCTATAAAAAGTTTCGGATAAAAATCCAAAGTGATCAAAAATCCATTGATCGAGTACACATGTATCAGACAACATATTACCATGAGCCGCAATCAAAGCCTCGACAAAAAAAAAGTACCTCATACGGAAGTCTAATGCAAACAACCGCCTAAAAAATTGGTTAAATTTGCGCCCAAGTGACCCTACAAGTCTGGTTGGCGCGACCAAACCATGAGCGGGGTGTCAACCCAAGTAGTACTACTCAAAATTCCCAACGGCTACGCTCAACTAATTGATTGCCTAAAATTTGGGACTTTAAGGCATTATAAAAAAAACAACTCATGTAATCAATGTATCATGTAACATGTGACAAAAAAAAATGAAACAGCTTTCCCCCAAAAACAGTAAAATAGTAAGTAAAAAGGGGGCCGCGAAACTCACCTAGACAATGCAGGCGAGTGATGCGACACAGTCGACAAAAACCGATAAAATCCGAGTCCTAACAGGGTCCTACTAGTCAAGTGGACACAAACGATGCATTCAGGACTCCTAAAGGTTGTGACCAAGTCAGCAAAACAAAAAGTGGCTATGTAATCGGTTGCATACCCAAAACCCGTGCACGTGCGTACGAACCGTTAAGAATTGTAAAACCGGCTTTTATATGAATTAATAACCTTAAAAGTTTAAGTTTTAGATTTTAACAAATAACATCAGTAGTTAAAAAGTCACATTTGATAAAATCTCATGTCACGGTTTCGTATGATCAAAAACGCGATTACGCGCGTAAAGTTCGGTTTACAGTTTGAAAATCAGATTCGTCCGAAATTAGGGTTTTAGTGTGATATTAGCACCCAATTTAAAAGTCAACTTTTATGTTTTAAATGGGGTTATACTTCTGCCCAAAATCCCTTAGAATTTTTATAAAATTAATTTTATATAAAAATTTTCCAAAATTAATAATTTTTTATAAAATTTAAATGGAACATAATTTCCAAAACCATACTTAGACATAAAGTTACTGCTTAAAATTTATGCAAATTGATTATGTATATAAATAAAAATTTCTGACAAATTTTCATATTTTTTTAATATCCATATTATTTAATATGAATTTAATATTGTTAAAATTTTACAAATTCGGGAAAAATAGCTAAACACATCAAAACTTTACCAAATTTTTACCATATTAGTTTTAAGTCAATATAAGATCCCATACCAAGTTTCAAGTCCTGATTTTATCCAGAAGTATACAAACCCTAAATCACCCGTTTAAATTTTATAAATACTAAACATATACTTAAACAATTTCAATTTTCATAACATTTGAACAGGAGTCTTAATTCATCATATAACTATCACTGTCCAATTTCCAGAATTTTTCAATACTCATAAGTATTTTTTCCAAATTTCCATGTATTAAACTTGTGTGAATTTTAATAAATAATCTATAAAGAGTTAGATAACCAAATTTTTCAGATACTCATTTTAAAACATATTCTACTGATTAAAACCACTTTTGGGTGCTAGATCAATAATTTTTAAAAATTCATCAAAACAATTGTCGTATAAAAATAAATATATTAGTTTCATTATTTGTTTCACGTGAAACAGGGTTGGGTGTATAACCTAACAACCACTAAAAATAGCAAATATCTCAATACTAAATATTTTCGGGTTCAATTCTCAAACAATGACTTATAAAATTATTCTAACATAAAATCAAAGCTTAACGGGTAAAGTTTATACCTTCCGTATAAATGGTACGCGTACGCGGAACCTCACGTATCACATGCAATACGAACCAAAAATACCATTAGGATCGTTTTTATCTCCCGAGCATTCCCACGTGCTCAAAATTGACATGCAATGCCATTTCGATGGCCATGCAACCCGATCAATTTCCTGTTTTCGATCATAGAAACTGTTACAATCTGTTCGTATTCAAAAATATACTTCCCAACATCTGATCGGAATTTCCTTTGGTGAAAACATTCATATATGTGCTAAGAAATTACTGTTCAAAAATAGTCACGATCCAACGGTCGGATCTCCGGGTATCGACGATTCTTTGAGACCTAGTTTTTCAAATCCGAAAATCCGATCAGTCACATTCGAGGGTATAAAAAGCATACCTAGAGTGCTCTGATATAAAATTCCTCCGGTAGGGTTTTGCGTCTATGTGTTGAAAAGATTATATCCAAAATTCATGCATTTCTAACGGTCGGATTTCCGGGGATCGTCCGATCTTTAAGACTGCGCATGCATAAAACTTTCTGGACAGATTTTAAAAACTCTTTTTAACGAATTTAAGCAAGAATTTAGACAAATCTGAGCTTACCATTGCGTTCGTAGCGTCGAGAAATGGTTCCGGGTGAAAAACGAGCTTCGGCCGCACCACCGTCGGACCACCACTACTTTGCTGGAAACCTCTCCAGCCCTCTCCACTCTCTCTCTCTAAAATTTCTCTGAAATTTTTAAAAATGAGATAGTGGATTAAGATGGGGTATTTATAGCCCCTGCGGTCTCCGATCGCGTGTCGGTTTTTCGCTTAAACAAACCTGATAAAAATAGTGGCGTTATTTTACCCAAAAATAACTCGTTAGAATTTAATATTTTCTCTCGAGTCCTTGCGTCTCGTAAATATATATCGTTTCAGATTTAAATTAAATTTTACGAAACTGCTCAACTCTGGTGTTAACACGTATAGACGTGAAATTGATCAACTTTTTGACATTATAACACCAAAATAAATCTTGCAATTATCTTCCGTTCACTAACGAGTTCCTTTCGTATGAAAGTATATTTCAACATAATAATAATACTATTATTATACGAACTCGTCGAATACAGGTGTTGACCGTAAAAGTCATGGTTGTCACAATATTAAACACAAAGATTCGAGTACTTCAAACCAAATGATTACAAAATTGTTTCTTGACTTTCCATTATTCCCGGTAACGGCGCCATTTTGATCGCGCTGCCAAGGTAAATCAAAAACACTTATAAAAAGTACTACTTATCTACCTTGAACTGTAGACAGTGAAGTAGGGTTGTCGAATCCACAGAGTATCAGTGGAAAGTTTAATTGCTTAGATTAGTAAATTGGAATTAAAATACAGATCAAATAAAGATGTAACTCCTTCCAAACTTCAAGTTATAGGTTTATGCAAAACTCAGTTATTTAATTGGACACCACATAGACATAGTGTTGAAAAATCAGTTAAAACAGTAATTGAAGACATGCTATTGTCAGCAACCTATACAACCAGTTCCGTCACAAATCAATATAATTTAATAACGCAATTTATGAATACCAAGTTACCCCCTTTAGTCGCCCAACTCTGCTACTAGGTTTTGTTATCAACCGAACAAGATCGTAAAGTAAGCAAAGTCAAAGCACTCAAATAAATTGTTTAAAATAACTAATATATCAATCTATTCAGTTATTATCAGAAACTAAATAGATCAAAACATAAACAAACTGAACTAAAACACAAAACTTATACGAACTATCCGATGGGACAAAGCCACAAATGATTTAGCCAAGCATCATAATAAATAAAAAATCAAATATTTCATTCTTATCCTTAGGCTTTCCCATGTAACGGGGGATGCGACGTCACACCATTCGATGTTCACCGCTTAAAAAATAAAAGAAAAAATAACCGAACCGCGAGAGTGAGACATGACCGGTTTTAAATCCTTGGTGTAAACACCCTGAAGTTGGGCCCATTATTAATCATTCATTTATAACATATAATAAAAGAAAACATTGTGGGACACTTGGCAGCTAATGAGGGCCTCTAAAAGTGTGTTTTCCCGCCTAAACAACCTCTCTTATTTTGGTTTACACGCGGATCCTATGGGCCGGGTTTTACCCGGATTTTCATTACACGCGGATCCTCAAAACTCAATCTCAAACCTAGACTTCATCATCGCCGGCTTCAATTTCTGCTCTCAGTTTCGTTTATGTCGAAGCATTGCAATACCACCATCGCAAGTCTTCACCGTCAACCATTGCTGCCGCCGGTAGCAACCTGCCACTCGTAGCCAATCACCGCTGCAAGCTTCATCGGGTGCGATTTTTGGACTTTTGGTTTCCAAAAGAAGCTTCATTAGGTGCGAATTTTTGTTTCTATTCAATCGATGATTTTTGGGTTTCTAGGGTTTGAGTTTTCATTCTTTCGTCCACTGCATATGTATGATGTTCGATCGTTCGTTTGATTAATTATATTTTTCTAGCTTAATCAGGTTGCTAGGGTTCCCAATTTTGATATTAGGGGTTTGAAATTCCAAAACTATGTTTCAAAAATTGCTTTTATTTGGTGGATTATATGTTTGTTTTTATGCTATTACGGAATGTATGCTATTGAGATTGAATGTTCAATCAAAGATTATTGTTTAACATGTTATTGACACTTAAGTGATTTGAATTTTTAAATTTTTGTAGGGCTAATACGAGGTGAGTTTTCCATTTATTCGGGCCACTTACAGGTATCCTTTCTTAATTTATTTTTTGCCCTCATATATGAGTTTATTTACGGCTTTGTGTTCTGGATTGTGTATTTTCGTTCACTGTCAACTTTTGTGCTTTTTCCCTTGAAGGATTTTGGGTTTTTGGAGGGGGAATTTCATGTAAGTTTTCTAATTTTATCCCCAATCTTTTTTGTGTTTACATTAATGTTATTTTTTTGTGAATTAGTTGAAATGAAGAAACAGATCTCATGCTCGCTTCAGTTATCGAATAAAACCATGAATCATGTAGCTTGCAAGGTACTTCATATCCTTCTCTCTTTGATTTCTCCGAGATTTGATTATGTACCTGACGTTAATATGCTTGATTTTATGTTTATTAGGTAGTAGATGGCAAGATGTTGACAACATAAGGTTGTTATCTGATTTGCTTATGCAAAATTCCGCACAGGTTTGCTTTGAATCTATATTTGTTCAATTGTTTTAGATGTTATATAAGTGATAACTAAGCAATATTAATTTATTTGTAGTGATGATTGTAAACGGTTATGTATTTTTAACTTAAAAACCTTTCCAAATAAGGAAATGCTACAATTTTGATAAGATGGAAGGAATTTGGTTTAATTTGCATATTGATTTCTTCTATTTATTTTTTTTATTGTGTTTCATGGCAGAGACCAAAGGTCCTTACAGTTGAAGACAAACTCGTGCTCATAGGACGTTGGTAATTTTTGGTTATTGTTTGTATGTGTGTGTACAGTGTACTCAAATTTATCATCTTTAGAGTTGGAATTCAATTTTTGATTAAAGTTTGTTAGTGAAGGATCTAGAGAGAAATTGTTGAAGCAGAAATTGAAATAACATTAGAAAAAAGTTATGGTTATCTTCAGGACCAGTTAAAACAACATGGTGTTTCTTCCAATAAAAAAATGCTTGTAGTCATTGGATAACCGAACTAGATTGTCATCAGGTCGCTGGATGCAGTCGATTCCAAATCTAGCCAGGTTTGTCAAACTGAATCTCCTCTTAGGTTTTGCTAATTTTGCTCAATAAAAAGTGCTTGATCTTTGTCGAACTGAATCTCCTGATTCCAATGATGTCTGGGTGTGTTTGTTTCTTAATTGTGAGATTGATATGAACTAAAGGATTTATTAACTTTTAAGCTTATTGATGTTGTAATAGGATGATGCATTGTAAACAGCTTCAACTAGAGTTTCTGGATCGTGGAGTTCTAACACTTCTGAAAAAATGGCATGAACCCTTCCCTGATGGAAGCTTGCCCAATATAAACATTTGAGCAGAAATATTAAAGATCATAACTGATGTATAAACATGATTTATCTTGAGTGAAAAATTATATGCTTTTTTTGTTTGTATGATTAGTTATTTGTTGTTTTTATCCCGCAGTTTTCAATTGATTTAGATCAATATGATTGAAGAGAACAATTGAAGAAGAGTGGACCGAGAAAGGTTGGTCCTCCTTTAAATGTTTGTTTCTTAATTCTTAAGGATTTTCCATGGTGTAGGCATGTTGTTTGCTGTTGGTATGAATCTTTTTTGTTGCTTGCACATTTTGTTAAGGTTCTAACAAATAATTCCTCGATACTTATTGCTATTATTTTAGGGTTTTAAGTGATTATTTGCTGCATTATTCTAAGCTTAGATGATATGATTATTAGGAATATGAAATGATGTATTAGTTCAAGGTTTGTTTGAACAGAAGCTTAAATGAATTTTTATAAAATTAAAAGGCTTTTTTTTTGTGTCTTTAGAAGGGGAGGCTTATGGGTGTATTACAGCACTTTGTTCTTTTGCCAGTCCAGTATCCTTATTTAATATAAAATATGATTTCTTTTATTTTTCTTTTTATTTATAGAGTTATTGCTTACATAATTTTAATAGTATACACGGGTAAATAACCTACTACTTTAATATATGAGTGTTTTATTCCCTTGCTCTGGTCTTGCGTCTCAATTCCAGCCGTCAAATAGCCTAGGGCTTTGCGCCCTTATTCCAGCCGTCCTTTCCGGTCAACGCCTCTAAATTTTGTGAATATGTCTTGCGTGACTTTCTAGCCCAGCAAAGAGTCCACCACGATTTTCATTTAAACCCACGTGATTCTAATGCACATTATGTGAAAACTTGAAATTGTAATATCTATAATAATTTAATTATTTAGTTTTCATCTAATTTAATTCCAACAGAAACTAAATAGATCAAAACGTAAACACCCTGAAATTGTGATAAATGCAAGTGGTCTATACTGACGAGCAAAGGGGTTAGTACACCCATAAAATATATGAAAGCGTGACCAGAGGTACGTCCGGAGATGGTCACGTGGGCTCGAGAGCCAGAGAAAACTTAAACAGTAAGAACCTGAAGGGTTCATAATAAAATGAACGATGCAGTGTACTTACTTAGCGTAAACTAATTCAAAAACGTTTTTCGAACACTGCAGGAAAGAAACACATTGAATAAAGCTTCATGAGGACGGAGCAATCAGATTTAGAGATCCCTATGTAAATATGATGTAATCATATTAGCTTATGTAAAAACAATATATTATTATAAATGAAAAAGTTACCTTAGCCATTATGGCAAGGTTTTACTGATCTGGGACAATATTTATCGCATTAAACCCTGATAAAATAATAGTAAGATAAGTAGGATGTTTCACAAGGTTCGTGTTAAGTAATGTATCGGATTCCCGTATAAATGATCATAAAAGGTAATACCTTAGGTTTGTCACACAAGTTAGTGATTGTACTGACATGAACACATGAAATGGTCACCAAGTAGTTTAAGACATAAAGCATAAAGACCATAGCGTATGAACCAGGGTATTGAATTGTGTATGTAATGTAATTGTAATCATGTTTCACCCCAAAAGTATAAAAATGTAAAAAGGGGCTATGTAAACTCACATTGGATTTTGTAGCTTGAAATCATAAGTACGGCTAGTAACACAAGTTTTTTTGTGGGAAAGGGCAATGCCCAGGAAAATTATATTAAAATTAAATAGGGGAGAAACAACCAAAGTGCATCCCTCCCTCCTAGGCTTTTGTACCATGGAGGGGGGAACCACAAGACAAAACAAACAAATACTCAAAAACAAACAAATAAAAAAAAAATACTAATCCGACATGTCTATGAGTAAACACTAAGGAACACCCGTGGACATGAGCCTAGCCGTGCCATCTGTCTCTGACTCAACCTCCACCACAACATCTTTGGTCAATGAATAATAATAGTCTTTAAGATCTGTAGACCATGTCGCAAAGACATTAGGATAGGGAGTAGTATTTGTATCAACATATCTCTTAGCAAACTTTTTCAATGTAGCATTTAACTCTGGGAAGCTATCATAAGTCTGGGTAGTGCCATCCAAAGCAGAAAATGGGTTAGAAACATGCACATGGGTATTTTGAGCCTTTGTGGTAGACACATCTACCACCTTGGGCCTAGGTAGACTCGAAGGCTTACTTGGGCCCGATTTATTAACATTAAGCCTTGGGATTTGTACTTTAGGTTTTGGGCCATTAGACTTCTTTTTTTTCTTTACTACTTTAATAACACCATCTGCCATAATTTCTTTACCCTCTCTTGTAGCAATTGGAGGAGCCACTATAGCCGGTTCCATTACCAAAGTCTCAACAATGGGAGGTGGGGGAGGGGGTTTATGAACATCATCCGTATGACCAAACACACCACATTTCCCGCATAAAGGAGGCTTCCATCTATAAGACAAATCAAGATAAACAACCTTACTCGGTAAATTCTTCCTAGACGAGAAAGAGACTTTGACCCGATCCGGAAAGCAATTAGAGGCATTTGCATCCACCAAAACTCTAGCAAAATTCATAGGCCCCTCTTTTGACTCACATCTATCATAAGTGGTTTGATCAAGCATAAGAGGTTTTCCAACACTACTAACAATTTGACCATTATTACCCCCTTTCCATAAGCACAGAGGAAGATCCTTAATCCCAACCTAAACCGGAACTGTCTTAGGATCCGGTTTAGATAGGATGGTATCCAGCTCCCAAATTTGCAACACCAAAGGAACATTATTAACAAGCCATGGATTTTCTCTCAAGGACCTTCATCGTTCCCTCTTCCGTATCAAACTTGAAAAAGAAGAAGCCCCCCCGATTCATATTAATCGACTTTAATCCATATTTATGCCACATCTTAATCAGATTTTCCTTGACAATTTGGAATGGCATAAAAGATCCCACAAAATAACCATACAATTGAACGCTATAATTATTGAAACTCTTGGACATAAAATGCCCATTGAGTTGAACAATTACCTTGTTTAGCTAACACATGGTTAACCTATGTTTTGATATATATATATATATAAATATATATATATATATATATATATATATATGTATCAATGAAAATGCTACAAGGACTAATGTATAAAGGAATTTAGTCTAGTTTGAATGATGTGTATTTATTTGTTATAAATAATGCGTTTGTTTGATAGGAAATATGTATATGTATATGAATAATTAATTTGTTTACAAATAGGTGTTTAAATATATTAAATTGCTTATGTTAATAATTAGGTTAGTAGTCCAAAACATTTCACTTAAATAGTTATATTAATTCCTCAAAAAATATATAAGTTGTATAAAATAATTGGGTAAGAAATTATCTCGTGGAGATTTTATATAAATAATTATATAGGTTTTTAATTAGAAATTATTAGTTTTTAAACGACTAAATAGTTGTTTAAAATTGTTAAGTTTAATAATTTCACTCACAAGGTATTCCCGAGCATGGGGGGGGGGGGTTATAAAATAATTTATATATATATGAGAAATTGAATAAAAATATGCTTTAAAACTGAGGTGCGGGGCTGGGATCGAACCCGCAAAAGGAAAAAAAAATGAGGTGCGGGCTGGGATCGAACCCGCAAACTCATCCCTATGAGACATACGTTCTAACCGGTGGACCTGGGCTCGAACTTTGGTTACTGTCAGACACGAAAATGTTTTAACACCCAAGCCTGGTTCATCTTCTTCCCCAATCATCCCCGTTTCGAACCCTAGTTCCAATCCCTCCGATTCATATCCGATTGAACCTGAAAACATGGGGCTTTTAATCCTTACATAAAAACGAAACTATAGGTTTAAAAAATAACCTGAATTGGTTGCGGATCGAGGGAGAACGACTAGGAGGCCAAAGTCGGAATTTCTTGAGCTCGTCGGTTGATTTGGGGAAAACTGTTTGAGAATTTGAAACTAGGTCCCTGTGGTCTCAAAGGGTTAGCCTTTTATGAACGAACTTAGATTTTTAATTGGAATTAAGTTTCAGAATTGACATAACTAACCCCTGGACTTTATAAAACATAAAATCATCTAAAGTTTGATATCTTTTCATAAATTTAATAATCCTATAACATAATTAAATGTTATAAGTACAAACTATAATTTTTGTAAAATAAAAGGGTTTTATTTATATAATTAATTCTTTATAAATCCCTAAATTTATTTATAGGATTTATAATATTTGTATTCACATGTTTGTATATATATATGTATATATATATAGGGTGGGGAAGGTTCAAACGAGAACAAGGATTTTTGCGAGAACAAGGGGAACTAGTCTCAACGTTAGATTAAATACGATCAATGGCTTAAATTTAACATGGCAATTTGGTAAATAACTTACATTCATTATTATAGTTTTATGACATTGAAGGTTAAAATTGTAATTTTGGTGTATAGGGTCCTTAAATTGAATTGTAACCGTATACCAAATTGCAAAATTTACTCCCATATTAATTGTAGAAACAAAATCAAATGATGATAATACCTATTTTCTTTATATAATCACCGTCAATCATAAAAGATATATTTCCAAACACTTTATACCTTTTTCACTATAACCTACGTCAAACTAGTTTATTAGTTGTGTAGGGATGAAGAATTTTTAATTAATTATAAATAAAATGTACCACTTGGTGTGTGTAGTTTATATTATGTAGGGATGTAGGTTTTTTTTTGTTACAAATTGATGTTATCATATTCAGAGTTAAAAAAAAAATCCAACCATCAAACTAGTCATTTATGTGTATGGATATAGTATTTTGAGCTTAATGTAGGTGATGGTTGTGAATGTGTAGTTTTTAAATTATATCGAATGTTCAAATTTTTGGTTTGGTGAAATTTATGCATATGTTATCTATGCTAATCAATGTTGTGTAGAAGTTTTTGAGCTTATTACGTAGGATGTTTTTAGCTTAGTGACGAAAGTTGTTCATATGTAGGATGAGATGATTTGAGCATAGTTTTTACTCTTTAAATTACATGGAATGTTCTTATGTGTAGGAGTGTTTTATTAAGGTTTTTTTAAATATAGAATTAGATTAATTAATAAATTCAACACAAATCAAAGTTCATAGCAATTATCATCTAACGAGGTCAATGGTGCAAGGATTTATCGATTCCCGCAAGTTCATAACAATATTAAACACAAAGATTCGAGTACTTCAAACCAAACGATTACAAAATTGTTTCTCGACTTTCCATTATCCCCGGTAACGGTGCCATTTTGATCGCGCTGTCAAGGTCAATAAAAAACACTTATAAAAACTACTACTTAGTTACGGGAATTTGACCTAATTTCACGGTTTAAAGGTCTAGGACTCTCCTATTATCATAAGAATCGATTTTTGGCCGTCAAAGCAGTTCTTGGAGGCGATTTTGGGAGTTAGGAAGTGAAATCAAGCGTAAAGTTGAAGGCTTTGATCCTCGGGTTCGTTTACTTAGCGTTTTCGGTTTCAATACTCAATCTTTATCATTGTTTTCTGTGTTTGAACCCATGTTAATGCTTATTTACTTCTTTTTGATTGTTCTAAACATGAATCTAGGCTAAAACATTGATATTGCCTAGGTCTTTTGATGATTACTTTGTTAAAGCTTTGATTTTTATTGGTTTTTGGATTCGTATGATGGTTCAAGAAATACTATCCACCTTCCAAGGCCGCTCGCCTCAGGGATCAAATCCACTCCTTTCGGATGGATCCCGACGAGCCTTATCACATGGCATGGGAGCGGTTCAACACGCTGTTGAGCTGATGTCCCCATCATGGTCTGTCAGACTGGACGATAGTAGAGAAATTCTACAATGGTCTCACCTTCCAGAAGCAGTAAATGTTCAATACAGCTACGGGAGGCCATATCATGGAGAGACTCGAGCCAGCTGAGTGCGAGGAAATGTTCGAGACCTTCGCTCAAGTCAAACTGCAGTATCCATCCACTAGGACTTCCATTCCTAGTGCTAGATCATCCACCTCAGCCTTGAGAGGTGTGCATCAAGTCACTTCTGATTCTAGCGTGGCTGCTGCACTCGCCTTAATGGCTAACAAGATTAAGGAGCTGAAGCTCAGTGCTCAACGGTGTCTAGTGTGCAGGGGAGGCCACGACACCCAGGACTGCCCAGTCAATAATCCAGAGCATGTGAGCTATGTTGGCAACCAGTACGAGAGTCGAGGGTATAACAACCAAAATTCATTTTACTCGGGATGGAGATCTGGAAATAACCCACCGCGCTTTAATGGTTTTCAGTAGTATCGGCAGAATGGAGGAGGAGATGCAGGACCTAGCACGGGAAACAGTGTCGACACGACCATGATAAAAGAGATGCTTGAGACGCAGACACAGTTGCTTGCCCATTTAGTCTAGCAGGACAAGGATGCTAGGCAGAGATTGGTAGGCCATGACACTTTACTGAAGAATCAGCAATCGACATTCCATGATCTGCAATGCACGGTTGAGGACATCGCTTAGAGCTTGAAGGATCGACTGGGAGGTCCATCTTCAAGATCCAACGCTTCAGTGATGGCCGTGTCGGTTAGGAGTGTGGAGGAGAAAGAGGTTGTTAAGGATGACCCCCACTCTAGCAAATAGAACATTCCGTCACCTGAGGAGGTCAAGAAGATTGATTGGAGGGCTAGATTTGCTAAGATCGATGCCAAGATGGCCGAGGAACAGGTGGACGAGGAGGAAATAGTTGAGGTGCCTTCCGAGAAGGCAGAGGAGAAGAAGAAAGGGGTAGAGATGAAGACCACTGAGATTGACCTGACTCGTATTTCATACCCAGCACATTTGCTGCCATTTAAGAAAGCTAGGGAGCACGGTCACTTTCTTGACATGTTCAAACTTCTCAAGGTCAATCTCCCACTTATATAGACCCTCCAGAGTATGCCACAATATGGCAAGTTCCTCAAAGATCTTCTTTCCAACAAGAAGAAGCTCGAGGAGGTCTTTAAAGTCTCACTTAGTGAGCAATGTTCTGTAGTGGTGCAGAACAAGCTGCCGGAGAAACTGGGAGATTCGAGTCATTTCACGATCCCATGTCACCTAGGCAGTTTGCACCACGCGTTGGTCGATCTAGGTGCTAGTGTCAATCTGATGCCCTATTCCTTATATAAGCAGCTAGACCTAGGCGAACCACGGCCGACGCGCACGAGCATATCCTTGGCTGACCGCTCAGTCAAGTATCCACGGGGAATTGTGGAGAATCTTTTAGTAAAAATTGGTCAATTTTTCTTCCCAGTGGATTTTGTGATTTTAGATATGGAAGTGGATGACGGAGTCCCACTCATCCTCGGGCGCCCATTCCTGCACATGTAGGTCCATATTTCACCTTGAAATCTCACAGATGATCGATTCTCCACACCCAAAGGCGGAAACAATGTGTATGGAGGTGAAACAGAGGATAGAAACAGATTTTGGGGAAGATAACAGGCTAAACACACTCACAATCAATACAAATAGGATATGAAATTGTAAGAACAGTGCACAATAACTCAAAATGCAAATGTATTAATTGATGAACAATGAAAGAGAAGGTTCAGGGTTACAGCCGCTACACACACCCTAATCCTTCTCAAACTAGGCTATTTATAGTAATTGATAGGTATCGAAACTATGTCAACCGAAACTACTAGTTTCTGTTGAACATTTACAAATGAACACCCTGTCAAAACTACTGTCTATCGAAACAACTAGTTTCGATTGAACATAACTCAGTCGAAACTAAGTAGTTTCGATGGCCGAGACTTAACTACGATAAAGCAGTAAATTACAGAAACTGAAATTACAATTAAAGTAAGCTAAGCTAAGTGTAGGTCCTGAAACAGACCTGTAGAACACAGATCTGAGGTGAAATCCACAAACAGTCCGGATCGAGAGGCGGAATCTCTGGATCCGGTATCACTCTCGAATCAGAAATGGTAGAGACGGGTGCGGGAATCACATACACGAACATAAACATATGAAAATGAAAAGAACAGATAATTGAAAGCATAAAACGTATGATTCTTTGATTGAAATGAAAATAAACGCTCGATCATACACTAACAATTAGTCTCACCCCAGGGTGAGCTCCCCCTAGGGTGGTGATTCCCTTTACAGACACACACTCACTCCTAGGGCATAATCTGCTATATATAGGAGGCCAAGCACATGCGCCTTGTTTTCCAAGCCACCGCCCAATGGGCCTGAAAAACAGGTATCGAAACTACCTAGTTTCGATTGATTGTTCAATCGAAACTAGTAGTTTCGATTGAACAAAAGTTCAACCGAAACTAGTAGTTTCGATACTGTAATTTCGATTGACAGCATCAGTCTCAAAATTATACCCAACAATCTCCCCCTATACTGATGCTATCAATTCTTGTCCGAATCTATCTTTCGTCTTCATAGATTGACTGATGATCCAATGCCTTTCGTTGTGATTCTCCCCCTCAAGTGTAGACCCTCCTATCTTGTAGGCAAATGATAAAGGTTTGAATCCCAAGTATTTAGCAGTAAATAACCATCTTTCTACAAGGATTCTTGACATTCTCGAAGACTTGATCAACTTTTGCCTTCTCCCCCCCTAAAAAAAGGTCAATTTCAAGCAAAGGCTCACTTTGTCTTACATCTTCATAACTCTGCTGATAATTTGAAGTCTTTCGTGGTAATTCTCCCCCTGAAGTGTAGACCCTCCTATTTCTAGGCAAAAGATAAGGGATCGAATCACCATGTAATCAACAACTAATGATCCGTTTTGTCACAAGTATGCTTGACTTTGTTACCCGCTGCCCAAACTTGAACTTTGATCAAAGGAATTACGGCTGAATCAGGCAGAATATCGTGTATATTGCCGAACAAACGAAATTTTCAAAAACCCGAAAAAGGTTGTCTCCAAGTTTTCTTCCAAAACTCCCCTCCTTCTATGCAATATCCTGTTAAAAAATTTATCCAAGAAAATTTCCAAAAAACTCTTTTTTTTTTCTTTTTTTTTTGGAAAGTACTTGGATAGTTCTGCCTGTAGTTTCGATAGGCTCTACTTCAGTCAAAACAAGGCTAGTTTCGATAGAGGCAGTATCGAAACAAGAAGTTTCGATAGAGAGATTCTTCAATCGAAACTAGTAGTTTCGATAGGAGATTCTTCAATCGAAACTAGTAGTTTCGATAGGAGATTCTTCAATCGAAACTAGTAGTTTCGATACCCTCTAGTTTCGATAGCATAGTTTCGACAGCCTAGTTTCGATGTCTTTTACTTCTGATTTAGGGCAACACCAGTAGTTTCGATAGAAAATGTTCAGCCGCCACATAGTTTCGATTGACCATCTTCAACCTTCAGCTACTTCGATACCCCCAATCCAGATTTGAAAAATGCTTCAAAAGCCTTACATCTTCAGATTTTGAAAGTGGAAATGTAGAACAGCAGTCACGAACCTGCTACACATCGATTTCTTCAAGTTTAACGTCTCAATGGCGGGTTTTTCTTGATTTTGAGCAGATTCGAGAGCAATAAGAGCCACCATGGCTCTGATACCACTTGTAGGTCCTGAAACAGACCTGTAGAACACAGATCTGAGGTGAAATCCACAAACAGTCCGGATCGAGAGGCGGAATCTCTGGATCCGGTATACTCTCGAATCAGAAATGGTAGAGACGGGTGCGGGAATCACATACACGAACAGAAACATATGAAAATGAAAAGAACAGATAATTGAAAGCATAAAACGTATGATTCTTTGATTGAAATGAAAATAAACGCTCGATCATACACTAACAATTAGTCTCACCCCAGGGTGAGCTCCCCCTGGGGTGGTGATTCCCTCTACAGACACACACTCACTCCTAGGGCATAATCTGCTATATATAGGAGGCCAAGCACATGCGCCTTGTTTTCCAAGCCACCGCCCAATGGGCCTGAAAAACAGGTATCGAAACTACCTAGTTTCGATTGAACAAAAGTTCAACCGAAACTGGTAGTTTCGATACTGTAATTTCGATTGACAGCATCAGTCTCAAAATTATACCCAACATTAAGATTGTTTAAAATACAGTAATGACAACAGCTTAATAAAATTACATGACTCTATAATTTCCTCCTAAGCTGTTGCATTACTGTCTTCAGCCCTTCACTAAGCAACTGGTCCTTCAGTAGGCTTCTGGAAGTAAGGTTTGACATGTAGGGTCACAACCCGTTGATATGCCTTTGCATCCGCCTCATCTTCATCACTATAGGCTTGAATATGATTCTTAAAAGCACCTCCAGATCATCCGGTTGAAACTTCAGCAACTCCATCGGTTTAAAGATCACCATCTCTTCCTTGCCTTCACACTCAATCACCACACTTCCAGTATTTAGATTGTAGTACCATTTCTTGAAGGTTTGGAGTTGAACATGCACGGATTTGGGAAGAGTGGTGGTTTTGTGTGTTTGTGCTGGTTTGTACCTCAAGAAGACATAAGGCTTCTTGGTCTTTGGATGAAACCTAGTCTTTGAAATATTTTTCTTTGTCTTTCTAGGCTTCATTCCCTTAAAGTCACAGTTGACTTGTGTGTGCAGGAAGTGTTCAAATTCTATAGCCATCATCACCTTCCTTCGATTTTGAAGGGGAAGCTTGGCAAGATCTCTTAGGTCATAGAAGGGGAGAGTTTGGAAGTTAGTCATATTCTTGAAGTGCTGAACTCCTCCCCTATATCTTCTAATGATGAACAACTTCCTTTCTGCATCATACTTCCATCCAACAGGAGGTCTCTTCAACTCTTGATGTTCGGCTATCCATTCATAAGTCTGAGGGCTCTCCTCCTCTACAAGCTTTCTCAACCAAGGTTTCTTAGTGTTAGGATAGTTGGGATCATGTGTTGGTTGAGTTTGAGCTTGAGTGGTTTCCGGTACTGTTGGAGTGGGTTCTTCAGTCACAACAGGCTTCACTATATTGACTTGTACATCATCTTTAGCTTGATTTTCAGCAGAGAGAGCTTGAATTTCATCTCCTTCTTCTGTAAAGTATCAGACTCTTTCAGTCTCTAGCTCTTCAGTAGGTAAGATTTCTGGATATAGATCATTGTAGCCAAAGTTGTAGATTTCATCTAGAAGGGCATTGAGCTCATCGTTAGATGCCACATCTTCTTCATCCAGAATTACCGTTTCAACTTCAGTCTCAGTTCCCTTCCCTCTCTTCCTAGGTTCTTTTCTTTCACTTGCTGAGGGAAGGTCGAACTCTTGCTCTTCAATCTTACCCTCCACACCCTCCTTTGTCTTAGTGGCAGGTTCAGAGAAGATGATCACTGCTGATTCTGGATTTGTGACCAAGGCAGGGGAAGAGGGTTCAACACCCGAGGTGGTCTCCCCCTGAGCTGTGGAGGTGGTTGCTTGTTGCTGAACTGGCTTTACTAAAGAAGCCTTGAGTTGCTCAACTATCTCAGCTAAAGCTTTGAATTCTTCATGTTGTTTTGAGATGAGCTTTTGTTGGGTTTCAAGCTGAGTTTGCTGGACCTCAAGCTGGGTATGTAAGCCCCCAACTTCCAGCTTCAGGTGTTTGACCTCTTCTTTGCATTCATTTAACTCAGTTTTTAAACCTTCAATCACTGTTTCGTTCTCTTTAACATGATCTAGTAGTTTCTTCACTTCAAGGCTTAAGGTTTTGACTCTTGGTGTTGATGATGTTGGTTCATGAGATGGTGATGTAGGTGGTGTAGGAATGTGTAATTGTTAAGGTGATGGTGGTGGTGTAGGGATGGATGCATGTTGTGGAGATGGAGGTGGTGTGGGTTGTGGTGTTGGCTGTGGTGATGGTGGAGGTGTGGGTTGTGGTGTATCAAATGCTGATTCAGAGGAAGATGACAGATCTTCCAACTCGGTCTGTATTTTGTTGGCCTTAGGCTCTTCAAGTTCATAATCGGAGTCTGAGTCAGCTTGTCTCTTGGAGGATGATGTAGGGGGTTCAGTTTGAGCATTGGAGTCTGACTTGTAGTAGTTTGATCCATATATTCCTGCATCCAGAGTCCCACTTGAATCTGCTACCTCCTCCTCATCTCCTTAAATACCAGCTTCAACATTAATCACTGGCTCAACAGGAATCTGTACTTCCTCAACAAAGGCAGCCTCTAGCACAGGCTCATCATCAAGTTGTTCTTCTTCTTGAATAATGGGAATTTCAACATCGGCTTAAGCTTCAACTTCAGCCTCTGGCTAGTTCCTTTGATCTTGTTCTACTTCATCTTCTTCTTCCTCAGATGATGACAATTCTACTTCTAGATCTGGATCCACATAAGGAATTAACTCTTCTTCTTCTCCAATAATGTGACCAAACAGAGGAACATCAGCAATGGCTCTGTTGGTCCTTTTGTTCGAACTCTTCATGTAGCTGAGAGTCTTGGCTATCATATGGTCGAAAACAAATACATTTCCACCTTGTTGAAGATCTGGATGTAGGTGGTTGATGATAATCTGAAGATATCTTGGGTAAACCAGAGACTTCTCCTTAACAGCTCCTGTCAATTTTTCTTTCAGCTGTCTAAATACCAACCCTGAGAAGTTGTAATCCCTGCCTTTAATCAATCCCAACACTGCAGATGCTACCGTGCTGTTCGCAGAGTCAAAGCCACCTTTTATGATGGAGAGGCAGTGAATGAATACATGAAAAATATATCTCCAATGTCTTGGAAGGGAGTTCTTTATGATTTGACTACTTTTGAACTCATCAGGATGACCCAGTCTCCTGAAACATTCTTTGACGTAGAAGATTGGGAATTCTGTTGGTGCTTCTGGATTAAACGCCAGCACTTGCCTTATTGTGGCTTCTGAAAATAGAACCTCTTGGTCACGAACTGTGGCCCTTATGTGCTCCACATTGTCAATAGTAGCTAATTCAGCTGTTTCCCAGAACTCTCTGATGGATGCTTAAAAAATCGGAAGGTTGTGACTGATGGCAAAGCTTATGTTTGAATTAGCCAGGAAGTTCAGGACATGAATGAACTCAGCACCTTTTGGATCGTTAGCATCAAGGAAAGCACAAACATTGTGCCTTTTAACGAACAGTAGATCCATAGCTGCAAACACACCAGACTAATCAAGTTTGATACTTAGAGGAATTTCAGAGAAAAACTGATCGAAACTCTTTGGCCCAACACTTAGACAAATTCTGAAACAAGTCCTATCGAAACTACTAGTTTCGATCGAAACAACAAGTTTCGATCAACACTTAGAAAATTTCAGACTAGGCCTTATCGAAACTACTAGTTTTGATCAAAACAACAAGTTTCGATCAACACTTAGACAATTTCAGACTAGGCCTTATCGAAACTACTAGTTTCAATCGAAACAACAAGTTTCGATCAACACTTAGACAGTTTCAGAAAAGAGTGATCGAAACCAAGTAGTTTCAGGCAAAGAGACAACACTTGGGTAAATTTGGGTATCGAAACTATTAGTTTCGATTGAAAACCTGTTTAAAATTTGAAAAACCTATTTTAAAAGAGAAACATCCCTTTTATCGAAACTACTTAGTTTCGATGCCCAAACCCTTGAACATACTAAAAAACACCCAGAATCAAGACACTAAGAGATTTATAGACTCATATAAACATGAAATTGACGAAAAAGATAAAGGAAGTAGTAAGAGTGGCCTGTGAGTGTTGAAACTCCATCTTACCGATGATTCAAAGAAAAATCTGCAAATATGTACACAAAGATGTAAGATATTAACAATGGTGAGTCTATTAACAGAAACTAAACCTTGATCGGCCATAAATGTGAAGTGTTAGTTGTGAAAAACTATCCATCTCAAACCCTAGGTTTGATCACCTTACATTTCAAACAGAACCTTTACAATATCTTTACCTGATGATGAAGATGATGGAGATGACGGGGGAATCAGGTTACAGATGTTGATTTCGCAAGCTTAGACCGAGGGTTTGAGAGCTTTTGTGTGTGAGAGAGAAGGTGTAAAATGATCGGAGAGGGTAAAGTGAGGCTTGACGACGACGAAACCTGATTATGAAGTCATTTAATTTTCCCATGTGGCAAAGACATTTTTACCCCTGTCGAAACTACTGGTTTCGATAGAGCAAAGTAGTTTCGATTGACTTGGAAGTTTCAGGTGAATGGAGTAGTTTTGGGTGACTTAAGTAGTTTCGATAGACTGGAATAGTTTTAGGTGACTTGGGGTAGTTTCGATAGATATGTACAGATAAAGAAAATTAGAGCCAAATTAGTACAAATATTTACAACTTTATACAGACTTAAAATGAACTATTCACAGGTTATTTACATTTATCTTCTTGAAAAAGATTCAACATGAGATCAGATCTGGTCAGTCTCTTGAAACACTTCCTTTTGCAATCAACTACCGTGAGTCCCTGAAGATAGCTGATATTTGTGCAAAGTAAACCCGAACATTTGTTTGTACATAGTTTTTCATGTGATTAAATGGTACCATTTGAACAAGATACAAGGTGTACCCCACATATTGAAATAAAATGGTTTTGAAAACCTATCAATCCTTAAGAAATACCCGTATTCATCCTATCATCTCTTTCTGATTGGCCAAGGTACCATCTTAGTAAGTCAAAGATACCACCAAAATAGAAATAATAAATCCAAGTGGATTAGAAGATGTAAAATGAAAGATATCCAAGTGGATATTAAAAGATACGAAAATTCTAGATCTTTACGTAAGCAAAACAGAAGAAGTCGTAAAATTATCCAAGCGGATAGGAAAAGGTTGAACACCCGAGATCTTTGCGTAAGGAAAACATACGAGGTCAAATTATCCAAGCGGATGTGAAAAAAATGAACACCCGAGATCTTTGCGTAAGAAAATCATACGGAGTCATCGGCGGTAAATATCGTTACTTTGACGGTCACCTAGCGTATGAATAGGAATCCAACACGTAGGACTGTATCTGATTGAATTGGTTTTCTTAATAGACAAAATGAGTTAGATGTTTCAATAATGGGTTCAAACACACAAGTATGAGATAAGATTTAGGTTTTCACACTACTTACAAGTTTTAACCATATGCCGGGCCTACCAGCTATACCTCAGTAAACACCATCGTTTTTAGTCTATTCCATGTTCAAGAGATGTGATCAGACGCTATCATTTCTCAAAGGTCAGATTCAATTTTCCTGTAACAAAACCACTTGTAAGACTGTACACAAAGCAATTCTTTTCAATTTTGACATATTAAATTCTCATTTCTCCCCCAAAAGATTTGCTAGGTAATAAATATGAACTATTCATAAAAGGAAAATATTTTTGGAAATTTTCTTGACTTTTAAGCATAAATATAAAACATCTAATATATATACAAGGATTACTGAAAGTTTATCATTTCAAGCATTTCCACCAGTTGGGAAAATTTGGTAGAGCCAAAAGCCTTTGTGAAGATGTCTGCGGTTTGCTTGTCGGTTTTGACCTTAACGATTTGAATATGTTTCTTTTCAACACATTCACGGATAAAATGATGTTTTATCTCGATGTGTTTGGTTTTGGAATGCTAAACTGGGTTTTTGGTGATATGGGGAACGACAGTGTTATCACAAAGAATGGGCATCTCATGGAATGTGATCCCATAGTCAAGCATATGATGGTGTATCCATCTGATTTGGGAACAACAAAGGGCGGCGACAATGTATTCGGCTTCGGCGGTGGATTGGGAAACGGTGGATTGTTTTTTACATTTCCATGAGACAAGGCGGTTGCCAAGGAACTGACAACCTCCAGAAGTTGATTTGCGGTCTAAGTTGCATCCCCCATAGTCTGAATCTGAATAAGCCACACGATCAAACAAGTCATTCTTAGGATACCAAAGACCCAATTTTGGCTTATACTTTATATAACGCAAAATACGTTTGACAGCTGATAAATGAGAGAGTTTAGGATTAGCCTAAAAACATGCACACAAGCACACTGCAAACATGATGTCGGGTCTGCTGGCAGTGAGATACATGAGAGATCCTATCATAGAGCGATAGAGGTGCTGATCAACGCTTTCGCCATCTAAATCGGGAGACAGACAATGCCGAACTTCCACGGGAGTTTTGACTGGATGGGACTCAGCCATTTTGAACTTGGTCAGAATTTCCTTCACATATTTCTCTTGATGAATGAGAATTCCTGACTCGGACTGATCAACTTGCAGTCCCAAAAAGAACTTCATTTCTCCAATAGAGCTCATTTCAAACTTAGAACGCATCACTTCTTCGAATTCTTTGCATAGACGAGGATTTTTTGATCTAAAAATGATATCGTCCACATAAATTTGCACCATGATTGTATCCTTTCCATCCTTCCGTTTTGGTCAATCGCTCCTCGTGTGAAACCATTTTCAAGCAAATGCTTTGATAATGTCTCATACCACGCATGAGGTGTTTGGTGAAGACCGTACAATGCCTTGTCTAACTTGTAGACACGGTCTAGAAAGTTAGGATCAATGAAACCCGGTGGCTGCTTGACATAAACTTCCTTATGAACTTTTTGATACAGAAATGCGCTTTTGACATCCATTTGATGAACAGTGAAGTCCATATAGGCTGCATAGGCGAGAAACATTCTGATGGCTTACAAGCGAGCCACTGGTGCAAAAACTTCTTCAAAGTCAATCCTTTCTTCTTGATAAAACCTTGAACAACCAAACGAGCTTTGTTTCGAACCACAATTCCTCCATTATCCTTTTTGTTACGAAAGACCCAGCGAGTGCCGATTGGAACTTTGTTCTTGGGAAGATCCACCAGATTCCACACATTCAGTTTTGAGAATTGCTATAACTCTTCTTGCATTGCTGTAACATCCATGATTTTTCGGCCTAATTTTTATTTTATTTCACAACCCATTTCAATTCCGTACCGGTTCAACACAATATTTCACATTATACTCTATTTTTAAACATGTATCAATTTAACGTTTCAACTTAGCTTATGCATAGTACTTTCTTCTAAATTTATAACATATGCATGTATAATTATATAAGATGTATATATATATATATATATATATATATATATATATATATATAACTTGCTTAAATCAAAATAAAACTTATAAAGTTTTAATCATGTAAGCACACCTTTTCTTTTTATATATATATGTATTTACTCTTGGATAAATAAATAAATATATGTATATATAATTTTTAATAGATAATTCATTTACAAAGTTTGTTATTTATCTCTTTATAAAATATTTATAATTAAATAAATAATAAATTAGATTTTTATAAAACAAAATGATTTAAAACAAATAACATTTGTCTTGAACCTTTTGATTCAAAGAATCGCCCCTTCTAAACGTTTGAACCCTAAACATGAACCCCCACCCTTGCAATTGAACATTGGGACTAGACTTGACCCCATATGAACCAATTTTGACCTCCATTCGTCAACTTTGACTCTCAAAGTCAAACAAGCCCAAAAACTATGAAATCCAACTTGCGAATCGATTAAGGCCTGTTAATTCGGTCTTTCCCTACACACACAAGTGATAATCGAGCTATCCCTGATCCACATAACAACCCAATTCGTTCAATCAAGCGGCCAATTCAAATTTGAAAGAATTTGACTCGGATTAGTCAAACCGCGTTTCAATCCTTTCCAAAACCAGAAATTAAATGCAATTGACTCCCGTAAATCATTCCATGACTGACCGTGCATGTACCTAAACCCATTACGCGACTCAATTCATCCCATTGCAGTTGGAATGACGCGTAATTGAAGCCATAGCCGACACCCGTAACCTTTGCAATCGAATCAAACATTCAAGACCAAATCAATCGAATTAAATCTTCATGAACCTTCGCACGACCCTATATAATCTCGCTCAAACCTCAATTGAGTCTCATTCCACAGCTGTTTTTCGGTCGAGTAACAAGAACTCCAGGACTGAACTAGTAGCCGACGACCTTTAATATTCGATCATTTTGGTAAAGGTCAGTGTCATTTGATTCGTTTTTATGTAAGGATCGAAAGCCCTCTGTCAATTTCAAATGACAGAGGGCATCATATTCGAATTCGTCTGAGAATCGAGGGGATGTTCATACGAGTTTTAATCTGAAAATTTTGGGTTCCAATAAGTAACGTATTTATTTAAACAAACATCCTGTATAATCAGCGAAACCACTCGGATCGACTGGTTAAGTCCATGCACCATCAGTCCGAGTGGCGTGGGTTCGAAACCCACATAGCCGGCCCTTTTTGCGCGTATACCTGAACCAAACCCGGCCCCTCTTCAGAACAAGGGTTAACTCTGTGCGAACCTGCTCAGTATCACGGGTTAGTACCCTGGTCCAGTGGTAATCCGCATGCACAACTCAGAACCCACCCGGGTTCGAACCGGGTGGTGTTCTTGTTATTTTTAAAAAACTATTTTGACAGAAATTAAATTTTATAAAAATTATTTTATAAATCTAACATTCCCTACGACCGATATTTACAAAAATACGGTGTTTTAAACCCAAAACATCCATTTTTTTTCAACTTTAAATTGTTTAAATCACATTTCTAAATTAGTTAAAAAAATATATATTTTTAAATAATTAAATAGAATAATTAATTCCTTAATTTATAAAACGTATTGACAATACACTTTTATAAATCATTTACTTTTCTTACCTATATATATATATATATGTGTGTATATATAACTACATTTTATTTAACATATCACCTTCACCTTAAGTAAATAAAATTTACTACATTTAAAATTCGTTAATCCATACGGGTATGTTCTTTTTTTTTCATAAATAAATAAATGGATCAAATTATTTGATGGTTTATATAAAATTCACATTTCTTTTTGGTAATAACTATTAGTCTAGTGAAATAAATAAAAAGGAGTTTTATTTATTCAAAACCCAAAAGATATAGTATTTTCGTATAACATTTTGAAACTTCCAAAATTGACACCAAGCTTTTGATAACCTATTCTTTCACCTAAAATGACACAAACTTAATATATAAATTCTCACATAACAAGACCCGGTGAACATTTGATCTATCCTTAGACTTGTGCACGTCATTAATCTAAGTTCATGCTTTTCACTAGGTTAACTTGTGATTTGGTAATCACTTGTGTCTCATACTTCCCCGTGTATTCCACACAAGATATATACAAGTGAGTTTTACATATCCCCTTTTTACATTTTGCACTTTTGGGGTGAAACATGATTACGCTTTGAAACTCTTTGCAATTACTCATATACAATTCAATAATATGATGCTATGTGTTATTTGTGCTTTATGCTTGAATACTATGAGTTAAGACTACATATACATAATATTAGTACAATCATTAACTCAGTACAAGCCAACGGTTAACATTGATAGATCTATTGCGTATGGCAAACCCACCCGGTTAGGGTGTTTGTTACCGACTTTACATAAGGGTAACCTGCGTGTTATGCCTCAGTCACAAGGTTGATTGTACACACTCAGTTTAACTATAGATTCTCCATAATTGCCTTATACACGTTTATCGTATGAATTGTATAAAACACTTTAAACTTGATTGTGTGTTAAAACATATGTATGCTCACCAACTTTTTAGTTGACCTTGTTTTCATCATGTTTCAGGTGCTAATGCTTGAGAATAAGTACAAGTTGCTTCACTTAGGACCGAGGACCTAGAATCTAATTTAAAGAAACTATTTATGTATTTCTATTTTCCTTGTATTGTTGAATTCATGATTTTTCATGATATGAAATTGGTTGTTTAAATGTTTAAACTTTAGCAAACCTTGAGATTTTGAACAGTCTACATGTCACGCCCCGACGTATTCCGCCGTCAGTTGGGGTGTGACAGATTGGTATCAGAGCCTTGGTTATAGGGAATTAGGTTATTAGACACTTTGACCTAGACTATAACCTTAGGACACCCATACAATGCCATACTACTACATGTTACATGATTAATTCTTGTGTAAATATTTCCACATGCTACCATAAGTAATTACACTACATGATACAATACATAATGACTTATGTGTCGCACTATTTGATAACTCTTTTGCTTACACTCATTACTATCTACATGCTACCTAAGTGTTTCATTGAGTGCTATACTAAGTTTAACACACACACATACACACCAAATCCTTCATATATCTTTTAACTCACATACATAATACCACCACCTCTTGTGAACAAATTTAAACTACCGGGCCTAATATCCATTAATAATAGCCCAAGAAGCCCACCTAATCCTCCAAAAAGAAGAAGCCTGCTGCAATAAATAAACCTCACTTTCGGGCCTCAAAGCCCAGTCCACAACAATTCTCATCATTACCAAGAGCCCAACAATAGTGTTATTAATACATGATGACTGGAAAAGAGTGTAAGCCCATGAGGGATTCTGGCTAAGGAAAGACAGGGTACTTAAGTGTGTCCTAGTGACCCACCCCTATTTCCTGGGAATTCTCCTCAGGGATGCATTGCTTATAGGTCAAGTGTATTTATAAAATACTATTGTGAAGGCTCGGTGTTGTGACTAGTCAAACTCTAAAACTATTAGAACTCCTATATTTAACACTTAGTATTTCATTATCACTTACAACCTTTTCATTGTTTTTCTATTAGACATGGACTCCTACTCTCCTTCCTCCCCGGTATAACGTCCCGGAGCAGAGTCTGATTGGGAAGAAGACATTGGGTCACCCGTGTATCGGTCACCAACACCACCAGCTGCCACGCCAAGGTTTAATGTAAGGAACACTTGCTCAAGACTTCGAACATCTGGATCACCCCCACTAAGAGACCCGTATCTGGTACCCGACCCGTATCATTCTAACCCTTGGGTAAGGCGTACCATGGCACCCACTAGTACTGTGGGAATTCCAATCGATGACGTTCACCAATATGTGAGGACCTCAGAGTTTGAGAGATAAAGGATGGAGCATGATATAAGGCACGATTTGCAAGGACAAAGAATGGATAGCCTAGCAAACCAATTAGGGTACCAAAAGGAGTTAATTTCCATCCTTGAAAAAGAAATACTTGAGAATCGCACGAAAACACCTAGAGCTAAATCCAGATCGGCTACTCGAGTGACCATGGAGGTGCTCATCTTGGTGATTATCTTCTTCCTAGTGAAAAGCTACCAGAGACGTTAGGAGAAATTTATATCTATTGTCTTTAAATTTTCAGTTTAAGAACCATTTCCCTATGTTTTAATTAACGTTCAACATTTCAGCATTGAATAATGAGTTTTATATTACAATTTTAATGTTATTAATCATTGATTTAGGCACAGTGAGTACACATTACACCCGTCATATTAAAATTTTTCTCAAATATCATCTTCTTCATTTACTAAAATATAGTACACTACCGGCAATCTTCTTCGTAAACAAATCATCCTATTGCTCGATTTAAACAACCTCGTTATTTTGTTCAAACCAAACGTTTATCAGACTTTTAGATAGTATCAGAAACATAAATTTTCTATAACCACTTTCACCTTGTAAGGGAACTTAATACAACCTATTTTATAAAAGCATTATTTCAAATTGATAAATAATTATGACTTCTCTCGTTAAAGTAATTATTTCTAAACCTTGGCTAAATTAATATACAACTACTTGTTTAGCCATAAATTTCTCTTAAATATATTTTCCATATAATAATTGAAAATTTAATAAAAAGGTTTTCCTATAAATTGGCCATTTACTTAGATTATTTAACTTGATAGTTTCAGTACTTTATATATCTACAACCCGGAACAATTTACAAATTCCTATTTTCAAAGCAAGAACAATTCTTTGTAAATACATTCCCCATGATATTTTTAGAAACTCCTCGTTACCCTATACCTTCAATAATGTATGAGTATACTTGCAACTTCAAGAGACGACCCATTTCGCATAGACGTTAACCATTCTCACAAATATCAACGAGATTTAAAGAGCTAGAACCTAACGACCACGTTTTACATGAATGCCAAACAACACGTTTCCCCACAACACCTGACCACATACAAAACTCATCAGTATACGTCACACACAAAAATTCAATAACTTACGGTTGCACTTTTACAAGATACACAACACGATCACATAACACACGAAACTTGTTCATTTGCAATACACACATTACCAGATTGAACACATAATACATGAATCTTGGTTGTTTGCAATATACATGATACCTAACAATTGGTTGTTTGATACACAATACTTGGTTAACCACATTGAAAATGAGATTTTTTTGGTTACAAAATACATGATACTAAGTTGGTAACATCATACATGAAATTCATTTATTGCAATATACATGATACAATACACATAAAAGCCTATTGATTTACAAAATACATGATGCTAAGTAGTACACGTTACACACGAAACCTATTTGATTACAAGCTACATGACGCTAAATCACACATGAGACTCGTGTGTTTACATTATACACGGAACTAAATTGCCTACAATTGTTACATTTAATTCATTTCATTCTACACAAGACATGGTCATACACTTTTGTTCAGCAAAGTTGAAAACCATAACACATTGAAGCTACTCGGTGTTTGACGTATTCTTGTTCAAACACGAGGAAGCAATAACACTTTAAAATAATTCGGTTTTTGACGTAGTCTTGTTCAAAGACGAGTAAACTATGGGACTTTAGGTTATACTACCTTATTCCTCTTTAGTTGCTAACTAACCTGCCTATTTAGGGACATAGTTACTTATTAGCAACTCATGTGTGTGAACAATAGACATGAACTAAGTGAATTTGTACCCCCCACCCTCTTGCCCGCACACAACGGAAGGATCTATACGGACCATACGATGATTCAAGTAATTTCGGGTGCACACGTAATTATAAAAAAAAAGCACATGGAAAAACATAGTAAATTTTGTCGTAAGTTGCGACTTAAAACCTATCGTGATATATAACAACGAAACTAATGAGATATGACAAGGGCATGGTGGATACGCCGATGGTACTTCCTATATATTAGTGCCCTATCATATTATCAGCAGTAGCGTTGTTCGTGTCACGTGAAAGTTTTGACCTAGACCAATGCTTGTGGAACCACTTGACCTGTAACGTATCTTGAGCATATTAGACTACATCTTAAACGAATCCTGAATGTCACAGTTCCCATCAAAGCCACCCCAAGTGACACATTTCACCATTGGATTCTTCGAAAGATCTCTTCTTAACTCTCTTATTCACTGATATCATTCATACTGGAGCTTTAGACCTAAATCTTGTTGTTTACCATACTCCCAAAATCTAACAATCAAAACTCGTTGACAATCCTAACTCACCTCTTTTCAAATTCAATAGCCTTCACTAATTAAATTTCGGGACAAAATTCCCTTAACATGGGGAGACTGTAACATCCATGATTTTTTCGGCCTAATTTTTATTTTATTTCACAATCCATTTCAATTCCGTACCGGTTCAACACAATATTTCACATTATACTCTATTTTTAAACATATATCAATTTAACGTTTCAACTTAGCTTATGCATAGTACTTTCTTCTAAATTTATAACATATGCATGTATAATTATATAAGATGTATATATATATATAACTTGCTTAAATCAAAATAAAACTTATAAAGTTTTAATCATATAAGCACACCTTTTCTTTTTTTATATATATGTATTTATTCTTGGATAAATAAATAAATAAATATATGTATATATAATTTTTAATAGATAATTCATTTACAAAGTTTGTTATTTATTTCTTTATAAAATATTTATAATTAAATAAATAATAAATTAGATTTTTATAAAATGAAATGATTTAAAACAAATAACATTTGTCTTGAACCTTTTGATTCAAAGAAACTCCCCTTCTAAACGTTTGAACCCTAAACATGAACCCCCACCTTTGCAATTGAACATTGGGACTAGACTTGACCCCATATGAACCAATTTTGACCTCCATTCGTCAACTTTGACTCTCAAAGTCAAACAGGCCTAAAAACTATGAAATCCAACTTTCGAATCGATTAAGGCCTGTTAATTCGGTCTTTCCCTACACACACAAGTGATAATCGAGCTATCACTGATCCACATAACAACCCAATTCGTTCAATCAAGCGGCCAATTCAAATTTGAAAGAATTTGACTCGGATTAGTCAAACCGCGTTTCAATCCTTTCCAAAACCAGAAATTAAATGCAATTGACTCCCGTAAATCATTCCATGACTGACCATGCATGTACCTAAACCCATTACGCGACTCAATTCAACCCATTGCAGTTGGAATGACGCGTAATTGAAGCCATAGCCGACACCCGTAACCTTTGCAATCGAATCAAACATTCAAGACCAAATCAATCGAATTAAATCCTCATGAACGTTCGCACGACCCTATATAATCTCGCTCAAACCTCAATTGAGTCTCATTCCACACCTGTTTTCCGGTCGAGTAACAAGAACTCCAGGACTGAACTAGTAGCCGACGACCTTCAATATTCGATCATTTTGGTAAAGGTCAGTGTCATTTGATTCGTTTTTATGTAAGGATCGAAAGCCCTCTGTCAATTTCAAATGACAGAGGGCATCAGATTCGAATTCATCTGAGAATCGAGGGGATGTTCATATGAGTTTTAATCTGAAAATTTTGGGTTCCAAGAAGTAACGTATTTATTTAAACAAACGTCCTGTATAATCAGCGAAACCACTCGGATCGACTGGTTAAGTCCATGCACCATCAGTCCGAGTGGCGTGGGTTCGAAACCTACATAGCCGGCCCTTTTTGCGCGTATACCTGAACCAAACCCGGCCCCTCTTCAGAACAAGGGTTAACTCTGTGCGAACCTGCTCAGTATCACGGGTTAGTACCCTGGTCCAGTGGTAATCCGCATGCACAACTCAGAACCCACCCGGGTTCGAACCGGCTGGTGTTCTTTTTATTTTTAAAAAACTATTTTGACAGAAATTAAATTTTATAAAAATTATTTTATAAATCTAACATTCCCTACTACCGATATTTACAAAAATACGGTGTTTTAAACCCAAAACATCCATTTTTTTTCAACTTTAAATTGTTTAAATCTCATTTCTATATTAGTTAAAAAAATACATATTTTTAAATAATTAAATAGAATAATTAATTCCTTAATTTATAAAACGTATTGACAATACACTTTTATAAATCATTTACTTTTCTTACCTATATATATATATATGTATATATAACTGCATTTTATTTAACATATCACCTTCACCTTAAGTAAATGAAATTTACTACATTTAAAATTCGTTAATCCATACGGGTATGTTCTTTTTTTTTCATAAATAAATAAATGGATCAAATTATTTGATGGTTTATATAAAATTCACATTTCTTTTTGGTAATAACTATTAGTCTAGTGAAATAAATAAAAAGGAGTTTTATTTATTCAAAACCCAAAAGATATATTATTTTCGTATAACATTTTGAAACTTCCAATATTGACACCAAGCTTTTGACAACCTATTCTTTCACCTAAAATGACACAAACTTAATATATAAATTCTCACATAACAAGACCCGGTGAACATTTGATCTATCCTTAGACTTGTGCACGTCATTTATCTAAGTTCATGCTTTTCACTAGGTTAACTTGTGATTTGGTAATCACTTGTGTCTCATACTTCCCCGTGTATTCCACACAAGATATATACAAGTGAGTTTTACATATCCCCTTTTTACATTTTGCACTTTTGGGGTGAAACATGATTACGCTTTGAAACTCTTTGCAATTACTCATATACAATTCAACAATATGATGCTATGTGTTATTTGTGCTTTATGCTTGAATACTATGAGTTAAGACTACATATATATAATATTAGTACAATCATTAACTCAGTACAAGCCAACGGTTAACATTGATAGATCTATTGCGTATGGCAAACCCACCCGGTTAGGGTGTTTGTTACCGACTTTACATAAGGGTAACCTGCGTGTTATGCCTCAGTCACAAGATTGATTGTACACATTCAGTTTAACTATTGATTCTCCATAATTGCCTTATACACGTATATCGTATGAATTGTATAAAACACTTTAAACTTGATTGTGTGTTAAAACCTATGTATGCTCACCAACTTTTTAGTTGACCTTGTTTTCATCATGTTTCAGGTACTAATGTTTGAGAATAAGTACATGTTGCTTCACTTAGGACCGAGGACCTAGAATCTAATTTAAAGAATCTATTTATGTATTTCTATTTTCCTTGTATTGTTGGATTCATGATTATTTATGATATGAAATTGGTTGTTTAAATATTTAAACTTTAGCAAACCTTGAGCTTTTGAACAGTCTACATATCCCACCCCGACGTATTTCTTCGTCGGTTGGGGTGTGACAGATTGGTATCAGAGCCTTGGTTATAGGGAATTAGGTTATTAGACACTTTGACCTAGACTATAACCTTAGGACACCCATACAATGCCATGCTACTACATGTTACATGATTAATTCTTGTGTAAATATTTTCACATGCTATCATACGTAATTACACTACATGAGACAATACATAACGAATTATGTGTCACACTACATGATAACTCTTGTGCTTACACTCATTACTATCTACATGCTACCTAAGTGTTTCCTTGAGTGCTATCCTAAGTTTAACACACACACATACACACCAAATCCTTCATACATCTTTGAACTCACATTCATAATACCATCACGTCTTGTGAACAAATTTAAACTACCGGGCCTAATATCCATTAATAATAGCCCAAGAAGCCCACCTTATCTTCCAAGAAGAAGAAGCCTGCTACAATAAATAAACCTCACTTTCGGGCCTTAAAGCCTAGTCCACAACAATTCTCATCATGACTAAGAGCCCAACAATAGTGTTATTAATACATGATGACTGGAAGAGTGTGTAAGCCCATGAGGGATTCTGGCTACGGAAAGACAGGGTACTTAAGTGTGTCCTAGTGACCCATCCCTCTTTCCTGAGAATTCTCCTCAGGGATGCATTGCTTATAGGTCAAGTGTATTTATAAAATACTATTGTGAAGGCTCGGTGTTATGACTAGTCAAACTCTAAAACTATGAGAACTCCTATATTTAACACTTAGTATTTCATTATCACTTACAACCTTTTCATTGTTTTTCTATTAGACATGGACTCCTACTCTCCTTCCTCCCCGGTATAACGTCCCGGAGCAGAGTCTGATTAGGAAGAAGACATTGGGTCACCCGTGTATCGGTCACCAACACCACCAGCTGCCACGCCAAGGTTTAATGTAAGGAACACTTGCTCAAGACTTCGAACATCTGGATCACCCCCACTAAGAGACCCGTATCTGGTACCCGACCCGTATCATTCTAACCCTTGGGTAAGGCGTACCATGGCACCCACTAGTACTGTGGGAATTCCAATCGATGACGTTCACCAATATGTGAGGACCTCAGAGTTTGTGTAACCTTTTTGATTTTCATGTTTTTCCTATTTATTTTATGCCGTGTAATAAAAGACGATTCCGATTCCAACCTTACATTCATTGTTCATGTACAATAACAAGCATACACGCGTTTATTATATTACAATATTAACTACAACAAACTCACAAACCTCGAGGACCAAACACGACTAAGACTCAAAACAACATCAATATTACAAAACTACAAGGACTAGTCTTGAAACTTCCAAAAACCTACGCAAGCACGGTCGTGCTTAGTCCTAAGCACGGTCGTGTTCACCCTTTAACAGAATCTTTTATTTAATATATTTTATATTTTAATCAGTTTTAATGTTATAAAAATTATTTTATAAAATATCCAGAACCAAGTGTTGCTTATCAAAGATCAATCATTCAATATCTCTTTAAATTAAAATCAATAAAATACTACAAGTTTTATAAACAACAATATATTCCATACGTTTCATCTTTAACAAATATTATTTATTTAAACTTATATTTTAAATTCTATTACTATTGATTAAATAAATAGTATATTAAAACAAACCTTAAACTTAAACAAATCCACTTCCAACATCGAATAACGCAACTCAATAATACGTAATCATATATTGTTCATTAGGTTGATTCTAGCAATCCACAACACACCGCTGTTTTCCATTTGCTTGTGCAACCTACACTCTGCATAACACGTGAGTTTACATAGCCCCCTTTTCAACTATTTACAACTTTTGGGGTGGAACATGCGTTCTATTTACATGTTTTCAATTATACACATATACAGTTCCATCCTATGCATGTATACAAATTTTGCGCTTTATGCTTGAGTACTAGACGTGTAGACCAACTATTATGCTCTTCATGTACAATCATTAACTAACGGCCGACAGTAAACAGTGGTAGATCTATTGAGTCTGACAAACCCACCCAGGTAGGGTGACTGTTACTGACAACACAAATTTTGAGTGCAAGTTACAAAGGTTTGATTGTATAGGTCACAGGATAGTTTTCTCTCCATAATTGCCTTAATTGTCATGTTGTATTGAACTGTATGCACACAACACGTATTTTGCTATCACACAATAAAACCTATGTATTCTCACCAACTTTTTAGTTGACTCTGTTTTAACCATGTTTCAGGTACCAATGTTTGAAGTAATCAAGATATGCTACACATAGGATTTTGGACCTAGAATTCAATTAAACCAGTTTATTCTATGTAATTTACATTTTTGTTTTGTGGATTGTTTGTGTTTTGATTGAACTTATTGATTGCAATGAAAACAATTATTAAATATTCAAACTTTAGCAAACCATGAGCAATGAACAGTCTGCACGCTTCACGCCCCGACGTTTCCGCCGTCGGTTGGGGTGTGACAGATTGGTATCAGAGCCTTGGTTATAGGGAATTAGGTTATTAGACATCTTTGACCTAGACTATAACTTTAGGATACCCACCTATGCCATGCTTCATGATTTCTGTGCTACATGCTATGTGCTACATGCTATGTGATATATGCTAAATGTTTTATATGTATATATAAATAACAACTTAAATAAACAATATCCCTACCCACATCCTAAGCCACACATCCTTCTTGCCTGCTTCCATGTCTATAAAATTTTCTCTTACACCCGTTAAGGTTTTTAGACTTTGTTTAATTGTTAAAGGACACGTGCAATCTGGAAGAGTGACACCTGTATTCTGGGTTTTCTGTCTAGGAAAGTATTTCATATAAATCCCAATCAACCGAGGGATCCGTATGCTTTCCTGGGAATTCCCGGGATGAGTGTTTACTTATAGGCTAAAGCACGTCTCCTTGATAATTATCTGAGTTTAAATTAACCTTAATATGTCATAGTACTCGAGTGATTATGCCACTATTTGAGTACAATCCGAACTATGAATTACGTATATCTATTTATCCTTCTATTTAATCCAATAAATTCTCACAACTCTTATTATGTCTAAATCTGTAGAATGCCTCCCCGTCGTGACAACAGCAACAACAGCAATAACACTGACCTGGCTGCTCTACTCACGCAGCTGGTGAATCAAATTACCCAAGCCAACAACCACACTAATGGCCATGCCAGTGGGAGTGCTAACACTGGAGGTGGTGGTGGTGCCAACCCGCCACAATGCACCTTCAAACACTTCAACTCCTGCAATCCCCTCAAATTCTATGGCAACGAAGGAGCCACGGGACTCCTTCAATGGTTTGAAAGCATTGAGAGCACCTTTCTCAATAGCGACTGTCCCGACAACCTCCGTGTTCGTCATGCTACTAGTGTCTTTCAAAAAAGGGCGCTTACTTGGTGGAATGGAGAGAAAAGGACTAGGGGAGTGGATGTAGCAATGGCACTGCCGTGGGATGAGTTGAAGAGGATCATGACTGAGGAATTCTGTCCTCGAAATGAGATGAAGAAGCTGGAAGCGGAATTTTGGGATCTTGCTCAAGATAGTGGTGAAAGCTTAGCATACACCACCCGTTTCCACGAGCTGAGTCTACTTGTGCCACACATGGTTACACCTCTGTCTAGGTGTATTGAAAAGTACATTGGTGGTCTACCTAGACAAATTCAAGATACTGTGGTAGGAGGAAATCCTGCTACTCTGGAGGATGCTATCCGCTTGTCAGCTACACTTACTGACAACCATGTTAAAGCGGGTACACTTACAAGAAAGGGTGCCAAGAAACTTTCTGACACAACAACACCTCCCGCTCATGTCAAAGAAGTCCAAACTGAACCATACCGCAACACTAGGAAAAGAAAGGTCAAGAACTGTGCTGTAATCACTCCGGCTGCTCCAGTGAATCAAGTTGCACCCATGGCTCAGAACCCAGCAAAGAAACCCTATGGGGGCAACCACCCACTTTGCAACACCTGCAACTATCATCACCCTCCAAGCATACCTTGTCGCCTTTGCAACCACTGCGGGAAACATGGCCACACAGCCAATATTTGTCGTGCCAAGGCACTTGCCAACCAAACCAACCCAACAAATCAAGCCAATCAACAAGCAACTAACCAAGTCATCCCAGCCATTGCAAATGGATGTGCTTGCTTTGAATGTGGCGACCCGAACCACTTCCGTAACCAGTGCCCCAGACTGGTCAATGTTAACCAAGGCGGAGCTCGTGGGCGTGCTTTCAACATCAACGCCAATGAGGCTCAGGCCAACACTGATGTGGTTAACGGTACGTTCCTTATGAATAATCATTATGCTTCTATACTATTTGATACCGGAGCCGATAAGAGTTTTGTGTCACTAGACTTCGAACCTTTACTTGCAAAAACCCGGTCTACACTAGAGAAAACCTTTACCGTTGAGGTAGCCGATGGTAACACCGTTACTATTGACACCATCATCCATGATTGTTCCCTAGAGTTAAATAATCACACATTTCCAATCAACCTCATACCAATGCCATTAGGGAGTTTTGACGTCATCATAGGTATGGATTGGTTGTCGAAGCACCACGCCGAAGTCATGTGCTTTGAAAAATGCATCCGTATACCACTCCCATCTGGTGAAACATTGAAGGTCTTTGGTGAGAAACCTTGCAAAGGACTCAAACTAATGTCATGCATTACCGTCCAAAAGTATATACGAAAGAAGTGCATGGTTTTCCTAGCCCATGTTATCCAAAAAGAAGACAAGAAGAGGAGTGTACAAGACATTCCCATCGTTCAGGATTTTCCTGAAGTTTTCCCTGATGACTTACCAGGTCTTCCACCTGTTCGACAAGTGGAATTTTGCATCGATCTTGTACCTGGAGCAAACCCGGTGGCTAAAGCTCCATACCGGCTTGCACCTTCCGAGATGCAAGAACTTGCAAGCCAACTTCAAGAACTCGCCGACAAAGGTTTCATACGGCCGAGTCATTCACCGTGGGGTGCACCAGTCTTATTTGTTAAAAAGAAGGATGGTTCATTCCGCATGTGTATTGACTATCGAGAACTCAACAAACTCACAATAAAAAACCGCTACCCTTTACCTAGGATTGACGACCTCTTCGATCAACTCCAAGGTTCTACCTACTTCTCGAAGATTGATCTTCGATCCGGTTATCATCAACTCCGTGTGCAAGAGGAGGATATTCCCAAGACCGCCTTCCGAACGAGATATGGTCACTACGAGTTCATGGTTATGCCCTTTGGGCTAACCAATGCACCTGCTGTTTTCATGGACCTCATGAATCGCATGTGCAAACCATACCTTGATAAATTTGTTATCGTGTTCATTGATGACATCTTGATCTATTCAAAGACTAAGGAAGATCATGAACAACACCTTAGGTTGATTTTGGATCTCTTGAAAACCGAACAGCTATACGCCAAGTTCTCCAAGTTTGATTTTTGGCTAAAGGAAGTGCAATTTTTGGGTCACGTCGTCAATGAAAAAGGAATTCATGTTGACCCCGCCAAAATTGAAGCTGTTAAGAATTGGAAAGCTCCTAAAACCCCTACCGAAGTTCGTTCATTTCTTGGTTTAGCGGGTTATTACCGAAGTTTCATTTCTAACTTCTCCAAGATCGCTGTTCCCCTCACTGCCTTAACCCAAAAGGGTAAACCTTATGAGTGGGGACTGAAACAAGAAGAAGCCTTTCAAATTCTCAAGCAAAAGTTGTGCAATGCTCCTATCCTCACCCTTCCTGAAGGTGAAGATGATCTAATTGTTTACTGTGATGCTTCAAACCAAGGTCTTGGTTGCGTTCTCATGCAACGAGGCAAGGTGATCGCTTATGCATCAAGACAACTCAAAATCCATGAGAAGAATTATACGACGCACGATCTTGAGTTGGGTGCTATCGTATTTGCATTGAAAATTTGGAGACATTATCTCTATGGCACGAAATGTGTGGTGTTCACCGACCACAAAAGCCTTCAAAATATCTTCAACCAAAAAGAACTCAACATGAGGCAGCTACGTTGGGTTGAACTCCTCAACGATTACGATTGCGAGATTCGTTATCATCCCGGTAAGGCTAATGTTGTAGCCGATGCACTAAGCCGCAAGGAACATGTCCTGCTTCAAAGTGTCAAGATCCATTCCGACATTCAAGTTCGTATTCTAGCAGCTCAACATGTCTCAATTACCAAGGGCAATATGTATAAGGAAATGTCTTGTGGTGCTGAATTTCAATTAGAGACTAAAACCAACGGCTTGCTTTATTTTCTAGATCGTATTTGGGTTCCCGATCGTGACGATCTCCGAGCATTCATCATGACCGAAGCACACAAGTCTCGATATTCCGTTCATCCCGGTGCGGATAAAATGTACCAAAATCTTCGTCCACAATATTGGTGGCCCGGCATGAAGAAAGACATTGCCTTGTTCGTAGCAAAATGTCTCACATGTTCTAAAGTCAAAGCTGAGCATCAACGTCCTTCTGGTTTACTTGAACAACCGGAAATCCCCGTGTGGAAATGGGAGAATCTAGCTATGGATTTCATTACTAAACTCCCTCGCACTTCGAACGGTTATGACAGCATTTGGGTGATCATTGACCGTCTCACTAAGTCCGCACACTTCTTGCCTATCCGTGAAGACTATAAGGTTGAGAAATTGGCCCGAATTTACATTGACGAGATCGTGAGTCGTCACGGTGTTCCTTTGAACATAATCTCCGATAGAGATGCACGTTTCACTTCCCGGTTTTGGCAATCTCTTCAAAAAGCACTTGGTACACGACTGGATCTGAGCACGGCCTACCATCCCCAAACTGATGGTCAGACCGAGCGAACAATCCAAACTCTTGAAGACATGCTGAGAGCCTGTGTCATCGACTTTGGTGGCAATTGGGATTCGCATTTGACCCTTATCGAATTCTCCTACAACAATAGTTACCACACCAGCATCAACATGGCTCCGTTTGAAGCTCTCTACGGTCGTAAGTGTCGTTCTCCCATCTGTTGGAACGAGATTGGTGAAGCACAAATCACCGGTCCCGAGTTAATTCAAGAAACCTCCGACAAGATTATTCAAATCCGTGACAACATTCGAGTTGCGAGGAGTCGGCAAAAGAGCTATGCCGACAAACGACGCAAACCCTTGGAATTCCAAGTCGGTGACCTTGTACTTCTAAAGGTGTCTCCTTGGAAGGGAGTGATCCGTTTTGGGAAGAAAGGCAAGCTAGCACCTCGCTATGTGGGTCCATTCAAGATCCTTGAAAGGATTGGGAAAGTGGCTTACAAGCTCGAGTTACCTCCATCACTTGGCAACATACATCCTACATTTCATGTATCCAACCTCAAGAAGTGTCTTGCTGATGAGAACCTTCATATACCTCTTGACGATGTGCGCATTGATGAGACGATGCACTTCGTTGAAAACCAGTTGAGATTATGGATCGTGAGATAAAACAACTCAAGCGCAGCCGTATTCCTATCGTCAAGATTCGTTGGGAATCTAAACGAGGACCCGAGTTTACTTGGGAACGAGAAGACCAAATGAAGCTCAAGTACCCACATCTTTTTGCTGAAGCAGTAGCCTCAACCAGTTGAATTTCGGGACGAAATTCCCTCAACATGGGGATACTGTAACCTTTCTGATTTTCATGTTTTTCCTATTTATTTTATGCCGTGTAATAAAAGACGATTCCGATTCCAACCTTACATTCATTGTTCATGTACAATAACAAGCATACACGCGTTTATTATATTACAATATTAACTACAACAAACTCACAAACCTCGAGGACCAAACACGACTAAGACTCAAAACAACATCAATATTACAAAACTACAAGGACTAGTCTTGAAACTTCCAAAAACCTACGCAAGCACGGTCGTGCTTAGTCCTAAGCACGGTCGTGTTCACCCTTTAACAGAATCTTTTATTTAATATATTTTATATTTTAATCAGTTTTAATGTTATAAAAATTATTTTATAAAATATCCAGAACCAAGTGTTGCTTATCAAAGATCAATCATTCAATATCTCTTTAAATTAAAATCAATAAAATACTACAAGTTTTATAAACAACAATATATTCCATACGTTTCATCTTTAACAAATATTATTTATTTAAACTTATATTTTAAATTCTATTACTATTGATTAAATAAATAGTATATTAAAACAAACCTTAAACTTAAACAAATCCACTTCCAACATCGAATAACGCAACTCAATAATACGTAATCATATATTGTTCATTAGGTTGATTCTAGCAATCCACAACACACCGCTGTTTTCCATTTGCTTGTGCAACCTACACTCTGCATAACACGTGAGTTTACATAGCCCCCTTTTCAACTATTTACAACTTTTGGGGTGGAACATGCGTTCTATTTACATGTTTTCAATTATACACATATACAGTTCCATCCTATGCATGTATACAAATTTTACGCTTTATGCTTGAGTACTAGACGTGTAGACCAACTATTATGCTCTTCATGTACAATCATTAACTAACGGCCGACAGTAAACAGTGGTAGATCTATTGAGTCTGACAAACCCACCCAGGTAGGGTGACTGTTACTGACAACACAAATTTTGAGTGCAAGTTACAAAGGTTTGATTGTATAGGTCACATGATAGTTTTCTCTCCATAATTGCCTTAATTGTCATGTTGTATTGAACTGTATGCACACAACACGTATTTTGCTATCACACAATAAAACCTATGTATTCTCACCAACTTTTTAGTTGACTCTGTTTTAACCATGTTTCAGGTACCAATGTTTGAAGTAATCAAGATATGCTACACATAGGATTTTGGACCTAGAATTCAATTAAACCAGTTTATTCTATGTAATTTACATTTTTGTTTTGTGGATTGTTTGTGTTTTGATTGAACTTATTGATTGCAATGAAAACAATTATTAAATATTCAAACTTTAGCAAACCATGAGCAAAGAACAGTCTGCACGCTTCACGCCCCGACGTTTCCGCCGTCGGTTGGGGTGTGACAGTTTGAGAGGCAAAGGATAGAGCACGAGATAAGGCACGATTTGCAAAGAAAAAGAATGGATAGCCTAGCAAACCAATTAGGGTACAAAAGGAGTTAATTTCCATCCTTGAAAAAGAAATACCTGAGAATCGCACGGAAACAGCTAGAGCTGAAGCCAGATCGGCTACTCGAGTGACCATAGCGGTGCTCGTCTTGGTGATTATCTTCTTCCTTGTGGATAGCTACCAGAGGCATTAGGAGAAATTTCTATCTATTGTCTTTAAATTTTCAGTTTAAGAACCATTTCCCTATGTTTTGAATAACGTTCAACATTTCAACATTGAATAATGAATTTTATATTACAACTTTAATGTTATTAATCATTGATTTAGGCACAGTGAGTACACATTACACCCGTCATATTCAAAATTTTCTCAAGTATCATCTTCTTCATTTACTACAATATATTACACTACCGACAATCTTTTTCGTAAACAAATCATCCTATTGCTCGATTTAAAAAACCTCGTTATTTTGTTCAAACCAAACGTTTATCAGACTTTTAGAGAGTATCAGAAACATAAATTTTCTATAACCACTTTCACCTTGTAAGGGAACTTAATACAACCTATTTTATAAAAGCATTATTTCAAATTGATAAATAATTATAACTTCTCTCGTTAAAGTAATTATTTCTAAACCTTGGCTAAATTAATATACAACTACTTGTTTAGCCATAAATTTCTCTTAAATATATTCTCCATATAATAATTGAAAATTTAATAAAAAGGTTTTCCTATAAATTGGCCATTTACTTAGATTATTTAACTTGATAGTTTCAGTACTTTATATATCTACAACCCGGAACAATTTACAAATTCCTATTTTCAAAGCAAGAACAATTCTTTGTAAATACATTCCCCGTGATATTTTCAGAAACTTCTCGTTATCCTATACCTTCAATAATGTATGAATATACTTGCCACTTCAAGAGACGACCCATTTCGCATAGACGTTAACCATTCTCACAAAATCTCAACGAGATTTAAAGAGCTAGAACCTAACGACCACGTTTTACATGAATGCCAAACAACACGTTTCCCCACAACACCTGACCACATACAAAACTCGTCAGTATACGTCACACACGAAAATTAAATAACTTACGGTCGCACGTTCACAAGATACACAACACGATCACATAACACACGAAACTTGTTCATTTGCAATACACACGTTACAAGTTTGAACACATAATACATGACACTTGGTTGTTTGCAATATACATGATACCTAACAATTGGTTGTTTGATACACAATACTTGGTTGACCACGTTGAACACGAGATTTTTTTGGTTACAAAATACATGATACTAAGTTGGTAACATCATACGTGAAATTAATTTATTGCAATATACATGATACAACACACATAAAAGCCTATTGATTTACAAAATACATGATGCTAAGTAGTACACGTTACACACGAAACCTATTTGATTACAAGCTACATGACGCTAAATCATACATGAGACTCGTGTGTTTACATTATACACGGAACTAAATTGCCTACAATTGTTACATTTAATTCATTTCATTCTACACAAGACATGGTCATACACTTTTGTTCAGCAAAGTTGAAAACCATAACACATTGAAGCTACTCGGTGTTTGACGTATTCTTGTTCAAACACGAGGAAGCAATAACACTTTAAAATAATTTGGTTTTTGACGTAGTCTTGTTCAAAGACGAGTAAACTATGGGACTTTAGGTTATACTACCTTATTCCTCGTTAGTTGCTAACTAACCTGCCTATTTAGGGACATAGTTACTTATTAGCAACTCATGTGTGTGAACAATAGACATGAACTAAGTGAATTTGTACCCCCCCACCCTCTTGCCCCGCACACAACGGAAGGATCTATATGGACCATACGACGATTCAAGTAATTGCGGGTGCACACGTAATTATAAAAAAGCAGCGCATGAAAAAACATAGTAAATTTTTTCGTAAGTTGCGACTTAAAACCTATCGTGATATATAACAACGAAACTAATGAGATATGACAAGGGCATGGTGGATACGCCGATGGTACTTCCTATATATTAGTGCCCTATCATATTATCAGCAGTAGCGTTGTTCGTGTCACGTGAAAGTTTTGACCTAGACCAATGCTTGTGGAACCTCTTGACCTGTAACGTATCTTGAGCATATTAGACTACATCTTAAACGAATCCCGAATGTCACAGTTCCCATCAAAGCCACCCCAAGTGACACATTTCACCATTGGATTCTTTGAAAGATCTCTTCTTAACTCTCTTATTCACTAATATCATTCATACTGGATCTTTAGACCTAAATCTTGTTGTTTACCATACTCCCAAAATCTAACAATCAAAACTCGTTGACAATCCTAACTCACCTCTTTTCAAATTCAATAGCCTTCACTAATTAAATTTCGGGACAAAATTCCCTTAACATGGGAAGACTGTAACATCCATGATTTTTTCGGCCTAATTTTTATTTTATTTCACAACCCATTTCAATTCCGTACCGATTCAACACAATATTTCACATTATACTCTATTTTTAAACATATATCGATTTAACGTTTCAATTTAGCTTATGCATAGTACTTTCTTCTAAATTTATAACATATGCATGTATAATTATATAAGATGTATATATATATATATATATATATATATATATATATATATATATATATATATATATATAACTTGCTTAAATCAAAATAAAACTTATAAAGTTTTAATCATGTAAGCACACCTTTTCTTTTTTTATATATATGTATTTATTGTTGGATAAATAAATAAATAAATATATGTATATATAATTTTTAATAGATAATTCATTTACAAAGTTTGTTATTTATTTCTTTATAAAATATTTATAATTAAATAAATAATAAATTAGATTTTTATAAAATGAAATGATTTAAAACAAATAACATTTGTCTTGAACCTTTTGATTCAAAGAAACGCCCCTTCTAAACGTTTGAACCCTAAACAAGAACCCCCACCCTTGCAATTGAACATTGGGACTAGACTTGACCCCATATGAACCAATTTTGACCTCCATTCGTCAACTTTGACTCTCAAAGTCAAACAGGCCCAAAAACTCTGAAATCCAACTTGCGAATCGATTAAGGCCTGATAATTCGGTCTTTCCCTACACACAAGTGATAATCGAGCTATCCCTGATCCACATAACAACCCAATTCGTTCAATCACGCGACCAATTCAAATTTGAAAGAATTTGACTCGAATTAGTCAAACCACGTTTCAATCCTTTCCAAAACCAGAAATTAAATGCAATTGACTCCCGTAAATCATTTCATGACTGACCGTGCATGTACCTAAACCAATTACGTGACTCAATTCATCCCATTGCAGTTGGAATGACGCGTAATTGAAGCCATAGCCGACACCCGAACCTTTGCAATCGAATCAAACATTCAAGACCAAATCAATCGAATTAAACCCTCATGAACCTTCGCACGACCCTATATATTCTCGCTCAAACCTCAATTGAGTCTCATTCCACACCTGTTTTCCGGTCGAGTAACAAGAACTCCGAGGCTGAACTAGTAGCCGACGACCTTCAATATTCGATCATTTTGGTAAAGGTCAGCGTATTTTGATTCGTTTTTATGTAAGGATCGAAAGCCCTCTATCAATTTCAAACGACAGAGGGCATCAGATTCGAATTCGTCTGAGAATAGAGGGGATGTTCATACGAGTTTTAATATGGAAATTTTAGGTTCAAATAAGTAACGTATTTATTTAAACAAACGTCCTGTATAATCAGCGAAACCACTCGGACCTACTGGTTAAGTCCATGCACCATCAGTCCAAGTGGCGTGGGTTCGAAACCCACATAGCCGACCCCTTTTGCGCGTATACCTGAACCAAACCTGGCCCCACTTCAGAACAAGGGTTAACTCTGTGCGAACCTGCTCAGTATCACAGGTTAGTACCCTGGTCCAGTGGTAATCCGGATGCACAACTCAGAACCCACTCGGGTTCGAACCGGGTGGTGTTCTTTTTATTTTTAAAAAACTATTTTTGACAGAAATTAAATTTTATAAAAATTATTTTATAAATCTAACATTCCCCGTGACCGATTTTTACAAAAATACGGTGTTTTAAACCCAAAACATCCATTTATTTTTCAACTTTAAATTGTTTAAATCTCATTTCTAAATTAGTTAAAAAATATATATTTTTAAATAATTAAATAGAATAATTAATTCCTTAATTTATAAAACGTATTGACAATACACTTTTATAAATCATTTACTTTTCTTACACACACATATATATATCACCTTCATATATATATATGTATATATATAACTACATTTTATTTAACATATCACCTTCACCTTAAGTAAATAAAATTTACTACATTTAAACCTCGTTAATCCATACGGGTATGTTCTTTTTTTTTCATAAATAATGTAAGGCCCCATTCTCGGGTAACCTCACTTGTTGGATTTACTCATAAACATAGTCATAAATACTGAGCTTAAATTTAAATCATTCAGAAGTAGCGGAAGCAAACATCATTTGAATTACATGACATAACAGCGGAAGTCTTAACAATTAAATACATAACATTGTCTTAACATATATAAATGTGGGATGTCAGTCTTATGCCGGGTAACCTTCACGCCATCGCACGACCCTTTCTTCCTTTACCTGAAATGTATACTAAAAGTCAGCTAACGCTGGTGAGTTCTAGTTTAAAGACAATCATACATAATATTTATCTTATCATGAATATATTTTATATATGTATACATAACATACGTAATATTCGTGCTTTTAGATATTCTTTACCTTACTGTTCTCACATAACATTCATATTAAGTATATACATATGTACATACATACTTACTTGGAGAGAACACTTATTGGCCATAATCTTAAGGGAGATCAACCCATCACACTTGTCGCGAATGTCACAAAGACATCTGTGACAACCCGACTTTTCATGATCAACCTCGTTAACAATTTCGTTAAAATCCTATAGAAAACTTAACCCCGTTAAGTAACCCAGTTAAATCTAACCACAGGGACTAAATCTGTAAAAGGTTAAATTCAAACCCCATGGACTGATCTTTCCAAGCCCTTAAACTCCATAATTTGACTCTCAAAGTCAAAATCTAAAGAACTAATTCAGTTGACTTTTAAAAAGTCAAACCCATAACCAAATCAACTCAAACTCGATTACTTCGATCATGTCTATTGGAATTCATAACCGAAACCGGTTTCAATGTAAATTACGACCATCATTGTACATTCAATCCGCGTTAATTTATCGAATTAATATCAATTATGGCCATCAATCTCATAACCGTCGACCACTACCACGAACCCATCAAAATCGAACCACTCGGTAGAAATCCTAGCAATCAAACAACTGCACACCTTCATCACGCGTCCCAGGAGTTTTTGCACACACACATTTAGCCGGAGGAGTGGCCGAAGACACCGAGGAGCAAACCCGTCGAAGTCGGGACCGGTTCTAGTCGTACACCATCAATTCCTTCCTCATTCTGGTAATTGAACACATCCCTAGTTTTGTTTTCACCTATATAGTAAAAGACCTAACCTGTTAGAGGCTATTAACATCGAATTGGAGGTAAACCCAATCCTAGGGTTCGTTCATAAACCAATTTGGGGCTTTCGATCTTATCAACTTTATAAATCCAATTAAATGATATGATTAGATTCGCAGGTATCAATATAACGAAAGCCCTATGATTCCAACACTTAACATCATCAGATTTAAACCTAATTGATTCATGTTTAAATCTAGGGTTTTAGTATGTTCAAACGGAAATTACGACTATAGACTAGATATCTTTGAAATTAAACTTGTCCACAGGGTCGTATGACACCGATTTACAAAACCCTTTTTGTCATTTGGCTCAATCGCGATCGAATTCAAGGGAATCAAGGGGGTTTGGGTCCGGCTCGACGAAAAAGGGGGGGGGGGGGACACCGTTTGTAAACTGATAAAACCATTTCGGATCGGGATTATGTCGCGATAGCCTAGCGGCTGAGATGGTTAAGTCAGTGTGCTTGTAGGGGGGAGACCCGGGTTCGAATCTTTCCCCCCTGTTTTTGTTGTAATTATTTTTTGAAGCATAATTTTTATACAAAAACCATTCCAAATGCTATTGTATTATTATATTAAAATGTTTTAACCCGAAAAACAACCCGTAGACTCGGGTTTGAATTATTAACTTATTTTTATATATTATACCCACTTTTATAAATAACTTAGTGTTATTATCCCCAAGTGAAAATAATATGTTTATATTATTTTTAAACCGTGAATTCATATAAAATAATATATTTGTATTATTTTCAAACCGTGACCCGTATTATTAAATAACATATATTTATATTATTTCAAATCAATTTATAACATAGTGTGTCGATTGAGACTAAATAATAATATAATTGGTTATACTATTTACTCGTATACATATATTATTATTTTCTTAATTTTTGTGAATGACAAAACACCCGGTTATAATTATTATTAGTCGTGTCATTCGTCGCGTAAAGTAATTCCTAACTCCGTGGACACTTTCGTCCACTCTTGAATATTAGAGCGTTTCTTTAGGACGCTTCTCAATCCGTGTCATTGTCACATTTCCCATTTGCCTTTATCCCTAATTTATGTGTTTATAATTTTAGGGCATTCGTAAGTCTTTTGAGACTTACACACTTGGTTCCAACTTTTCTCTTGTGTGATTCAAATCCTTACTCAAGCTCAGGTGAGTTTCACGGCCCCTTTTTACTGCTTTTAAACTGGGGGAGAAAACATGATACAAACTCTTTTGATTTTTGTACTTCATTTTATATCAATTGTTATGACTATGCGTAAACTCTATCATGAAAGTCCTCACATCGAACCGTTTAAATATGAATATAGCGAGGTATGTTGGGTAGTACTACTGGGTTTGACAAACCTCACCCGCGTTAGTCGCGCTAACACGATTGGATATCGAACGGGTGCAATATTGACCTAAACGTGCACCGTGGTTGATAGACCTGGTGGGAGGCAATACAAACAGTCAGTTTACGGTTGCGAGCGTAATAGCAAACAATGAACATGGGTTAGCTACTCATTTGGTATTTATGTTGATTGTACAATAAATCTGGTAAACGTTTATTTATATATTGAAACCTGTGAACTCACCAACCTCGTGTTGACACTTTTTCTTACATGTTTTCTCAGGACGCTAAGCTAAGACACAGGTGCACGTTAGGGCATGCATGGGATTCAACTGCTTTGCTTTGTGTCTATTTATGTTGATTGAATTATTTTAATGTACTTTGTTTGGTTGAACGTTTGGACTTTTGGACTTTGGTTTTGGGCGCGTGTATTTTGCGCATTTACTTTCTTTACGCTTCCGCATTGATACTCTGATTTTAAAGGATAATTTCATTTGAGTCCCATGTAGAGTCGTTCAATGTAACTAATGTCTGAGATCCTGGTTTGTCACTTCCCAAACGGTAATACTCCGTTAGTGGAATTTGGGGGTGTGACAGATTGGTATCAGAGCCATTGGTTATAGCGAACTAGGATTGCATACTAGACTATAGCCTCACACATTAGTTACATGTCATTTGGATGTTTGGCACTTATACAAATTGTTGCAGGATCATGTCGTCAACACCACCTCCATCACCTAACGCATCAGGGCATAAGGCACCTGTACCCTCATCCCCGGAGCCCAAAAGGCGCCGGACTACCTCAATTGAGCAAGGCGAACCAAGCAACGCACGGGCATTGGAGTATGCTCTCAATTGGGATATGTACCCACATATGATCCATAGGTGGATCGAGATGGGAGATGTTCCATCACCGTACTTTGCATCCACATCTTCATCGCCTACACTGCCTAGCTTACCAGGTACCATGGAACAAGCCTTCGCAGCATTTGTGTCCTATATGTTAAAGGAATTAAGTTTTGTACAAGATGCCATCGAGGAGATACCTAAACTCCTAGAGAATGGAAAACAAGTGGAAAATAATAGGGTAGGAATAGAAGATTTGACTACCGAACTAGCTGTGACGGATCATGTCCACAACCTTTTAGTGAATTGTGTAGCACACCTGGAGACGAGGGCTGACATTATGGATGATGATATGCAAGGAGTTCTGGAGAGACTAGCTGCTATGGAAGCTCAGCTACATGTGGCTAACCACACTGCTGAAGGCCTTCAAGAGAGGGTGACTCACTTGGAAGCCCAACTGCAAGCGGCCCTACACCCGGAAGACATTCCAGTATCTGACGATGAGGAGGAACCCTTTGAGGAAGAGCTCTTTGAGGAGGAGCCCTTCGAGGAGGAACCCTTAGAGGGGGAACCAACTGAGGAAGAGCCAGTGGAGATTGATGATGCACAGTCATATGTCTCTTCTGATGACGAGGATATTTGGGGATCTTCCTATTCTATCTTCCTTTTCATGTTTGTTTTTGCTATGTTATTTCCCTTTTCAAACCTAGATGGGTAAGGTTGTTCCCATCCAATAAAAGCATGAGAAGTTTAATATTTGAGTTATTTATTTTGTAGCCTTACAATTTATTTAATTTTCAAAATATTAGATGTTGTATTTCCTTACCCGTACCTGAATAATGTTTAATATGCGATATATTTCTCATTGTTTTCATTTGTGATTTTGAAGAAATATGTCTGGGAGAGGACGAGGAGGCCGTACCGGTGGTCGTGGTACCATCAACATGACGGCAGCAGATCTAGCAGCTTTGATAAACAATAGTGTGGCAGAGGCCCTAGCAGCACAGAATGCTGCAGGTAAATGCTTTCAACTATTGACTAGTAGGGTCAATCCCTTTTCCTAATAATATCTTTCTAAACCCTATAATTCCAATTCAATTCGTATTTCTAAATCCAGGCCAGCAAAATCAGCAAAATCAACAGCCAGCCTGCACTTTTAAGGCATTCATGGACTGCAAGCCCCACACCTTTAGTGGAGCTGAAGGAGCAGTTGGATTACTTCGCTGGTTTGAGAAGGTTGAATCAGTAATAGCCATGTGCAACTGCCCCGTAGCTAACCAAGTGAAATTTGCTGCTGGAACTTTAGAAGGCCCGGCCCTAACATGGTGGAATGCCCAAGTTCAAATGTTGGGACTAGCAATGGCAAATGGACTCCCGTGGGAGGAATTTAAGGCAATGATGAAAGAAGAATACTGTCCACGAGATGAAATTCAAAAGCTAGAGGGAGAGTTCTGGAACCTTAAGATGGAGGGTTCAGAAATCGAACTCTACACCACCCGTTCGCACGAACTTGCCACCATGTGCCCACATATGGTGACTCCGGATTACAAACGGATTGAACTATACATTGGGGGTTTGGTACCTCAGATTCAAAGCATGGTGACCTCATCCAACCCTACCACCATCCAACAGACCATCAGACTTGCTCACAAATTGACCGATCAGGCAGTGACACAGGGAACTTTACCTCCAAGAGGTTCGGTTTCTAAACCCACCGACAACAATAAGCGCAAGTTCGACCATCGCTCCCACTCACACAACCACCCAAATTCTAAAGGATCCCAATCCAATCCACCTCAGCACCAGCAACAGCGAAAGTTTGAGCACACTAGAAACTTTAATCAAACGACCTCATCAGGTCCGAATCAAGGGGAATATGCTGGGAGGTACCCCAAGTGCAACAAATGCGGCTATCACCACACGGGCACTTGTGACCGACAACGTTGCCAGCGTTGTGGAAAAATGGGCCACGCTGCAAAGGACTGTAGAGTTGCACTCCCGAACAAACAACCATTTCAATCACAGGGATTCACGAGGGGATGTTTCAGTGCGGTAAAGAGGGGCACATTCATAGGAACTGTCCTCAGTTGAAAAAGGGTGGAAATGGTAATGGCAGTGGTAGTGGTAACGGTAATAACCAGGGCAACAATGGTAATAACCCCAATCAAAACAACAATGGTGGGAATAACGGTAATAACGGTGGTAATGGAGAAAATGGGGCGAAAGGAAGAGATTTTGTACTGGGATCCGGAGAGGCTCGCTACGATCATAACGTGGTCACGGTAAATTTCTCTTAAATAATTACTTTGCTTCTGTCCTTTTTGACACTGGTGCTGATAGGAGTTTTATATCTAAGAAACTTAGTGATATGATAAAAGGAACTCCAACTCTGCTAGAAGCTAAGTATGTAATAGAGATAGCTGACGGCCAAATAATTGAAGCAACCCACATCCTTAAGGGTTGTAAGCTTGATCTAGCTAGCCATATTCTAGATATCGACCTTATGCCGGTCACACTTGGTAGTTTTGATGTAATCGTTGGCATGGATTGGTTGTCTAGAAACCAAGCGGAAATCATTTGTCATGAGAAAATCGTTCGCATACCCCTCCCGAGTGGAGAAATTCTTTCAGTTCAGGGCGAAAGAGTTGGTACTGTCATGGGCATTATATCCTTCATGAAAGCACAAAAATGTCTTCGGAAGGGACATACGGCCATTTTGGCCCTTGTTGCTGAACAGCCGTCAGAAGAGAAGAAGATCGAAGATATTCCCGTTGTGCGTGAATTTTTGGAAGTATTTCCCGAGGATCTGCCCGGTCTGCCACCACACCGTCAGGTTGAATTCCAAATTGATCTAGCACCTGGAGCAGCACCGATTGCTCGAGCACCTTATCAATTAGCACCCAGTGAATTGCAGGAACTGTCCACTCAGTTGCAAGACTTATTGGATAAAGGTTTCATCCGACCTAGTTCATCACCGTGGGGAGCTCCGGTATTATTTGTCAAGAAGAAGGACGGTACGTTCCGTATGTGTATTGATTACCGGGAGTTGAACAAAGTTACAATAAAGAACCGCTACCCTTTACCTCGTATTGATGACCTTTTTGATCAACTCCAAGGATCAAGTTTCTATTCCAAAATAGATCTTAGGTCCGGCTATCATCAGTTAAGAGTCCGAGAAGAAGATATCTCTAAAACTGCATTCAAGACAAGGTACGGTCATTACGAATTTATGGTCATGACCTTCGATTTAACCAACGCACCCGCGGTATTCATGGACCTCATGAACCGTGTGTGTAAGCCTTACCTTGACCAGTTTGTTATCGTTTTCATCGATGACATTCTTATTTATTCCAAGAACGAGGAAGAACATGAAGAACATCTGCGTCTAATTTTGGAACTACTTAAGCAAGAGCAACTTTATGCTAAGTTTTCCAAATGTGAATTTTGGATTCGAGAGGTTCAATTTCTAGGGCATGTGGTAAATGAAAAAGGGATACATGTCGACCCATCCAAAATAGAAGCCATCAAGAATTGGGCAGCACCGACGACTCCGACTGAGGTGCGACAATTTCTGGGATTGGCTGGATATTACCGTCGTTTTATCGAAGGATTTTCAAAGATTGCACAACCTCTCACCGCCCTAACTCAAAAAGGAAAAGCTTATAATTGGGGCGATAATCAAGAATCAGCTTTCCAGCATCTCAAACAGAAACTTTGCAGTGCACCTATTTTAGCTCTTCCGGAAGGAACCGATGACTTTGTAGTGTATTGTGATGCATCTATTCAAGGTCTGGGTTGTGTCTTAATGCAACGCGAAAAAGTAATCGCATACGCTTCACGTCAGTTAAAGGTTCACGAGAAAAACTACACCACTCATGACCTAGAGTTGGGAGCAGTAGTTTTTGCACTTAAGATATGGAGACATTACTTGTACGGTACCAAATGTACCATCTACACCGATCACAAGAGCCTCCAACATATCTTCGAGCAGAAGGAGTTGAACATGCGACAACGTCGTTGGGTTGAACTTTTAAATGATTACGACTGTGCGATCCGGTATCATCCGGGTAAAGCTAACGTCGTGGCTGATGCACTAAGCCGAAAAGAAACGAAACCCAAACGAGTTCGAGCGTTACAACTCACTATTCACCCTGGATTGCCTGACAGAATCCGTAGTGCTCAACTTGAAGCCTTGAAAGAAGATAACATACCGTTAGAAAGTACACGTGGCATGGAAGCACAACTTGAAGTAAAATCTGACGGAATTCGTTACTTTGTCGAACGAATATGGGTTCCAGTGTTCGGAAATTTAAGGGAACTAATCATGGATGAAGCTCATAAATCTCGTTACTCCATTCATCCGGGTTCCGATAAAATGTACCATGATCTAAAAGTACTATATTGGTGGCCAAAGATGAAGGCCGATATAGCCACTTATGTTAGTAAGTGTCTGACCTGCGCGAAGGTCAAAGTTGAATACCAAAAACCGTCCGGTCTCCTGCAGCAACCTGAAATTCCCATGTGGAAATGGGAACAAATATCCATGGACTTCATTACCAAATTACCCCGAACCCCTACCGGATGTGATACTATATGGGTAATTGTGGATCGCCTGACAAAATCTGCTCACTTTCTAGCAATTAAAGAAACCGACAAAATGGATAAACTCACTCGAATATACTTGAAAGAAGTAGTCTCTCGCCACGGAGTGCCAATCTCTATTATTTCGGATCGTGATGCACGATTCACTTCCCGTTTCTGGCAATCATTGCATAAAGCATTAGGCACGCGTCTAGATATGAGCACAGCATACCATCCTCAAACTGATGGCCAAACTGAACGTACTATCCAAACTCTGGAGGACATGCTACGAGCTTGTGTGATCGATTTCGGTAACACTTGGGAGTCTCACCTACCATTGGTGGAGTTCTCCTACAACAACAGTTATCACACTAGCATCAAGGCAGCTCCATTTGAAGCACTTTATGGGCGGAAATGCCGTTCTCCCATTTGTTGGACCGAGGTTGGGGATAGCCAACTCACAGGTCCTGAACTTGTATTTGAAACTTCCGAAAAGATCGTTCAAATTAGGAATCGTATGGCGGCAGCTCGTGATCGTCAAAAGAGCTATGCCGACAAGCGTCGTAAACCTTTGGAGTTTCAAGTAGGTGACATGGTCTTACTCAAAGTCTCACCTTGGAAAGGTGTCATTCGTTTCGGGAAACGAGGTAAACTAAATCCTCGTTATGTTGGACCTTTCAAAATATTAAAGAGAATCGGACCAGTCGCGTACCAACTGAACCTACCTGAAAGACTTAGTGGTGTGCACAACGTCTTTCACGTCTAAAATTTAAAGAAATGCCTGGCAGACAAATCACTCGTGGTTCCTCTTGAGGAACTACACGTTGATGAACAGTTACGCTTCATTGAAGAACCTGTGGAAATTATGGATATGGAAGTTAAAACATTAAAGCACAGTAAGATCCCTATTGTCAGAGTTCGTTGGAACTCAAAACGCGGACCGGAATTCACGTGGGAGCGCGAAGATCAGATGATGCGCAAATATCCTAATCTGTTCAAGCACTCCGCATCAAATTCTTAAGGTACTATTAAATTTTCGGGACGAAAATTCTTTCAACTAGTGGATGATGTGACACCCCAGAAATTTTTTTTATATATTTTAATTTTCGGGACGAAAATTCTTTCAACTAGGGGATGATGTGACAACCCGACTTTTCATGATCAACCTCGTTAACAATTTCGTTAAAATCCTATAGAAAACTTAACCCCGTTAAGTAACCCAGTTAAATCTAACCACAGGGACTAAATCTGTAAAAGGTTAAATTCAAACCCCAGGGACTGATCTTTCCAAGCCCTTAAACTCCATAATTTGACTCTCAAACTCAAAATCTAAAGAACTAATTCAGTTGACTTTTAAAAAGTCAAACCCATAACCAAATCAACTCAAACTCGATTACTTCGATCATGTCTATTGGAATTCATAACCGAAACCGGTTTCAATGTAAATTACGACCATCATTGTACATTCAATCCGCGTTAATTTATCGAATTAATATCAATTATGGCCATCAATCTCATAACCGTCGACCACTACCACGAACCCATCAAAATCGAACCACTCGGTAGAAATCCTAGCAATCAAACAACTGCACACCTTCATCACGCGTCCCAGGAGTTTTTGCACACACACATTTAGCCGGAGGAGTGGCCGAAGACACCGAGGAGCAAACCCGTCGAAGTCGGGACCGGTTCTAGTCGTACACCATCAATTCCTTCCTCATTCTGGTAATTGAACACATCCCTAGTTTCGTTTTCACCTATATAGTAAAAGACCTAACCTGTTAGAGGCTATTAACATCGAATTGGAGGTAAACCCAATCCTAGGGTTCGTTCATAAACCAATTTGGGGCTTTCGATCTTATCAACTTTATAAATCCAATTAAATGATATGATTAGATTCGCAGGTATCAATATAACGAAAGCCCTATGATTCCAACACTTAACATCATCAGATTTAAACCTAATTGATTCATGTTTAAATCTAGGGTTTTAGTATGTTCAAACGGAAATTACGACTATAGACTAGATATCTTTGAAATTAAACTTGTCCACAGGGTCGTATGACACCGATTTACAAAACCCTTTTTGTCATTTGGCTCAATCGCGATCGAATTCAAGGGAATCAAGGGGGTTTGGGTCCGGCTCGACGAAAAAGGGGGGGGACACCGTTTGTAAACTGATAAAACCATTTCGGATCGGGATTATGTCGCGATAGCCTAGCGGCTGAGATGGTTAAGTCAGTGTGCTTGTAGGGGGGAGACCCGGGTTCGAATCTTTCCCCCCTGTTTTTGTTGTAATTATTTTTTGAAGCATAACTTTTATACAAAAACCATTCCAAATGCTATTGTATTATTATATTAAAATGTTTTAACCCGGAAAACAACCCGTAGACTCGGGTTTGAATTATTAACTTATTTTTATATATTATACCCACTTTTATAAATAACTTAGTGTTATTATCCCCAAGTGAAAATAATATGTTTATATTATTTTTAAACCGTGAATTCATATAAAATAATATATTTGTATTATTTTCAAACCGTGACCCGTATTATTAAATAACATACATTTTTATTATTTCAAATCAATTTATAACATAGTGTGTCGATTGAGACTAAATAATAATATAATTGGTTATACTATTTACTCGTATACATATATTATTATTTTCTTAATTTTTGTGAATGACAAAACACCCGGTTATAATTATTATTAGTCGTGTCATTCGTCGCGTAAAGTAATTCCTAACTCCGTGGACACTTTCGTCCACTCTTGAATATTAGAGCGTTTCTTTAGGACGCTTCTCAATCCGTGTCATTGTCACATTTCCCATTTGCCTTTATCCCTAATTTATGTGTTTATAATTTTAGGGCATTCGTAAGTCTTTTGAGACTTACACACTTGGTTCCAACTTTTCTCTTGTGTGATTCAAATCCTTACTCAAGCTCAGGTGAGTTTCACGGCCCCTTTTTACTGCTTTTAAAGTGGGGGAGAAAACATGATACAAACTCTTTTGATTTTTGTACTTCATTTTATATCAATTGTTATGACTATGCGTAAACTCTATCATGAAAGTCCTCACATCGAACCGTTTAAATATGAATATAGCGAGGTATGTTGGGTAGTACTACTGGGTTTGACAAACCTCACCCGCGTTAGTCGCGCTAACACGATTGGATATCGAACGGGTGCAATATTGACCTAAACGTGCACCGTGGTTGATAGACCTGGTGGGAGGCAATACAAACAGTCAGTTTACGGTTGCGAGCGTAATAGCAAACAATGAACATGGGTTAGCTACTCATTTGGTATTTATGTTGATTGTACAATAAATCTGGTAAACGTTTATTTATATATTGAAACCTGTGAACTCACCAACCTCGTGTTGACACTTTTTCTTACATGTTTTCTCAGGACGCTAAGCTAAGACACAGGTGCACGTTAGGGTATGCATGGGATTCAACTGCTTTGCTTTGTGTCTATTTATGTTGATTGAATTATTTTAATGTACTTTGTTTGGTTGAACGTTTGGACTTTTGGACTTTGGTTTTGGGCGCGTGTATTTTGCGCATTTACTTTCTTTACGCTTCCGCATTGATACTCTGATTTTAAAGGATAATTTCATTTGAGTCCCATGTAGAGTCGTTCAATGTAACTAATGTCTGAGATCCTGGTTTGTCACTTCCCAAACGGTAATACTCCGTTAGTGGAATTTGGGGGTGTGACAACATCGCAGTGAGAACTACCGTCGTAGCCCTTTTCATTAACCGTCCGACTCTAGAAAACCGTCCGTTCTTTACTTAAATCCGTCCGGTAACCTTTGTCCGTCCGCTCTTAAACCGTCCTACCGTCGTAGTCCGTTCTTTTGTTCGTCTGCCCTAGGGCATCCGTTTCCCACGCAACCATTATGTATGCAACCGTTCTACTTTAGTTAAGGCAATTGCTTCGACCGTCCATTAGTGCCTTAATATACGTCCTAGCTTATGAAGGAACGTTTTTGTCCCGGTTGCAAAATAGTCACGTGGTCGTCCGTCTACCAAAGTAGCCGTTGTCAGAGAAGGGTTCATAATGTTAACATACATTCATAACATGCAATATATATAATATAAAGCAAGATTTCATTCATTTACGTTATGTCCTTCTTTCATTCATTCTTTATAATCATACGTTTCATTCTTCATTTTCATATATAAGTATATATATATATATATATATATATATATATATATTTGTTTACCACGTATGATCACATTGACATTCATAGCATTTATTCATTTAGTGAATACACTTCAGCCCCAAAACATTTAAAACGATTTGCACATAACATAGAAGGGGGCACATAGAACTCACCTGATAAGCTAGTCTTGGTTGTCCTAAACAAAGGTCAACAACGTCACGTACGATCTGAATTAGGTAGTTAAATACACATCAGACCCAATCCCGACTCTAACGGTTTAATCATTCTAAAACATACCGACTTTACTTACTGGTCTGCTGCCTGCGCACTTAGTAAGTGTGCAGGGCCTTGCTCATGCGTACTTGACAAGTACGCATGATCTTTCTCTTGCGTACTTGGTAAGTACGTAGGATCTTTCTCTTGCGTACTTAGTAAGTACGCAGGATCTTTCTCCTGTGTACTTGGTAAGTATGCAGGACGTCCCTACTGCGTACTTGATAAGTACGTAGCACCTGCTTCCTGGACAAGTCCGAAATTCTTGCATGTTAATCCGATCATGCTAATCTTACAACTTTCTTTGATCAAAAGGTGCGGTTTTCACTCTAGATGCTAGTTCTAAGCTTATTTTCAAGTTTCATCCATAAAAACGTCTCCTATTTAGTTAAAACATGAGAAACCCCAAAACGAAGATAAACTCAGTTTAAGGTCGAATCGTTACCTGGATTGTGATTCTGATTCGGAGGTTTTGCTCACGAGCTCAGTAGTAACGTGCTCCTTCAATTTCGGGTCGATCCGTCAACTTTCTCTCTCTAGACCTGAGCTCTTCTTTCTCTCTCTAGGTTGCAAGTTTTGGTGGAAATGAGAGTCCTTGTTCTGTCTTGACCCTTATATACCTGGGCTTCGCTCGGCCCGTTGGAGCCGAGCCCAAGCCCGTCCGTTTTTCTTTTGTTTTACGACGATTAAGTCTCTATCGCGTTATTATATACTAAATTACTATTTTTTGGGGTGTTACAAGTCTACCCTCCTTAAAGAGGTTTCGTCCTCGAAACCGCTTATACGTTAAACAATTTAGGGTATAGTCCCCTCATCTCGTCTTCTTTTTCCCATGTAGCTTCTGACCCTTTTCTGTGCTTCCATTGTACTTTGACTAAAGGAATCGACTTATTGCGTAGTCGTTTCTCAGCTCGGTCAAGGATGGCTATCGGTTCCTCTACATAATTTAGACTGTTATCCACTTCGATCTCGTCGTAAGGTATGTGAGCTGTGTCGTCAGCTAGGCACTTGCGTAAGTTTGACACGTGGAACGTAGGGTGTATTCCACTAAGCTCAACGGGTAGGTCGAGTCTGTAAGCAACTTGACCCACTCTCGCTAAAATCTTGAAAGGTTCGACAAACCTCGGACTTAGTTTGCCGCGTTTTCTGAATCGAATGATTCCTTTCCATGGTGATACCTTTAACAGTACCATGTCCCCCACTTGAAACTCTAAATCCCTTCTTCTCTTATCCGCGTATGATTTCTGTCTGTCTTTTGCGTCTTTCATTCGAGCCTTGATTTGATCAAACTTCTCGAAAGTAGCTTTGACCACTTCGAGACTTGCAAAATCCTTTTGTCCAATTTCCCCCCAACAAACCGGGGTCCTACATTTCCTCCCATACAACATCTCAAATGGCGACATGCCAATAGTTGAGTGATAGCTGTTATTATATGAAAATTCTGCCAATGGTAGATGGCTGTCCCAGCTCCCACCGAAGTCAATGATACAGGTTCGGAGCATGTCCTCCAAGGTGTGAATGGTCCTTTCCGATTGACCATCGGTTTGGGGGTGGTAAGCGGTTCTGATGTTTAGTCTAGTGCCCATTGCTTCATTAAATTTCTTCCAAAACCTTGACGTGAATCTAGTATCCCTGTCGGACACAATCGACAGCGGCATACCATGTTTGCTCACAACTTCCTTGATAAATACTTCTGCTAGTCTTTCTGACGAAGAAGTCTCACGTATCGGCAAGAAGTGAGCACTTTTCGTCAAGCGGTCGACGATCACCCAAATGGTATCATTGCCTTTAGCTGTTCGCGGTAGCTTGGTAATGAAGTCCATCGTGATCTCCTCCCACTTCCATTCTGGTATTGGTAGAGGTTGCATTTTACCGCATGGTTTCTGGTGCTCGGCCTTAACTAGAGAACACGTTAGGCACTTGCTCACGTACTCTGTCATATCATTCTTCATGCCAGGCCACCAGTACTCTTTCTTCAAGTCTTGATACATTTTGTTTGTCCCGGGATGAATAGAATAGCGAGACTTATGGGCCTCATCGAGTATTTTGGCTCTAAACTCGCCAATCTTAGGTATCCACATTCGGCCAAACCTAGTTCGTACACCGTACGCATTTGCCTCCAAATTCCCTTGTTGTCCTACTATTCTTTCCCGTTTTATATTTCCTTCTAATAATGCTTCGTCTTGTGCCTTTGACATTTCACTCATCAAATCTGGTGTTATAATCAACTGACACGCTTTGATCCGTATAGGTTCCGATTCTTCCTTTCTGCTTAAAGCGTCCGCCACCACATTTGCTTTGCCTGGGTGGTACAATATCTCACAGTCATAGTCCTTCAGTAGCTCTAACCACCTCCTTTGCCTCATGTTTAATTCCTTTTGCCCAAAAAAGTACTTCAGGCTTTTGTGATCTGAGTAGATGGTGCATTTAACTCCATACAGATAGTGCCTCAATATTTTTAACGCGAAAACTACTGCTGCTACTGCTAACTCTAGATCGTGTGTTGGATAGTTAACCTCGTGAATCTTTAGTTGTCGCGAGGCGTAAGCAATTACCTTTCCTCGTTTCATAAGTACGCAACCTAAACCCTGACCCGAAGCATCAGAGTAGACTACTAAGTCTTCATTTCCCTCAGGTAGTGCCAAGACTGGAGCTTGGGTTAATCGTGCCTTAAGTTCCTCAAACGCGTTGTTTTGGGTTGGACCGCATTCATATTTCACTTCCTTCCGTGTCAACTTAGTTAGTGGCGAGGCTATTCTTGAAAAATCTTGAATGAACCTTCGATAGTAGCCTGCCAATCCTAGAAAACTTCTTATCTCTGTTGGTGTCTTTGGGATGTTCCATTCTTTTACTGTCTCGATCTTTGCAGGATCCACCATGATTCCGTTTGGGTGTATTACATGACCTAGGAATTGGACTTCCCTATGCCAGAATGCGCATTTGGAGAATTTTGCGTACAACTTTTCCTACTTTAGCACCTCTAGAACCTCTCTTAGGTGACAGTGGTGATCACCCTCGCTTTTCGAATATACCAGTATGTCGTCTATAAAAACTATCACTGATCGATCAACATGGGTCGACATACTCTATTCATCAAATCCATGAACGCTGCTGGTGCGTTGGTCAATCCGAAGGACATCACGAGAAACTCATAATGCCCATAACGCGTGCGAAACGCGGTCTTTGGTACGTCTTCTTCTCTTACTTTCAACTGATGGTAACCCGACCTAAGATTGATCTTTGAGAACCAACTCGCACCTTGCAGTTGATCAAAAAGGTCGTCTATTCTAGGCAGTGGGTATTTGTTCTTTACTGTCCTCTTGTTCAACTCGCGGTAGTCAATGCACATGCGCATGCAGCCGTCCTTCTTCTTTACAAATGGTACCGGAGCGCCCCACGGTGAGATGCTCGGTCTAATAAATCCTTTTTCTGTTAGTTCCTCTAGTTGAGACATCAATTCTTTCATTTCTGATGGAGCCAGTCGGTAGGGGGCTTTGGCAATGGGCCCGGCTCCTAGCAGTAAGTCAATCTGAAATTTTATTTCCCGATCGGGTGGTAACTCAGGTAGATCCTCAAGGAATACTTCTGGAAAGTTGCACACCACGGGTACATTCTTGAGTTCATTTATTTTCATTCTATCATCAATAACATATGCCAGATAAGCTTCGCAACCGTGCCTCATGTAACTTTCGGCCTTGATCATCGAGATGATGTTAGGCATCGTGCAATTCCAATCCCCATAAACCGTAATTGGACTGCCGCTAGGAGCCTTGAGGTGTATCCTCATACGTTTACATATGATTTGAGCTTCGTTGGCAGCTAGCCAATCCATACCCAATACTATATCGAATCCTCTTAAGGTGAGAAGGAGCAATCTAGAAGGGAACTTATGACCCTCTATTTCTATGATGCAATCCTCTGTTACTTGAAATACTGTCGAAGTTTTACCAACGGCAGTTTGTACGCTAAGGGCCTAGTTTACGACTAAATGCATTGGATATAAAACTTTTACTAGCACCAGAGTCAAATAAAATAGCAGCATGTTCGTTATTAACTAGGAACGTACCTGACACAATATCAGGGTTTCCCCTTGCTTCCTCCTCAGTCAAGGCGTAGGCTCGAGTCCTAGCCTGCGGTTGTTCCTTTTCAGCTTCCTTTTCCTTTCCCGAACCGAATTGTCTGGTTTTCCTACAATCCCTAGTCTGGTGTCCATATCTTCCACAACTTTGGCACTTGACGCCCTTCAAACAATCTCGGGAGTAGTGCCCCGGTCTCCCGCACTTAGAACACATGGTGGTGCCGATTCGACACTTTCCAAGATGTTGCCTTCCACATTTCTTGCATGTTTCATATTCATCCAACCTTGGTTTCTTAATTTTAGTTGTTACATTCCCTTTTCCGGTGCCTCTAGACGGGTTCTCCCACTTTCTCTTTTGTGTCTCAGGTGCCGGGTCCTCATTGGCATAATCGTCGTAGACGATTTCGCTCAGATTCACTACTGACTCGAAGGTCGAGGGTATATTAGCTTTCACATGAACACGGACCCTTTGAGGTAGGCCCTTCACATAGTACTTAATCATTCGTTCTTCCGTCTCCACCAGGTGGGGTACCAGTTGGGCTAGCTCATTGAATCTTGAGGTATACTGGATATGAGTCTTGTTGCCAGCCTTGAAGTTTAGGAACTCGTTCTCCACACGATCAATCTCGTTCTGTGGGCATAACTTTTGGATTATCAGCTTCTTCAGATCTTTCCATGTCATTCTGGGAAGAGCGTTTGGCGACTTTGTCCTCTGAATGTTCCTCCACCAACTTAGTGCCTCATTGGTGAAAGAATGGGCAACATACGTAACAGTCTGGTCCGGTCGACACTCGCTGATGTTGACTACATCGTTCATCCTCTCAATCCATTCGAACGTAGCCACTGAATCCTTGTTCCCATCGAACTTGGGTGGGTCTCCGTCCTTGAAACCTTTGTAAGTACACCCACGGTTGCTTGATCCCACCTTCACTTCATCCCCATCACTGTCATACACTTTCTCTTCATGGTCTCCTTCATCATCCTCTCTACTTTTCTTTAGTGCCTCGGATAGTAGATCAGGCAATACTTTCTTCAGAGTGAGTACGACTTCACAGGTAATAGCATCCCTGACTTCTGGTTCTAACTGTAGAGGCCCTTGACTGTTGTTCCCAGTTGGGGTCACCTCTGTTTCGTGCACACTCTCAGTGTGTTCTGCGTGCACACTCTCTTCCTCTTCATGTCTTTGATTCAATGGAGGTCTACCGACTCGGCCAGTGTGACCGCCTCGGCGTCCTGTTCTTCCTCCACCAGCCATAGTTCCTAGTTTCCTGATAGTTATAAAGGGAATACATCAATGCCATTCCTTCAGATCATAGTTTAGAACAGTACAAGCAAGGTAAATTTTTAATTACAGTGACTGGTTTGTGATTACTAATTTACATTGCTTTTCAGGTTCAAAACTCTTCAATTCGGTTGTGACATTGACATCTATTTGTTCTAAGTTAAGGTATCTATTCTTATCCAAGTGTATTAACTCTAGTACTTACTTACCGTGCTGGCGTTGGCGTTGGTTACCCATACTGACATCCGTGCTTCGGTCCCATTATCAGCTTGAGTCCAGACATTTAGGGATGTCTGAATCTCTCAAACTATTGCTCTGATACCAACTTGTAAGGCCCCATTCCCGGGTAACCTCACTTGTTGGATTTACTCATAAACATAGTCATAAATACTGAGCTTAAATTTAAAACATTCAGAAGTAGCGGAAGCAAACATCATTTGAATTACATGACATAACAGCGGAAGTCTTAACAATTAAATACATAACATTGTCTTAACATATATAAATGTGGGATGTCAGTCTTATGCCGGGTAACCTTCACGCCATCGCATGACCCTTTCTTCCTTTACCTGAAATGTATACTAAAAGTCAGCTAACGCTGGTGAGTTCTAGTTTAAAGACAATCATACATAATATTTATCTTATCATGAATATATTTTATATATGTATACATAACATACGTAATATTCATGCTTTTACATATTCTTTACCTTACTGTTCTCATATAACATTCATATTAAGTATATACATATGTACATACATACATACTTGGAGAGAACACTTATTGGCCATAATCTTAAGGGAGATCAACCCATCACACTTGTCGCGAATGTCACAAAGACATCGCAGTGAGAACTACCGTCGTAGCCCTTTTCATTAACCGTTCGGCTCTAGAAAACCGTCCGTTCTTTACTTAAATCCGTCCGGCAACCGTTGTCCGTATGCTCTTAAACCGTCCTACCGTCGTAGTCCGTTCTTTTGTCCGTCTGCCTAGGGCATCCGTTTCCCACGCGACCATTATGTATGCAACCGTTCTACTTTAGTTAAGGCAATTGCTTCGATCGTCCATTAGTGCCTTAATATACGTCCTAGCTTGCGAAGGAATGTTTTTATCCCAGTTGCAAAATAGTCACGTGGTTGTCCGTCTACCGAAGTAGCCGTTGTCATAGAAGGGTTCATAACATTTACATACATTCATAACATGCAATATATATAATATAAAGCAAGATTTCATTCATTTACGTTATGTCCTTCTTTCATTCATTCTTTATAAGCATACGTTTCATTCTTCATTCGTAATTCATTTTCATATATAAGTATATATATATATATATATATTTGTTTACCACGTATGATCACATTGACATTCATAGCATTTATTCATTTAGTGTATACACTTCAGCCACAAAGCATTTAAAACGATTTGCACATAACATAGAAGGGGGCACATAGAATTCACCTGATAAGCTAGTCTTGGTTGTCCTAAACAAAGGTCAACAACGTCACGTACGATCTGAATTAGGTAGTTAAATACACATCAGACCCAATCCCAACTCTAACGGTTTAATCATTCTAAAACATACTGACTTTACTTACTGGTCTGCTGCCTGCGCACTTAGTAAGTGCGCAGGGCCTTGCTCATGCGTACTTGACAAGTACGCATGATCTTTCTCTTGCGTACTTGGTAAGTACGTAGGATCTTTCTCTTGCGTACTTGGTAAGTACGCAGGATCTTTCTCCTGCGTACTTGGTAAGTATGCAGGACGTCCCTACTGCGTACTTGATAAGTACGCAGCACCTGTTTCCTGGACAAGTCCAAAATTCTTGCATGTTAATCCGATCATGCTAATCTTACAACTTTCTTTGATCAAAAGGTGCGGTTTTCACTCTAGATGCTAGTTCTAAGCTTATTTTCAAGTTTCATCCATAAAAACGTCTCCTATTTAGTTAAAACATGAGAAACCCAAAAACGAAGAAAAACTCAGTTTAAGGTCGAATCGTTACCTGGATTGTGATTCTGATTCGGAGGTTTTGCTCACGAGCTCAGTAGTAACGTGCTCCTTCAATTTCGGGTCGATCCGTCAACTTTCTCTCTCTAGACCCGAGCTCTCCTTTCTCTCTTTAGGTTGCAAGTTTTGGTGGAAATGAGAGTCCTTGTTCTGTCTTGACCCTTATATACCTGGGCTTCGCTCGGCCCGTTGGAGCCGAGCCCAAGCCCGTCCGTTTTTCTTTTGTTTTATGACGATTAAGTCTCTATCGCATTATTATTTACTAAATTACTATTTTTTTTGGGGTGTTACAAGTCTACCTTCCTTAAAGAGGTTTCGTCCTCGAAACCGCTTATACGTTAAACAATTTAGGGTATAGTCCCCTCATTTCGTCTTCTTTTTCCCATGTAGCTTTTGACCCTTTTCTGTGCTTCCATTGTACTTTGACTAAAGGAATCGACTTATTGCGTAGTCGTTTCTCAGCTCGGTCAAGGATGGCTATCGGTTCCTCTACATAATTTAGACTGTTATCCACTTCGATCTCGTCGTAAGGTATGTGAGCTGTGTCGTCAGCTAGGCACTTGCGTAAGTGCGACACGTGGAACGTAGGGTGTATTCCACTAAGCTCAACGGGTAGGACGAGTCTGTAAGCAACTTGACCCACTCTCGCTAAAATCTTGAAAGGTCCGACAAACCTCGGACTTAGTTTGCCGCGTTTTCTGAATTGAATGATTCCTTTCCATGGTGATACCTTTAACAGTACCATGTCCCCCACTTGAAACTCTAAATCCCTTCTTCTCTTATCCGCGTATGATTTCTGTCTGTCTTTTGCGTCTTTCATTCGAGCCTTGATTTGATCAAACTTCTCGGAAGTAGCTTTGACCACTTAACTATGCAGAATTAAAGTTTAACCCTTGAACTTTATATTTTGATACTTTTGGCCCTTGGGAATTATCGGGTGTTACAAATCCCCCCTCCTTAAAAGAATTTCCTCCTCGAACTTCAGCATCAGTCAAATAGATGGGGATACTTAGCTTTCACCTGGTCTGTTAATTCCCAAGTTTTTTCGGAACCCTTTCGACCTTACCATTGTAAGGTCCAAATTACCTTGGCCCTTAGCCCAAGGTATATAGAATTGTACCTTTCGAATTATCGGGTGTTACAACTCTTTTTATGATATTATATGGTCCAATATACCTTGGCCCTAATTTCTCACGTTTCCTGAAACGTACAACACCTTTCCAAGGTGATACTTTCAACATGACGTTGTCACCGACTAGGAATTCTAATGGCCGTCGACGTTTATCTTCGTAACTTTTCTGCCGATCTTGTGCAGCTTTCAATCTTTGTTTGATCTGGACTGTTTTTTCAGTCGTCTCTAATAAAATTTCTGGTCTAGATAGTTGGATATCCCCAACTTCAGTCCAACAAATTGGAGTTCTACACTTCCTGCCATATAATGCTTCTAACAGCGCAACCTTTATACTTGAATGATAGTTGTTGTTGTAAGAAAATTTTATCAATGGCAAATGATTATCCCAGCTACCTCCAAATTCTATTGCACAAGCCCTCATCATATCCTCTAAGGTTTGAATTGTCCTTTCGCTTTGTCCTTCAGTTTGAGGACGATATGCCATACTCATATTGATTCGAGTTCCCAATTCTTTCTGGAAACTAGTCCAGAATCTAGAAGTGAACCAAGTATCTCTATCGGAGATAATAGATAGCGGTATACTATGGCGGCTCACGATATCTTTGATGTAGAGTCAGGGAAGTTTATCCATTGAATAATTTTCACTGATAGGGATGAAATGTGCCGATTTAGTTAGTCTATCAAGTACAACCCAAATGTCATCATGCCCTTTCTGGGTCCTCGGCAGTTTCATAACAAAGTCCATAGTAATCCTATCCCATTTCCACACAGGTATTTCCAACTGTTGTAGTTGACCTGCGGGTTTTTGATCTTCAATCTTGACTTGAAGACAAGTCAAACATTTCTATATATATTGAGCTATAGATCTCTTTATGTTCGGCCATCAGAACTGAGTTTTTAAATCTTTGTACATATTAGCTCCAGGATGTATTGAGTATTTGGATTTGTGAGCTTCATCCATCACATTTGTTTAGATTTCCCCAAGTTTAGGAATCCAATTTTTGTTTCCAAATCGTAGGATTTCATTATCGCCTTTGGTTAGTAATTTCTCTTTACCAACCATGCGCTCTTTCTTGATGTTGTCTTCTTGTAGTGCTTGAGGTTAAAGTCCCTTGATTTGATCCATCTCATCCACCCTGACTTCTAATCTTAAGGCTCTTATCTTAATGGGTTTGACTCTCTCCTTTCGACTTAGTGCATCTGCCACAGCATTGGCCTTCCCAGGATGATATTTGATCTCACAGTCGTAATCGTTAATGAGTTCCATCTATCTCCTTTGTCTCATATTTAAATCTTTCTGATTGAATATATGCTGGAGACTTTTATGGTCTGTATATATCACACATTTAGTACCATATAGATAGTGTCTCCAAATCTTTAGAGCAAACACTATGGCACCAAGTTCAAGATTGTGTGTGGTATAGTTCTTCTCAAGAACTTTAAGTTGTCGTGATACGTAGGCTATAACCTTTTATCGCTGCATAAATACATAACCTGGACCAATTCAGGAAGAATCACAATTGTAGGGTATTATTAAGGCTGACGCTTACCAAAATAATCAAGATTCAGATGAAAGATCAAGTTCAAGTAAAAATCAAAGATCGATTGAAAGTTCAAGGTTCAATCGCAAGTATAGTTTCGATTGTCATGCGTGTTTCGATTAACAGTGGCAGTTGCGGTTAAATGAAGATTTAATAGTTTAGTGGCATTTTTGTAATATTGTCAAACCTAGTCTAGACCTATAAATACAATAGTTTTTCTAGGGTTTAGGGTGTGCACACATCAGGGTTTTACTCAGAGACTTATTTCATCATCATTGTGAGCACACATTCAAGAGAGATTTGAGGGTTTTCATTGTAATATCTTTTTATTCAAATCAATACAAGAAGGTTTTTATCGTTCATCTATTGTTCTTGGGTTTTCATCACCAAATCAAGAGATTCCGCTCTGATACCAATTGTTGATACTGAAGTTGTTGATCATAATAGGAATGATAATGAAAGATTTTGGTAGCATTAGCCTAGGGGGAGATTGTAGGGTATTATTAAGGCTGACGCTTACCAAAATAATCAAGATTCAGATGAAAGATCAAGTTCAAGTAAAAATCAAAGATCGATTGAAAGTTCAAGGTTTAATCGCAAGTATAGTTTCGATTGTCGTGCGTGTTTCGATTAACAGTGGCAGTTGCGGTTAATTGAAGATTTAATAGTTTAGTGGCATTTTTGTAATATTTTCAAACCTAGTCTAGACCTATAAATAGAATAGTTTATCTATGGTTTAGGGTGTGCACACATCAGGGTTTTTCTCAGAGACTTATTTCATTATCATTGTGAGCACACATTCAAGAGAGATTTGAGGGTTTTCATTGTAATATCTTTTTATTCAAATCAATACAAGAAGGTTTTTATCGTTCATCTATTGTTCTTGGGTTTTCATCACCAAATCAAGAGATTCCGCTCTGATACCAATTGTTGATACTGAAGTTGTTGATCATAATAGGAATGATAATGAAAGATTTTGGTAGCATTAGCCTAGGGGGAGATTGTAGGGTATTATTAAGGCTGACGCTTACCAAAATAATCAAGATTCAGACGAAAGATCAAGTTCAAGTAAAAATCAAAGATCGATTGAAAGTTCAAGGTTTAATCGCAAGTATAATTTCGATTGTCGTGCGTGTTTCGATTAACAGTGGCAGTTGCGGTTAATTGAAGATTTAATAGTTTAGTGGCATTTTTGTAATATTTTCAAACCTAGTCTAGACCTATAAATAGAATAGTTTATCTATGGTTTAGGGTGTGCACACATCAGGGTTTTTCTCAGACACTTATTTCATCATCATTGTGAGCACACATTCAAGAGAGATTTGAGGGTTTTCATTGTAATATCTTTTCATTCAAATCAATACAAGAAGGTTTTTATCGTTCATCTATTGTTCTTGGGTTTTCATCACCAAATCAAGAGATTCCGCTCTGATACCAATTATTGATACTGAAGTTGTTGATCATAATGGGAAAGATAATGAAATATTTTGGTAGCATCAGCCTAGGGGGAGATTGTAGGGTATTATTAAGGCTGACGCTTACCAAAATAATCAAGATTCAGACGAAAGATCAAGTTCAAGTAAAAATCAAAGATCGATTGAAAGTTCAAGGTTCAATCGCAAGTATAGTTTCGATTGTCGTGCGTGTTTCGATTAACAGTGGCAGTTGCGGTTAATTGAAGATTTAATAGTTTAGTGGCATTTTTGTAGTATTGTCAAACCTAGTCTAGACTTATAAATAGAATAGTTTTTCTAAGGTTTAGGGTGTGCACACATCAGGGTTTTTCTTAGAGACTTATTTCAACATCATTGTGAGCACACATTCAAGAGAGATTTGAGGGTTTTCATTGTAATATCTTTTGATTCAAATCAATACAAGAAGGTTTTATCGTTCATCTATTGTTCTTGTGTTTCATCACCAAATCAAGAGATTCCGCCTCTTGATTTGGGTTTTTACAGATTCGTGTTAGATTTATTGGACCTACAATTGGTATCAGAGCCACGGGGCTTGTTTTTACTGATTTTCTTCATCAAATTCTTTTTCTGATCTATTTGGTGAACATTTTCTAGAGAGAGTGGTAGAAGTTTAGTGCAAGAAAGTGGATCTGGGTTAAAGTCATCTTTTCATTATCAAATACTAATTCTAACTCTTGCATCTCCGAAGGTGCAAGGCGGTACGGTGATTTTGCTACAGAGTTTGCTCCCGGAATGTGGTCGTTTCTGAATTCAACTTGGCGTACGGGAGGAAGGCCTGGTAAGTCCTTAGGAAACACTTCGGGAAAGTCACGAATGACAGGGATGTCTTGAATGCTCTTTCCCTTCCCCTTCTTTTCCACGATGTTAGCTAGGAATGCCACGTAATTCTTTCGTAGGTACTTACGGGTTGTGGTACAAGACATGAGTTTTAGACCGATTGATGGTTTTTTCACCATAGATTTGCAAAGTACTTCCGGATGATAGGGGAATCGGATACATTTTTCAAAGCATATGATTTCTGCATGATTTTCGGCTAACCAATCCATGCCCACTATTATGTCAAAACTTCCAAGACGCATCGGGATAAGGTTAATTGGAAAGTTGTGATCGTTAAGATTAAGAACGCAGTCACTGATGACAGAGTCAATAGTTACAGGATTTCCATCAGCTACTTCTATTGTAATAGATTTTTCTAACTTAGAGCTGTTTTTAGCAAGCAATAACTCAAATTCCAAAGAAACGAAACTCTTATCGGCACTGGTAACAAATTAAACGGAAGCATGTTGTTGATTTACTATAAACGTACCGTTGACCACTTCTGCATTGGCCTGAGCTTCATTAGCATTGATATTAAAGGCATGTCCTCGTGCTCCTCCCGGATTTGCATTGGTGAGCTTTGGGCACCGGTTACGGAAGTGGGTTGGATCACCACATCCAAAAAAAGCTCATCCATTTGCCAAAACTGGTAGTACCGGAGCATTGGGACGATTTCCTTGGACCACGGGAGGCCTATTGACGAACCAGGTAGTGGACATGTGTCCATAGCGGCCACAAAGGGTGCATAAACGACATGGCATGGTGGTCGGATGATGAAACTTACAGGTGTTACATTGGGGATGTTCTCCCACATATGGCTTTTTGACCGGGGCAACTTGTGCCAAAGGAGCAGCCAGTGTGACCACCACATAGTTTTTGACCTTACGTTTCTTGTTGAACAAGGATTTTGTCTTGACTGCTTTGAGAGGCTCGGGAGTAAGGGTGTCAACGGGCCTCTTGGAGCTTTTTTCTGGATAGGGTCCCTGCTTTCACGTGATTATCCGTCAGGGTAGCAGAGAGACCGATGGCGTCTTGTAGAGTGGCAGGGTTCCGACCCCACACTGTGTCCTGAATCTTCATTGGTAGTCCACTGATATACTTATCGATTCCCTGAGACAGAGGGGTAACCATATGAAGCACTAGCAGACTCAATTCATGAAAACTGGTTGTATACACCACGTTCTCCCCACTATCTTGAGCAAGATCCCAGAATTCAGCCTCGAGCTTTTTCATCTCGTTTCTCGGGCAGAACTCTTTTATCATTAGCTCCTTGAATTCCTCCCAGGTTAGTGACATGGTAGCGTCAGGACCTCCATTACGTTTCTCTCCGTTCCACCAGGTTAATGCCTTCTTCTGCAGGATACTTGATGCATGACGGACTCTGAGGTTATCTGGACAATCACTGTTTAGGAATGTGCTCTCCATGCTTTCAAACCATTGCTGCAGGCCAGTGGCTCCCTCAGTCCCAAATAATTTGGCGGGATTGCAAGAGTTGAAATGCTTGAAAGTGCATGGAGGGTTTGAACCAGACTGGAGAGATCTAGAGTTAGCACTGTTGTTAGCTGCTGCTTGGTTTAGTTCAGTGACTAGGGTAGGTGGGACCTTTGCCATCTGTTGAGAAATGAGGGTTGCCATTACTCTGCTTCGGCTACGACGGGGAGGCATACTATAAAATGAAAGGTTTGGACGTAAGAATCATATAGTAAGTATTATAGATTGAGGGTATAAATCATGAAGTATGAGATATTTAGGTGGTACCCACTTAGTTCATGTTACTAAATAGGTACTTTGACATATCAAAAGTAGTTTAAATTCACTAATGTTAGAGAAGTCGTGCATTCCTATAAGTGGACACTCATCCCAAGAATTCCCAAGAAAGCATACGGGTCCAACGGTTGATCTGGATTTGTACGAAATGCTTTCCTTGACAAAACTTCCCAGAATACAGGCATCCCCCCTTCCTGTCCGCACAAGTTCTCATGCATTATTTAGAACCCAAATATTTTTGACAAGAGTTAGTTTTTAGACTGGAAACCTAAGTATATAGACTTGATGCAGTAGACTCTTGTTGTACGTAAGTATATGTAAGTTTCCCAAGTATAAGCATGTATGTATAAGGTTTAAGATTAAAGAGTAGATTAGAGGAGAGATTCCTAGTAATCACATGAGATGAGTCATGTTTTAGGGGAATCCTAAGTTATAGTCTAGGTCATTTGTCTAATAACCTAATTCCCTATAACCAAGTCCCTGATACCAACTTGTCACACCCCAACTGACGGCGGATTATACGTCGGGACAGACACAGTTGTTCAAAAGCACAAGGTTGGCTAATAAAGTTTCAATATTTCATTTTTGGAATTTAAAGGTTCAAACATAACAAGGAAAAACATATTGTTCAACAATAATGATAAAACATAAGATTTAATTGATAGTCTTTCTAGGTACAAGCATCCTATGTGTTCACAAGATAAGTATCAAACTTGAGCACATGAAACATGTTAAGTAAACTGTCAACTAAAAATAGTTGGTGAGATACGAAGGTTTTGACACCGTTTAACAAAGTCTTTAAAATTTTACAATTCACTATGATTAATGCATCTAAGTTTAAATGTGAGAACAAGCAAGTTAAACATTGTGCATTTCAAACCTCCAACCAAGTTTAGGCATAACCCGAGGGTTACCCTTAAAAGTTTAAAGTTTAAGTTTAGTAACAATCACCATGGGCTCCCCCGAAGGGTCAATCAATCAAGGTGGATTGGTCAAATACAATAGATCTATTATTGTTACCATAGGCTCGGCCAAAGTTAATGAACATGCTAGTCTTAAGTTTAATTTAAGCATGCAAGTCTCAAAAGTTTGTAACACATAGAAAGCATATAAGCATAGTTATGTTTGAATTGCATAAGTCTAAAAGTTTGAACATGTTCCACCCCAAGTTTTTAAATCAAAAACAAAACAAAAAGGGGCTAAGCATACTCACCTTGAGAATGATGTAAGAGTGACCGACAAAGAATGAGTGTAGTAAAGCTTCCAGGAAAGATATCCTCACAACAAGCCTAAATGACAAGTCTAAAGTTTAAGAGTCAATCCTAAAAGTTTATAACAAGGATTTAGGGTTTTAAGATTTTTCTAGGGTTTCAAATGGGAAGGCGGGGATGATTGTGTTATAAAGTTTAAGTGATAGTAAGTTTTAGTTAACAATGATTTAAATAGTTTTTCAAGTATGAAAATATAACTTGAGTAATGGGTAAATAAGTATTAAGGTTACTAAATATTTATTCATAAGGGTTTAAAATACGTATTAGTTATAAAAAAAAGTTGTAATTTATCATTAAAGATTAAAGAGTAATTATTCAATGAATAAATAATTACTAAGTATAAATAATAACCATTAAAAATATTGTTTTGAAAATAACTACTTTATCTAATTAAAATGATTAACAAACTTTTAAAGTGCTTTTACGTTCTAAAATATGACTAATAATTATTTTGAAGGTATTTAAGACTTTAAAGAAATTGTGATTTTTAGTTTATAACATGGTTTCTTGTTATTCTCAAATGTATAAATATCTAAAATAAGTCTATGTTTTATTTATAAGTGTTTTAGAGTTTTTATAAAGTTTTTAAGTTTACAAGCATCCTAATTTCTTTTTATAAATAAAAATGTATTTATTTTCTTGTTTTAATTAAATAATCAAGTAAGTATTTAGTTTTAAATACAAATATTTACAAGTTTATAAATTTTTAATGAAAATATAAGTTTATAAATTTTCTTTGTATTTATATAACTTATGTTTAATAAAAGTTTATAATTATTATTTAAATTTTAAACAAAATAATTTTTTTTATTAAATAAAATAATAACTAATTAAAGTTTCTAGGTTTATAAATTTATTTCTATTGAGTATTTAAGTTTTATAAAAGCTTAAGGTAGTTTTATAGATTTTAAGTATTTAAAACTAATATTAAATATTAAATTTCCTATAGTTTTAACGTAGTTTTATTTAATTAAATTTTTTTCTGAAATGAAAGTGCAAATAAAAATCGATTTCAAGTTTATAAAAGTTTAACAAATTTTATAAAAATACTTGGAATTATAAAATCTGATCAGAAAGCATGAAAAAAAATAAAACACAAAACTTTGGTTGGCAGGATTCAAACCCGGGCCACCCAAGTCCACAAACACCAGCACTAACCACCCGGCTACGGGCCTCGCTAATGTATAATTTGAAAAAGAAATCTTTTAAACAAAATCCCAAATCAAGCCCAATCCCCGTATGAACCCTAGGATTTCAATCCCCAAATACGCATTGATTTGCCCTCTGTTAATGAAATTAAACAGAGGGCTTTCGATCTATAGGATAAAACGAGTATGATAGCCACAAGAATTACATGAATCGGAGTCGAATTGAGGGTGAACGGGTTCTGGGTTTTCGGTCGGCAGCCATGGCTTCAATCGAGTAGTGTGGGTGACGAGTGACGAAATTGAATGTTTAGTTGGTTTGAGGGTGATGTCGTTGAAGTTTTTCAACTGTTATTTATAGCCGATTTCGCCAATTAATGCGAAAACCGTTGGGAGTTTTATGGTTGGGTCGACGGGTTAGAATTAGTAATTACGCGTGGTTACAGTTGGATCCGAGCATTGATACACCTTGGGTTGTGGTCGCATGCGCGAATGGAAGCCCGAGGTGTAGTGAATCTGGCCATAACACGTGATTTCGAATGAATGGGGTGTAAACCGGGTATTGCGAGACTCGAACCCACGATCGAGTCTGGGTTCCGGGAGTTTGAGTTTGTTACATAACAGGTCCCTAAGGTTTCCATTGTTTAACATTTTATGTTAAAACTTGATTTTTAGATTAAAAATAAGTTTAAAAAATGATAGTTTAGACCCTAGACTTTATAAAATAAATAACATGGTTTATTTTATAAAATCTAATGAGTTTTATAAGTTTCATAATTTATAGGTTTATTTATTTTAAGTATTTAAAGTTAATAAGTCTATATAAACATAACCTTATGAAGTTTTTAGGGTTTTAATCTATTTCTTTTAAAGGATGCATATATATACATATATATCTTTAATTTCACCTATATTTAGGTATTTATATATGTATTAAATATAAGTTTATTTATTCTATACTTATTTAAGAATGAGACTTAATAAGAATCAAATAATACGTGCAGGTATTTTGAAATGATACGTTCATTAGAACTTGAAATAGATAGGTTACAATGGGAAATAGAATCTAAATATGACAATGGTACGCCGAAAAATACTGGATATTACACTACACTACAATACAGAGATATAGTTGATTTTCTGAATCGTTCAAAGATTAGCTATGCCATTTCTGATGATCCAATCGTCTCAAGACCGTACCTGAAACAGTTCTGGGAAACAGCTGATCATGACTGTACGGTAACCCCAAACTTCATTAGGGCTACTGTAGCGGGTCATGATATTGCTATTTCTGAAGACACCATTAGACGAGTGATGCAGTTCAGGGATCTAGCAACTGACCCGGTTACATATCCTGATTACTTCGTTGATGGATGCCGGAGACAAAGAATGGGCTATGTCGGTGCACGGGATTATGCCTCATACAAGAAGATGTGGTAACTAGACCAGTGGCGTTACTTTGCACACGTCATTATTATGTGCATCTTTTCAAGGAAGGCAGGAAAGGATGTCATGGGTCACGACTTGGTAGTTGTAATGGTTGGGTTATCTCTCAATAAGGGCTACAACTTCTCTAAATATATCTACAAGGCTATAACTGACCAGATCAATACGGCGGAGAAGTTTAGATTACTGTTGTACCCACGATTTGTTCAGCTGCTGATCAATGATGCTTTGCCAAATCTTCCAGCAATTGGAGAAAGAATACAAGTCAAGAAGGTGGCCAAGAGAGTGTTTTCACAATTCCTAACATCAGGCAGTGTAGAACCAACCCCTGTGCACACTCCTCTCTTTGGCCATCTTATCAATGAAGCATATGTGGCCCCTTCAGACCTCATATGGTTTAGTGCTAAGTCTGAGTCTGAACTGAGTGAACTTTCTGATGAACAAATAGAGGTGGTAAAGGAAAGTCTGTGGCTGATGTTCTTCACGACCTATCTGATAAGGTGTCATACCCCCAATTTCAACTAACGGAGTTTTACCGTTTGGGAAGTGATAAACCAGGATCTCAGTCATCAGTTACATTGAACGACACTATATGGGACATAAATGTAATATCATAAAAGTTCAGAGTTAAATGCGGAAGTGTATAAAGAAAGTAAATGCGCAAATCAACGCGCCCAAGTCTAACAATAACGGAAACATAATAAATGATTAGTAGATTGACAATTATTGAATACATCATGTTGACACCATGCATGTCCTAACGTGCACCTGTGCCTTAGCTTAATGTCCTGAGAAAACATATAAGAAAAGTGTCAACACGATGTTGGTGAGTTCACAGGTTTCAGTTTGCAACAAAGTTCAATAGGTTAATGTACATTCAATATATAAATCAATAGGTAGCTAACCCATAAGCATGTTAACTAATGCGCTCGCAACCGACAGCTGACTGTTTATGTTTTTGCCTCCAACCAGGCCTATCAACCATGGTGCATGTTTAGGTCAAGAATGCACCTGTTCGACATCCAGTCGGGTTAGCGTGACTAACGCGGGTGAGGTTTGTCAAACCCATTAGTACTACTCAACTTACCTCGCTATGTTCATATTAACGGTCCGATGTGAGGACTTAGTGATAGATGTGTACGCAAAGTTAAACAAGTGATGACATATATGAATTACATAACCAAAAATGTTTACGACATGTTTTCTCCCCCTAGTTGTAAAACAGTAAAAGGAGCCGTGAAAACTCACTTGAATTGCGTAGCAGGTAGATTTACAGAAAAATGAGATTGGAACCACAAGTGTTAGCCTGCACGGCTTACGTATGCCCTAGAATTATAAACATAACAATTAGGGATACAATGAGATTTGTGATGATGACACGGAAGTTTGAATGTCCTATGACGCTCTAATGATTAACAAGTAGACGAACTTGTCAACAGGAATAAGGGTTTTCCTTAATAATAAAGATAGGATAGATTCGATTAGTATCGAAAGTCTCTAATTACGAATATAATATTCTTAACTAAATATATTCGTGCGTTTGCACCACTAAATAATGGTTTAAGAAAGTAATATAAATAATTATATTATTTATAAGTTTGAAGCATGACACGGTAATTATTACCACGGTGAAAATAATATACATATAAATTATTTTATTTGGCATCAAGGGTTTAGAAATAATATAAATATATTATTTAAATATGGTGAACATTAAAAACGGTTTATAAAACTAAACCCAAACATTAATATATAAGAAAAAAACAATCATTTGCGGGTTTACATAAATTAAATAATAGGTTAGTGAAATAATATAATTAATATATTATTTTTAATATGCCAAAATGCACAAAAATGTATTATAAAATCAATCCCGAGTCTACGTGTGTTTTCCGGTGTTAAAGCACATTCATTTATTATTATAATAACATAGGGTTGGTTTTTATCGAAAAACAATATGTAAAAAGTGGTTCAAGATAAAAATGGGGGCAGAGAGACTCGAATCCGGGTCTCTCCCACATCAGCCATACACCTTAACCAGTCCAGCTTGCTAGGGAATCGTGAAGAAGACTCCGATCTATTGCGTTTTAACACTTAGTGGCTGAGTGTTCTTCCTCCATCGCGATCCGAATGAAGAACCATCCCCGAATTCTTTGAATTCGATCGCGATTTGCAGTAGGATTGTAAGGGTTTTGATAGATGGTGAAAAGCGAATCTACGAGTATAGTTAATTGTAAAAACATCAGGTCTAAAACGGTTTAATTCCTATTTTGAAAACCGAAACCATAGATTATGATCTAGAAATTAAATCGGTTGAATTCGATAAGATTAACTTCTGAAATCATAGGGCTTTTAGATACTAATGGGTTGCGAATCTAAACCTGTGGTTTGATTTTATTGAGATCGAGTCGAAGGTAGGGTTCAATTAAATCCGAAATCACATGAACCCTAGAATCGGTTCATGTTCGATTCGATGATATAAGCCACCATTATCATGGGGCTTTTGATATAGGGATGGAAACGATGCTAAAGGTGTATTCAATTACCTGAAACGATAACGGATTGATAGTGTTCGACTAGAACACAGTCACGAGTCCGACGAGTTAGTCTCCGGCGTCTCCTAGTGCGTATCCCACCGGATTGAATGGTGCAACAGGTTCAGGAGGGTGCGACTTAGATGTTTAGAGTATTTGATTTCAACATTGTAATGTCTAATGATCGAATTCGTTGGATTCTTGATGAGTAGTCGACGGTTTCGCCTTCAATGGAATTAATGGGATTAATTCAAGTTAATAGCAATGTTAATGGACCAATGATGGTAGATAATGGTATTAATGTCCATTTCGGTTATGAATTCAAACGAATTTCGGATGTATCTCACGAATTTGGATCAAAGGTTTGCGGGTTTGACTTACAAAAGTCAACAGGGTATGAAACACCTGATTTTTTGCTTTCCTAAGTCAACAAGATTGAATTTGGGATTATTACAGCCTTAGTCCTTGTAGTTTGAAGTTTAGACAATGACAGAATTAGTCCCTATAGTTAGAAATGAGTTAAGAACTTGGTTAATTGACTTTATAAAGTCAATAGGAATACATAATTTGAATTTTGACCTCAAAAGTCAACAGAATTGGATTTTGGACTAATGTTATAACTAGTCCCTATAGTTTTAGTTCAATTAATGACAGAAACAGTCCCTAGGGTTTAGAATTCAGTTAACTGGGTTAGGACTTAATAGGGTTTTTAACGGAATTGTTAACGAAATTAATTTGAAAAGTCAAATTGTCACATCATCCCCTAGTTAAAAGAATTTTCGTCCCGAAAATTAAAATAAAAAAAAATTTCTAGGGTGTTACATCATCCCCAAGTTGAAAGAATTTTCGTCCTGAAAATTCAAAATAGTACCTTAAGAGTTTGACGTGGAGCACTTGAATAGATGAGGATACTTGCGCGTCATCTGATCCTCACGCTCCCACGTGAATTCCGGTCCGCGTTTCGAGTTCCAGTGAACTCTGACAATAGGGATTTACTATGCTTAAGCATTTTGACTTACCTATCCATGATTTCTACCGGTTCTTCGATGAAACGCAACTGTTCATCGATGTGTAGTTCCTTAAGAGGAACCGTGAGTGACTCGTCTGCCATACATTTCTTCAAGTTTGGGACGTGAAAGACGTTGTGTACACCACTAAGTCCTTCAGGTAGGTCTAGTTGATATGCTACTGGACCAATCCTTTTCACTATATTGAATGGCCCAACATAACGAGGATTCAGTTTGCCTCGTTTCCCAAAACGAATGACATCCTTCCAAGGAGATACTTTTAACAAGACCATATCCCCTACTTGAAATTCTAACGGTTTACGACGCTTATCGGCATAGCTCTTTTGACGATCACGAGTTGCTGCCAAACAGTTTCTAGTTTCAACGATTTTCTCAGAAGTTTCAAGTACAAGCTCAGGACTTGTAAGTTGACTATCCCCAACCTCGGCCCAACAAATAGGAGATCGGCATTTACGTCCGTACAATGCCTCGAATGGAGCTGGCTTGATGCTAGTGTGATAACTGTTGTTGTAGGAGAACTCCACCAACGGTAGGTGAGACTCCCAGGTGTTACCAAAATCAATCATACAAGCTCGTAGCATATCCTCCAGTGTTTGAATAGTACGCTCCGTCTGGCCATCAGTTTGAGGATGGTATGCTGTGCTCATATCTAGACTCGTGCCTAAAGCTTTATGTAACGATTGCCAAAAACGAGAGGTGAATCGTGCATCACGACCCGAAATGATAGAGATTGGCACCCGTGCCGGTATACTACTTCTTTCAAGTATAAGCGAGTAAGCTTCTTCATTTTGTCGGTTTCCTTGATTGCTAAGAAGTGAGCGGACTTTGTTAAACGATCAGACTATTACCCAAATAGTATCACATCTGGTAGGAGTTCGTGGCAATTTTGTGATAAAGTCCGTGGATATCTGCTCCCATTTCCACATGGGAATCTCTGGTTTTTTGAGAAGACCGGAAGGCTTTTGATATTCAACTTTGACCTTCGCGCAAGTCAGACACTTGCTCACCTAGGTGGCTATATCAGCCTTCATCTTTGGCCACCAATACAACACCTTTAGATCATGGTACATCTTGTCGGAACCTGGATGAATAGAGTAACGAGATTTATGAGCCTTATCCATGACTAGTTCCCTTAAGTTTCCAGATACTGGAACCCATATTCGCTCGGCAAAGTAGCAAATACCGTCAGATTTGACCTCGAGTTGTGCTTCCATACCGCGCGTACCTTCTAGCGTTTGGTTCTTCTTTTTCAAGGCTTCAAGTTGAGCACTACGGATTTTATCAGGTAATCCAGGGTGAATTGTAGGCTGTAAGGCTCGAACTCGTTTGGGATTGGTTTCTTTTCGGCTTAGGGCATCAGCTACAATGTTAGCTTTACCCGGATGATACCGGATTGCCCAGTCATAATCATTCAAGAGCTCGACCCAATGACGTTGTCTCATGTTCAGCTCTTTCTGCTCGAAGATATGCTGAAGACTATTGTGATCAGTGTAGATGGTGCACTTGGTACCGTACAAGTAGTGTCTCCATATCTTAAGTGCGAAAACTACAGCTCCCAACTCTAGGTCATGAGTGGTGTAGTTTTTCTCGTGAATCTTTAGTTGACGCGAAGCATATGCGATCACCTTTTCTCGTTAGATTAACACACAACCCAGACCCTGAATGGATGTGTCACAATACACCACAAAGTCATTCGTTCCCTCATGAAGAGCTAGAATAGATGCACTGCAAAGTTTCTGTTTAAAATGTTGGAATGCTGACTCTTGGTTATCGCCCCAGTCATAGGCTTTACCCTTCTGAGTTAAGGCATTGAGAGGTTGTGCCATCTTAGAGAATCCTTCGATGAACCGACGATAATAACCAGCCAACCCAAAAAATATCGCACCTCAGTCGGAGTCGTCGGTGCTGCCCAATTCTTGATGGCTTCTATCTTTGATGGATCGACATGTATTCCCTTCTCGTTAACCACATGTCCTAAGAATTGAACTTCCCGGATCCGGAATTTACACTTGGAAAACTTAGCATATAGCTGCTCCTGTTTAAGTAATTCTAGAATTAAGCGTAGATGTTCCTCATGTTCCTCCGTGTTCTTGGAATAAATGAGAATGTCGTCGATGAAAACGATGACAAATTGATCAAGGTATGGTTTACACACACAGTTCATGAGGTCCATGAACACCACGGGTGCGTTGGTTAATCCGAAAGGCATGACCATAAATTCATAGTGGCCGTACCTTGTCCTGAAAGAAGTCTTAGAGATATCCTCATCTCGGACTCTTAATTGATGATAACCGGACCTAAGATCTATTTTGGAATAAAAGCTTGATCCTTGGAGTTGGTCAAAAAGATCATCTATACGAGGCAAAGGATAACGATTCTTGATTGTGATTTTATTCAGTTCACGGTAGTCGATACACATACGAAAGTCCCGTCCTTCTTCTTAACAAACAGGACTGGAGCTTCTCATGGCGATGAGCTAGGTTGGATGAAACCTTTATCCAATAATTCCTGTAACTGAGTGGACAACTCTTGCAATTCACTAGGTGCTAGTCTATAAGGTGACCGAGCGATCGGTGCCGCTGCGGGTGCTAGATCAATTTGGAATTCAACTTGACGGTGTGGTGGCAGACCAGGAAAGTCTTTGGGAAACACTTTCAGAGAATCACGAACGATGAGAATATCATCAATTTTCTTCTCTTCCGATGGTTGCTCGGCAACGAGTGCCAGAATTGCAGTATGACTTTTACGCAGGCACTTCTGCGCTTTCATGAATGATATGATGCCTATGACTGCACCACCCCTTTCACCTTTAACCGAAAGGATTCCTCCACTAGGGAGAGGAATTTGAACAATTTTCTCACGACAGATAATTTCAGCTTGGTTTTTAGATAACCAGTCCATACCAACTATTACATCAAAACTACCAAGTGTGACCGGCATAAGGTCGATATCATGTATATGACTAACCAGCTCAAGCTTACAACCCTTAAGAATGTGGTTTGCTTCAATTATTTGGCCATCGGCTATTTCTGTTTGTAGGTCCCTCGGGTGTGGCGGATCGTCACATGCAAGTGGGTCTACTAGTCGGACCGGGTGCGGAATACCTGTGACTAGGTGGAGAGTCAAACTAAACAAAGTAAACCAACAAGAGAAAACACTTTAAACATTCTTTGTATTATAAACACTTGAAGGTTACAGAGAAAAGCACTGAGATTAAAATCTGCGTATTTGCTATAATGCAGCGTACTTAACTTCTGTCAACCTAACCTATTTATACAGGACCTGATGCCTGCGCACTTAGCAAGTGCGCAGGGCAAAATGCTCTTGCGTACTTAGCAAGTACGAAAAGTTATTCTTGCGTACTTGCTAAGTACGCAGGAGCTTTCTCCTGCGCACTTACAAGTGCGCAAAACACTTAGAGAATTTAGCAACATTCAGTATGTAAAAGTAAAAACAACTCGATAAACTAATACATAAAGACTCTTACATACAAAGAAAATTACAAACAAGACAAGACAACCTAAGACTAAGACTCTATCTATCCATAGTGTTTGTCATAGGAAAGTGCTTCAACAAACTCCCCCTTGAGAACAGCTCAAGATAATCTTCAGTCTTCGGTCTTCACATCTTCAGACTTCACAGCGCTTGATCTTTAGCTTCCATCTTCTTCTTGTAATCAAGGCAGAACTTAATCACCTTGTCATATTTAGAAGCAAGGAGCTTTGTCCACTCATCCGTGTAGACGTAATAACGTTCTGCTAGTACCTCTAGACCTTTCACAGAAAAGTTGATGAAGCAGACTTCATCAAATATTCTGATCAGTTCTTTTGGCACTATGTTCCCGCTCTCTGAACGTCCTTTACCCATGATCACAGCCTCGCCTGTCTTTGGATCTACGTACCAGTACCACATGTCACCAAGAATATCCTGAGATAACTTGCTCAGGGGAATCTTAGTTTCACATCGCACTGGCTTGTATACCAATTTCTTTAAGTGCTTCTTAGTCACAGGATGTACAGCGTGCTTATCCTTGACTCTCTTGGGCACTTGAGGCTTGAACATTTCGAATTCCCCCGTTCTTGCTTCTCGCTGCAGAACCACCCACAAACCCATCACCACTACGTGATTGGAATGACCCAGCAGCTCTCGGTTTGCTAGGTTCACAAGGTCGTATTTGGGCAAGGAGCTGAACGCTTCACTGGTGGGTTTCAAGTATTTAACCCGCCAGATCTTTTGATATCGAACAACTGCTTGTCCTCCTGGAACCTTACAGCCAAGATCATCCCTGTTGCTCCGTGTTTGTCTATTATAAACGTTATTTGCCACACAGGAGCTGGACCCTTTGATGAAGTAGAAGGCATGTCTGTTTCTTTCGGTGCCTCTGGGTCCACAGGTTCAGGGTCAACTGGGGAGGCTTCAGTCGAGGCTTCTACATTACTGGCCTGCTCGACTGAACCTGTATCGAGCGGAGCGTCGAAGGATGGAAATTTAAAGATCTCTCCATCTTCTAGCTTGTACTCTCCTTCCCCGTCACCCTTAGGAATTTCGATCACAACATCCTCGTTATCATCATCCCAATCGTCACCAGAGTCGATCTCTCGTTCTTCTAGATTGAAGAGAGCATCGATCTGTGCTTCTTTAGAATAGTCAGGCTCTAGATATAGGATCTCATCATCAGATAAGTCTTTAAGTACTTCAGCCACTGACTTTCCTTTGTCACCACCACCACCACCACCACCAGAGGTATCTCCACCCTCTTGATGAGTAGACTCCCCCTGAGCCATTGGAACAACAGAGATGGGCACGATTGCTAAAGCTTGGTGCTCACCTCCACTAGGACCAGCTTCGGGATCCTTGTCCTTGTCGTCATCCTTATTCAAGTCGACAGGATGACACGCCTCATCACCAGTAGACCTCTTTTCCTTCTCATTCTCTTTCTCTTTGTCCTTCTCCCCCTGAGCATCAAGCTTCTTGGTCAGATCAGCAATCAGTTTGACCATCAGCTCATGCTCCTTCCTTTGAGTATCAAACCTCAGTTCCAAGGACGTCCTGTGACCCAGAATCATTTCATTCATCTTGATTAGGAGCTCGTTCTAGACCATCACGTTCTTCAGTCTTTCTTCAGTATCCGTTCTTTGGCTATGTAGGATTCGAACTTCGTCTACCAAAGAGTTAATCTGTGCTTGTTGAGCGTCAGAATCCTCTTTTGATTTCCTAATAGTCTCCTGTAAGTCAGCAACTTGGGTTTCCAGAACATCTATCCTTTCAGCATTCGGATCAGGATGTCTGGATGATGACGCCTCGGCAGTGTGAATAGGGGAAGAGAATATGATATCAAAGTCAAACCCTTGTGTGAAATCTCCATAATTGAAGGGTTGACTTAAAGGCTCAGTGGTGGTGGTTAGGATTGAAGATGTGATGAGTGTTGTAGGGGTTATGGTAGGGGTGATGGTGACTGACTCCGTGAGAATTGGAGTAGTCACTTCCAAGTGAGTAGTTGTGGTAGGGAGGGTCACTATCACAGGAATCACTTCTGTGATTGTAGTGACGGCCACTTCACTTTGCACTTGTGGCCTCCTCCTCCTACGGTAAAGCTGCTGTGAAGGTGGGGTGGAGGCTGAATCAGGACTAGCAGCTGGCACTTGTACTGGCTGCTGAGCCTCCACCTCACTGGGGATAGAGGGCTGTTGCCTATCGCCCCTGTTCTTGTGAATGCTTTCCCTTCTTTGTCTTTGTATAGCAACGTCAGAGTCAGAGTCTGACTCGTATTCACTGCTAGAGGACTGTCGCTTTCTCTTGGAGGATGACTCAGGTAGGCTTACCTTAGCCGTTCTCCTCAGGTGTACCTGCGACGGTGCATCATCGGAATCAGAATAATCTGACTCAGTCGCTTCCGAGTCGGATCCCTCAGCACCATCATTTCCTTCTTCGTCGTCTCCATCATCAGACGATCCGTCATCACTCTCCATTTCCTCCCCTTGGTGTTCCTGTTGTTCGTCGGAGTGTTCACTCAATTCCAGCTCCGAGTGGTGACTGTACCATCTCCAGTCACCAGGGGCCACATATGCTTCATTGATGAGGTGGCCAAAGAGTTCTGTATGCACAGGGGTAGGATCTACACTGCCTGGCTTTAGGAATTGGGCGAATACTCTTTTGTCCACCCTCTTTACTTGCAGTCTCTCCCTTATAGCAGGAAGGTTTGGCAACGCGTCATTAATCAGAAGTTACAAAAATCGAGGGTATAGCAAGAACCGAAACCTCCCCGCTGTGTTGATCTGGTCATTGATGGCCTTAAAGATGTAGCTGGAGAAGTTGTAGCCCTTGTTGAGAGAAAGGCCGACCATGGCTGCTGCAAGGTCATGGCCCATGGCATCTTTCCCAGCTTTCCTTGATGAGATGCACATGATCATGACGTGGGCGAAGTATCTCCATTGGTCTAACACCCACATCTTCTTGTATGAAGCATAGTCCCTCGCACCGACATAGCCCATTCTTTGTCTCCAACATCCATCCACAAAGTAGTCTGGATAGGCTGTCGGGTCGGTTGCGAGATCTCTGAATTGAAGGACCCTTCTTATAGTATCTTCAGAGAAAGCAATAGCATGACCAGCAACGGTAGCCCTTATAACGTTGGGGGTTACCGTGCAGTCGTGCTCCGCAGTCTCCCAAAACTGCTCGAGGTAGGGTCTGTACACTATCGGGTCAGCAGAAATGGCGTAGCTGATTCTTGAACGGTTCAAGAAGTCAACTATGTCTCTGTACTGCAATGCTGTACCCTTTCACTCAGGTTCAGTGTTAGCCAACAGGTCGAATTCGTTAGTAAACGCCCGAACCATGATCTGCAAAAACACACAGAAAACAGAATCAGAACAACATGTATCATTGGAAATGAATAAACACGACTCAGTATAGCAGTTACTCTTTGAACTGAATTTCAGACTTAGGAATTTTTGCCAAGTGTTGTTCCTGCGTACTTAGCAAGTACGCAGGGGTTTCCTCTTGCGTACTTAACAAGTACGCATGAAGTGCTTCTTGCGTACTTGTTAAGTACGCAGGAAACGTACTTGGTGAAAGATTCAAAAGTTTGAAATTCAAATTGATGTATGAAAATTGGTGTGTATTCGATCACCACTAGGTCGGAATCAACGATTCGAGCCTATGGGACCAATACTTACACAAAGACACTGCTAACCTTGATCGATTTTGGCCTAACCATCGTACAACACCACTGGCGGTTCGAATTCAAGTCCAAGGTTCAAAATCAAAGACTAAAAAGACGATTAAGGGTAGATTAAGTTATCTAATCATGTTTTAATGATAAGAGGTTACCCAAGCAACCCACAATTTGCCCTAAAAATCACAGATTGAATCTAGATTTTCTTAGTCAATGAAACGGTCCAATGTCACGAATTCGTGGATGGATTTAGCCTAAAATCTCACCAAATCGATGTGATGAGGTGATGAAACTTGTAGTGGGACAAAAAATCGGATTGGAACACTTGAATTTTGAGTAAGTTTGTAGAGGGAAAAAGTCTGTTTGAATATGATGCAAGACTCTGAAAATTTCTAAGTCCCCTTTTTATACTCAACACTAAAAGGCCGTGCGTACTTAACAAGTGCGCACGATTTAACTCGTGCGTAGTTACAAGTGCGCAAGAATTAACTCTTGCGTACTTACAAGTGCGCAAGACTTAACTCTTGCGTACTTATTAAGTACGCAGGGCTTACTTCATGCGCACTTACAAGTACGCACAAACCCTTAAGTGTGCAAACTTTCAATTCAAATTTATGAAGTTTATCAAGTCAAATAACGAACAAGTTAAAAATATTCAACCAAGAGGATTCAAATACAATTCAGGAAGGTTAAACACAAATATTTTTTTTTTTGGATTTTCTGAACAAAATTGAACTATGCATAAACTTAAAATCTTTTTGATCTTTTCTAATAACAATATACAAGTATTCACACAAACTATTTTTGATCAAAGACACGAGCAGAGGATCATATCATGCTATCTTTTAGCAAAAACGATACAATATAAACATCAAAGAATATGGGATCTTGTCATGAATTACTATTTATTCATACGTAATAAGCACATAAACAAGGAATTCAAGTTGACAATATTATAAGAGTTGAAACTATAAGCATCTTTGTATCACGTTCTTGTGTATTAAGGTATTAATTATAAGATATACAACGTGTACCCCACTGATATGCTACAATAATGTAAGTTGCATTATCTCAAGGCATCTAAGATTTTTCCAATGATTTTCTAAATTTTCAGAATGAAGTTACATCTATTAACACAGGAAAAATCAAGCAGAATCCATAAGGATTATCAGGAATCATAAGATTCAGAATCGAGTGATTCATTTGTCTTGGTTTCATTTGATTTTCTTCATTGAATATCGGTATGATGATTCAGGATAATATATATGGTGTTTGAGTTTTAAGGTAAGGGGATCCAACTTTTATCTGTATTTGATTTCAATGAATCAGGAGTGATTCAAGGGTGAATACATGCTCAACGGTTAATGTAGAGACATGTCTTGATTCAATCTCTCCTTGCATACTTGTGAGTATGGGCAGTGAGATGAACCGCATTAATTGTGCTAACGACATAACCCGAAACTGACCTCAAAAGAAAATTATTGCCAAAATCTAACATCCTTTATCTGATAATGATCTTTTCTATTCTTTTACGCACACACACTTGCAAACATGGGTTCAAATCACAGTTGTAATTTAGATTTAGTTTCCACACTACTAGTGATTCAAAGACGCATACAGCCTACTGACAATTCAAATTACTTGTAAATAAGCAGATTAAATACATAATAATTTAAACAATTAAGAAAGCATGACCCAATCATTTCCCATATGAGCAGTCTGTGACGTTTAGATCATTTCTGATGTACTATCATTTCCTCTTTTCTCAAGTTAACATTGAAATTTTCTCCATTTTCTATTTTGTTTTTGTTTTTGTAAAATTTTTGAAACTTAAAAGAACTATACTGAAAATTTAAAAGACATAAAAATTTAACTTCCATGAATTGAATTGATTTAAGAAAAATTAATTTTCACTCAGGATTGAACATTCCTATCAAGTTGACAAGATGCTCAAAACGGGATTGATCAAATGCCTTTGTGAAAAGGTCAGCAAGATTGTCGTCCGTGTGAACTTTTACAAGTTCAATTAAATGCTTTTCAGCACAATCACGGATGAAATGATGGCGAATCTCTATATGTTTAGTTTTGGAATGTTTCACCGGGTTATTTGTGATGGACATGGTGGCATTGTTGTCAATGAATAAAGGAGTTCCAGTGAAGTTCAAGCCGTAGTATCTCAATTGCTGTTGAATCCACAATATCTGAGAACAACCGCTCGTTACAGCAATGTATTCTGCTTCACAAGTTGAGACAGAAACCGTTGACTGCTTCTTGCACTGCCAGGAGACCAGTCTGTTTCCTAAGAATTGACATCCACCAGAAGTTGACTTTCTGTCAAGGTTACAACCGCCATAATCTGAATCAGTGTAGGCTTTGAAGTCGAATGACTGCTGCTTAGAGTACCAAAGACCTAATCGGGGTTTCCCTTTCAGGTATCTGAAAATTCTCTTCACGGCTATCATATGTGACTCCTTCGGTTGAGTCTGAAACCTTGAGCATAAGCACACAGCAAACATTATATCGGGTCTTGAAGCTGTGAGATACATAAGTGATCTGATCATCCCATGGTACAATCTACTATCTACATCCTTTCCATCTTTGTCAGGATGCAGACCATGATTGACTGGGATAGGTGTGCCATAAGTACTGCTATCATTCATCTTGTATTTTGAAAAGATGTCCTGCACATACTTGGTTTGATGGAGGTAAATGCCATCCTCTCTTTGACTGACTTGCAGACCCAGGAAGAATGACAATTCACCCATATTACTCATTTCAAACTTGGACTTCATCACCTGCTCGAATTCCCTACACATCCCTTCATTGGTAGATCCAAAGATAATGTCGTCGACGTATACTTGTACAAGAAGAATGTCACCTCCTGCTTTCCTAATGAAGAGAGTCGAGTCAATCTGTCCACGGTCGAAACCATTAGACAGTAAATGCTTAGATAATGTCTCATACCATGCCCGCGGTGCTTGATGAAGACCATAAAGTGCTTTGTCGAGCTTATACACTTTATTGATATTATGCGGATCTTCAAAACCGGGAGGTTGAGTGACATAGACCTCTTCATGAACTTTACCATAAAGGAAAGCACTCTTCACATCAAGTTGATAGACCTTGAAGCCGACATATGTGGCATAAGCCAAGAACAGTCGAATGGCCTCAGTTCTAGCAACTGGGGCATATACTTCCGTGTAATCCAAGCCCTCTTGTTGGTAAAAACCCTGAACAACCAACCTTGCTTTGTTCTTCACAACAACATGACGATCATCCGTCTTGCATTTGAACACCCATCTGGTTCCAATTGGCTGAAAGCCTTTTGGCAAGTCAACCAAATCCCACATGTGCAACTTTTGGAATTGAGATAATTCATCTTGCATCGCCTCAATCCAGCAGTTGTCAGTGAGAGCCTCCTTCACATTCTTCGGCTCTAACTGGGACACGAATGCAGCATGCAGACATGTTTCCATGACGCCAGTGTCAAGTATCTCTATGTAAAGACTGGTGTTCTCAGTGATGGTTCGATGACGAGTCTGAACACCGGCATAAGGATCACCAATAATGTTGTCGATTGGATGATTCCTATGCACTCTCGTCTCCGGTACAATCGGTTCCTGAATTTCTGGATCAAGATTCGTGCTTAACTCCCCCATTTCTTGTGTTCCAGAGGAAGAAGATTCAATGTTAATTGGATCAGCTGGAGCTTCATTTCCTACAGTTGTGTTAGGATTAGCTTGAGCGTCATCTCTAACAACAAGAACATCTTCACTGTTATCACTATCATGAGTTCCAGATGCCGATGCAGCATTGGAATCATGAGTTACAATCGGTACAGTAGCACGAGTAGAGAAGCTGGAGTCATTGTCGCCACCCAATAATTCATAAACATTTGCGGCGTCAACTGCAGATAGATCAGGAAGATTGAATGAATTGAATAGCGCATCATAATCAAAACCCCAAGATGGACCTGTTGGTTCGGGTGGAATGCTGTGTTTACTACAATCCACTTCAAACCATTCCTCGACAGTACGAGTTCCTATGTTGTACACTCTCTTGCAAGGCGAGTTGGCAATGTATCCTAAGAAGATGCCTTCCACCGCTTTTGCATGAAACTTAGACTGGCGGTCTTTGTACTGTAGCAACAAGGAACAGGGAATACCAAAAGGAACTAGGTAATCAAGATTGGGAAGTCGATTGTTGATCAACTCGTAACAAGTCTTGTTGTGCCTCTTCACAACCAGAACTCTGTTTAAGACGTGACAAGCAGTGTTAACGGCTTCTGCCCAGAAAGTGACAGGAAGCTTTGCATCCGACAGCATAGTCCTTGCAGTCTCAATCAGTGTTTTGTTCTTCCGTTCAGCAACTCCATTCTGCTGAGGCATGTACGGTGCGCTGAATTCGTGACAGATCCCTTTCTTGAGACAGAAAAGCTCCATCAAATTATTCTTGAATTCAGTTCCGTTGTCGCTCCTTATACTTCTAACTTTCAGCTTGCAAAGAGATTCCAAGTTCAGGATCAAGTATTGAAGAATATCAGCAGTCTCATCTTTAGTACCTAAAAAATGCACCCAAGAAAAACGTGTGAAATCATCAGTTACAACCAGACAGAACGACTTACCTCCAATACTCCTGATACTTATGGGGCAAACAGATCCATGTGTAATAGCTCCAAAGGGGGTATCAATAGAGTTTTGGAGCTTGGGCTTGTGAGACTTTCGTTGCTGTTTGCCCTTTTTACAAGGCATACAGTCATCTGCAACGGTAAATCTCAGCTTAGGAACCCCGGTTACCAAACCGTTTCAGACAAGATGATTCATTTTACGATACGAAATATGTCCGAGTTTCCTATGCCACAAGATGGAGTCGAGCTCTGTCGCTTTTGTAAGCAAACAAGTAGCAACTGATGAGGTGGTTGTTGCCACACTCATATCGATCTGATAGGTGTCGTTTGTTCTTGGCGCTCTCATCAGGATCCAATCTTCGGGAACTTCAAAACCGGGTTTGAGAATCAGGCATTCTGACTTGTCAAACATCACCGAGTATTCCTTATCACACATTTGGGATACACTTAACAGGTTATGCTTCAGCTGCTCGCAGAAGTTGACATTGTCAAAGCTGACACACCCGTTCAAAACCACGCCTTGACGCGTGATGCTGCCGCCTTTTTCTCCGGCAAAGGCCACATAGCCGCCTCTGAATGGTTTAACGTCTTGAATCAAGGCCATGTTTCCTGTCATGTGCCGGGAGCATCCACTATCTACATACCAATGGTTAGAGATAGTACCCTTCGGACGTCCCTGCACGAGTCACAAAAGAATTAGTTAGATTTGGAGACCCAAGCCATTGTGGTATTGGGTCGTCCATCCTTTTCAAAATAAACTACTTCCTTTAACTCACAGTCGTGATGACAGTTCAAAATTGATGAATCTTTAAAAGAATTAGAATTGGGAGATTGAGAATTTTTGGATTTGGCAGTCCAGGATCTCTTTTGTTTCTTAACTGGAACAGGAGACTTTGATTCAACAGCAGCAGGTGAACTTGTGAAAGCTTCACCTGATTGAACTGAAGTCAGCTGTTCCAGCTTTCTCAACCTCTTGTTTCTTCTTCTTCTCTGTGGCTTTGAGAGTTTCGCCACAGGTTTCTCACCAGTGCGTGTACTACCGGAGGTAGATACACAAGGTACAGCGGGTTGCGTTACCTTTCTTGAAACTGATGGTTTAGCTTCAGATTTGTAGTGTTCCACCATCAGTTTCAAGAAAGGTAACGCAACCCGCTGTACCTTGTGTATCTACCTCCGGTAGTACACGCACTGCAGATTCGTAGTGTTCCACCACAAAGCGAGAGTTTTTCAACTTCTCATTAGCACATTTTAACTGCAAGATCTCATTTTGCAGTTTGTTGATTTCATTGTTCCGTTTTTCTAACACCCTGTATGCAACGTCTAAATGAAGCTGTTGATCACTTATTTTTAAAGAATATTCACATTTTTCCTTTTTCAACGTTTCAATAGAATCTTTAAAACGTTTTTCATTTTCTTTATAGTTTAGAGCTACCATACTTAGGGGTTCGATTTTGTCTTGGAGCCTAGAATTTTCAAGTTTTAGCCCTAGACATTTAGAACATGAAATAACAGAAAAAGGGTTAGAATCTACCTCAGAAGATGAACTTGTTGCTTCTCCAATGGCCATGAGAGTAACAGCAGTAGTCGATTCCTCTTTATCAGCTACAGGAGCTTCCATTTCTTCAGCTTCTTTCACCTCCTCTGTAGCAGCAGTTGTAGATTCTTCTAGGTCAGCCATAGAAGCTTCCCTTTTCTCTGCTTCCATCATCTCCATGATCTCAGCCCTGAGACCAACCTGGATTTGTGCGATGATGGCATCCTCAAGATGAACACCCCAATCAAAGCTTTCGTCCTGTTGGGCTACCAGTGCATTGGACGTTCCAGCTTGGCTTTGATTGTGGTGGTTTGAGTTGTTGTGGCCATGGCTGTTTCCTTGGCTGGGTCGGGTAAAACCAGAGGCCGGTGCTCTGTCTTTCTGACACTCACGAGCAAAGTGTCCATAGTTCAGACACTTGTAGCATTTGGCCTTAGATTTGTCAAACCTGTAACCTTTTTGATTTTCATGTTTTCATTTTGGTACAATAAAACATGTATGAATTTCAATCTTAGTGAAATGATTATATCAAGCCCTAATTTTATAAATTACAGCTTCACAGTTTCCACCCGCATTTATTCTAAAGTCCCTATATACATATAAATGTTTGGACATATATGTATATATATACATTTATACATCATGCAAGTACATATACACATATATATACATATATATATATACATACTCAAACATTATACAAGTACACAAACATATACATGCATACTAGTTTGAACCCTAACCGATTGAACCCAAATTAAACCCCACACACTAAATTTGACTTTTAAAACATTAATTTTGACTTTCTTGAACTCCATTGACTTTCAAAAGTCAAAGCAGCCCAAACCTTGTAAATTCAAGGCAGCCATCGACGAGTTTCTTTTGAATTGGACTCAACATAATTACCCAAACAAGAACCGACTCGATTACCAGCCCAATTCAGGTTATAACGCGGTTAAATTCGAATTCAAACAAATTGACTTCGTGGAGTCAAAGCCGAATCAATTCGGTCGAAATTCAATAAATTATACGCGTTTCAATCCTGGAAATCATGCGTAGACTGATCCCCTCTGTACCTAGTCCAGTTTCGCAACCCATTTCGTTCAATCACGCGGCCAATTCAAGTTTGAAAGAATTTGACTCGGATTAGTCAAACCGCGTTTCAATCCTTTCCAAAACCAGAAATTAAACACAATTGACTCTCGGAAATCATTCCATGACTGACCGTGCATGTACCTAAACCCATTACGCGACTCAATTCATCCCATTTCAATTGGAATGACGCGTAATTGAAGCCATAGCCGACACCCGTAACCTTTGCAATCAAATCAAACATTCGAGACCAAATCAATCGAATTAAGCCCTCACAGACCTTCGTACGACCCTATATAATCTCGCTTAAACTCAATTGAGTCTCATTCCATCCCTGTTCGTCGATCAAGCATCCTAAACATCGCCGCTGAACGTTTAGTAGCCAGGCTTCGTCACCCAACCATTCCAGGTACCATTTACATTAATCGTTTCGTTTTTGCCTGCAGATCGAAAGCCCCATGTCATTTCATCATGACCAGTCGTATCGAATTCAAATTCAAGCCGGATTCATAACCTGTTCATACGGGATTTGAATTTGGTTTTAATTTGATTAATGTTTTTAATTAATTGGGATCCCTACATAACCAGCGAAACCATCTGGTCCGACTGGCTAAGCCCTTGCACCATCGGACCAGATGGCGTGGGTTCGAAACCCACAACCCAAGTTCTTTTTGCGCGAGCCCTGAACCGAAACCCGGCTTCACTCCAACACCATGTTAAGGAAATTTAAATCCGGTTCTGTATCAGGGATTGCACCCTGGTCCAGTGGTTGGAGTCTGCTGCTTCCACCGGGTAGACCCGGGTTCGATCCGGGCAAACCCCAAACAGTTTTAAAAACCGTTTTTACAACCCTTTTTAATTTATAAAAATTATACAAAAAACCAAACACCATTTGAAACTAAACTGTGCAAAAATAATCAAATTTTAGAATTTGAAATATTATTTTCATAATTTAAATGATTTCAAAACCACGTTTACAAAATAAGTAAATTTATGTAAAATGAAAACATTAGTTTTAATTAAAACTCTTATACTATCTAATTTTTATAAAAATCATATTAAAGTTTTTATAAAAATACACTATCCTTTTCATAAGCAAATCTTATGAATAATTTTCTATTAAATTACATATATTAGGGTTTAAAACCCTATCTAAACAAATAAAACCCTTTCTAAATATATATATATATATATATATATTATATTCTTTATTTATTTTAAAATAAATAAAAGTATTATTATTACAATGCATCTAGGGTTTTCTTTAACCCATACGATTTCAACACATTGTCATAAATAAATAAAGCAATGGATTTATTTAATATTTTATAAAAATCATATTCTAGCAATACTTATTATTTTAATTAAATAAATAAAAAGAGTTTTATTTATTTAAATCTTTAACCCTAAAAACACGTAATATTTTCATACAACGTTTTGAACTCCCAAAGTTACACCAAACTTTTGACAACTTGTAATTTCCTATATAAAATAACACAAACCTTATACAAACTCACACTTAAACAAGACCCGATAAACATTTGACTTACACATAGACTTGGTGCATATTTTTAACTTAAAGTCATACTTTTCACACTAGGTTAACTTGTGATTTGAAAATCACTTGTACTACATACTTGCTCGTGCTACCCACGCAACATATACAAGTGAGTTTACATAGCCCCTTTTTCATTTTATACTTTTGGGGTGAAACGTGATTTACTTTTTGAAACCTTTTTGCATAGACTTAATTACAATTCAATAATATGATATTATGTGTTATGTGCTTTATGCTTGAATGCTATGAGTTAAGACTACATATACATGACATTAGTACAATCATTAACTCCGTACAAGCCAACGGTTAACATTGATAGATCTATTGTGTCTGACAAACCCACCCGGTTAGGGTGTTTGTTACCGACTTTACATTAGGATAACATGCGTGTTATGCCTCAGTCACAAGGTTTGATTGTACACACTTAGTTTAACTATAGATTTTCCATAAATGCCTTATGCACGTGTATCGTATGAATTGTATAAAACACTTTAAACTTGGTTGTGTGTCAAAACCTATGTATGCTCACCAACTTTTTAGTTGACCTTGTTTTCATCATGTTTCAGGTACTAATGCTTGAGAATAAGTACAAGATGCTTCACTTAGGATCGAGGACCTAGAATTTAAATCAATGAAACTATTTATGCATTTCTATTTTTCCTTGTATTGTTGGATTTATGTTTATTTGCAATATGAAATTGGTTGTTTAATTATTTAAACTTTAGTAAACCTTGAGCTTTTGAACAGTCTACATGTCCCGCCCCGACGTATTTCGTCGTCGGTTGGGGTGTGACAAAACCCGACCTTAGCATTAGGATGCCCGCCAATAAACTTTCTTCCTGTTCTGTTCAGGAAACGCTTGGCTCTCCTTAATAGCATGGCCATATTCCATTGAATATCCATGTCCTCCATGTCATCAAGATCCACTTGATTAAAATCTTCTTCAATTGTTTCTGGATCAGTAAGCTTGCCACCTATGAAATTCTCATACGCAAGCATACAAGATGAGAATAGTGCTACATGATCTTCAGCTATTCTGACTATAGCTGATTGGTTAGTGTAACATCCTAAAAATAAAACAACATTTAAAAATGACGAAATAGACGAACGAGGCATGTCGGGTTGGGTCGGATGGGCTGGCGGGCTAGAAGGGGAGCCTCCCCTATAAATAGCCAAGGTCATCACCATTTCTCTCATTTGCAAGTTCTAGAGAGAGAAACCATAGAGAGAGAAAGTTGGCAGATCGACCCGAGATTTCAGCAAACTGTTACTCCATAACTCGTGAGAAGAACCTCCGGATCAGAAGCTCGATTCAGGTAACGATCCGACCTAAATCTGAGTTTTAGTTTGTTTTTGGGTTTTTCAGGTTTTGGGTGAAAAGGCAACGTTTTTTCGGATGAAACTGAAAGATAAACATAGATTTGAGTTCCTTGATGGAAAACGAACGTTTTGGATGCAAATAGGTTTGAGATCTTGACGAGATCAGACCTGAATGCGAAAGTTAGGGTTTTGCGAAGAAACAGGTCGTGCGGACTTACCAAGTGCGCACGGAGCAGGTCCTGCGTACTTATCAAGTACGCAGGAAGAGGGGTCTGCGCACTTGCTAAGTGCGCAGGCAGCAGGGTCTGCGCACTTGCTAAGTGCGCAGGCACCAGGCAGGTTAAGTAAGTTAGTATGTTTAGAATGGTTAAACCGTTAGAGTCGGTATTGGTCTGATGTATATTTAACTAATCAATTCAGATCAGAAGTGACGTTGTTGGGCCTTTGTTTAGGACAACCGAGACTAGCTTATAAGGTGAGTTCTAGAAGCCCTTATTTAAATGTTTTAATTAAATGTTTTTGGGCTGGTGTGCATACATACGGAATGACGTTTTGAAATGAGGTTTACGAAACGAGGTTTACGAAACGAGGTTTACGAAATGAGGTTTACGAAATGATGTTTACGCTGTGATGTTTACGATATGTTTACGGGATGATGTTTATGAAATGTTTTGCCAAATGAAGCTTACGAAAGGTTTACGAAAGAGATGATGTTTCGTTTAATAAAACGTACGAATGCTTTAACTAAAAAGAGGTAAAGGTTTTATGAAAGTCACGAATGAACGAATCTGCCACGAGTTCCTACGGGAGCTAAGATATGTATGTATGTATTGGCCTCACCTTACGGGGGGCCTTTGTGGCTGGCTAACGGGTGTACAACTGGTTGATGATGGGGTGACGACGGTCACCCATGGGATTACCGGGATCCCAATGGAAGGTACAATTCCTTGCGGGGAAATAGTGCCTAAGTTATGTTTGGTCTACCTAGTGGTAATGAGCCTTAGGAGACGTATGTTTGGTCCACCTAGAGGTAACGAGCCTTAGGGGACGTATGTTTGGTCCACCTAGAGGTAACGAGCCTTAGGGGACGTATGTTTGGTCTACCTAGAGGTAACGAGCCTTAGGAGACATATGTTTGGTCCACCTAGAGGTAACGAGCCTTAGGGGACCTGTGTGATGGATGGCTTAGAGGTAACGAGCCATAAGTTCATCCGCTGGTATGCGATGAATGGAATTGACGGTTACGAGAAGGCGTAGATTCGGTTCATGTTGACTTGTGTTATGATGTTATGTTACGATGTTAAGTTATTGCATGTTTTACGTACGCTTTTGTTAAACAAATGTATGTTATGTTTTTGGCAAAATGTTTATGTTAAGGTTTTATGTAAAGCTAGAACTCACCAGCGTAGCTGACTTTTTAGTATGCACATTCAGGTTAAGGGCAGGTTATGATGATGGACGGTGATGCTTGGCAAGCGAAAAGAGTTACCCGGATGATATGAAGACTGGTATCCCGTTATAAGTTGTTTATGTTATGTTTATGTATTTGATAACGTTACGCTTCCGCATGTATGAACAAGTTTTAATTATGATGAATGAATGATTCCGCTGCGTTATTTAATATTCAAGTTTAATAACTGTTTGTGAATGAGTAAATCCAACAAGTGAGACCTCCCGGGTTTGGGGCCTTACAAGTTGGTATCAGAGCAATAGTTTGAGAGATTCGGACACTCCCAGTGTCTGAACTTAAACTGTGAATGGGACCGAAAGCGGATGCCAGTACGGGTAACTCGAGCCACAGCATCAGGTATGAAGGTAGTATATATATTTACATATATAGTATGCCTTAGAAAGGGTTAGGAAAGGACTTGTGTTCTGATGGAATCACAAAGGTGGTCAAATAGAAATCAAAAGGTAGTGTAATGGTTAATTGCAGATGGCCAGTGTATATTAACATCTTATAGTACTTATTGAATTTTATTTGTTAACTAACGTGATGACATTGGATTCCTTGTCTTATAGAATGAAATAGCAAGGAGAGGAAACGGAAGACGAGGTGGGGGCCGTACCGGTGGTCGTACCGGCGGACGAAATGGTGGGCGTGGCAGGACCCCTGCGCGCCAAGAGTATAGTGAAGAAGGAAGTGTTCACACTGAACCGGCGGTTAGTGTGCATGGAACTGAGCAGACACTGGTTGAAGAACAACCTTTCACTTTTGAACCAGAAGTGAGAGCAGCTATAGCTCGAGAGTTCACCGAGTTGATGAAGAATTCTCTGCCAGGTCTGTTAGCTGAAGCATTGAAGAAGGTTAGTGGGGAAGGTGGGTCTAGCGCGACAACTGGTGCCCAGAATAACGAGAATGACAGCGCGCCGCCTGCTCGCAGATGCGACAATAAGTCATTCAAGGCATGTGACCCGTCGATCCTGACTGGGAAGAAGGACGCGGTGGCTACGTTTGATTGGGTGATCCGTATGGAAGCTGCCATTCGTCTGAGCGAATGTCGAACGGATCAAGTTGTAAAATTTGCTGCCAACTCCTTGAGAGAGGAAGCATCCCATTGGTGGGAAGGTGTACGTCAAGCAAAAAGGAGCGAGGTTGTGGATGCGATGATGTGGGCTGACTTGAAAACCTTGGTGATCAAGAATTTCTGCCCAAGGAACGAGATTGAGAAGGTAGAGAGGGAATTTCTGGGTTTGAAAGCCGGGAGCATGACGCAACGACAATACACAACCCGATTCAATGAACTGGCACGTCTGGTACCACATCTTGTCACGACCGAGGAAAGAAAGATCGTATGCTACATACAAGGACTGCCGGACCAAGTCCGCACCTATGTTAAGGCAAACGCCCCTACTACCTATGATTCGGTAGTAGAACTGAGCGGCGTGGTATTTGACGATCTAGCGCTGAATGTCGTTGCCGTTGAAGAGCCCAAAAAGAAGCTGAGTTTTCCCGCTAAGTGATCAGGTGGGAAGTTGTTTGGGGCTCGGGACAAACAGGCCAGGGTAGGCGAGACGGCAGTCTGTGGAAGATGTGGGGTGAGACATACGGGTGAATGTCGGATAGGGATAAATCTGTGCTACAAATGTGGCAAGACTGGGCACTACTCTCGGGAATGCAGGCAAGGCATTAAATGTTATAATTGTGGTGAAAGCGGTCATATGAGCCGGGAATGCACCAAGTCCAGAATGGGTGAAGTCGGGAAAGGCCTGAAAAAGAAAGAAGAGAGGCCCCGAGCAAAGACTCGTGCGTACGCACTGACGCAAGAACAAGCCAGGGCAGATCCCGACGTGGCGTCAGGTACGTTCATCCTTGACAACACTTTTGTTTCTTTGTTATTTGATTCGGGTGCCAGTAAGAGTTTCATATCTGCGACTTTTTGTAAACGAGTGAAGTACACTGTGAGCAAGTTAGAAAGGGCCTTTAGCGTAGAAACCGCTGAAGGTAGAACTGCGAGAGTGACCGATGTAGTTGACAACTCCACGATAAAAATAGAAGGTCATAGGTTCCCTGTCAGGTTGTTTGTTATGGTTTTGGGTGGGTTCGATGTCGTGTTAGGAATGGATTGGCTAACTGCCAATGAAGCACAAATTATATGTAAACGAAAGATAATCCGACTCAAGGCTCCGGACGGTAGCAAAGTCGAGGTTCTTGGAGATTGTGACGCCCCGATGCCAAACGTCATCTCGATGATTAAGGCAACAAATTACTTGAGGCACGGATGCGAGGCTTATCTGGTGTACGTGATCGACAAGTGTAAGGAAGTGAAGGAACTAGACGATGTACCCGTGGTACGCGAGTACTCGGAGGTGTTTCCAGAGGATTTGCCTGGGATACCACCCGACAGAGAGATCAAATTCCGAATCGACTTAGTACCAGATGCCCAGCCCGTGGCTAAGGCTTCATATCGACTAGCATCAGTGGAGATGAAAGAGTTAATGGCACAACTAGACGAGTTACTTGAGAAAGGATTTATCCAACCGAGCATCTCGCCGTGGGGTGCTCCGATGTTGTTTGTGAAGAAGAAGGATGGTTCGATGAGAATTTCTATTGATTATCGCGAGTTGAACAAACGTACGGTGAAGAACAAGTACCCTTTACCAAGGATCGACGACCTGTTCGATCAATTACAGGGCGTAAGTTGGTTCTCAAAAATCGACCTTCGATCCAGGTACCATCAGTTGAAGGTGAGGGAAGAAGACATACCGAAAACTGCATTTCGCACGCGTTATGGACATTTCGAGTTCCACGTGATGTCTTTTGGATTGACGAACGCCCCCGCAGCGTTCATGGATTTGATGAATAGAGTTTGTCGACCAATGCTGGATCGATCGGTAATCGTGTTCATCGATGATATCCTCATCTACTCCAAGAATGAGGGTGATCACGCATGTCACTTAAAGGAGGTGTTGGAGGCTCTGAAAAAGGAAAAGTTGTATACTAAGTTCTCCAAATGCGCGTTCTGGCTTAGGGAAGTCCAATTCCTAGGTCACGTCATTAACCCGAACGGCATTATGGTTGACCCAACAAAGATAATGACGGTAAGGGAATGGAATATTCCTAAGACGCCAACTGAAATCCGCAGTTTCTTGGGATTGGCAGGCTACTATCGGAGATTCATCCAGGATTTCTCGAAAATGGCTTCGCCGTTGACAAAGTTGACTCGAAAAGAGGTTAAGTATGAATGGGGTTCGACCCAAGATGAGGCGTTTAAGGAATTGAAGAAGAGGTTAACCCAAGCTCCAGTCTTGGCCCTTCCCGAGGGCAATGAAGACTTAGTGGTATACTCTGACGCTTCGGGTCAAGGATTGGGATGCGTGTTGATGCAACGCGGAAGAGTGATCGCGTATGCGTCATGACAGTTGAAGATTCACGAAGCTAATTATCCAACCCACGATTTGGAACTTGCTGTTGTCGTATTCGCATTAAAAATCTGGAGGCACTACCTTTACGGGGTGAAGTTTACTATTTACTCTGACCACAAAAGTTTGAAGTACTTCTTCGAACAAAAGGAACTTAATATGAGGCAGAGGCGATGGCTGGAACTGTTGAAAGACTATGACTATGAAATAATATACCATCCTGGAAAGGCAAACGTGATGGCTGACGCTCTAAGCCGAAAGGATGTGCCTACTCCTATTAGAGTGAAAGCTTTCCAGTTAGTGGTAACATCAGATGTGATGAGGGAAATTGAAAGAGCTCAAGATGAAGCACTTAAGGAAGAAAACGTAAAGAAGGAAAGGATGGTTGGCCAACAAGACAAGTTAGAATATAACACCCTTGGTGTTAGGACACGTTTTGGGCGGGTATGGATACCTATGAGTGGCGAGCTTAGAACCAAAATCTTGGATGAGGCTCATAAGTCTCGATACTCTATCCACCCCGGTACCAACAAAATGTACCAAGATCTGAGGAAGGAATACTGGTGGCCTGGAATGAAGCATGAAGTGACAAAGTATGTAAGCAAGTGCTTGACTTGCTCACAAGTAAAGGCCGAACACCAGAAACCGTATGGAAAGATTCAACCACTTGATATACCAGAATGGAAGTGGGAACACATTACCATGGACTTCATAACCAAGCTACCTCACACAGCTAAAGGTCATGATACCATTTGGGTAATTGTGGACCGTTTAACGAAGAGTGCTCATTTCCTACCTATTCGCGAGACGTTCTCGTCGGAAAGGTTAGCGGAAGTATTTATTAACGAAGTAGTAGCACGGCATGGGATGCCTTTGACGATCGTATCTGACCGGGACACACGATTCACATCGAGGTTCTGGAAAAGATTTCACGAGGCGATGGGCACGAGGCTTAATATCAGCACGGCATACCACCCACAAATGGATGGTCAGTTCGAAAGGACCATTCAGACATTGGAGGATATGCTCGTGCTTGTATTATCGATTTTGGAGGCAGTTGGGACAGTCATCTACCGTTAGCCGAATTCTCCTACAACAATAGTCATCACATGACGATAGGCATGCCGCCTTACGAAATGTTGTACGGGAGAAGATGTAGGACCCCGGTTTGTTGGGGTGAGATTGGACAGAAGGAATTAGGAAGTCTTGGAGTTGTAAGAGAAACATCGGAAAGATTTGATCAAATCAAAGCAAGAATGAAGGCCGCTGAAGATCGTCGGAAATCCTATGCGGACAAAGGACGAAGGCCTATTGAGTTTGATGTTGGAGACATAGTAATGTTGAAAGTGTCACCCTGGAAGGGAATAATACGATTCAGGAAGAGAGGAAAGTTAAGTCCAAGGTGCGTTGGACCATTCAGGATAATGGCACGGGTTGGTGAAGTCGCTTATCGGTTAGAGATGCCTGATGAGTTAAGTGGGATTCATCCTACCTTCCATGTATCACACTTGCGAAAGTGTTTGGCGGATGAATCGGTTCACGTACCACTTACTGACATCGAGGTCGACAACAACCTTAACTACATCGAAGAACCCGTAGCCATCTTAGACAGAAAGGATAAGCGTTTGCGTAATAAGGTTATCCAATTGGTTAAAGTCCAATGGAAGCATCGAAAGGGATCGGAAGCCACTTGGGAAACGGAGACGGAAATGAGGGAGTCATACCCTCATCTATTTGACTTATGATAGGTTTCGAGGACGAAACCTATTGTAAGGGGGTAGACTTGTAACATCCCAAAAATAAAACGACAGTTAAAAATGATGAAATAAATGAACGAGGCATGTCGGGTCGGGTCGGGTCGAATGGGCTGGCGGGCTAGAAGGGGAGCCTCTCCTACAAATAGCCAAGGTCATCACCATTTCTCTCATTTGCAAGTTCTATAGCGAGAAAACGTAGAGAGAGAAAGTTGGCAGATCGACCCGATATTTCAGCAAAGTGTTACTACATAACTCATGAGAAGAACCTCTGGATCAGAAGCTCGATTCAGGTAACGATCCGACCTAAATCTGAGTTTTAGTTCGTTTTTGGGTTTTTCGGGTTTTGGGTGAAAAGGAAACGTTTTTACGGATGAAACTGAAAGATAAACATAGATTTGAGTTCCTTGATGGAAAACGAACGTTTTGGATGCAAACAGGTTCGAGATCTTGACGAGATCAGACCTGAATGCAAAAGTTAGGGTTTTGCGAAGAAACAGGTCGTGCGCACTTACCATGTGCGCACGGAGCAGGTCCTGCGTACTTGAAGAGGGGTCTGCGCACTTGCTAAGTGCGCAGGCAGCAGGGTCTGCGCACTTGCTAAGTGCGCAGGCACCAGGCAGGTTAAGTAAGTTAGTATGTTTAGAATGGTTAAACCGTTAGAGTCGGTATTGGTCTGATGTATATTTAACTAATCAATTCAGATCAGAAGTGACGTTGTTGGGCCTTTGTTTAGGACAACCGAGACTAGCTTATAAGGTGAGTTCTAGAAGCCCTTATTTAAATGTTTTAATTAAATGTTTTTGGGCTGGTGTGCATACATACGGAATGACGTTTTGAAATGAGGTTTACGAAACGAGGTTTACGAAACGAGGTTTACGAAATGAGGTTTACGAAATGATGTTTACGCTGTGATGTTTACGATATGTTTACGGAATGATGTTTATGAAATGTTTTGCCAAATGAAGTTAACGAAAGGTTTACGAAAGAGATGATGTTTCGTTTAATAAAACGTACGAATGCTTTAACTAAAAAGAGGTAAAGGTTTTATAAAAGTCACGAATGAACGAATCTGCCACGAGTTCCTACGGGAGCTAAGGTATGTATGTATGTATGTATTGGCCTCACCTTACGGGGGGCCTTTGTGGCTGGCTAACGGTTGTACAACTGGTTGATGATGGGGTAACGACGGTCACCAATGGGATTACCGGGATCCCAATGGAAGGTACTATTCCTTGCGGGGAAATAGTGCCTAAGTTATGTTTGGTCTACCTAGAGGTAACGAGCCTTAGGAGACGTATGTTTGGTCCACCTAGAGGTAACGAGCCTTAGGGGAGGTATGTTTGGTCCACCTAGAGGTAACGAGCCTTAGGGGACGTATGTTTGGGCTACCTAGAGGTAACGAGCCTTAGGAGACATATGTTTGGTCCACCTAGAGGTAACGAGCCTTAGGGGACCTGTGTGACAGATGGCTTAGAGGTAACGGGCCTTAAGTTCATCCGCTGGTATGCGATGAATGGAATTGACGGTTACGAGAAGGCGCAGATTCGGTTCATGTTGACTTGTGTTATGATGTTATGTTACGATGTTAAGTTATTGCATATGTTACGTACGCTTTTGTTAAACAAATGTATGTTATGTTTTTGGCAAAATGTTTATGTTAAGGTTTTATGTAAAGCTAGAACTCACCAGCGTAGCTGACTTTTTAGTATGCACATTCAGGTTAAGGGCAGGTTATGATGATGGACGGTGATGCTTGGCAAGCGAAAAGAGTTACCCGGATGATATGAAGATTGGCATCCCGTTATAAGTTATTTATGTTATGTTTATGTATTTGATAACGTTACGCTTCCGCATGTATGAACAAGTTTTAATTATGATGAATGAATGATTCCGCTGCGTTATTTGATATTCAAGTTTAATAACTGTTTGTGAATGAGTAAATCCAACAAGTGAGGCCTCCCGGGTTTGGGGCCTTACAGTTAGCTGAAGATGTAGCAGGAGGATTTCTTGAGGTATTTTGATGATGAGATCCCAACCCTGATCCTGAAGCATAGCATGCATGACCACCACACCCAGTTAAGTGGTCTTCTTCAGTAGGATTTCCAGTGAAGAGGGCAATTCCAGAGCTCGATGACTTGGATGTAGAAGTCGTCCCATGATACATAGAAAGGTCTTGTATCTGGGGTCTTCCAGAGCTCTCCTTTCTTCTTAGGTTCATGTCATGAGCTTGAACCTTTCCTATTGCCTCCTCTACTGTCAACTCATAGAATTTAGGATTTTCCCTCATCAGGGTTGTGTACATCTCAAATTTGGGTGGTAAAGCATCCAAAAACTTTTCCACCATCTCTTCATCTGGATACCTGAGTTAAAAAGTTTTCAACTCAGTCTGTAAATGATAGAATCTAGAGATGAAGTCATCTAAAGATTCGTTCTCTAAAAATCTGAAGCACTCATACTGCTTCCAGAGAAGATCCCTCTTACTCTTCTTGATGTCTATTTTATTCGAATATTTTCTGTAAAGCTTTCCAAAGATCCTTGGAATTGTCATAACCTCGGAAACTGTGGAACAATTCCCAAGTTAATGCCATAGTGATCGAACCAAGTGCCTTCTTTTCTCGGTCATAAGCTTTCTTTTCTTCGTCAGAAAGCTTAGAGATAGGTTTGGGCATGGTTTCATCAAGATAGATGTGCGTGGATTGCTTATATCCCTCAAGGATTGGTATCCATAGCGATGAGTCGGTATACGAAATGTAGTGCTCAAAACGTGCTTTCCAATTAGAATAATCGTTCACGTTCAGCAACTTTGGTGGTTTCTGTTGTGTACCGATCTCATTATCATAATTTATCAGGTTTCCAAGATTCTGAAGATTCGACATAGTGAACACTTAGTCAAATTTCAGAAAAATCAGACAAAGTTTGCGCACTTGATTTTGGCCTTTGCGTATTTAGATTTCCTCTTGCGTACTTGTAAGTACGCATGATTAAATGTAAGTACGCAGGATATAACTTAAGTTCGCACAAGTTCAGTCTTGCGCACTTATAAGTACGCAGGAGATAAGTCTTGCGTATTTAGTAAGTACGCACAAAACTGTACTTTTTGCCAGAAATGGTAAGTACGCAGGATACCTTTTCAGCAACTTTCACCTAACTTTTCCGGTCACCTGAAAGTCGCTGAAGATGGTAAAAATTGGTCTGATGATCAATGCAAATGAGCCAAAGGGTCAGAAACTTGTTTCTAACCAACCTTTGATGCTCAAAACACTCAAATACACAACAAAAATCAGCTTTTTGAGTGATTTTTGCTTCTAAAATAGTGCTCAAGAGCTACCCCTATTTTATCACAAAAATCAACAAAAATACTTCTTTTTACTTGTAAAAACTCGGTAGAAGCTCTCCAAACTCACTCACAACACTCGAAATCAGGAGCAATGCTCTGATACCATTTGTAGGTCCCTCGGGTGTGGCGGATCGTCACATGCAAGTGGGTCTACTAGTCGGACCGGGTGCGGAATACCCGTGACTAGGTGGAGAGTCAAACTAAACAAAGTAAACCAACAAGATAAAACACTTTAAACGTTCTTTGTATTATAAACACTTGAAGGTTACAGAGAAAAGCACTGAGATTTCAATCTTCGTATTTGCTATGATGCCTGCGTACTTAACTTCTGTCAACCTATCCTATTTATACAGGACTTGATGCCTGCGCACTTAGCAAGTGCGCAGGGCAAAATGCTCTTGTGTACTTATCAAGTACGCAAAGTTATTCTTGCGTACTTGCTAAGTACGCAGGAGCTTTCTCCTGCGCACTTACAAGTGCGCAAAACACTTAGAGAATTTAGCAACATTCAGTATGTAAAAGTAAATACAACTCGATAAACTAATACATAAAGACTCTTACATACAAAGACAATTACAAACAAGACAAGACAACCTAAGACTAAGACTCTATCTATCCAGAGTGTTTGTCACAGGAAAGTGCTTCAACACTATTAATACTTAGCTTCTAACAGAGTTGGAGTTCCTTTTATCATATCACTAAGCTTCTTAGATATGAAACTCCTATCAGCACCGGTATCAAATAGGACAGAAGCAAAGTATTTGTTTAAGAGAAACTTACCGGTGACCACATTATGATCATATCGAGCTTCTACAGATCCTAATACGAAGGCTCGCCCTTTCACACCATTCCTTCCATTATTGGCATTATTGCCATCGTTGTTGTTGCCTTGATTGTTGTTGTTACCGTTACCATTCCCATCACCATTTCCATTACCACCCCTCTTCGACTGAGGACAATCCCTTTGAATATGTCCCTCCTTACCGCACTGAAAACATCCTCTTGTGGAGCCTTGCGGTCGGAATGGTTGCTTGTTCGAGTGTGGCCCATCTTACCACATCGCTGGCAACAATTTCTCTCACGAGTACCGAGATGGTGAAAATTTACACCTGTTGCACTTAGGGTATCTGTCCATATAACCACTCTGGTTTTCTCCTGAAGAGGTTAACTGGTTGAAACTCATAGCAGACTTAAACCTACTCTGTCAATGATGAGGTTAGTTGGATTAAATCCTCGTCTCCTAATGTCGCTGGATCATTTCATAAAGAAAGAAATTCGCTTACAGGATTGAATATGCTGGGGTATAATTCGAATTAGACCAAGGATTAGTCACCGGATAAGGCAATAGGGTCAAATGAGATTTATTGTTGTAGCATAAGGGATAACGTGTTAGCTTAGAAGGAATTCCATAATTTCTTGCTTACAAAGTTTGAGTCGGTGGGCTTACCATGAGGTTCTATTAAAGTTTCAATCGAGATTGTTTCCTGTGATCATGTTTAGATGAGTGTCTTAATTCCACTAAGACTCTTACATGAGTGAGAATAACATTGATGGATTCCATTGATGATAATTCAGTGTGTATGTATACATCTTCAACCTAATAGTCACGTCTATCAACTGTTGAACAGATTTAACGACACGGACTAGTCGTTGAGCGGGTTACGAGAATTTCTACAGATAGTGGAATCTTAAGTCTGTAAATCAAATATTAGGACCATTTATCCACACACTAGGCTTCACCACGACTTACATGCACCTCAAATTACTATTACATGTGCACCTGTAATGATAATTTGCCTTGCATGCTCACCCTAGTTCTCCCTGTCCTGTGTCATAATGTCCTTTAGGTTGTATTTCTGAATACAAAGTATTGTCAGAGATGATAAGTTATCGAAAAGCTTAGTCATTAATCATAAGTTGATCAACTAGGACTCATATCAGGATGAGTAGTCAGGAGTCGTTTGATCCGAGTATTCACTCGAGTTGAAACACAATACAAGAGTCCAATCCAGCGGATTATAGATGAGAGCATGAAACAAACATGTACATAAAATGCGACTTCGAGAAATGAAACTAATTCATGAATACAAGTTACAGGAAGCAGCAAAGTAGCCGTCCTCCCAACTGAGCCAGGATAGGGTTTGAATATGCGTTCTCAACTTTGTGGTCAATCTATTCTTAACATAATATTGACCAAATAAGCGAGCCCATGGCTCAGAAAAGTGATAACATCTACGTGTTAATGGGTTCTGCAATAATGCATGCAACGGTCTTCCTTCACTCGGCGTATTGTTGCTAGTGGGTACAGTAGGGACTCGCCTCTGACGATCCCAACTCCTAGAGAGATATGTGCTAGTGCTGAGTGTTGTCCATAACATGAATCAACGAAAGCCCACCATACCCAACGGGTGATGGTGATGTAAGTGACTCCTCCGAAGGCTGCGTCTCGCTGCCCTCGGACGGGAGTGGATGATGTTCTGGTGATTCCCCGAGTGTCGCCACTGGGAATGATGATGCAATGCAAATGATGTGTCTCTTGCCAACTGAGGGTGATACGGATGGTGTTGCATGCCTGCACTACAATGTATGTATAGGTGCTATATGTATCAGGTATGAGTGTCTGTGCCATGTAACTAATGTGTAAGGTTATAGTCTAGTATGTAATCCTAGTTCTCTATAACCAATGGCTCTGATACCAATCTGTCACACCCCCAATTTCAACTAACAGAGTTTTACTGTTTGGGAATTGACAAACCAGGATCTCAGTCATCAGTTACATTGAACGACATTATATGGGACATAAATGTAATATCATAAAAGTTCAGAGTTAAATGCGGAAGCGTATAAAGAAAGTAAATGCGCAAAACAACGCGCCCAAGTCTAACAATAACGGAAACATAATAAATGATCAGTAGATTGACAATTATTGAATTCGTCATGTTGACACCATGCATGTCCTAACGTGCACCTGTGCCTTAGCTTAACGTCCTAAGAAAACATGTAAGAAAAGTGTCAACACGAGGTTGGTGAGTTCACAGGTTTCAGTTTGCAACAAAGTTCAATAGGTTAATGTACATTCAACTTACCTCGCTATGTTCATATTAACGGTCCGATGTGAGGACTTAGTGATAGATGTGTACGCATAGTTAAACAATTGATGACATATATGAATTACGTAACCAAAAATGTTTACGACATGTTTTCTCCCCCAAATTGTAAAACAGTAAAAGGGGCCGTGAAAACTCACCTGAATTGCGTAGCAGGTAGATTTACACAAAAATGAGATTGGAACCACAAGTGTTAGCCTGCACGGCTTACGTATGCCCTAGAATTATAAACATAACAATTAGGGATACAATGAGATTTGGGATGATGACACGGAAGTTTGAATGTCCTTTGACGCTCTAATGATTAACAAGTAGACGAACTTGTCAACAGGAATAAGGGTTTTCCTTAATAATAAAGATAGGATACATTCGATTAGTATCGAAAGTCTCTAATTACGAATATAATAATCTTAACTATATATATTCGTGCGTTTGCACCATTAAATAATGGTTTAAGAAAGTAATATAAATAATTATATTATTTATAAGTTTGAAGCATGACATGGTAATTATTACCACGGTGAAAATAATATACATATATATTATTTTATTTCGTGTCAAGGGTTTAGAAATAATATAAATATATTATTTAAATATGGTGAACATTAAAAACGGTTTATAAAACTAAACCCGAACATTAATATATAAGGAAAAAACAATCATTTGCGGGTTTACACAAATTAAATAATAGGTTAGTGAAATAATATAATTAATATATTATTTTTAATATCGCCAAAATGCTCAAAAATGTATTATAAAATCAATCCCGAGTCTACGTGTGTTTTCCGGTGTTAAAGCACATTCATTTATTATTATAATAACATGGGGTTGGTTTTTATCAAAAAAACAATATGTAAAAATTGGTTCAAGATAAAAATGGGGGCAGAGAAACTCGAACCCGGGTCTCTCCCACATCAGCCATACACCTTAACCAGTCCAGCATGCTTGGGAATCGTTAAGAAGACTCGGATCTATTGCGTTTTAACACTCAGTGTCTGAGTGTTCTTCCCCCATCGCGATCTGAATCAAGAACCATCCCCGAATTCTCTAAATTCGATCGCGATTTGCAACAGGATTGTAAGGGTTTTGATAGATGGTGAAAAGCGAATCTACGGGTATAGTTAATTGTAAAAACATTAGGTCTAAAACGGTTTAATTCCTATTTTGGAAACTGAAACCCTAGATTATGATCTCGAAATTAAATCGGTTGAATTCGATAAGATTAACTTCTGAAATCATAGGGCTTTTATGTATTGATGGGTTGCGAATCTAACCCTGTGGTTTGATTTGATTGAGATCGAGTCGAAGGTTCAATTAAATCCGAAATCACATGAATCCTAGAATCGGTTCATGTTCGATTCGATGATATAAGCCACAATTAACATGGGGCTTTTGATATAAGGATGGAAACAATGCTAAAGGTGTATTCAATTACCAGAAACGATAATGGATTGATAGTGTTCGGCTAGAACACAGTCGCGAGTCCGACGAGTTAGTCTCCGGCGTCTCCTATTTCGTATCCCACCGAATTGAATGGTGAAACAGGTTCAGGAGGGTGAGACTTAGATGTTTAGAGGTTTTGATTTCAACATTGTAATGTCTAATGATCGAATTCGTTGGATTCTTGATGAGTAGTCGACGGTTTCGCCTTCAACGGAATTAATGGGATTAATTCGAGTTAATAGCAATGTTAATGGACCAATGATGGTAGATAATGGTATTAATGTCCATTTCGGTTATGAATTCAAACAAATTTCGGATATATCTCGTGAATTTGGATCAAAGGTTTGCGGGTTTGACTTACAAAAGTCAACAGGGTATGAAACACTTGATTTTTGGCTTTCCTGAGTCAACAGAATTGGAGTTTGGACTAATGTCATAACTTGTCCCTATAGTTTTAGTTCAATTAATGACAGAAACAGTCCCTGGGGTTTAATATTCAGTTAACTGGGTTAGGACTTAACAGGGTTTTTAACGGAATTGTTAACAAAGTTAATTTGAAAAGTCAAATTGTCACATGAGGTCATTCTGCTGATTGAGCCAGACTATTACAAAGAAGCTCAGATCGATGCTCTTAGCAATTTAGAAGAAGGAGAGATCGAGTGTGATGATGAATGGGATATGGAGGATGAAGACGTTATGGTGGAGTTTCCCAAGGGGGACGGTCTAGGAGTTTACGAGATTGAGGATGGAGAGATCGTTGAAGCTCTATCCTTTGAAGTTACTTTCAACACAGTTTCAGTCGAGCCTGAAACTGTTGCTGAGGCTAGTTGTGCAGCAACCTCGACTGAAGCCTCTCCCATCGATCCCGAACCTGTTGATCCTGAAGCATGGAAGAGAAAATATCCTTGCGGATGGTTTACTAAGGATCAAGCTCCTGTCTGGCAAAAGATATCTATCGTAGACAAACACGGAGCTACAGGTATGATCTTGTCTGTTAAGTTTGACGACGACAAGAAGTTGTTCGCCATCAAACGATTTGGTGGGGTTCAATACTTGAAACTGACCAGTGAGGCGTTCAGCTCCCTACCGAAGTACGATCTGGTGAACCTTGCAAATCGTAAGCTGCTGGGTGACACAAGTCATGCAGTTGCAAAGGGTTTGTGGGGAACACTAACGTGAGAGGGGAGATCAGGAAACTTTGATGTTTTCAAGCCTCAAATGCCCAAGAGAGTCCGGGATAAGAGTGTTAAACATCCCTTGACAAACCAGAGTCTAAAAAAACTGGTTTACAAACCAGTGTTGTGTGAAACCAAGATTCCCCTGAGCAAGTTATCTCAGGATATCCTTTGTAACATATGGTACGGGTACGTGGACCCAAAGATGGGCGAGGTGGTGGTGATTGGAAGAGTTAGGTCTGTAAGTGGAAGCTTGGAACCTAAGGAGCTGATCAGGGTTTTTGATGAAATCACTTTCATCAATTTCTTTGTGAAAGACCTGACGGTTCTCAACGAGAAATACTGCATATACACGGACGAGTGGACAAAGCTTCAAGCATCAAGATACGACAAGCTAGTCAAGTTTTGTCTTGACTACATGCTGAAGATGGGAAGCTAGAGCTATAGGAGGTTGAAGACCAAAGACAATCCAAAGCTGTTGAAACACACCACTTTTAAACACAAAACTTTAACGCGCGGAAGTCTTAACCCAGGAAATTATTATTTATTTATTTTTTTTTACCCTCTCGCGTATCGCGAGAAAACAAGCTCCATCCCTCACGTATCGCGAGGGAGTCAAAAACTCAGAAAGTTTCCAGTTTTCAGCAGTTTTCACACTTAACCATTTTTCCAACCTTTTTCACTAATACATCTAAACATAAAATCCAAAACACTTGGGCATTTGAACACACACTTATACCACCAATTTAACACCAAAAACACGATTCCTAGATTCAAAATATACATCCTTTACGGGAAAGTCAATTTACTTCAAAAATATGCACCTAAAACATATACGAGAACCCGCGATCACCTTGGACTTGACTTGGACTACTTCGGAGCTTTTCCTACAACCACATAAACATATCACCATTAGTATTGAGATATATATCATAACAATAAGTAATTTCTACTTATTTCACCCATTCACCCATTTTGACCCGTTTGCGCCCAAAGATGCATTTGGGTGCAAACACTTGCATTACACCTTGCAAGTTCCATTCTTTACTTAACATAACATCTTCACAACATTTAATAGTGCATATCATCTTATCGAATTAGCGACTACGGTTATTTCACCCATTTGACCCGTTAACATTCAAATTGATGTTTGATTGCATACCACTTGTATTTCACCTACAAGTTTTTATTTACTCTTTACATTATCATTTCATTTATGACACAAAGGTCATAACTTTCTTTCCATTCTTCATCTTGGTACATAGACCAAGATCTTACCACATTTACATTATGGTTCTTTGACCATAACCTCCCCTTTTCCATTATGATTCTTTGATCATAACCTCCACATATTAGATATAGTATTATAACCATATTCACATTCATACATACACTTATGCATAATCAATTCATTTCATGGATCATTCATACTATGCACAACATAACACATACATCACATATCACATTACTAAGTAAGTGCAAGGCACTTACCTTGCGGATTTGAAGATCCCGCACCTCCTTCTAGTTTAGCAATTTGATTACCTAAACATATACAACTAGTTCAGTAATCTAAACATACATAAAAATCACTTTAAAACTGAGTTCACAACCCAATTTCCCATTTCCACCCAAAATGACCCGTTTGGGTTATTCCCACATCCAAACACCCCTCTTTAAACCAAGAACTCAACCTCTTGAATTCTCCTTCCAATACCTTAACACTAATTTTTCATCAAATTAGTTCTTTAAGTTAATTTGGGGTTTGTTTATGTGTCTAACATCATAAAAACACCTAATCATCAGTAATTCAACATTCTAGCATTATGATCCAAACACCCCCAATTTTCACCATATGAACCCTAACTTCTCATAATCAAAATTAAAGGGTTCTAGGATGTTAACCATCATTCTTTAACTTTAGTTTAGCTAGATTATCAATAATCTAACACCATTTCATCACATGCATACAAAATTTTGGGTTTCACCCAAAACCCACCAAGAACACATACATGGTGGAATCAAGAGAAAGAGAATCACTTACTTGATGTTATGAAGGTGTTGTGTGAGCCAAAACCTTCACAAAACAAGCCTCAATTGCATGATTTGAGCTTCAAACTTGATTTCTCTTTTTCTCTCTTGATATGAACGACCCCAACAAGACCAAATGCTGAATTTTGACTTTCATATGGTCAAATATGGCAGATTTGCCATATTTACCATTTCAGTCCCTTAACTTCCATTTTACCCATTTCGTTCTATAGTTAGTTAAAACTAACATAATCCCATTACAAACTTGAAACCCACTTGTTTCAACTTATATATAAAATATTATTTCCACCATAATATTAAATATAAATATTTAATTATTTGAAGACGAAACCCGGATTTTGGTTCGTTACAAATCACCTCCCCTTATTTGGGTTTCGTCCCCGAAACCCGACTTCACATAAAAAGGTTCGGGTAGAATTTGAGCATTTCTTCCTCGGTTTCCCAAGTCATTTCCGCCCCCTTTCTATGCTTCCATCGAACCAACACTTGGCTAATCTCTTTATTACGCAACCGCTTCACTTTCCTATCTAAGATTGCCATCGGTTCTTCCACATAGTTCAACTTTTCATCAATTTCTATATCATCCAATGGAACAAAAGTAGATTCATCCGCTAAACATTTTCGCAAATGAGACACATGGAACGTGTTATGAAGTCTACTTAGTCCCTCCGGTAACTCCAATCTATAAGCTACCACACCCACCCTTGCCATCACTTTAAACGGTCCAATGAAACGTGGGCTTAACTTCCCCCGTTTCCTAAACCTTATCACCCCTTTCCAAGGAGAGACTTTCAATAGCACAAAGTCCCCCACTTGAAACTCAATCGCCCGCTTCCTATTATCCGCATAAGATTTTTGGCGATCTTGCGCCGCCTTTAAGCGAGCCTTTATTTGGTCAATACTATCATTCGTTTCCATGACCACTTCCTTGCTGCCAAGTTCCCGTTGACCAATTTCACCCCAGCATACGGGTGTTCTACATTTCCTCCCATACAATGCCTCAAAAGGCGGCATACCAATGCTAGAATGGTAACTATTATTGTATGCAAATTCCGCCAACGGTAAATGGTCGTCCCAACTACCCCCAAAATCCAAAGCACACGCGCGTAACATATCCTCGAGCGTTTGAATCGTACGCTCGCTTTGCCCATCCGTTTGCGGATGATAAGCGGTGCTAAGGTTCAACCTTGTCCCCATATCCTCATGGAATTTCTTCCAAAAACGAGAAGTGAATCTCGTATCCCGGTCCGAAATAATTGACACCGGCACCCCATGGCGTGACACAATTTCTTTCACATAGATTTCCGCTAGTCTATCCGACGAGTACCTTTCCTTTATTGGGAGGAAATGTGCACTCTTTGTCAACCGATCCACTACTACCCATATCGTATCATAACCTTGTCTTTAGTAGTTTAGTGATCAAATCCATGGTTACATTTTCCCACTTCCAAAGCGGTATTTCGAGCGGTTGCAGCTTTCCATACGGCTTTTGATGCTCCGCCTTAACCCTTAAGCATGTGATACACCTCTCCACATACTTAACAATATCACGCCTCATACCCGGCCACCAAAAATGACACCTCAAATCATAAAACATCTTCGTGGCCCCCGGATGGATAGAATATATGGATTTATGCGCCTCGTCAAGAATAGTTGTCAAGACACTTGACAACCTAGGTATCCAAATTCTATCAAAGCATGTCTTCAAACCCATGCTATTTTCACCAAGCTTATCAACATAAGCAATCATCCGTTCTTTCTTCAAGTCACCACCAAGTGCTAACACTTGGGCCTCCCGGATTTCATCAATAAGAGATGATGAAATTGTCATCTTAAATGACTTCACCTTGATAGGTGAATGACTTGACTTTCTACTAAGCGCATCCGCCACAACATTCGCTTTACCCGGATGATAAAGTATCTCACAATCATAATCCTTAACCAATTCAAGCCACCGTCTTTGCCTCATATTGAGGTCCTTTTGGTCAAAGAAATATTTGAGACTTTTGTGATCCGTGTAGATCGTACACTTAGCACCATACAAATAATGCCTCCAAATCTTGAGCGCGAAAACCATGGCTGCAAGCTCTAAATCATGGGTTGGGTAATTCACCTCGTGAGTCTTTAATTGCCTAGATGCATAGGCAATCACTTTCCCCCTTTGCATCAAAACACACCCCAACCCCGAATGCGAGGCATCCGAATAAACAACAAAATCCTCGGTCCCGTCCGGCAAGGATAAAATAGGCGCCTTAGTCAACTTTTCTTTCAAGAGTTGAAAGGCAGATTCTTGCTCGGGACTCCAAACAAACTTTGTCTCCTTACGAGTCAACTTCGTCATCGGCAAAGCAATCTGAGAGAAGTTTTCGATGAACCTCCGATAATAACCCGCTAACCCCAAGAAACTTCTAATCTCCGAAGGCGTCTTCGGTGATGACCATTCTTTAACCGCCATAATCTTGGATGGGTCAACGGTAATTCCTCTTTCATTAATCACATGACCCAAGAATTGGATCTCGCGCAACCAAAATGCGCACTTGGAGAATTTAGCATAAAGCTTCTCCTTTTGCAAGACTTCAAGAATCTCACGCAAATGACAAGCGTGATCACCCTCGCTCCTTGAATAGATGAGAAGATCGTCAATAAACACAATGACCGAACGATCAAGGAACGGTCTACACACCCGGTTCATGAGATCCATGAAAACCGCAGGTGCGTTGGTCAAACCGAAAGGCATAACCGTAAACTCATAGTGACCGTAACGAGTGCGAAAAGCTGTCTTATGAACATCATCTTCCTTCACTTTCAACTGATGATACCCGGACTTCAAGTCAATCTTAGAAAACCATGACGCCCCTTGCAATTGGTCGAAAATATCGTCAATCCTAGGCAATGGGTACCTATTCTTCACTGTCAACTTGTTCAACTCCCGATAATCCATACACATTCTCATGCTCCCATCCTTCTTTTTGACGAAGAGAACGGGCGCACCCCAAGGTGAAACACTTGGGCGTATGAAACCCTTGTCAAGTAACTCTTGTAATTACTCCATGAGTTCTTTCATTTTTGGCGGTGCCAATCTATAAGGCGCTTTAGCTACCGGTTTAGCACCCGGCATCAAGTCAATTCCAAACTCTATCTCCCTATCCGGCGGAATCCCCGGTAATCGTCAGGAAACACATCTACGAATTGGTTCACGACCGGTACATCATGAATCTCCTTTACTCTTTCATTCACATCCGCGACACAAGCCATGAACGCCTTGCACCCACGCGCCATGTACTTGGTCGCCTTCACATAAGTGCACAACCTTACTTTACCCTTTTTATCACCTTCTATGTAGATGGACTCTCCCGATGGGGAAACAAGTTGGATCGCCTTCGGTCCACATAAAATACTCGCCTTATTCTTTGACAACCAATCCATCCCCACAATAACATCAAAATCTCCCATAGCCATAGGAATCAAATCAATAAAGAAAGTTTCGCCCCCCGCTCTCAACTTACAATCTCTAAAAATGTCAAAGACAAGGAAACTCTTATCATTAGCCGCTTCGATTTCTAAGGGTTCATCTAACTTGCTACTTACAAAAGAGGAATGCTTACAAATTTTCAAGGAAACAAAAGAACGGCTAGCCCCCGAATCAAATAGAACTAGTGCAGGTAATGAGTTAATCTTGAATGTACCTGACACCACCTCCGAGTTGTTCTTTGCCTCTTCCGTCGAAATGTGGAAGGCTCTTCCTTTTGGCTTTGGCGTCTCCAATTTCTTTCCACTTCCACCTTGCTTTAACTCGGGACAATCCGCCCTATTGTGCCCGGGTTTATAACAATTGTAGCATATATGCACTTGGCTTGAACACTAATGAGCAAAATGCCCCGGTTTTCCACATTTATAGCAGTTTTGAGATCCCTTCCGGCACTCCCCAATGTGCTCCTTTCCACAAATTTTGCACCCCCGCGACGAAGGCTTGATGAACTGCTTCTTACTAGGGCTCCCGCCCTTTATCTTACTCACCACTTGATCCACTATTTCACGTTTCCTCTTTTCTCCCCTAGCTTCTTGCCTCCTCAACTCCACCTCTCTTTCCCGACACCTGTTTATTAAGTCTACAAGTGTGGTAAATGAGGATGGAGATATGCTATCCTTGAACTCCACCGTCAGCATAGCATAGAACCTGTCAATCTTGGCTTTCTCGGTCGACACCACATCTGGACAGAACTTGGCCCGATCGAAGAAAGTCCCAGCTAATTCATTAATAGTCTCTGTCGTCTGCCTCATGAGGAGAAACTCCTCGGTCATCCTGTCAATAGAGGCCTGTGGGCAATGGTACTTTAGGAATGCCGCTTTAAACTCCTCCCATGACATGGAGGTCACCCCTCTTTCACCCCTCTCCTTTCGGAGATTTAGCAGCCACTCCTTAGCCCGCCCAGTCAATAGTGGCACGCTAAACATCACTCTATCCTCGGGCTTACACCTTGTCGTCTCAAAATTTGACTCCATGTCTACCACCCACCTGTGGCTCAGAATCGGGTCCACTTGCCCGTTATATTCCTTGGGCTTGATCACCATGAAATCCTTCAGTGTACAACCCCGAGGTTCCTTATCTTTCTCTTTCATGATCTCCTCGAGAGAGAGTTTAATAGTCCCCCTCATTTCTTCCATCAACAGATTTGTGGCTTGCTCAAAGGCCTTGGCCACCTCCTCTTTTATCAACTCTTGGATCCGTGGATCCAACGGTTCCCGATTGCTCGATTCTTCTGCCATCTCTTAACTGGGAATTAGAAACAAACACCTTAACAGCCTTATACTATCAATACCTTAAATACTTATCACACTTACACCCCTATATGTATTAAGTATATGTATACTTATCTACTTATATACATACATATATAATCACCTTCACCTAATCCTTGTGAATGTTCATTGTCATATGGTTATTATAAAGACCCTTGCACATCTCGTCATATTAATCATATTGGCCAGACATGATTAATAACGCGCTATGCCCAATTGCAATTATCATATTCATATAACAAATCACAAGACAAGTTTCGGCACACATAACACTTTACCAATCATTCATACATATACATAAACGCCATATGGAATTATCATTAATCATAACATTACTAACCTTTCATTTCCGAAAGCTCCGAGTCTTAGTCAAGTCCTTCTTGGATTCTCGTATCATCCCCCCCCCCATATCAAGAGCATCCGGTTTGAGTTTGGTGCCACCCACACCAAATCCATCAAACCATTGCTCTGATACCAAGTTTAAACACACCACTTTTAAACACAAAACTTTAAACGCGCGGAAGTTTTAACCCAGGAAATTTTATTTTTTTTTACCTTCTCGCGTATCGCGAGAAAACAAGCTTCCTCCCTCGCGTATCGCGAGGGAGTCAAAAACTCAGAAAGTTTCCAGTTTTCAGCAGTTTTCACACTTAACCATTTTTCCAACTATTTTCACTAATACATCTAAACATAAAATCCAAAACACTTGGGCATTTGAACACACACTTATACCACCAATTTAACACCAAAAACACGATTCCTAGATTCAAAATATACATCCTTTACGGGAAAGTCAATTTACTTCAAAAATATGCACCTAAAACATATACGAGAACCCGCGATCACCTTGGACTTGACTTGGACTACTTCGGAGCTTTTCCTACAACCACATAAACATATCACCATTAGTATTGAGATATATATCATAACAATAAGTAATTTTCTACTTATTTCACCCATTCACCCATTTTGACCCGTTTGCGCCCAAAGATGCATTTGGGTGCAAACACTTGCATTACACCTTGCAAGTTCCATTCTTTACTTAACATAACATCTTCACAACATTTAATAGTGCATATCATCTTATCGAATTAGCGACTACGGTTATTTCACCCATTTGACCCGTTAACATTCAAATTGATGTTTGATTGCATACCACTTGTATTTCACCTACAAGTTTTTATTTACTCTTTACATTATCATTTCATTTATGACACAAAGGTCATAACTTTCTTTCCATTCTTCATCTTGGTACATAGACCAAGATCTTACCACATTTCCATTATGGTTCTTTGACCATAACCTCCCCTTTTCCATTATGATTCTTTGATCATAACCTCCACATATTAGATATAGTATTATAACCATATTCACATTCATACATACACTTATGCATAATCAATTCATTTCATGGATCATTCATACTATGCACAACATAACACATACATCACATATCACATTACTAAGTAAGTGCAAGGCACTTACCTTGCGGATTTGAAGATCCCGCACCTCCTTCTAGTTTAGCAATTTGATTACCTAAACATATACAACTAGTTCAGTAATCTAAACATACATAAAAATCACTTTAAAACTGAGTTCACAACCCAATTTCCCATTTCCACCCAAAATGACCCGTTTGGGTTATTCCCACATCCAAACACCCCTCTTTAAACCAAGAACTCAACCTCTTGAATTCTCCTTCCAATACCTTAACACTAATTTTTCATCAAATTAGTTCTTTAAGTTAATTTGGGGTTTGTTTATGTGTCTAACATCATAAAAACACCTAATCATCAGTAATTCAACATTCTAGCATTATGATCCAAACACCCCCAATTTTCACCATATGAACCCTAACTTCTCATAATCAAAATTAAAGGGTTCTAGGATGTTAACCATCATTCTTTAACTTTAGTTTAGCTAGATTATCAATAATCTAACACCATTTCATCACATGCATACAAAATTTTGGGTTTCACCCAAAACCCACCAAGAACACATACATGGTGGAATCAAGAGGAAGAGAATCACTTACTTGATGTTATGAAGGTGTTGTGTGAGCCAAAACCTTCACAAAACAAGCCTCAATTGCATGATTTGAGCTTCAAACTTGATTTCTCTTTTTCTCTCTTGATATGAACGACCCCAACAAGACCAAATGCTGAATTTTGACTTTCATATGGTCAAATATGGCAGATTTGCCATATTTACCATTTCAGTCCCTTAACTTCCATTTTACCCATTTCGTTCTATAGTTAGTTAAAACTAACATAATCCCATTACACACTTGAAACCCACTTGTTTCAACTTATATATAAAATATTATTTCCACCATAATATTAAATATAAATATTTAATTATTTGAAGACGAAACCCGGATTTTGGCTCGTTACAGCTGTTGTCAAGGGGGAGTTTGTTGGAGCACGTTTGTGTGACAGATACTCTGGATATTGTCTTATGCTTTTGTATCTTTACTTTCTGTATTTGTACTTGTATTTTGTACCTGTATGTATTTGTTTATCGAGTTGTAAGCATGTATGTAGGTACTTGTACTTAGTTGACTTTGTCTAAGTGTTGTGCGCACTTAGTAAGTGCGCAGGTGTTATAACTTGCGTACTTAACAAGTACGCAAGAACAATTGTCTGCGTACTTGTTAAGTACGTAGGAACAAAGTCATGCGCACTTGCAAAGTACGCAGGCATCAGGTCTAGTATATATAGCTGGTTGTGACAGAAGTGATGTACGCACTCATTATCATCTGTAACCGGCTGTGTTTATCAATAGATGAAGTTTGAAGTATCTCTTTGTTTTGTTGTAGGTTTACTTTGTGTTGTCTGATACTCCAATTAGTCACGAGCATTCCGCACCTGGTCCGACTAGTCACACACTCACACGTAATGATCCAAGACACCTAGGGGACCTATAAGTGGTATCAGAGCCTCGGTGTTCCTTGATTTGTGTTCCAGTTTTAGATTTTTGGTTTTTTGGAGCAGATCTGAGTTCATACGAGTTCTTACTTTTTCTGTCAAAAATCCTTAAATTTGAGTTTGTTATCACTGCATTTGGTGTTTGGAAGGCTACGGGTTTGTTAGATGATGATTTTTAAGCTTCTGGAAGCATCAATTTCTCAGATCCATCACTTTTCGAGCATTCTCCGCAAGATCCGTCAAGAACACCGGTGTACTTAATAAGTACGCAGAATCACCTTTTCCGCGTACTTACTAAGTATGCATGGGTTAGCCCTGCGTACTTACTAATTACGCATGGGAAGTTACCTGCGTACTTAGCTTTGCGTATTTACTAAATACGCATGAACACCCTTCATGTGCGTATTTACTAAGTACGCATGAACTAGCATCTGGGATTAAAAAAAAAGAGGTAGCTCTTGATTTCGAGTGTTGTGAGTGTGTTAGGAGCATTTTCGACACAATCTACAACCTTTTTACAAGGAAAAGTGACCCATTTTGGTGATTTTTGTGATAAAATAGTGGTAGCTCTTGAGCGCTATTTTAGAAGCAAAAATCCTTCAAAATCCGACCTTTTTGTTGTTTGTTTGAGTGTTTTGATCATCAAGGGTTTGTTAGAAACTAGTTTCTAACTTTTGGGTTGATCAATTTGTTCAAAACTTCAATTTTGAAGGTTTAACCATTTTTGTTGACCGGAAAAAGTTGGTGGAGCAGGTGGATAAAGCATTCTGTGTACTTACCTTATTTGGCAAAAAGGACAGTCTTCCTGCGTACTTGTTAAGTACGCAAGACCATTCTTGATGTGTACTTATATTTCTTCTTGCGCACTTATCATCTACTCCTGCGTACTTACTAAGTACGCAGGAGCAAATCTTAAGTGCGCAAGACCAATCTCGTAAGTGCGCAAGGCCATTTCTTAAGTGCGCAAGTTGTGCTGATTTTTCTGATTTTTGACTAAGTGTTTCACTATGGCAAATCTTCAGAACCTCAGTAGCCTGTTTAACTATGACAATGAGATATGGACTCCTCAGAAACCACAAAAGCTGCTTAATGTAAATGACTATTCGAATTGGAAAGCACGGTGGATTTCTTGAAGAGGCTGTTCCCAAGCCTATCTCCAAGCTCGACGAAGAAGAAAAGAAAGTGTATGACTGTGAAAGAAGGCTCATGGTTCTATTACTATGGCATTGTCTAAAGATCTTTTTCGTAGCTTCAAAGGGTATGATAACTTTAAAGATCTATGGAAGGCCCTTCAGAAGAGGTTTGAGGGGAACAGTGATGTCAAGAAGAGCAAAAGATAACTGTTGAGGAAGTAGTATGAGTGCTTCAGGTATATGGAGAATGAATCTATAGATGAACTTATCTCAAGATTCTATCATTTGCAGACTGAGTTGAAGTCTTATGAACTCAAGTATCCCGATGATGAGTTGGTTGAAAAATTTCTCGATGCCTTACCACCTAAGTTTGATATGTATACTACTATATTGAGAGAAAACCCGAAATTCTATGAGATAACTGTTGAGGAAGCGATAGGCAAGGTTCAGGCACATGATATGAACCTAAGAAAGAAGGAAAGTTCCGGACGACCCCAAATTCAAGATCCCTCTATGTAGTTTGGCATAAATTTTACTGCAAAATCGTCTGGTACTTTAATTTCCTTATTCCTTGGGAGTCCTCAGGAAGAGGAAAACACAAATGGTGGTGGTAATCACACTTGTTTTACTGCATCAGGATCCAGTCAACACCATCACAACCAATACTTCTCAAGAAACACTACCTCTTGTCATGTATGCTTGCCTATGAGAAATTCATTGGTGGGAAGCTAACGGATCCTGAGACCATTGAGGAAGACTTCAGTCAGGTGTATCCAGATGACATGGAGGACATGGATATTCAGTGGAATATGGCCATGATCTTGAGAAGGGCTAAGCGTTTCCTGAACAGAACTAGCAGGAAATTTATTGGTGGCCACTCAAATGCCAAAGTGGGATTTGATAAATACAAGGCCAAGTGCTACAAATGTAATAACTTTGGAAATTTCGCAAGGGAATGTCAAAAGGACAAAGCACCAGCTAGGGTTTCACCTAAGGCCAAAACTTATTTTTGCAGTCAGGCTGTGCCTATCAGCTACTTATCAACATGTTGCTACAAAGACTTCATCAAATTTCTCAGAAATTTGATGTGGTTTCCGGCTCCAGGCACGTAGGGTTGGAGTGTAACTCCTCAAAGTAGAAAGATAATCTAGTGATGTTATTCTACCTGAAACATAAAGATAAACATAAAAACGAACAAGGAAAAAAAAAGATAGTAGTTAAGCTACTAAGTTCCTAGTATCGAGAAGGCATACCTGGGCTGAAATAATTAGAAACTTAAATTTAGAGAAACCAAACCTGAGGTCTATGCTTTCTGTCGTATGCACCAACTTCTCAATTTATTTATGATCACCGGGTTGCCTCCCAGAAGCGCTACATTTATTTAAGGGTCTTTAGCCCGACCCGTATGTGTTGCATCAGTCTTTCTTCAGGTGGGGGAAAACGATCTCTCCCGTGTCTCCCATTTCTTAATTCAGCTTTGGTAGTTTATCAAAGTACTCATCGATCCAATTAGTGTTATCAAGATCCTTGGTAAGGTCAATTGTCTTGGGATCTGGTGTCTTTGGTTTGGTAAGAGCTGGTGCTTTTCCCTTTTTAAAATCCCTTGCTTTCTGTAGTTGGTAGTCCAGATTGGAGTCGATAAATTGAGAAATCTCAAGAGGGTCACTTGGCATACATTCATATCCTCCGATGTTGTATGTTATTGATTGTTTTCCGATACGGAGTGTTAAAATACCTTCATTCATGTCAATGACGTCTCTTGCGGTGGCTAAGAATGGACGACCCAAGATTAATGGTACGGAGAAGTCTTGTCCCATTTATAAAACCATGAAGTCGGCACGGAAGACAAACTTGCCAACTTTTACCAACAAGTTCTCAATGACTCCGATAGGTGTTTTAACCGATCCATCTGCGAGTTCAATAGTTGCATTAACCGGTCGCGATTGCCCGATGTTAAGTTTTTAAAACATAGTGGAGGGCATAACATTTACGCTTGCTCCTAGATCAGCAATTGTGTAAGTGATAGGTAGTGGCCCTATAGAACATGGTAGGGAAAGTTTCCCAGGATCTGAGAGTTTCTTTGGGAGATTCCTTTCTATAAGAGCAACACAGTAATTTGTTCTCTTTATCGCTTCTTCCATATTTCTCTTGTTTGTGAGGAAATCCTTCAAGAAACGTCCATACTTTGACATTTGTTGTATAATATCCAAGAAGGGAAATGTTGACATGGATTTGGCTCACGAGTTCTATGAATTTGATATATTGCTAATTAGTTTTCTGCTTCATTAACCTTTATGGATATGGTATGTGAGAATTAAACGATCTTTTTGGTGGAATTTTTTAAGGGAGGTCCGCCGTAGGAGGTTGAATTACACTAGGCTGTGCTTTCTGAGTGGATGAACTTGCGGGTTACGGATGGAGCGGTACTCCGGTGAATATCTCTCTCCTAGGTGATTGGACTTCTTCTCCTTGCATTGGTGGTTCTGGGTAGACCTTGCTATTCCTTAGAGTAATATCACTTATGTTGGCCTTTGGATTAGTCTCAGTGTTACTCGGGAGACATCCTGGTTGCCTTTTGGACAAAAGTTTTGCTATTTTTCCTAGTTGTGTCTCAATGGATTGAAGGGTAGCTTTCTGCGTCTTTAACTCAGCTTCATGTAGACTAAACCTTTCGTCGTATTTCTTGTGACGAGAATCTGCTAGGAGGGCTTGACTTTCAGTAGTGGAGATTAGCTTAGTTACTGTGTCTTCTAGGCTCTTCCCGTTACCCATCTTGTTTGTTCCTTGGAATTGTTGAAGAGGTTGAAAGTTCTGAGGTTGTCTTAGTTGAAACTGTTGTTGTTGCCTAAAACCAGATTGTCCTTGGTTGTTATTATCTTTCCAGCTAAAGTTTGGATGATTCCTCCATCCAGGGTTGTAGTTGTTGCTATAGGGGTTGTTTTGAGGCTGATTTGTTCCAACAAAGTCAACTTGTTCGACGTCGGCTGTGATGCTCTTCACTTCTTCCATTGTTTTAGGTGTTGCTTCGCCCTTACTAATTTGGTTTAGTCTTGTGGCAAGGGCGTTTACTTGAGCGAAAAATGATGTGACAGCGTCGACGGCGTGAATTCCTTGCCTTGTTCCCCTATTTGTCCTTGTGTTGAACCATTAATAACTATTCATAGCTATCTCTTCAATTAGGTTGTATGCCTCTTGTGGTCTTTTGTTTCCAAAGATGCCACCCACAGTAGCGTCAAGTGTCTGAAGGGCTTGATTATGCAACCCATTGCAGAAGGATGATACCTGCAGTCAAACCTCTAACCAATGGTGAGGACATTTCCTTAGCATCTCCTTGAAGCGTTCCCATTCCTCATATAGTAAATCACCATCGTCTTGAGTGAAAGTGGTGATATCATTTCTTAACTTAGCGGTCTTGGCCGGTGGAAAATACTTTGATAAGAACTTCTAGGCGTGATCGTCCCAAGTAGTGATTAACCCGGTAGGAAGAGAATTCAACAATGCCTTAGCTTGTTCCCTTAAGGAAAAAGGGAACATACGTAGGCGAATAGTGTCATTCGACACTCCGTTTATTTTGAAGGTATCACAAATCTCGAGGAAATTTACGATGGGTGCATGTGGATCCTCATCGAGTAATACGTTAAAATTGCATGATGACTAGATCATGTGGATGACATGAGACTTAATCTCTAAGTTGTCAGCACCAACGGTCGGTCTTTTGATGCTAGACCCTAAAGCGTTTAGTGACGGTTCTGCAAATTCGGCGATAGTGCGGTTTTCAACTGCCATTTTTCTAGCACGGTTTTCTCGAACTCGGCGGTGAAAGAATCTTCCGGGTTCTGCTAAAGGTTGATATAAACCAGTACTAGAACTTTGGATCATACACTACCTACAACAAAGCGTGAAAGAAAAACAAATGGAGAATAAAAGGCAAATCCGTTAACTTGATTTTTTATTGAAATCACCGTATCCCCGGTAACGACGCCAAAAACTTGATGTCGTGTGATAAGTATATAAAAATATAATAAATATATTTTTAAGACGATTTCACTAGATCATGTTTTAAATTTATAAAATGATAATTACGTTAACTTAAAACACACACAATAGACAAGTACACCTATCGCAGCGTAATATAGTTTAGGTAAGAACCAAGTATCGAACCAATGGACACGGTCGAGTTCCAATACTCAACTTTTGTTATCGTTTAGCCGGATTAATTAGTGAGTGGGTTTTGTGTGCTTGAGAGGCAGAAAAGTAAATGACTAATAAAGTAAATAGCATAAAAGTAAAAACATGCGTGAAGTGTGTAATAGAAATGTAAATAGCAGAATAGTAAATAGCAGAAAAATAAATAAGGCTGATGATTACGGAATGTATTGCCTCGGGAATCGAATCAGCTTGGTACGTGATAATGTTAAGTTAACTAATTCAGTGGTATGACTACTACAAACTTGTGACCCGGGTCACCGCTAGAGCCTCGTTCTTACTACATTTGATTTGCAAATTATATTCTTTAAAAAGTGGTAGTGCCTCCCGTTAGGGACAACAATTACCCTCAACCCATCGAATGGTCATCTCCGGGTTGGTTTAAGACATCAGACTCAAAATGCTTTATAATAAAGTTAAATAGGTGGTTATATTTTGCTCACCGGGAGGCGGTGTAATAATGGGACCAAGTATAAAGACGTACCGTTCCCAACATGAGTTCACCAATTGTGGTTCGCATAATAATCTCGTATAAAGACGTACGATCTGAGAAGTATAGACCAAGCCTTGGCTTATCAATCTCTGCTCGTATAAAGATGTACGAGTTTCAAATGATGTTTAATTAAAAAGGGTTTTACAATCTTTCTCTTTAAAATCAAGACACTCACAAATATAAAGACGAATTTAGACAATAATAAAATCCCATCAAAAGATGGTTTTTGAGAACGAATTAGTTAAAGACATAAACATACCACTTCATTAATAAGTTAAACATTAACATGCACCAAACATCATCTTCACCATAGCAATACAAAGACGTTTTAGCCACAAATGGCCATAACGACTAGCGTAATGATGAGTTTTATAGGCTCCCCTATTGTGGAATAGGTGGAAGAGCCCCTCTACTCGCTACTCTCTACTCTAGCCATGAGAATGCTATCTTCTTGAGTGTTCTTTAGGTATTGATTGGTGTGTGAAATGAAGAACTCAAGCCTCATATTTATAAGCCTCAAAATGTGCAATGCACGGCCGTGCAATGGGTTGAACGGTTGTACAAAGACCCAGAGAATCAAACAGGGTATAGAGGACACGGTACCGGGCCGTGGGGAAGAAGACAGAGCAATGCACGACCGTGCATTGGGATGCACGACCGTGCATCGCCCTGTTTCCTCCCAGTTTTGTCTTTTAGCTGCTTGGTTGACTTTCGTTGACCAATTTTGAATTTTTGGGGGTTAATGCTCGGGAATGAATCTTCTAGATGCTTGAATTCTTGGTGTTTTTGATAGATTTTAGCTTGATTTATATTTTTAACCCTGAATAACCTGTAATTACAAAATATAAGTATTTTAAGCATAAGTTGCAAGGTTATTATTCAATTAGTACCATAATGTGGGATTATTATGTATGTAAAATATGTATAAATGATGGCACATCATAACACCCCACACTTAAATTTTGCTTATCCTCAATCAAACTCATGCATGATCACACCCATAACTAAAAACTTTACAAGGGTAATGGAATTTCAACGAGTGTTGTAACTTCGGGATAACTCTTGAGTTGCTTATTCTATTTTTTGTATTTTTCTGTTTTAAGGTGTTGGAATCCATGACAAGCCTACTAGAAATTTGATTATGCAATAAATCCTCACTACTCACAATGCTCACTCAACTCTAGGGTTATATATATGGATAATGTAAGTGAAGTGGAACACTCGAGTTCGAATTGAATTATGCAGTGGTCATAAGCTTGTATGCAAATCAAGTATCCACCAACTAACTAAGTAGTATGCATGAGTCAAGAGGACTTTAAAGGGTTGTAACGTGGCTAAGGTAAAACTAAGGGTGAAAATAAAAATTCTTTTTGGATTTTTAAGGATTTTTATGGGGTTTGAAGGGTTGCAGCTATCGCGAAACACTCAGCTACGGCCTCATGACTTAAAATGGAAAATGCTAAAAGGTTCCCTCTATAGTACTCAGATTATGAGGGTATAACTAATCTGAGGGCTCGTTTATGGTCAGATTGCCAAGACCAAGATCTCTCATCAAGTTTAACTCGTTCCTTATTGCGTAATACAAATTGCTGCCTTTTCGTACGGTTCCTTTGGCTAGCCGCCTAACAGCACCTACTTCGATTAGGTATGTATATTCACTTTGGGCTCGAGTTTGATTCTTGCTACACTTTCCATCGTGGCTCCAGTTACCACATTTTCTACATCTTCCGTATCTTTTGGCTCTTCTTTTGGCGGCACTTTTTGACAAGCCGCTGAATGGTGGCAATTGTTCTTCCTTACGCCACCATTTTATTACATCACTGGTTGCTTGAAAGATCTTTTCTCGAAGTTCGGTTGGTAATTCAGGCTTTGCGAAATGAAGGCAGGAAAGAAAATTGAAATCAAAGGAATGCATGTCCAGTTCTTTAAGGTCTCCCGGTAAAAGATCAACTTTTTTTTAAAACAAGACATAAACAAGACAACTTTTTCAATAGTCCTTCTTCCTCAATTTCCTTGAAATAATATTTCTGTAAATTTCCTGCAGATAGTTTGGATTTTTCCTAATTCATCCATCATTTGTATATTCCAATTCTTCTTAGTAGGGCAGATTCTTTCCAAAATTGTCCCGATGATAATGATCTTGAAATGATAATATAGGATAATTTCCCCATTTTTAAGACAGTCAGCCAATAACCAGTGTTTAAGAAAAGCTGGTTGGGTGATAAGTATGTGTTTTTAGAAAGGAAAAGGCTAAGGCTCATCGGGCTATCTAGGCGGATAATATTTTTGTGATTTTTTGTAATAAAGTCCTAGGTGTCTCAATCATTTTCATACTTCCACTAGTTCATGGTCTTGATATGTATAAGTCATACAAGTTCTAATTATACATAGAATTCAATCGAATAAACACTCAATATACCAAACGAAAGAGCATGCAAAAATAATGATAATAATACTCGTGAAAAGGCTTAGATTATTCTCACATGGAAACGGATGGAATAGGGTTTAGTGATTTGTTATGCATAATCTTCGTTTGTTTCTACTTGTCATGTCTTCATTTTATTTAATCTCCAAGAGGTTTTGATTTAAAAAGGGTTTAAATTTTTTAATTTTTTTTTATTTTATAAAAGGTAGATTTTTGTAATGTTTTAGTCAAATGGGTAGAAAATCACAAGTTAAATTTTACTACTTTGAGGTTAACAGTCCTGAATCTCTAATTCTCCACCCACACTTAAAATTGTGCATTACCCTCAATATACAAATGCATGTAATGGAATGCTATGTAGGAATTAAAATGCATGGAGTTTTAAGGGAAAAGAAACTGGTACTCCCTCGGTCAATTCGGTGTATAACCTAAGGCCAAAACTTATTTTTGTTGTCAAGCTGTGCCTATCAGCTACTTGTCAACATGTTGCTACAAAGACTTCATCGAATTTCTCAGAAATTTGATGTGGTTTTCGGCTCCAGGCTCGTAGAGTTGGAGTGTAACACCTCAAAGTAGAGAGATGATCTGGTGATGTTATTCAACATAAAGAAAAACATAAAAACAAACAAGGAAAAAGAAAATATAGTAGTTAAGCTACTAAGGTCCTAGTATCAAGAAGGCATACCTAGGCTGAAGTAATTAGAAACTTAAATTTAGAGAAACCAAACCTGAGGTCCATGCTTTCTGCCATATGCACCAACTTCTCAATTTATTTATGATCACCGGGTTGCCTCCCGGAAAAGCTGCATTTATTTAAGGGGTCTTTAGCCCGACCCGTACGTGTTGCATCAGTCTTTCTTCAGGTGGGGGAAAATGACCTCTCCCGTGTCTCCCATTTCTTCATTCAGTTTTGGTAGTTTATCAAAGTACTCATCGATCCAATTAGAGTTATCAAGATCCTTGGTAAGGTCAATTGTCTTGGGATATGGTGTCTTTGGTTTGGTAAGATCTGGTGCTTTTCCCTTTTTCAAATCCCTTGCTTTCTTTAGTTGGTAGTCCAGATTGGTGTCGATAAATTGAGAAATCTCAAGAGGGTCACTTGACATACATTCATATCCTCCGATGTTGTATGTTATTGATTGTTTTCCGATACAGAGTGTTAAAATACCTTCATTCATGTCAATGACGTCTCTTGCGGTGGCTAAGAATGGACAACCCAAGATTAATGGTACGGAGAAGTCTTGTCCCATTTATAAAACCATGAAGTCGGCACGGAAGACAAACTTGCCAACTTTTACCAACAAGTTCTCAATGAATCCAATAGGTGTTTTAACTGATCCATCTGTGAGTTCAATAGTTGCATTAACTGGGCGCAGTTGCCCGATGTTAAGTTTTTGAAACATAGTGGAGGGCTTAACATTTACGCTTGCTCCTAGATCAGCAAGTGCGTAAGTGATAGGTGGTGGCCCTATAGAACATGGTAGGGAAAGTTTCCCAGGATCTGAGAGTTTCTTTGGGAGATCCTTTCTATAAGAGCAACACAGTAATTTGTTCTCTTTATCGCTTCTTCCATATTTCTCTTGTTTGTGAGGAAATCCTTCAAGAAACGTCCATACTTTGGCATTTGTTGTATAATATCCAAGAAGGGAAATGTTGACATGGATTTGGCTCACGAGTTCTATGAATTTGATATATTGCTAATTAGTTTTCTGCTTCATTAACCTTTGTGGATATGGTATGTGAGAATTAAACGTTCTTTTGGTAGAATTTTTGGAGGGAGGTCCGCCGTAGGAGGTTGAATTACACTAGGCTGTGCTTTCTGAGTGGATGAACTTGCGGGTTGCGGATGCGGTACTCCGGTGAATATCTCTCTCCTAGGTGATTGGACTTCTTCTCCTTGCATTGGTGGTTCTGGATAGACCTTGCTATTCCTTAGAGTAATATCACTTACGTTGGCCTTTGGATTATTCTCAGTGTTACCCGGGAGACATCCTGGTTGCCTTTTGGACAAAAGTTTTGCTATTTGTCCTAGTTGTGTCTCAATGGATTGAAGGGTAGCTTTCTGCGTCTTTAACTCAGCTTCATGTAGACTAAACCTTTCTTCGTATTTCTTGTGATGAGAATCTGCTAGGAGGGCTTGACTTTCAGTAGTGGAGATTAGCTTAGTTACTGCGTCTTCTAGGCTCTTCCCGTTACCCATCTTGTTTGTTCCTTGGAATTGTTGACGAGGTTGAAAGTTCTGAGGTTGAAAGTTCTGAGGTTGTCTTAGTTGAAACAGTTGTTGTTGCCTAAAACTAGATTGTCCTTGGTTGTTATTATCTTTCCAGCTAAAGTTTGGATGATTCCTCCATCCAGGGTTGTAGGTGTTGCTATAGGGGTTGTTTTGAGGCTAATTTGTTTCGACAAAGTCAAATTGTTCGACGTCGGTTGTGATGCTCTTCACTTCTTCCATTGTTTTAGGTGTTGCTTCGCCCTTACTAATTTTGTTTAGTCTTGTGGCAAGGGCGTTTACTTGAGCGGAAAATGATGTGACAGCGTCGACGGAGTGAACTCCTTGCCTTGTTCTCCTACCAGTCCTTGGGTTGTACCATTGATAGTTGTTCATAGCTATCTCTTCAATTAGGTAGTATGCCTCTTGTTGCCCTTTGTTTCCAAAGATGCCACCCACAGTAGCGTCAAGGGTCTGACGGGCTTTATTGTGCAACCCATTGTAGAAGGATGATACCTGCAGCCAAACCTCTAACCCATGGCGAGGACATTTCCTTAGCACGTCCTTGAAGCGTTCCCACGCCTCATATAGTGATTCACCATCATCTTGAGTGAAAGTGGTGATCTCATTTCTTAACCTAACAGTCTTGGCCGGTGGAAAATACTTTGAAAAGAACTTCTGGGCGAGATCGTCCCAAGTAGTGATTGACCCGGTAGGAAGAGAATTCAACCATGCCTTAGCTCGTTCCCTTAAGGAAAAAGGGAACATACGGAGGCAAATAGGGTCATTCGACACTCCGTTTAGTTTGAAGGTTTCATAAATCTCGAGGAAATTTGCGATGTGGGCATGTGGATCCTCATCGGGTAATCCGTTAAAAGTGCATGATGACTGGATCATGTGGATGACATGAGACTTAATCTCGAAGTTGTTAGCATCAATGATCGGTCTTGTGATGCTAGATCCTAAAGCGTCTAGTGACAGTCTTGCAAATTCGACGATTTTAAGGCCCTTTCCCGGGTAACCTCACTTGTTGGATTTACTCATAAACATAGTCATAAATACTGAACTTAAATTTAAAACATTCGAATTCAATCATTACATAACGTAACATAACATGACATAACAGCGGAAGTCTTAACAATTAAAAACATAACGTTGTCTTAACATATATAAAAGTGGGATGTCAGTCTTGTGCCGGGTAACCTTCACGCCATCGCACGACCCTTCCTTCCTTTACCTGAAATGTATACTAAAAGTCAGCTAACGCTGGTGAGTTCTAGTTTAGAGACAATCATACATAGCATTTATCTTATCATGAGTATTATATGTATATATATATAATATACGTAATATTCGTGCTTTTACATATTCTTTGCTTTACTGTTCTGACATAACATTCATACTGAGTATATACATACGTACATACATACTTACTTGGGGAGAACATTCATTGGCCATATACATAGGGCTGATCAACCCGTCATACTAGTCGCGAATGTCACAAAGACAACGCAGTGAGAACTACCGCCGTAGCCCTTTTCATAAACCGTCCGACTCTAGAAAACCGTCCATCGAAACATAAATCCGTCCGGCAACCTTTGTCCGTCCGCTCTTAAACCGTCCTACCGCCGTAGTCCGTCATTCGCCCGTCTACCCTAGGGCATCCGTTTCCCACGTGGCTATTATATATGCAATCGTTCTACATGTAATAAGGCATTTGCTTCGACCGTCCATGAGTGCCTTTTATACGTCCTAGCTTGCGAAGGAACGTTTTTGTCCCGGTTGCAAAATAGTCACGTGGTCGTCCGTCTACCGAAGTAGCCGTTGTCATAGAAGTGTTCATAACATTTACATACATTCATAACATGCAATATATATAATATAAAGCAAGATTTCATTCATTTACGTTATGTCCTTCTTTTATTCATTCTTTATAATCATATGTTTCATTCTTTGTTCATAATTCATTTTCATATATAAGTATATATATATATATATATATATATATATTTGTATACGTATGATCACATTGACATTCATAGCATTTATTCATTTAGTGTATACACTTCAGCCCCAAAACATTTAAAATGATTTGCACATAACATAGAAGGGGGCACATAGAACTCACCTGATAAGCTAGTCTTGGTTGTCCTAAACAAAAGGTCCAACAACGTCACATACGATCTGAATTAGGTAGTTAAATACACATCAGACCCAATCCCGACTCTAACGGTTTAATCATACCAATTAGGCGATCATACTGACTTCACTATCTAGCTGATGCCTGCGCACTTAGCGAGTGCGCAGAACATTCTTCTTGCATATTTGATAAGCACGCAGGATCTTCCTCCTGCGTACTTGATAAGTATGCAGGATCTTCCTCATGCGTACTTGATACGTACGCAGGACATCCTTCTTGCGTACTTGATAAGTACGCAAGACCTGTTTCCTGAACAAGTCTGAAATTCTTGGATGCTAACCCGATCATGCCAATCTTATAATTTTCTTTGATCAAAATGTGCGGTTTTCATTCTAGATGCTAGTTCTAAGCTTATTTTCAATTTTCATCCATAAAACGTCTCCTATTTAGCTAAAACCCAAAAAACCCCAAAACGAACAAAAACTCAGTTTAGGGTCGAATCGTTACCTGGATTGGAATTCTGATTCGGAGGTTTTGCTCACGAGCTCAGTAGAAACGTGCTCCTTCAATTTCGGGTCGATCCGCCAACTTTCTCTCTCTAGACCCGAGCTCTCCTTTCTCTCTCTAGATTGCAAGTTGTGGTAGAAATGAGAGTCTAAGGCTGTCTTGACCCTTATATACCTGGGCTTCCCTCGGCCCGTTGGAGCCGAGCCCAAGCCCATCCATTTTTCTTTCATTTTTGACGATTACATCTCTATCGCGTTATTATTCACTTATTTATTATTTTTGGGATGTTACAAGTCTACCCTCCTTAAAGAGGTTTCGTCCTCGAAACCGCTTATACGTTAAACAATTTAGGGGTATAGTCCCCTCATCTCGTCTTCTTTTTCCCATGTAGCTTCTGACCCTTTTCTGTGCTTCCATTGTACTTTGACTAAAGGAATCGACTTATTGTGTAGTCGTTTCTCAGCTCGGTCAAGAATGGCTATTGGTTCCTCCACATAATTCAGACTGTTATCCACTTCGATTTCGTCGTAGGGTATGTAAGCTGTGTCGTCAGCTAGGCACTTGCGTAAGTGCGACACATGGAACGTAGGGTGTATTCCACTAAGCTCAACGGGTAGGTCAAGTCTGTAAGCAACTGGACCCACTCTTGCTAAAATCTGGAAAGGTCCTAAAAACCTTAGACTTAGTTTGCCACGTTTTCTGAATCGGATGATTCCTTTCCATGGTGATACCTTTAACAGTACCATGTCCCTTACTTGAAACTCTAAATCCCTTCTCCTCTTATCCGCTTATGATTTCTGTCTGTCTTTTGCGGCTTTCATTCGAGCCTTGATTTGATCGAATTTCTCGGAAGTAGCTTTGACCACTTCAAGACTTGCAAAATCCTTCTGTCCAATTTCCCCCCAACAAACCGGGGTCCTACATCTCCTCCCATATAACATTTCAAATGGCGGCATGCCAATAGTTGAGTGATAGCTGTTGTTATATGAAAATTCTGCCAATGGTAGATGGCTGTCCCAGCTCCCACCGAAGTCAATGATACAGGCCCGGAGCATGTCCTCCAAGGTCTGAATGGTCCTTTCCGATTGACCATCGGTTTGGGGGTGGTAAGCGGTGCTGATGTTCAGCCTAGTGCCCATCGCTTCATTGAATTTCTTTCAAAACCTTGACGTGAACCTCGTATCCCTGTCGGACACAATCGACAGTGGCATACCATGTCTGCCCACAATTTCCTTGATAAATATTTCCGCTAGCTTTTCAGACGAAGAAGTCTCACGTATTGGCAAAAAGTGAGCACTTTTCGTCAAGTGGTCGACGATCACCCAAATCGTATCATTGCCTTTAGTTGTTCGCGGTAGCTTAGTAATGAAGCCCATCGTGATCTCCTCCCACTTCCATTCCGGTATTGGTAAAGGTTGCATTTTACCTCATTGTTTCTGGTGCTCGGCCTTAACTAGAGAACACGTTAGGCACTTGTTCACGTACTCAGTCACATCATTCTTCATGCCAGGCCACCAGTACTCTTTCTTCAAGTCTTGATACATTTTGTTTGTCCCAGGGTGGATAGAATAGCGAGACTTATGGGCCTCATCGAGTATTTTGCCTCTAAGCTCACCAATCTTAGGTATCCACATCCGGTCAAACCTAGTTCTACATCGTATGCATTTGCATCCAAATTTCCTTGTTGTCCTACTATTCTTTCCCGTTTTATATTTCTTTCTAATATTGCTTCATCTTGTGCCTTTGATATTTCACTCATCAAATCAGGCGTTATAATCAGCTGACACGCTTTGATTCGGATAGGTTCTGATTCTTCCTTTCTGCTTAAAGCGTCAGCCACTACGTTTGCCTTGCCTGGATGGTACAATATCTCACAATCATAGTCCTTCAGTAGCTCTAACCACCTCCTTTGTCTCATGTTTAATTCTTTTTGTTCGAAAAAGTACTTCAGGTTTTTGTGATCGGAGTAAATGGTGCATTTAACTCCATAGAGATAGTGCCTCCATATTTTCAACGCGAAAACTACTGCTGCTAACTCTATATCGTGATTTGGGTAGTTAACCTCATGAATCTTTAGTTGCCGCAAGGCATAAGCAATTACCTTTCCTCGTTGCATAAGTAAGCATCCTAAACCTTGACCCAAGGCGTCAGAGTAGACTACCAAGTCGTCATTTCCCTCAGGTAGAGTCAAGACTGGAGCTTGGGTTAATCGTGTCTTAAGTTCCTCAAACGCATTGTTTTGGGTTGGACCTCATTCATATTTTACTTCCTTTCGTGTCAGTTTAGTTAGTGGCGAGGCTATCCTCGAGAAATCTTGAATGAACCTCCGATAGTAGCCTGCCAATCCCAGAAAACTTCGTATCTCTGTTGGTGTCTTTGGGACGTTCCATTCCTTTACTGTCTCGATCTTTGCAGGATCTACCATGATGCCATTTGGGTTTATCACATGACCTAGGAATTGGACTTCCCTAAGCCAGAACGCGTATTTGGAGAATTTTGCGTACAACGTTTCCTGCTTTAGCACCTCCAGAACCTCTCTTAGGTGGCAGTGGTGGTCACCCTCGCTTTTCGAATACACTAGTATGTCGTCTATAAAAACTATCACTGATCGATCCAACATTGGTCGACATACTCTATTCATCAAATCCATGAACGCTGCTGGTGCGTTAGTTAATCCGAAGGACATCACGAGAAACTCATAATGCCCATAACGCGTGCGAAACGCGGTCTTTGGTACGTCTTCTTCTCTTACTTTCAACTGACGGTAACCCGGCCTAAGATCGATCTTTGAGAACCAACTCGCACCTTACAGTTGATCAAAAAGGTCGTCTATTCTAGACAGTGGGTATTTGTTCTTTACTGTCCTCTTGTTCAGTTCGCGGTAGTCAATGCACATGTGCATGCTGCCGTCCTTCTTCTTTACAAATAGTACCGGAGCGCCCCATGGTGAAATGCTCGGTCTGATAAATCCTTTTTTTTTGTTAATTCTTCTAGTTGAGACATCAATTCTTTCATTTCTGACGGAGCCAATCGGTAGGGGGCTTTGACAACGGGCTCAACTCCTGGCAAAGAGTCAATATGAAATTCTATTTCCCGATCGGGTGGTAACCCAGGTAGATCCTCAGGGAATACTTCCGGAAAGTTGCACACCGCGGGTACATTCATGAGTTCTTTTGTTTTCATTCTATCGTCAATAACATACGCCAGATATGCTTCGCAACCGTGCCTCATGTAACTTTCAGCCTTGATCATCGAGATGACGTTCGGCATCATGCAATTCCAATCCCCATAAACTGTAATTGGACTGCCGCTAGCTTTAAGGTGTATCCTCTTACGTTTACATATGATTCGAGCTTCGTTGGCAGCTAACCAATCCATACCCAATACTATATCGAATCCTCCTAAGGTGAGAAGGAATAATCTAGAAGGAAACTTATGGCCCTCTATTTCTATGATGCAATCCTCTGTTACTTGGAATACTGCCGAATTTTTACCAACGACAATTTGTACGCTAAAGGCCTTTACTATGGTGTTGATAGTGCAATCTAGTTTACGACTAAATGCATTGGATATAAAGATTTTACTAGCACCAGAGTCAAATAAAATAGCAGCATGTTCATCATTAACTAGGAACGTACCTGACACAACATCAGGGTTTCCCCTTGCTTCCTCCTCAGTCAGGGCGTAGGCTCGAGTCCTAGCATTCGGCTGTTCCCTTTCAGCTTCCTTTTCCTTTCCCGAACCGGATTTTCTGGTTTTCCTGCAATCCCTAGTCAGGTGTCCATATCTTCCACAACTTTGGCACTTGACGTCCTTTATGTAGTCTCGGGAGTAGTGTCCCGGCCTCCCACATTTGTAACACATGGTTGTGCCAACTAAATATTCGCCTTGGTGTCTCTTTGAGCATTTCTTACAAACTCCATACTCTTCTGCCCTAGGCTTCTTCACCTTAGCGGCGTAGTTTCCCTACCCATTTCCTTTGAACGAGTTCTCCCACTTCCGTTTCGGAGCTTCGGGAGCTATGTCCTCGTTAGCATAATCGTCATAGACGATCCCAGACAGGTTGACTACCGACTCGGAGTTCGAGGGTAGATTAGCTTTCACATGAACACGGACCCTTTGAGGTAGGCCCTTCACATAGTACTTAATCATTCGTTCTTCCGTCTCCACCAGGTGGGGTACCAGTTGAGCGAGTTCATTGAACCTAGAAGTATACTGGCGGTGCGTCTTGCTGCCAGCCTTGAAGTTTAGGAATTCATTTTCCACTCGATCAATGTCATTCTAGGGATAGAACTTTTGAATTATCAGCTTCTTCAAGTCTTCCCATGTCATTCTTGCAAGAGCGTTTGGCGACTTTGTCCTCTGAATGTTCCTCCACCAACTTAGTGCTTCATTGGTGAAAGAATGGGCAACATACTTAACAGCCTGGTTCGTTCGACACTCGCTGATGTTAATTACAGCGTTCATCCTCTCAATCCATTCGATCGTAGCCACTGAATCCTTGTTCCCATCGAACTTGGGTGGGTCTCCGTCCTTGAAACCTTTGTAGGTACACCCACGATTGCTTGATTCTACCTTCACTTCATCCCCATCACTGTCATACACTTTCTCTTCGTGGTCTCCCTCATCCTCCTCTCTACTTTTCTTTAGTGCCTCTGATAGTAGATCAGACAATACTTTCTTCAGAGTAAGTTCAACTTCGCGGGCAATAGCATCCCTGACCTCGGGTTCCAACTGTAGAGGCCCATGATTGTCGTTCCCGGTTGGGGTCACATATGTTTCGTGCACACTCTCAGTGTGTTCTGCATGCACACTCTCTTCCTCTTCATGTCTTTGATTCAATGGAGGTCTACCGACTCGGCCAGTGCGACCGCCTCGGCGTCCTGTTCTTCCTCCACCAGCCATAATTTCTAGTTTCCTGATAGTTATAAAGGGAATACATCAATGCCATTCCTTCAGATCATAGTTTAGAATAGTACGAGCAAGGTAAATTTTTAATTACAGTGACCGGTTTGTGATTACTAATTTACATTGCTTTTCGGGTTCAAAACTCTTCAAATCGGTTGTGACATTGACATCTATTTGTTCTAAGTTAAGATATCTATTCTTATCCAAGTGTATTAACTCTAGTACTTACTTACCGTGTTGGCGTTGGTTACCCATACTGACATCCGTGCGTTGGTCCCATAATCAGCTTGAGTCCAGACATTTAGGGATGTCTGAATCTCTCAAACTATTGCTCTGATACCAACTTGTAAGGCCCCTTTCCTAGGTAACCTCACTTGTTGGATTTACTCATAAACATAGTCATAAATATTGAACTTAAATTTAAAACATTCGAATTCAATCATTACATAACGTAACATAACATGACATAACAGCGGAAGTCTTAACAATTAAAAACATAACGTTGTCTTAACATATATAAAAGTGGGATGTCAGTCTTGTGCCGGGTAACCTTCACGCCATCGCACGACCCTTCCTTCCTTTACCTGAAATGTATACTAAAAGTCAGCTAACGCTGGTGAGTTCTAGTTTAGAGACAATCATACATAGCATTTATCTTATCATGAGTATTATATGTATATATATATATAATATACGTAATATTCGTGCTTTTACATATTCTTTGCTTTACTGTTCTGACATAACATTCATACTGAGTATATACATACGTACATACATACTTACTTGGGGAGAACATTCATTGGCCATATACATAGGGCTGATCAACCCGTCATACTTGTTGCGAATGTCACAAAGACAACGCAGTGAGAACTACCGTCGTAGCCCTTTTCATAAACCTTCCGACTCTAGAAAACCGTCCATCGAAACATAAATCCGTCCGGCAACCTTTGTCCGTCCGCTCTTAAACCGTCCTACTGCCGTAGTCCGTCATTCGCCCGTCTACCCTAGGGCATCCGTTTCCCACGTGGCTATTATATATGCAATCGTTCTACATGTAATAAGGCATTTGCTTCGACCGTCCATGAGTGCCTTTTATACGTCCTAGCTTGCGAAGGAACGTTTTTGTCCCGGTTGCAAAATAGTCACGTGGTCGTCCGTCTACCGAAGTAGCCGTTGTCATAGAAGTGTTCATAACATTTACATACATTCATAACATGCAATATATATAATATAAAGCAAGATTTCATTCATTTACGTTATGTCCTTCTTTTATTCATTCTTTATAATCATATGTTTCATTCTTTGTTCATAATTCATTTTCATATATAAGTATATATATATATATATATATATATATTTGTATACCACGTATGATCACATTGACATTCATAGCATTTATTCATTTAGTGTATACACTTCAGCCCCAAAACATTTAAAATGATTTGCACATAACATAGAAGGGGGCACATAGAACTCACCTGATAAGCTAGTCTTGGTTGTCCTAAACAAAGGTCCAACAACGTCACGTACGATCTGAATTAGGTAGTTAAATACACATCAGACCCAATCCCGACTCTAACGGTTTAATCATACTGAATTAGGCGATCATACTGACTTCACTATCTAGCTGATGCCTGCGCACTTAGCAAGTGCGTAGGGCCTGGTTCATGCGTACTTGACAAGTGCGCAGAACATCCTTCTTGCGTACTTGATAAGCACGCAGGATCTTCCTCCTGCGTACTTGATAAGTACGCAGGATCTTCCTCATGCGTACTTGATAAGTACGCAGGACATCCTTCTTGCGTACTTGATAAGTACGCAAGACCTATTTCCTGAACAAGTCCGAAATTCTTGCATGCTAACCCGATCATGCCAATCTTACAATTTTCTTTGATCAAAAAGTGCGGTTTTCATTCTAGATGCTAGTTCTAAGCTTATTTTTAAGTTTCATCCATAAAAACGTCTCCTATTTAGCTAAAACCCGAAAAACCTCGAAACGAACAAAAACTTAATTTAGGGTCGAATCGTTACCTGGATTGGAATTCTGATTCGGAGGTTTTGCTCACGAGCTCAGCAGTAACGTGCTCCTTCAATTTCGGGTTGATCCGCCAACTTTCTCTCTCTAGACCCGAGCTCTCCTTTCTCTCTCTAGATTGCAAGTTGTGGTAGAAATGAGAGTCTACGGCTGTCTTGACCCTTATATACCTGGGCTTCCCTCGGCCCGTTGGAGCCGAGCCCAAGCCCATCCATTTTTCTTTCATTTTTGATGATTACATCTCTATCGTGTTATTATTTACTTATTTATTATTTTTGGGATGTTACAACGATAGTGAGGTTTTCAACTGTCATTTTTCTAGCACGGTTTTCTCGAACTCGGCGGTGAAAGAATCTTTCGGGTTCTGCTAAAGGTTGATATAAACAAGTAGTAGAAATTTGGATCATACACTACATGTAACAATGCGTGAAAGAAAAACAAATCGAGAATAAAAGGCTAGTCCGTTAACTCAATTTTTTCTTGAAATCACCGTGTCCCCAGTAACGGCGCCAAAAACTTGATGTCGTATGATAAGTATATAAAAATATAATAAATATATTTTTAGGATGATTTCACTAGATTTGGTTTTAAAATTATAAAATGATAATTACGTTAACTTAAAACACACACAACAGGCAAGTGTACCTATTGCAGCGTAATCTAGTTTATGTAAGAACCAAGTATCGAACCAATGGACACGGTCGAGTTCCAATACTCAACTTTTGTTATCGTTTAGCCGGATTAATTAGTGAGTGGGTTTTATGTGCTTGTGAGGCAGAAAAGTAAATGACGGTAAAGTAAATAGCATAAAAGTAAAAACGTACATGCAGTGTGTAACAGAAATGTAAATAGCAGAATAGTAAATAGTAGAAAAGTAAATAAGGAAAAAATGATCAGATTACGGAATGTATTGCTTCGGGATTCGAATCAGCTGGTATGTGATAATGTTAAGTTAACTAATTCAGTGGTATGACTACTACAAACTTGTAACCCGGGTCACCACTAGAGCCTCGTCCACACTACATTTGATTTGCAAATTATATTCTTTAAAAAGTGGTAGTGCCTCCCGTTAGAGACAACAATTACCCTCAACCCATCGAATGGTCATCTCCGGGTTGGTTTAAGACATCGGACTAAAAATGCTTTATATTAAAGTTAAATAGGTGATTATATTTTGCTCATCGAAAGGCGGTGTAACAATGGGACCAAGTATAAAGACGTAGAATGTCTAACATGATTTCACCAATTTTTGGTCGCATAATAATCTCGTATAAAGACGTACGATCTTAGAAGTATAGACCAAGCCTTGGCTTATCAATCTCTGCTCGTATAAAGACCTACGAGTTTCAAAGGAAGTTTGATTAAAAAGGGTTTATGATCTTTCTCTTTAAAATCAAGACACTCACAAATATAAAAACGGATTTAGACAATAATAAAAGCCCATCAAAAGATGGTTTTTGAGAACGAATTAGTTAAAGACATAAACGTACCGCTTCATTAATAAGTTAAACATTAACATGCACCAAACATCATCTTCACCCTAGCAATACCAAGAAGTTTTTGCCACGAATGGCCATAACGACTAGCGTAAGGATGAGTTTCGTAGGCTCCCTTATTGTGGAACAAGGAGGAAGAGCCCCTCTACTATCTACTCTATACTCTCACTACGAGAATGCTCTCTTCTTGAGTGTTCTTTAGGTCTGGATTGGTGTGTGAAATGAAGAACTCAAGCCTCCTATTTATAGGCCTCAAAATGTGCAATGCACGGCCGTGCAATGGGTTGAACGATCGTGCAAAGTCCTAGAGAATCAAACAGGGTATAGAGGACACGGTACTGGGTCGTGGGGAAGAAGACAGAGCAATGCACGACCGTGCATCTCCCTGCTTCCTCCCAGTTTTGTCTTTTAGCTGCTTGGTTGACTTATTTTGACCAATTTTGACTTGTTGGGGGTCAATGCTCGGGAATGAATCTTCTAGAAGCTTGAATTCTTAGTGTTTTTGATAGATTTTAGCTTGATTTATATTTTCAACATCGAATAACTTGCAATTACAAAATATAAGTATTTTAAGCATAAGTTGCAAGGTTATTATTCAATTAGTACCATAATATGGGATTATTATGTATGTAAAATATGTATAAATGATGGCACATCAGTTACCTTCGCCATCAATCAGTTAAAAGAGCGAGCTGATGATTGGTGGGGAGTAGTACAGAGAGAAAAAGGTAGAGAGAGAATTAAGAAAATGAGATGGGAAGAATTTAAGGACATCTTCCTAAAACATTATTGCCCTCGAGCGGCAATTAAGAAGATTACTTAGAAGTTTCTACTACTCTGTCAGACAACAGAGACAGTGGATGAGATGACGAGGATCTTCTTTGACAAGGCCAGATTCTGTCTGGCTTTATTAACAACCCCAGAAATGTGGATGATGAGATATCATCTCGTTCTGAAAACAGAGATTAGAGAGTTTATCCATCCATCTAAGTGTGTGAACTTGGAGGAGATGATTGACTGGGCTCGAGAACAAGAAACTGAGCTCAAGAGACAGACTGAGAGAGATGGGAAGAGGAAAGGAGAAAGTTATCATTCTCCTATGCCTCTTAAGAGGTTTAAATTCAACAAATCGGGAAGCGGTTCCTCCCCAAGAAAAGGTATTCAAGTTTGTAGGACTTATGGAAGAAAGCACCCGGGAGAATGTTGGTTCAAGTCTACAACTTGTTACAAATGTGGGAAGACAGGGCACACTGCTTTGTAGTGTATGAGTGGCACCTGATTGTGCTACAATTGCTATAAGCCATGACACTTTAGTAGGGAATGTCCTGAGCTGAAATCTCAGACAAAGAAGGCTGGAGAAGGGTCTTGAGTGGCAGAAAATGAGGTGAAGAGGATCGAAGCTCCAAAGTCAAGGGGTAGGGCTTTTCAGATCACTACAGAGGAAGCGAAAGATGTTCCTGACGTTGTATCAGGTACATTCCTCTTGAATTCCCTACCCGCTTGTGTTTTATTCGATACAAGAACTAGTCGATCATTTATTTCTTTAAAGTATGCAAATGCTAGAAACTTTAATAGAAGTTGGCTAAGGCATTAGAGGTCAAAATCGCGAGTGATAGAAACTGCGTAGTAACCGAAATATGTTGAGATTGCCAACAACTGATAGAAAAAGAAGTAGAATATCCTGTAGACCTAATTCCAATGCCAATGCAAGAATTCGACGTAATCATTGGAATGGACTGGTTATCTTCAGATGCTGCAACGATTATATACAATCAAAAGATTGTACGATTCATAACGCCTACTAGAAAAGAAGTTAGTGTCATTGGTAAACGACGGAACCAGATCACGCTATGCACGATGGCCAAGATAAGTAGCTACGTGAGACAAGGTTATCAAGCCTTCTTAGCCTACATAGCTGATGTAAAGATGAAAGGGAAGGAACTGTATCAAATTCCAGTAGTAAAAGAATTCCTAGAAGTATTCCTAGACGATCTTCCAGGTGCTCCACCTAAGAGAGATATCGAATTTAAAATTGATTTAATTCCTGAAGCTAAGCCGGTAGCTAAGGCTCCGTACCGGTTAACACCAACAGAAATGAAGGATTTGATGTCACAACTGCAAGAATTGTTGGACAAAGTATTTATACGTCCAAGTGTATCCCCTTGGGGTGCAACATATATGTTTGTGAAGAAGAAAGACGGTAGTATGAGTATGTGTATAGACTACCGCGAATTAAACAAATTAACTATCAAGAATAAGTATCCTTTACCTAGAATTGATGATCTGTTTGATCAATTACAAGGATCAAGTTGGTTTCAAGATTGACTTAAGATCCGGTTATCACCAAGTCAAAGTGAGAAAAGAATATGTGCCTAAGACGGCATTCAGAACTCGTTATGGACACTATGAATTTGTAGTGATGCCGTTTGGAGTAACGAATTCTCCGGTAGTTTTCATGGGCCTCATGAATAGAGTATGTCGGCCAATGTTAGACAAATTTTTTATTGTCTTCATTGATGACATCTTGATTTATTCAAAGAATGAAGAAGAACATGCACAACATCTTTGTGAAGTACTTAGTACTTTACGAAAAGAGAAATTGTACGCCAAATTCTCAAAATGTGCATTCTGGTTGAAAGAAGTTCAGTTTCTGGGTCATGTTATAAATGCAGAAGGTATCTCAGTAGACCCAGCAAAGGTAGAGGCTAAGAATCCATCGAAAGTTAGAAGTTTCTTGGGATTAGCTGGCTATTATAGAAGGTTCATCCAGGAATTCTCTAAGATAGCCACCCCATTAACTAAACAAACTCGAAAGAACTCGAAATACGAATGGAATGAGGCACAAGAGAAGGCATTCCAGATATTGAAAGAAAGATTGACACAAGCTCCAGTTCTAGCATTGCCAGAAGGAGTAGAAAAATTTGTGGTATACTCTGATACCTCGAAGCTTGGGTTAGGATGTGTTCAAATGCAAAGAGGAAAGGTGATAGCCTATGCCTCCCGACAGCTAAAGACACATGAAGTAAACTATCCAACCCATGATCTAGAATTAGCTGCAGTAGTGTTTGCACTAAAAATCTGGAGGCATTATCTGTATGGGATGAAGTGTACGATATACACATACCACAAGAGCCTTAAATACTTCTTTGACCAGAAGGATTTAAACATGAGGCAACGACGATGGTTGGAACTGGTCAAAGATTATGATTGTGAAATCTTATATCATCCCGGAAAGGCTAACGTGGTAGCCGATGCTCTAAGCCGCAAGGAAGAGCATCATCCTATTCCGGTGAAAGCATATAAGTTAGTGATAACTCCCGATTTCATGAGCTAGCTTCGAGACGCACAAATCGAAGCATTAAAAGGTGAGAATGTTAAGAAAGAAAGAATGGCTGGTCAGGAGAATTTTTTAGAAGAGAATGAATATAAAGTCAAGACTCGATTTGGTCATATGTGGATACCACGATCAGGTGAGTTTAGACTTAAGATTCTCAATGAAGCTAATAAATCACGATATTCTATTCATCCGGGTACTACAAAAATGTACCAAGATCGGCGCAAGGATTATTAGTGGCCCGGAATGAAGTTTGATATCATGAAATATATAGCTAAATGCTTAACTTACCTTCAAGTTAAAGCAAAATATCAGAAGCCATACGGAAGGTTACAACCATTAGAAATCCCAGAATGGAAGTGGGAACATCTCACTATGGATTTCATAACTAAGCTACCAAAGACAGCTAGGGGTTATGATACCATTTGGGTGGTTATAGATCGGTTAACTAAGAGTGCTCATTTCTTAGCAATACGTGAGACATACTCTTCAGAAAAGTTAGCTGATTTATTCATCAAAGAAATCATTTCCAGACATGGAGTGCCAGTCTCGATTGTCTCTAATCGAGATACTCGTTTCACTTCACGTTTTTGGAAAAAGTTCCATGAGGAGATGGGAACTAGGTTATTGATCAGCACATCATATCATCCTCACACCGATGGTCAAAGTGAGAGGACGATACAAACCCACTAAGATATGCTGCGTACTTGTATAATTGATTTTGGTGGAAGTTGGGATAATCATCTACCATTAGTAGAATTATCATACAATAACAGCTATTATTCCAGTATTGGTATGCCGCCATATGAGATGTTATATGGTAGAAGATGTAGGACTCCTGTATCAGCACAACATATCATCCTCACACCGATGGTCAAAGTGAGAGGACGATACAAACCCTCGAAGATATGTTGCGTACTTGTATAATTGATTTCGGTGGAATTTGGGATAATCATCTACCATTAGTAGAATTATCATACAATAACAGCTACCATTCCAGTATTGGTATGCCGTCATATGAGATGCTATATGGTAGAAGATGTAAGACTCCTGTATGTTGGGGAGAAATTGGTCAGAAAGAGTTGGGCAGCAAAGAAATAGTTCAAGCCACGTCAGAAAAGCTTGACTTAATTAAGGCACGTTTAAAAGCTACACAAGATCGACAGAAGTCATACGCTGACAAAAGACGTAGACCAATAAAATTCCAAGAAGGAGATCATGTCTTGTTGAAAGTATCTCCTTGGAAAGGTCTAATCCGATTCAAGAAACGTGGAAAGTTAAGTCCACGGTTCATTGGTCCTTTCAAAATCATCAAAAGAGTAGGACATGTAGCTTATCAATTAGAGCTACCTGAAGAATTGAATAAGATACACAACACGTTCCATGTATCTTATTTAAGGAAATGTTTGGCGGATGAGACTGCACACGTTCCTTTAGAAGATATAGAAGTTGTTGATAAGCTAACCTACGTTGAAGAACCTATCAAGATTCTAGACACAAAAGAAAAGCAGCTATGTAACAAAACAATCAAACAAGTGTTAGTGCAATGGAAGCACAGAAAAGGGTTGGAGATGACCTGGGAAAGTGAAGAAGAAATGAGAAAGAGTTATCCTCAACTATTCAACGATTAACAGGTTTCGAGGACGAAACCTAATTTAAGGGGGGAGAGTTGTAACACCCTAATTTTTAAAGAAAATAAAAGTCCAGGGGCTAAAGTATAAATAAGCCCAAAGTTAAGGGACTTAAAAATAAAGAAATTTGAAACTTGAGTCGGTAACGGACCGCTACCAAGCTCTTAGCGGTCCGCTAGCCGCAATTGGTTCGGACAAGGAGAAACTGACACGTGTATGGTGACTCACTGAACAGGATTGGGTAGCGGACCGCTACTCAGGGCGTAACGGTCCGCCACGTGCGGAGTACGCCAGACAGCTGGCAAGGGGCGGTAGCGGACCGCTTCCACCCAGCTTAGCGATCCGCCACCGATGGCATATCAGCCCTCATTTGGCCGTTCAAATGAAAGCAACACACCAACACCACCATTTACACACACACTCACGCATACCGAGGAGATCGGAGTGACGGTTACGAGTGTGGTACGTTGCGAGTACGGTTCGAGTTCAGAGAAGCGTTTAAAGCAAGGAACGAACTTAGGAACTACCCAAGGATAATGTAAGTACACTGGACCCATACCCTAGACACAAATACGTGAATTATGTGTTTAAAATGATACGTGATATGTGATATGTATTATGTGATATGACGAGGGTACGGGGTAATGACGGGTTAGCCTAAACACTAAACGGGATTAATAGAGTAATCACGACATATCCAAGGGGTGGTGGATACGCCGCTGGTACTTCCTATATATAAACTTCTTAGTACTTCATGGTGAAACCATTATGAATATTTAGGGGTATAGACTAATAAATGATAATGGAATATAGTAAACGTACGGGAGAACATCCAACCGGTATGTAGTTATCTGACAAACGGAATGTCCTGTCTAAGGAAAAAGTGGTGTATAAATCTCTCTCCTAAACCTGTCACTCTTTCCTGGGGACATCTCTGTTAGAGGTACTGCTCTGGAAGGAAAATCACTCCAGTTTACAATATATGATGAATACGAATATGAGATGAAAGTATACCATGCATAATGAATATGAATAAGTGATGAATACGAATATCTTAAATGCATGATGAATATGTGAATGCATGATGATACGTGCAAATATGAATGAGTATGATGGAACGAGTCTAAACCCTAAAATGGAATAACGGAGTACTCACGAAGTGTTAGAGGGGTGGTGGATACGTCGCTGGTACTTCCTATATATAAACCCTTTTAATGCATTGTGGAGAAACCGTTACGAAGTTTTAAGGCAAGGACTTGTTGGGAAACAAATCAAGCATATACATGAAATGAAAACAAATGCTTGATACATTTGGGAAGTTGTGAGTCAAAGATACTCAAGGTCCTAAATGAAATGAGATACCCGTCCTATAAGGTGGATCTCAATAAACAAAAGGAAAGGAAAAGGAAACTCTAGGCCTACAGGGCTAAAAGAGTAAAAGATTCCAAGCCTACGGGGCTGAGAAATGAATGAGTCTTCGTGACAAATGCAAGGGGTCTATACTGACGAGTATAAGAACCTTGCCAATACTCGGACCAGAGGTACGACCTAAGATGGTTGCGACGGGGTTAGCACACCCATAAAATATACGAATGATGTGACCGGAGGTACGTCCGGAGATGGTCACGGGGGCGCCGAGAGCCTGGGAAACTTGAACAATAATAAGAGCCTAAAGGGTTCATAATAAAATGAACGATGCACTGTATGTACTTAGCGTAACCTAATTCAAAAATGTTTTTCCAAACACTGCAGAATGAAGCTTCCTGTTGATAGAGCTATCGGAGTTGAAAAATCCGTATGTATAATGATGTAATTATATCACCTTTGTAAAATAATATTATAATAAAAAGTTATCTTAGCCGTTATGGCAAGGTTTTATTAATCTGGGACCAGTTTTTCGCAATTTAATACTCTGATAAAACAAGGAATAAGTAGGGTGTTTCACTCTCCAAATCATTTTTAATTTCTTAAAAATAAATTCCGGCTCATTCTAAACCGGGTAATAAATTGCACCTCGTTGTAAGTACACCCTTCGTCATAATAGTCTTTGTGTAGGAGTGTGTTAGAAGCCGTTTGATCACGATTAAGACGAGCCCTTCGTTTTATAGGTTGTGAGGATTCAGCTTCTTCCCACCACTGAAGCGCTACCGTTGAGAAAGCACGGATCATCATATTCTGGGCTTCGTCGCTTGAAGATGAAGACATTTTTATAAAAATAAGTATAAAGTTGTAGAAGAATTGTATGATTATTTGTGTAATTTATAGGTAAAGGAGATATATATTTATAGTGGGTTATTAAAAGTAAAAAAAAGTTTTTTTTTTAATTTGACCGTTGGCCAACGGCCTATGGTCAATATTACCGTTTAAAAATCGAAAATGGTGCTCTCCTCGACGTGAAGTTCTTCACGGCAAGCGCTCACCACCCCCCTCATGAAAACGAGGGGGCGGTGTGCCAATGGGGCTCACGGCGTGAGGGCTACTCACGGGGGTGGTTCACGTCAACATATCGCTTGATCTTACCATTACAAAATAACCAAACACAACCGGATTCCAATTCTCTCGTAAGTTTGCTGTTTTTTTCTTTATTAAGTTACTACATTAGTTTCTCGTGTATTACACGGGTTGGGTTGAATACAAAAACAATGTAAAATAAAAAAGCAAAATTGTAGTAAACAAATAATCAAAAATTAAATACTTTACTTTACAAAAACTAATGTGAAAACAATGGAAAACGATATAAGAATAATAAATTTTTTGAACGGCGGAACAATTTTATTAGAACAATTTTATTAAGACGATATAAGAATAATAAATGTTTTAGGTATTTATAAATTATGTAAAAGTGTCATTTTATGAAAAATAATTGAAGTATTTATTTATTAAACTACTCAAAAAATGTAGAATTGTATAGAAGATTTTATGACAATTTAAAAAAGGAAAAAAAAATAGTTTGAGCGATTTATAAATGTAGTCTAACGTAATTAAAAATAAAAAATTTGAATTTTGATAAGTGTAAAAAATACATTCCTTATTTATTGATAAACTTATTTCCAAAAGTAATGAAATATTTTCCTAAATAGATTTAGGCGGGAAATAATTGTGAAAGTGAATCAAAACGTGACATGTGTCTCGTATTTTTACTCTTTTATTAGAGAGTATAGATATAGATATAGATACCTAAAATGTATATTTGTTATGCAAAAAATACACGGTGTCTTCATTATGTGGTTTGAATGATTACTGAAACCTATTATCATTTACACTTCTATTAATTATGAATACTAGCTTATAACCCGTATAATATACAGAGGGTGAAAAATATCAATATATAAAATTCTTAAATCTTTATTTATTTATTTTACAGATGTAAAAATGTAGTACATATACTAAGGATAGAAAACAAAATTCAAAATATGTAAAAAATAATATATGATTGGGTTTTGAAAATTAGTTAATTATTAGAGTAAACTGCCATTTTCGTCCCTGTGGTTTGGTCAAAATTGCCACTTTCATCCAATAGTTTGTTTTTTTGTATCTGGGTCCTCATGGTTTTAAAATATTGCCATTTTCATCCTCGTGGTTTTAAAATATTGCCACTTTCATCCAGTCAGCTAACACCGTCCGTTTTTCTCAGTTAAATGAGGGGTATTTCAGTCCTTTTACTTATTTGTTTTATTTTTTCATCTTTTTTACTCTCACCTTTTAATCATCCCCAATTTAACCTCTAATTTAATCATCCACCTGCTGGCCTTCTTCCTCTTTTCCTGACCAGTTTCCGACGACCACCACTGGAACACCTCCGTCGCTTGTTTCTATGATTAAAAAGTGAGAGTAAAAAAGATGAAGAAATAAAACAAATATGTAAAAGGACTGAAATACCCCTCATTTAATTGAGAAAAACGGACGGTGTTAGCTGACTGGATGAAAGTGGCAATATTTTAAAACCACGAGGATGAAAATGGCAATATTATAAAACCACGAGGACCCAGATACAAAAAAACAAACTATTGGATGAAAGTGGCAATTTTGACCAAACCACAGGGACGAAAATGGCAGTTTACTCTAATTATTATTTAATATAATTTGACATTAATTTATTATTTGATTGAAAATAAAAGTTACATAATTAGATTTTAAAGTTTCTTATAATAAGGGATAATTTAAAATAAATTTATTTTATTAGTACAATTAGTGTTTTTTAAGATATAGTATTATTAAAAAATATATGTGTATTTAATAAGAGAGTGAGTTGGGAAAAAATTGATAAGAATGAATATAGAGCTGACACATGGAATGAAAAAACCTTTATTTATTATATAGTAGAGATTAAAGCAGTTCTTACAAAATTCGGTTCCTTTTATCTGATATAACATACTTAATATATATTAGTTTACAAAATTATTTTGTCTTTGTCGATTCATCAGTTAGTTTAATAACTAACCGTTGGCCATCTGGTGCAATGGTAGCCCCAAGACTTCCCATAGTGGAGGTCTTGGGTTCGAATCATGGCCACAGCAAAAAAGGGTCTGTGGCCAGGTCAGGAGGTTTACCCAGTTGGGGGTTCATCCTGGGATGGGCTGCCCTGGATATTCTAGGTGTTGCCCCAAGAAAACCCAATTATCCTAGAATATCTAGGTGTTACCGTTAAAAAAAGTTAGTTTAATAACTAAACCAATTCATCCCAGAAACAACTTAACAGAGGCAACAACGGTAACTATGTTAAAAGAATTAGATATTTGAAATGATGATTATTTTTTAAAGGCTTGAATTCAACCGGATTGGAAGACACCAAATAAGGACTACTCCATTGATATTATTCCTATTCTATTAAAAAAACTAAATATTTTTGTCATTTGTCGGTCTTATGTTCACTCTCGGCCTATTTTTCCCGCCCATTACCCGTGAACCCGACTTAAAAAACACGCGGATCTTTTGACCCGCTCTGTAATCGCACGCGGATCTGAACCCTCGTCGCCTCATTCTTCCAATCTTCCTCACACTCATCTTCTTCTGCGTCATCTTCTCCACGAAGAATCATCGCCACCAAAACCTAATCTTCCCCCTTCACCGTCGTCGCCGAGTCTTCCACCCACCAAAACCTTTTGATGTTCTTGTGTATAAATCAATCGAACATACAGATCGAAGATTCAACACCCATCTTCTTCATCTATTTCTATGAACTCATCTTTGCAAAATCCCAGATTTGTTGCTCATTCGATTTGACATTCAAATGGCACGTAAGAACTGCCTGATTCAAATGGATGTGATGTGGATATATCTGATCAGGATTTGCTTTTGAAATGTTTGGCATTTCTTCATCAAGGGATGAGGTTAGAATTTTATTTTGCCTCTATATTATTTTCAATTGTATAATTTTTTATAACATAGAAGTTCATATGCTAATCCATGTGACTAAAAATTCATCTGATGCTCATCAAACCATCCTTTGGTTCACCATAAGATTAGTGAATGGTTGGTTAAGTTAAGAGTTTGGTGATATAGGGGGTATTTGGATGTGTGTTATAAAACTTATTTTCTAATTGTTATGACTGACAGCTCCAAATAATTTTGCCAAACATACCCAAAGTCAAACATTTCTCTTAAGCTATTGTCAAATAAAATGATGCAATTTCATGACATGTAGGGTATATATCATCTTATTATTTTTATTCTCTTGAAACTTGTACAAATTGTTATAATTTATTAACTAATCCGATGACATTTGATGAGTTCACTCATCCCATTACAGGTGTAGATTCGGCAGCTCCCAAAGCCAGTAATAGCTATGTTAAATTTAGCTGTTTCTACTTCTCAATATTGCTGATTTGTTCAAATAAAAATCTTTCTTGCTTTTAACAAGGTTGCGGGCTATGCTGTTGGTGGAGGGCATGTGTTGCATATGGTTTGTGATCTAACAATTCCCACAGACAATGCTATTTTTGGTCAAACAGGTCCAAAGGTGAGCTGGTCAACACTCATAAATACACTTATAAGTTATATATGACTAAAAATTGTTCTTCATTTGTGAATCTGAAAGTAGTTATCATCTAATGTCTAAAAGGTGGGAAGTTTTGATGTTGGTTATGGGAGTTCAATTATGTCACGACCGGTGAGCTTTTGATCTAATACAGAAAAAATATCCAAAATTTATTTGGATTTTTATAGTCGGTTTCTCTTTTGCTTCATAATCTCTTTTTGGCTAAACAGGTGGGACCCAAAAAGCTCGTGAGATGTGGTTTCAAATATCAATGTTATAAACTATTACCCTCTTTGATAGATATTTGAGAATAATCAATTTGATTGTATTTCTAGGTATATTACAGTGAAGAAATGCATAAGTTGTCATTGTTAGCATTAGAGGGAAAGTGTGAAATTAGAAGAATGAACGACCTTTCTTCTTTGAAAACACTTGGATCGTTGATCACATGCTATTTTCTGAACGTATTTATGATCGAGACAAGGGATCTCTCAAACAGGTAGCTTCTCTAATTCATTCTACAATTAGATGTTGGAACAACAGGTCTAAACGGGTTGACTTGAATTTTGAATTGAAACACTTATTTTCCAAAAGCATTACTTTTATGCATTTAAATACATTTTATTTTTATTTTTAGAAGGTTTTATGCATTCCAAAGACACTTTGAAGAAAAAGCTGTTAACTACTCTGTTTTTTATTTTAGGGTTTTAAATCCATATTGAATTCAAGTTATTAGTGTGATTTGTTCGGTTGCTATTGTTTAATTCGTCCTCTTTATAAATTATCTTTATCGTTTAAAATAAGTTATTAGTATGTGTTTGATGAAATGCCTAGGCATTGTGTTGTGTCATGGAAGGTTTTGATTTCTGGGTATGCTAAAATTGGGGATGTTGAGGTGGCACGATTGGTGTTTGATCCAACATTGGTTAAGGATCTGGGAATTTGATGTCTCGGTATTTGTTTCTATTTCATTATTTTTCAGTTCTTAATTTCATTCTACTTTTTAGGAATACATTCAAGAAAAATAATTGACAGTGCTAAGCGAATAAAGGATAAGATTTTAAGAATCATGTGTTTTTCTACAAATTATTGTATTTGAGTGGTCTAAACGGTTCCATCTAGATGTGAAGTAGTTCAACTCGATTTATATAATTTATTAGTAAAGTAACCATATTCGACCTCAGCTAACCATAGGAACAAAAGTGAAGAGCCTAGCCGTGCGATTCGTGCCCTAGATGATGATTCCAAGCCACTACAAAAAGTTTTCAGCTCCTCTACTACTAGCAGTAGATCTCGAGAAAGTCAGTTAAATTATCCTGGTGATATTGTCAGCATAGAGAATGAGTTGATCGTGAATGAATTTGTTAATGGCAACATTATTTATCTACCAATAGTCTGAATGGTACTTATGAAGACTAAACAATGGTCAAGGTTAGTTTGTCTTTTTTCTCCGTCTTCTTTTATTTCTCTTATTATATTCTATGATTGCAATGATCACATGTACTATAAACGATGGAAAAAACTTTTTTGGATAGCATAATTGGTTCTATACAAGAATATAATTATGATCGTGTCGTTGAACTCATGAAAGAAGTGAACTTTTTGAGTTGGAAACAGTAGATAGTTGAATTTATCAATGTGTTATTCTTTCTCATGTAAACATGCGAAATGTTGAGATTTTTTTTAAATTTAATTACTGCTTTCATTCGTTCAAAGTTTGCTTGGATTGATGAACATTTGTTTTCATCTTCTCCGCATGTAGTTGTTGAAATCACACAGTTTAGACATGGAATGTTGTTTTCGAAAGGATCAAGTGTTCTCCCATTTTTGGTTTGGTTTGGTTTGGTTTGGTTTGGAAACTGTATGCAAGTATGTGAACCTAATCATATATATCTTATTTGTTTTAAGTACTAGCAATATGCTTTAACAAATAATGGTTACATTACCACATTTGTTTATTGTCTGTTGCCGAGATTTCTTCTTTTTTGGTTGGTAACCTTTTCTACGTTCACATATGCATCTATTTTGATCCTGTTATTACATCAAGAATTGTAACAATTATTGTTTTTCATTGTTATATGTAATTATTTATTATAAAATGTATTTACATATTTCTTTATTGCATCGTTTTTAGTGTGTCATACATGTGTTTATAACACCACTTATGAAATGTATTTTCATGTATTTTTTTTTGATATTTTTTATTATAAAAATCAATATAATCTTAACGTTTAACAGTATCAAAAAAATTACTAAGATAACATCGAATGTTGTATAAAAAGTGATGTTAAGATATTCATCAATATAATTTTAACGTTTCACACCGTGTAACACATGGGTTTAAAGCTAGTATTCTAATAAATAAAGAACTATGAACGTCACGTGGCGTGCTCCTTTTATGTCAACTGCTTATTTTCCAGCTCCAATCGTTCTTCTCCATCATCTTATCATTTCCTTACTTAAGCAATTAACTCGCATTTTATATAATAATTATAGTATGTATGATTTAAATATCTATTTTAGTTTCATGAAAAATGTAACATCCTTAGAATCTGTAAGTTAAGGGGTCGGGCCAGGGAACGACCCGAATCTCTAATAATAAATTAAATGAAGGGCTAGGTTTGTCACTTATGGGGCTTTTCAACAACGATGAATGTCATGGTTAATCGTTCAAAAGATGGTTTGAGATCGTAGAGCATGATTAAGGAAAAGACGAGGACCCAGATGCAACTTTTAGATGTTTTTTACCCATATTGTGAGAAAATCCTAGGCCATTCGGCCTAGGTTACGGGTGAAAGAGGAAAGAGAGAGAGAGAAAGATGCTGGATGAGTAAGAAGGAGTCGGCGACGGTGCGGCACAACGACGGTGTTACGACAAAGAGATCCTCGGAACGTGATCAGGTAACCTCCATTCTCATCCTTTTCTCTTTTCACATTCGTTTTGCATGAAACCAGGTTAGGGTTTTGGTTTCCCAATATGGTGATCGGTTTTGAGTAAATGGTGCTTGGTGATGATGACGGCTTTGAGGGAACAACCGGCAATGGCTAGATGGGGATGGTGATGGCAACATGTAGTAGGGGTGGGGACTACACGCGGTGGTGGTGGTGGTGCCTGACTGCTGAAGACGTGGACGAGAAAAGTTGAAGGCGGTGACCGACGAATACGGTTGTGGTGTTGGTCCAATGATGCACGAAGGTGGTGATGGTTCATGGTGGTTCACGGTGTTCGTTGGCGGTGTTCCGCTATAACAATGGAAACTGACGGAGACGACGAGGAGACATGGTAGTGACCATGGTAATGACGGGGTGGCCACAGTTGGTGGCTCACGACGATGGTGAGGGTACCCATGGTGGTGCATGGACGAACTCGGGTGCGGGTACGTGATGAGCTAGGGTTTGCATTACAAAGTATTAAGGATTTAGGGTTTTGCATTAGTATGCATGCATACGTGCATGCAGGGATCTCGGTGCTGGTATTCAGGTTCTAAACAGGTAAAGGACAACCTGATTCAAGTGAACTGATGAAACTAGGGGTTTCGTGATGGAGCAATGTCGAGCTAATGATACGAGTGTCGGACTTTATTTATTTACGCAATTCGACGTATGTTTTGAACGTATTCTGATCACGTGACCATACATGTGACATGTTTCGGTTTCGAGCGTGAACAGACGGGTTGCAGAGCAAGGATTTGGATTCTTCACAACCAGTGAGTTTCTAATCCCTTCTTTACCGTTTTTACTGTTTTTGGGCTATCATACATACCTACATGTTTTACTTTGTCAATCGAACGGGTTACGAGTTTTGGTTAAACCTAAAGAGTTTTATAAGTTATATATTATATAATGAACTTGAGGGTCTATGTGGTGTTCTTAGGTCGGGTGGGCTAGAAGTCAGAATGATGCTTGGGTATCGTGTAGTGACTTATTCGGAATAAGTTTGGTAATGAGTTTAAACGTTTTGAGGGTACATCTAGGATGTATTATCAAGAGAACATGTACATGGTTCATGCTTAGGTAACGAGTCATGTACAACTCCCACTAAACTTGAATCAACGAGTCGGAATGGCCATGCGTTTTACACCAGCTTGAATCAACGAGGGCGTCAGAATGTCCAACTCCTAATTAAAGAAGAACATAATTCCCTTGGCCATGTACAACTCCCACTAAACTTCAGATTATTCCTGATCATACCTTTATTACTGTCTGTTAAGGTACATCGTTAGATAAGATCTTGATCATACCTTTATTACTGCCTTTATTACTTAGTCAGAGTTAGTTCAAGTAAGTGCCTCGGTCGAGGATCGACAGATCTTACTTTATTCAAAACATCTCAAGATATTGATCCATAAAGATCGTTTTAAAACGAGTTACGTCCAATAATTATTTTCTAATAATTATCTGTGAATATGGTTTCCAACTTCTTGGTCTTTCATTCACAATGAACCAACCATCCGATTCCATGTAGTCTTATGTTCAGATTGATTCCCATGAATCTGATCGACTACGGACTTTTAGAATAAAGATATTCAAGGATTTCTAAAACGTACAAACCATCAAACATATTAACATCCATTTATAATGCATTTAACCATTAAATCAAATATAAAAACTAATGTAACTGAATTATTCGAAACCATCAAATACTAAATACATAGACCAAACCCACTGTCCAGCAAATCTAAGGCCTATCTTGCCAGTATGCTCCTCATGTTTAGAATGAGGCATAGGCTTAGTGAACGGGTCAGCTAGATTCTGATCTGTGTGAACTTTGTTTAACACGATATCTCCTCGTTCTAATATATCCCGGATATAATGAAATCTTCTGAGTATGTGCTTGGTGCTGTGGTGTGACCTTGGTTCCTTAGCTTGGGCAATGGCACCAATCTTGTCACACAGTATCTCGATCGGTTTCTGAAGGCTAGGCATTACTCTGAGATCAGCAATGAACTTCTTCATCCAAGAAGCCTCCTTTGCAGCTTTCGAAGCCGCAATGTATTCTGACTCGGTGGTGGATTGAGCAACAACACTTTGCTTAATACTCTTCCAAGTGATCACACCACCATTCAGAACAAAAACAAATACAGTTTGTGATCGAGAATCATTTCGATCAGTCTGGAAACTAGCATCAGTGTAACATTTAAAAGCTAGTTCTTCTTCCAGTCCTCCATATACTAAGATCATGTCCTTAGTTCTTCTCAAGTACTTTAGGATGTTTTTCATAGCTATCTAGTGACTGTCACTAGGATTCGGTTGATATCTGCTTTTCAAGCTTAAACCGTTTGATACGTCAGGTCTAGTACATGGCATGGAATACATGATTGAACCAATTGCAGAAGCATATGGAACCCTTTCCATTTTCTTCTTGTCCTCGTCAGACTAAAGGCACTGTTTATTATTCCGTATGGTTTCATGTGCCATAGGGAAAGATCCTCTCTTAGGGTCTTGCATGAAAAAGCGTCAAATAACCTTATCAATGTATGTACTTTGACTTAAACCTATAAGCTGTTTTGATCTATCTCTATAGATCTTTATTCCCAGAATATAAGCAGCTTCACCAAGATATTTCATTGCGAAACATTTTCCTAACCAAGACATTACGTCTTTTAGCATAGGGATATGGTTCCAATAAGCAGTATGTCATCTACATATAGAATCAGAAAAGTCACACGGCTCCCACTTGCCTTATTGTAGACACACGGTTCATCTTCGTTTTTTATAGAATCAAACTCTTTGATTTTCTAGTCAAAGCGAAGATTTCAGCTTCTGGATGCCTGTTTCAATCCATAAATGGATTTGTTTAACTTGCACACCTTATTATGATTCTTTGGATCTTCAAAACCTTCCAGTTGAACCATATAGACGTCTTTAGTAAGATGCCCATTTAGGAACTCGGTTTTAACATCCATTTGTCATATCTCGTAGCCATAATACGCAGAAATGGCAAGCAAGATCCTGTTAGACTTAAGCATGGCTATCGGTGTCACGCCCGTAACACAGGACCGTTTTTTAACCAGATTACTACCTCCAACAGATATGTTCCCAGGTAAGAGCGACGGGTCTAGGAGAGATTTATACATCGCTCTTTTCTACATAGAACATTTCGTTTGTCAGATAACTACATACTGGTCAGAAGGTATCCTTCTAGTTACTGTGACGTTGATATCAAAAACACACAGCGGAAGAATAAAACATAACTTCTATTAACATCAAAATATTGTTTACATCCTGTTTGACAAAAGTTACATCATTCGTTCCTAACAAGGAACAAGCCATTCGGGACTTATAGTTCCAGGCATCCCTATCATCTAGATCGTTCATATTTTTTTCCTAGTCCTGGAAATGCCTTATCTAATGACTACATGTGATGCGTTTAATAAAATTTGATAAAACATGGGTCACACAAAGCTGGTGAATTCATAAACTAAAATAGTTTATTAAAATGATCCGCCAAATTATCTTGAACACATTCATGGGATTCAACACCCAAATTTATAGGCAACTATGAATAATCATTCAGTATATCCTTACGATTAGGTACATAAGGATGGGGCGTAGACTTTGGAAAATCATCACATGATGGCAATCGGAGTATGGGAAGGAGGAGTACGATGGACATATGATGGAAGCAGCGAATGCTTCTATTTGTGAAAAGTAGTAAACCTACCCAAGGGATGGTCGTCAGGGTGACGAGACCATCAGGATTGTAAGATAAATTACGGCAAAGATGCCGATGAGTTAAAAAAATGAAAAATGTGACCGGTGAGCGGGCATTTAGTGGTGTTGTGCTATGTAGTACTAGAGACGGTACGTGCAATATGGTTAAGAACGACCCTTATGAATAGGTGCATGGCAATTGCGCTTAAACCTCGGGAAATCATAGCAGGATGGCGATTAGGGTATGAGATGAAGAACATGACGATCTTACGTTGCTACGTAGTACTAGGGGCAGTATTTGCGTCGTGGTTAAGGTTGACAAGGACGATGAAGTGTTGTTAAATCAATAACGATGAAACCTTCATGAAAAGGTTGGTATTCAAAGGAATCACGGAATGTTACTTCTAGCAAGTGCCAAGATGGTGGGAGTTGGTTAAGCAGCTTTAAGATTTAGCTAGTTAAGGATGCAGAGTAGGGAAACATGCAGAACAATGATGTGTTGAGAGAGAGGAAGGAATACGTAGGTGAGACCTACAAGTCACAAAGTTGAACACGGGCAACAGAGAAGACTTCTTTAGACACCTAGGATGGAGGCTGGGGTGTAAAGTAAAGTGACAGTGACGATAAGTACGAAAGTGAACGGATAGCTTCTAAGGATTTGGATGCACTAGCAAGAACAAAAGGTTATGTTGAGTTGAATTATATCCACACGGGATACGAGAACAAATCCTCCTTTAAGGTGGTAAACTTGTAACATCCTGAGAATCCGTAAGTTAACGGGTCTGGCCAGGGAATGACCTGAATCTCTACTAAATTAAATGAGGGGCTAGGTTTGTCACTTATGGGTCTTTTCAACAACGATGAATGTCATGGTTAATCGTTCAAAAGATGGTTTAAGATCGAAGCGCACGATGAACGAAAAGACGAGGACCCGTATGCAACTTTTAGATGTTTATAATTCATTTTGTGAGAAAACCCTAGGCTATTCGACCTAGATTACGGGTGAACGACAAGAGAAAGACGAGAGAGAGAGACGTCGGAGGAGAAGGATGGAGTCGACGTCGGGGCGGCTCGACGACGGTGTTACGACAAAGAGATCATTGGAGCACGATCAGGTAACCTCCGTTCTCAACCTTTTCTCTTTTTGCATTCATTTTGCATGAAACCAATTTAGGGTTTTGGTTTCCCGATATGGTGATCAATTCCGACTAAATGGTGCTTGGTGATGATGACGGCGTTGAGGGAACAGCCGATAATGGCTAGATGGGGATGGTGATGGCTACGAGTAGTAGCGGTGGCGGGGACTACAAGCGGTGGTGTTGGTGTCTGACTGCTGAAGAAGGGGACGGGGAAAAGCCGAAGGCGATGACCGACGAGTACGGTTGTGGTGTTGGTCCGATGGTGCACGAAGATGGTGATGGTTCACGGTAGTAAACGGTGTTCGTTGGCGGTTATTGAAGGCCCCAAACCCGGGAGGTCTCACTTGTTAGATTTACTCATTCACAAACAGTTCTTAAACTTGAATATCAAATAACGCAGCGGAAAATACTTCAATAAAACATAACCATTACATTGTTTAACAAACGGAAGCGTAACATAGTCTATTACATAAACAAAACATAATCTAATCTTAACGGGATGCCAGTCTTCATGATCAACCGGATAACTCTTCTCACTTGCCAAGCATCACCGTCCATCATCCATACCTGCCTTAACCTGAATGTGCATACTAAAAAGTCAGCTACGCTGATGAGTTCTAGTTTTAACATAAAACTTTAACTTCAAATAATTTGACAAAAACATAACTTCATACTTCATTTAATAAAAAGCGTACGTAAAATAATGCAATAACAAAACATAACACTTCATAAACATAAGTCAACGAACATATCGAATATGCGCCTTCTCGTAACCGTCAAATCCAAACGTCACATACTGGCTGAATAACCTAAAGATCACCACCACTAGGCCCATCAATCATCGTATTGTCCTTCGGGTGAAGAACTCCTAGGGCCCGATACTTAGGTTATTCAACACTACTTCAAGCACGGCATCACAAGGATGACACGTACCAAACTTCAAGCACTGCGCCCCGTAGGGCACAAGTGCCAAACTTCAAGCACGACTACCCCGTAAGGTAAATCGTACCAAACTTCAAGGATCACGATAATCCCCTTGGTGACCGTCATCACCCCAGTTGTACAACAGTTGGCCAGCCACGAAGGCCCCTAAAAGGTAAAGGCCCATAACATACTTCCCATACCCATAACTTTCATTCCCTAAGGAATATTTGCATATTCGTTCGTTTGTGACTTTCGTAAACATTCACTTCTTTTACTTCAAAACTTCAGTTAAAGCATTTGTACGTTTTATTAAAAATCATTCCTTCATTCATAAACACTTCATAAACTTCTTTTGGCAAAATATTTCATAAACACTTCTTTCATAACACTTCCTTCCAAAACATCGTTCATAAACATCATTTTATAAAACGTCACATACAACATTCATAAACATCATTTTATAAAATAGTCACATCGTTACGTATGCACACCAGCCCAAAAACATTATTAAAACATTTAAAAGAGGGCTTCTAGAACTCACCTGATAAGCTAATTTGGGTTGTCCTAAACAAGGTCCAACAACGTCACTTCCGATCTGAATTGATTAGTTAAATACACATCAGACCCATACCGACTCTAACGGTTTAACCATTCTAAACATACTAACTTTACTTAACCAGCTTGATGCCTGCACACTTAGCAAGTGCGCAGGGACTTGTTCTTACGTACTTAATAAGTGCGCAGACTTTGCTTCATGCGTACTTGCTAAATACGCAGTACCTTCTTCATGCGTACTTGATAAGTACGCATGACCCTCTTCATGCGTACTTGATAAGTACGCAGGATCCTCTTCTTGCATACTTGGTAAGTACGCAAGATCATCTTCATGCGTACTTGATAAGTACGCACGAACTTCTTCTTCGCAAAAACCCTAACTTTCGCCTTCGGGTCTGATCACGTCAAGATCCCGAACTTATTTACTTCAAAACGTTTGCTTTCCATTAAGGAACTCAAATCCATGTTTATCTTTCAGTTTTATCCGTGAAAACGTTACTTTTTCACCCAAAACCCGAAAAACCCAAAAACGAACAAAAACTTAGATTTAGGCCCGATCGTTACCTGAATCGAGTTTCTGATCCGGAGGTTCTTCTCACGAGCTCTGGAGCAACACGCTTCTCAAATCTCGGGTCGATCCGACAATTTTCTCTCTCTACGGTTTCTCTCTCTAGAAGTTGCAAATGAGAGAAATGGGTGGTGACCTTGGCTATTTATAGGGGAGGCTCCCCTTCCAGCTCGCTGGCCCATCCGACCCGACCCGACATGCCTCGTTCATTTATTCCGTTATTATAACTGTCGTTTTATTTTTGGGATGTTATAGTTATCGACAAGGACGATTATAACGATGGAAACTGATGGAGACGAGGATGAGACATGGTAGTGACCATGGTGACAACGGGGTGGCCACAGTGGTGGCTCACGATGATGGTGAGGGTATCCGTGGAGGTTCATGGACAAACTCGTTTGCGGGTACGTGACAAGCTAGGGTTTGCATGACAAAGTTTAAGGATTTAGGGTTTTGCATGAGTATGCGTGCAGGGATCTCGGTTAAGGACGACCCGATTCAAGTGAACAGGTGAAACTAGGGGTTTTGTGAAGGAGGAATGTCGAGCTAATGAAACGAGTGTTACGGTTTATTTATTTACGCTATTCCACCTATGTTTTGAATGTATTATAATCACGTAATTGTACGTGTGATAGGTTTGGGTGTCGAGCGTGAACGGACGGGTTGCAGAGCAAGGACTTGGATTCTTCGCAACTAGTGAGTTTCTAATCCCCTCTTTACCTTTTTTTATAGTTTTTGGGGCTATCGTACATACCTGCATGTTTTACTATGTCAATCGAACGTGTTACGAGTTTTGGTTAAACCTTGAGACTTTTATAAATTAAGTATTATATAACGAACTTGAGGGTCTATGTTGTGTCCTTAGTTCGTGTGGGCTAGAAGTCGGTATGATGCTTGGGTATCGTGTAATGGCTTATTCGGGATAAGTCGGTGATATGTCCTAATTTATACATGTTTTTGTATGCATAATAATCCCCATATTATGGTACTAATGGAATAAAAACCGTGCAATTGATACTTAAAACGCGAATATTTTATAATTGCAGGTTAAACCGTATCTCGAGAGAAACATAGCGAAAACGAGCCAAAATCATCAAGAAATCAAGCTTTCTCGGAGGATGGGAAGAATCACCCGAGCTTTGACCCCCAAGAAAGTCAAAATTGGTCATCAAAAGTCAACAATCAGCAAAAGACAAAAAGGAGGAGGAAAAGCAAGGATGCACGGTCGTGCAAAGCCTATCTTGGGCTCCAAGATTCGTCGTACCCTGCCACCTGTACCTTTGAGCATTTGTATGACCCATTGCACGACCATGAATTGCCCATTTTGTTGCCTATAAATAGATGACTTGAGTTCTTCATTTTACACACTACAATTCAGAGAAATTACACCCTCCTAAAGTCTGTAGCTGTAGTTTAGAGTAGGTAGTTGAGAGACTCTTCCGCTTTGCTCGCAATAAGGGAGCCTACGAAACTTATTAGTCCGCATTATGCTTGTTCGTATGGCCATTCGTGGCTAAACCCTTTGTATTGTTTGGGTGAAGATGAAGTTTGGTGTATGGTAATGTTTAACTTATTAGTCTAATGGTATGTTTATGTTCTTTAATTATTCACTCTTAAAACCATCTTTATGATGGACTTTTTATTATTATTATTATTATCTAAATTAGTCTTTAAACTTGTAAGTGCTCTTGATTTTAAAGTGTAAGATCGTAAAACCTTTTTAATCAAACTTCTCTTGAAACTTGTACGTCTTTGTACAAACGAATTTTGATAAGCCAAAGCTTGGTTGATCTTGATAAAAATCGTACGTCTTTATACGAACTTTGTCATGGAACCAAGAGTTGGTGAACTCATGTTGGGAACGGTACGTCTTTATTCATGATCTCATTGTTGCACCGCATCCTGGTGAACAAAGTTTAATCACTTTTTTAATAAAAATAAAAGTATTTAATTTTGATGTCTTAAACCAACCTGGAGGTAGATCTTAAGCATACGAATGTACGGATCTATTAAAAAGTTGAGGGTAAAGGTGTCCCTAACTGTGAGTCTTACCATTTTATTATTAAAGAACATAATTCGTGAACCAAATGTTATGAGAATGAGGCTCTAACGGTGTACCATTCACACTTTTGTATTAGTCATACCATCAGACTAGTTGTGATCTGAGCAGATTCGAAGCCTAAAGCAATACTCGTTGTGATCTGATTATTATCGAGCTATTTACCTTTCTGCTATTTACTTTTTTGTTATTTACATTTCTGTTATACATTTCACGCACATTTTACATTCTCTGCTATTTATTTTATCATCATTTACAATTATGTCGTTTACTTTTCTATCATTTACTTTTCCTCTTCACAAGCACACAACACCCACTAATTAATTAAACCGGCTAAAAAATAACAAACGTTGAGTATTGGAACTCGACCGTGTCTATTGGTTCTTACCTAAACTATAATATGTTGCGATATGTACACTTGCCTATTATGTGTTTTTAAGTTTAAGTATTTGTCATTTTATAAATTTAAAACATGATCCCGTAAAAAACTTTTCAATATATAATAAAATATATATTATATTTTATTAACTACTTTAAAACACGTCAATATACATGTCCATTTTAAAATGTTAATTGGATGATCTTAAAATTCAAACATATAATTAATTAATATAAGTTCTAAAATGTCTATATATTTATAAAATACGTTTCTCATTTACTATGATCAAACCATACAGAATAATCGAATTAGCAACTATCAGCAACCACGAGAACTATTCAAACACTAATATGTTTATATACTTAATATTTTTTTATTCAACCCGTATAATATACGATATTTTAACCTAGTATAGAAATATAAAACACCATCAAAAATACTACTTTTTATAAACTGTCATTTTTGTCCTTGTGGTTTTGTCATTTTCATCTAAAAGGTTTGTTTTTCTCCTGTATATACGCGTGGTTTACAAAACTTGTCATTTACATCCAACAAACAAACCCGGTCCATTTTTTAATGTTAAATAAAGATCTTTTTGTCTTTTTATATATTTATTTTATTCATTTTTAAAACCCTTATTATAGAAAAAAGACAAAAATACCCCTCGTGAGTGAAAGTAAAAAGAATAAATAACCAATAAAAGAAAACGAAAGAAAAGAAAAAAGATAAACTAACTTTACATTACAAGAATTGTCCTTTAGGGTTAAAATACATTAATACCACCGACTTAATAGAAATATTTAACTTCAGTTAGTCAAAAGGACAAGAAATGATATAACAATTCAAATAAAAAACACTAAGGGGATGTTTGGTATGATGGAATTGACATTCCTTATTGTGTTTGGTTTGTATAGTTTGTTGGAATTGGAATCTGAATTTCATTCTTAACGTGTTTTGTGGAGAAAGGAATTGGAAATAGAATTGGAATAAATTCCTTCAAATTCCTACAAAAAAAGGATTTCAAAATCCTTCCAAATTGTGAAGGAATTTGCAAAAAAAATGGAATCTTCCACCACTCACCGTCGCCGTCGAACCCCGACCACCGTCCCCGCCCATGACCGTCGTCGTCCAAACTGCGCCCAACATCCCTGATCGTCGCCGACCTCCGACCGCTGCCGTCGACCCCCGACCACTGACTACCACACACGACCGCCGCCCCAGACCTTCGACCCACGACCGCCGCCATCGACCGCCGTCACCTACCAAACCACCGCATTCGCCGCCACCACAGCCCGCCACCTGCCACCGCCACCCCACCCACACCCTACCCACCCCACCCCTACCCGCCCCCACCACGTCGCCACCGCTAGATCGCCGCCACCTACCCCACCCCACCAACACACCCCCACCACGTCGCCACCTACCCACCCCCACCCCGCCACCTACCCCACCCCACTTCCTCCCCACCGCCTATCGCTGCCACCTACCCCCCCCCCCCCCGTATCATCCCACCCACCCCCCATAACACCCACCCCACCCCACCCCGCCCACCCCCACCCGCCATACCCCACCACGTCGCCATTCTTGTGTAAGAGGAAGTCTCGATCAACACCGACAGACGATTCCACGCCCCATGGCATCTCTTGATCTCTGGACTCTCCTACTCGACTCATGGTTCCTTGCGATGAATCATAACTGGATTATGGTGAATCTGCAACTGGCAATCTCTTTCTTCCCTAGGCACGTGAACACCAACGCTTTTATCGTTCCCTCTTCCGGCGAATCTACGAACAAGACGACATTATTCTTCACGCTGAGCCATTTGAAAAATCAAAGCTCTGATACCAAATGATACCAAATCCACGGTAATACTCAAGTGGCACAGTAACATATGATTTTATTCAACAGCCTTGAACCCGAAGGTTCCAGCCAAGTCGGCTGTCTTAAGCCCCAAAGGTCTCGATTACAATCTCCTGATCAAAACAAAGTCTCCTAAACAATAAACCCTAACCCCCTATTTATACTAAATAATTAATAGATTAAATATGTAACAAGATATCCTAAAAACTGGAAACAAATCATTTTAAATAGGTAAAAGATCATATGAATCTTTAACTTGTTCCTCACTCCAAGCTTTCTCCATACATGTCGGACATTAAATGGTTTGGATGCTCCCGTATCAAGCAGTTTTATTAAAGCAAGTTAGTTTCTTTCTATTTAAGTATTGTAATGACAATTGCAAAAGGATGAAAAATTCAAAAATTGTTTCAAGTTCCGTTTCTCTCTGTTTATTATTTAGAGATTAACCCACTCAACGGGTCTAGGAGATTGACCATCTCGAATCGGTCCCTATCAATCGCTAAATCGATCATCACTACCACAGTGGTTTAGGTACTAAAATCAGACATCTCTGCTTCCACGTCGATAGCGACCACTGCTTATGCCACATATACCACACAAAATTGGTATCACAATATTCATTGAAGACGTAATGGCCCTTGCGAAAGGATACTTGCCGCGCGCACATATAGCGTGCGGTGGAAGGAACACATCTGACAGTACTTCACAAAAGGATAGAAACACCTGCGCGCATAGAAAGATACCCCCGCAGAAGAATCCGAGAATGTCGCACAAAGGAGACCCCACCGTGCACCTCAGTGGTCCGTCCCATAAGACAAAGCTCCCACTAACGGTTGTCAGTTAGGGGACAAAAATGATATTCTTGATAGGGACCTCTCCACCAATAGTAGACGCGTCAGGTCAGCCCTATGAAAGGGACATCCTAGTACTCTCATTCACTATAAATAGCAGACCACACCTCAGATATAAGCATGATTTCTCTCTGTATACTCTCATATACACTCTTTAACCTCGACAGATACTTATTCTCATGTCGGAGGATCAATACAGGGATTATCCCCTCCCCGTAACGCCTTAACGCGTTGCTACCTTGTGTAGGATTCTCCCGGAGTTCGAAGAAGCGAGCACCATTTGGCTACCCATTGGAGCTTGTGTGAACTATCCACCGGAGCATACTTAGCGGTCCGGTGTGTGGATTTACATTCATCAATAATGAAATGATAGTTGCCACAATACATAAATCGATATGACAACCTATTTATTCTAACACGGAGGAGACGTTGATCTATCTTTTTGGTAAGTGCGAGATAACGGCAAGAACGTGGAGTTCTATAACCAAACTGTTAGACGTTACACCTATTGTGGATTATACTTATTCGGGTATTATGGCCTGGTTTGATTCTCTTCTAGTAACAAACAATAAAATAAAGGTGATTAGTTGGATCATTTTGACGGCTTGGTGGATTTTGTAGTAGCTCCGGGATGATACGGTCTTTTTGCAGTCGGATAAGGAAAAATTTAACCATTTCCATTTTTGTTATATTTATTGAATTCTCTCATAGATTGTAATCTGGCGTATGAACTAGTGTGTGTTAGTGTATGAGACTCATTGTAATGAGAGATTGATTTGAGGGGGAGCTTGTACTATGTAATCAATTATTCAGTGAAATGAAACTTATGAAGAATGTTTTGTGAATCGTAATTCTATTGATTTGATTATCTTCTTTCTGCTCCTAACTTATTATGTTTATATCAGTCAATTGATATGAGCTAGTATCGATCCCAACACCCGCTCACCAATACGACAAGTGAACATGTAGTGCAATCGGTTCGATAACCGCTCCGGTTTTCAAAACATTGCTCATAACCCTTAATTCACCAAAACCATCCATCATTGACCGTTATAACAATCTCCTAATGACCTAAATGACTAGGGATAGAACAAACCTTGACTTTTAATAATTTATTCTTAATTCAAGGCTCCTATTTAAATAAAACAACGGAGGTTTTTTATCTCTTCCCTTGAAATGGAAACCACATCGGTTTCTAGGAGAAATTCTAAGGGTGCGTTTGGTATAATGGAATTGAATGAAATTGGATGGAATTGGAATTAAGATCCCATTGCTTATTATGTTTGGTTTGTATAGTTTGTTGGACTTGAAATCTGAATTTCATTCTTAACGTGTTTGGTGAATAAATAAATTGAAATTGGAATTGGAATTGGAATAAATTCCTTCAAATTCCTACAAACAAAGGATTTCAAATTCCTTCCAAATTGTGAAGGAATTCACCAAAAAGAAATGCAATCTTCCACCACTCACCGCCGCCGTCGAACCCTGACCACCGCCCCCGCCCACGACCTTCGCCGTCCCCACTGCCCCCGACACCCCTGATCGTAGCCGACCTCCGACCGCTGCCGTCGACCCCCGACCACTTACTACCACCCCCGACCGCCGCCCTAGAACTTTGACTCACGACCACCACCACCGACCGCCGCCACCTCCCCACCACTGCATTCGCCGCCAACCACCCCTCACCGCCACCTGCCTCCTCGCCGCACCGCCCCGCCCCCACCCGCCATACCCCACCACGCTGCCACCGCCTGTCGCCGCCACCTACCCCACCCCGCCCACACCCCACCCATACCCCGCCCACACCCCACCCATACCCCACCCCCGGCCCACCCCCACCCCACCCACACCCACCCCACCCACACCCACCCCACCACGTCCCCACCGCATGTCGCTGCAACCTACCCCACCCACAACCCCCACCCTACCCACCCAACCCACCCAACCCCGCCATACCCCACCACGTCGCCACCGCCCGATCGCCGCCACCTACCCTACCCCACCCACCCCCACCCCTACCTGCCATACCCCACCACGTCATCACCGCCCGATCGTCGCCGCCTACCACACCCCACCCCTACCCACCCCACCCAACCCACGCCACCCTCACCCACCCACCCCCACCCGCCACACCCCACCACGCCGCCACCCGCCCGATCGCCGCCTCCATAGCCACCTAACCCCACCCACCCCAAGGGTGGGGTGGGTAGAGTGGGGGTAGGTGGGGTGAGGGGTAGGTGCGACGTGGTGGGGTATGGGGTTGGGCGAGGTAGTGGGTGGGGTATAGGAGTGGGTGGGTGGGTAGGGTGGGGGTAGGTGGCGGCGACGGTCGGTGGTGGTTGGCGGGGCCGACGAATTCTGCGAATCAAACGCACCATAAGTGAAAGAAATTTTTTTAAGAGATTCATTATATAATTTTAAAAATCATAAATGACAAAAGAGTAAACTGTCATTTTCGTCCCTGTGGTTTACTCAATTTTGCCAGTTTCATCCAAAAAGTTTTTGTTTCCCCTGTGTATCCTCGTGGTTTATAAAAGTTGGCATTTTCATCCGGTCAGTTAGCTTCATCCATATTTTAATGTTAAATCAAGGGTAGATTTGTCTTTTTATACATTTTTTTATTTTACCAATTTCTTAAATACCTAATTATCCCCCTTTTTCCTATAAAAACCCTAATTCATCCCTACGATCATCCCTCACCTCATGTTTTGACTTTTACTTCTCATTTTTTTTTAACAGCCAACAAACATAGAATTGCCTAAGTACTCAGTACGGGGTGACCCATTGGCAAAAGGCCACCGCCAGCTGGCCCAACCCAGCCACCTTAAGCGCCCCAAGTTATCTCCAGTTCCGGGAAAACCGGACGGCCCAAAAGCCCACTGATGGTAAAACCCGGATGCCCTCGGGATCGAATCGGAGATCACAAAGATCCACGTCTTCCTTCATTGAGTCACCATGCCCCTTCCCAATGTGATGCTAGTGGAGATAAAACTTGAGTCTTTTTTAAAGAATCCAAGCTTGCTACCGATACACCACATTGGAAGTTGCAATTTACTTCTCATTTCTACCTCAAGTAAATCAAGGGTTCGGTTTCTTGATTCAATTTCACGTGAAACCCCAAATTAAGAGTAATTTCTTTGTTATCTGTTTGATTGAGTGATGGTAGGATTAATTATAAAGCCCGAATTGGGAGAAGAGACGATGTCGTCATGGGTTTTAGGTTTACACGCGTGTATTGCTTAAATCGGTGCACTTGTACCGGTGCTTGTGTCTACTTTACCTCCCGAAAGAAATTGAAGTACACCCGTCTCTGAACTTCGCACCTGATCATCTCCTAATTCATCAATACCTAGGCTTTTGAACTCAATCTACATACATGAAGAATTGGGAAGGACAACGGCAGTGAAGAACAGAAGACTAAAGTTACTGTTATGTTTTAGTTGGTTGTTTTCATTTGTATTATCTTGTTCATTTGACTTTAAAGATGACCTTATGTAAAGGAATATGTATTATCTTGTTAATTTGACTTTATGCAAAAGAACATGTCATTTGCCCCAAGAAGAAGTCTTCTGCAAAAGAATATGTCATTTGACTTTGTGCAAAATAATAGTTCTGAGTTATTAGAATACTAGTTTTTTTTCTTGAAAGGCAGAATACTAGTTATTATGTCCTTCCACACTCCCATTTCAATTTAGTTAAAAAGCTTCTCCAAACATGCATCACTAAAAGTCATTTGTTTTTCACTAAACCCTAAACTAAAAGTCAATTTAGTTATTTCACTAAAAGTCATTTGTTTTTTTTTTTCATAAACATGCATCCAGTTAATTGGTTCATATCAAATTAACTGCATTTGACCTTTATGCCCAGGTTACTCATTTGCATTTGACTTTTAATGTCCAGTTTTCCAACTTCAATTGACTTCAGATTGCATTTTGACTTCTGACTGCATTTGATTAACTACGATTGCAATCTTTTTTACTGCATTTTTCTAACTGCAATTGACTGACTTCATTTGCATTTTTCCAACTGCAATTGACTGACTGCAATCATAGTTATCTAAGCTGTTTTTTTTACTGCAATTGCCTTTCTCTAACCATTTCTCTAATGTTTTTTTACTTCACACCAAAAACAGACCAAAACAATATTAAAATCATTTCAAAAACAACCAAAAACAGACCAAAACAATACTAAAATCATTTCAAAAACAACCAAAAGACCTAGATCCAACTACCAATCACTTCCAGTTCTCTTGTGTTCCACTCCCGTGGCCCTTGCAGGTTCTCTTGTTGTGTCCTTTTGTTTGCATTTATGACAAGTAAGAGTGTTGCCCTTCCTTGACATTTTGCCACTACTAAAATTTTTTTGACTTAACTCCTCGGCAGATTTTTTCCTCTTTTTCTTTGGTCTACCAATCTGCTTGTGATGCTTTGGAGGAGTTAATGTAGTTGGGCATTCCGAGTGTTTCCATAAGTCCATGCCATTGATTGGGTCTATGGTATTTGCATAGACCTTTTTCCATGTGTCTAACTAGTAAGCTTGATTAACCCATTTCTCTAGTATACCATTATCTCTTCCATGCATTGCCATATTCCAAATACATGCCACTACATGCTTACATGGCATCCCAGTTAAGTCCCATTTCTCTAGTATACCATCATATGTTCTCTTGTTTGAAAACATTGGTGTTCCTTTAATAATGTTTTAACAACCCAAGACCCATCTTTACCCTGGTTTGAAATGTGTAATATCCATGGGCAAGTGGGTGTTGGAATCTTCTTTTTAGATTTACATATTGAAGACTTAGAACTACCCGTGGTCTGTTTTGTCCCATCCTCAATACTTTCAATTCTACCAAGATTTGGAGTTATTCCTAAACACACCACACGAAATCTTGTTGTATCATTCCTTGTGATAAACAATTGCCTCCTAGTCTCTATTGCATGATTCTTGACCAACACCTTTATAGCATCTCTATCAGTAAAAGGTTGACCAACATAGAAGGGGCAATCCACAGTTTCATTAGCTTTTTCCTTCTTCTTCTTCTTCTTCTTCTTCTTCTTCTTCCTAACGCTCCTCACTGCCCTCTGCAATGTGATGTCATTATCAGAGTCACTTAGACTGTCAAATTCATCTAGATCGACCTCATCATCTTCATCATTAATGTTCTCTTCGCCTACATCACTTATGTCAAAATCAACAATTGCTCTGAATTCATCCATATCAACACTAACATCTTCAACCAAGTTTTCTTCATCTAATATGAATCTAGAATCTTCATCACTACTCCCTTCAATACCATAATTGACCTCTTCATTACATGTTTTCAAATGCTCCACGTATACCTCAATCACTTTATGAATCTTAGCATATTTCATCAAGTTAACAATATCATAATCATTAGCCAAGGGTCTTAAACCAAAATCCAAGTCCTCTCCGGGAACCTTAAAATGGTATCTCATTACATCCTCTTTTGAATAACCAATTTCAAATACCATATCATTTATTATTATAATAGAGAAATAATCATAATCAACATTGTCAACAAAATTAACTTTACCCCTCTCGTATCTTGTCTCTGGAAAGTTGCTAAATTCTCCCGCATGGTGGAATTCCAACGTAAACTTTGAAGTGTTGTTGACCGGAACGAACTCACCATCATGCTCTCGAACACACCAAGTATCAGCCATCGACTTTGGGATGATCGCGATTGCAGAAGATTAATGGGCAAGGGAGATTGATTCTATGAAACAGGGAGTGTATGATCGATTTTGTGAATAGGGACGATGTTTTTTTGAAACAAGTATTCACGGTCGTCTCATTGTATTAGGGTTAAGGAACGTGATATGGTAAATATGGTAGGGTGTAATTATTTAAGAGTTTAAAATATAACTAAAATAAAGAAAATATGTAAAAAGACAAATCTACACTTGATTTAACGTTAAAATATGGATGGAGTTAACTGACTGGATGAAAATGACAACTTTTGTAAACCACGGGGATACACAGGTGAAAAATACTTTTTGGATGAAATTGACAAAAGTGAGTAAACACATAGATGAAATTGACGGTTTACTCATGACAAAAATTGTAATTTAGTCTTTTTTTTTATTTTTTTTTTATTTTTTATGATTAACCAGCTTGAATTTAGCCCACCTATAAAAAAAGCCGAATCAGGGTTTACGGTTAGGGTTTTGTGTCTGTCTATCTTTGCTGAAGACCGAACGATCGATCAATGGCCGAAGAACAATCCGCCGCCGAGACAACCTTCATACAGACACCAAAAGATGATCCATCAGCAGCCGCACGTGAGATGGATCTTGAAACCCTAGACTCCACCACTGATGCCGCGGCTAACGGCAGTAAACGAGAGAGAGAGGAAGATGCAGCGACGGAATCGCCGGAAAATGGAACCGAAGCTAAAAAAGCGAAGGTGGATGAGGAAGAGAAGTCCGTGGAAGAACAGAGGCTGAAGAAAGAGGTAACAAAGGCCGGTCCTGTTTCGGTTGGGTATAAGAAGTTTGAAGAGTCTGTGGAGATGTTTGATTACTTCTTCAAGCTTCTTCATTACTGGCCTCCGAATTTGAATGTCAACAAGGTATATGGATTTATCTCTGATTTTAATTTTGCTATATTATTTGTCTTTGATGTAGATTAAGTGATTAGGTGATCCCATAATCAGCTATAATAAACGAGAATGAATAATTTTGGCTGAACATGAAATATATAAAAGTTTAACTTTCACGGTTAGCGCATTTTAAGGCGCAGTGGTTCAACCCGATTAGGAAATGACATGTCATAGAAGTCAAAGGTGCCTTGCGTCCAACCGGCCTTAAACAGTCTAAACAAGCCAAAAATTGTCTAAAACAGTTTTGTCAAAAGTGCACAAGGCGCCCCTAGGTGCAGAGGCGCAGCGTAGCATTTGTGCCTTGCCTGGATAGGCGCTGTTTCAGGCTCTCAGCCGCAGATTCTAAACCATAGTTACCGAATTCGCTCAGCCCCCCGCGATCCCCGTATTGGATCGTGATGTACCAAAACAAAATTCGCAGCGCACCAAATCGCTATGGTACGGCGAATTCGAGCTACCTGGTTCGGCGATCTTCCAACCATGGTTCGGCGATCCAATAGCATGAAATCGTTGTACCATTGCTGCCCCAATTCGCGATTTTGGGAAAGGAATTCGGTGGTTCGATTGTTGCCTGGTTCACGATTTTGGATTATTACCTTTTCTCTCTCTAGATCGACTGGATTAAGCGAGAGCTTTTAGGGTTTTCTCTGGATCTAGTTCAATAAATTGTTTTTTGGTGGCCCAACCCACTCTAGTTTCACATTATTATTAAATTCTCTGGATCTAGTTCAATAAATTGGTTTTCTCTAGTTGAATAAATTCTCTGGATGTGGTGGCCCAGCCCACTCTCGTTTTACATTATTATTAAGCCCAGTAAATTGTATTTGATGTTTTGATTTGGAATTTGACAATAAGTATTATATTGTATTTGAACCTATGTTTCATTCGGGTACATCGAACCGAACTACATGGTACACCGTACCGGTTCGTACCGAAATGAACCTACCCCTCTCCGTACCGAATACGTTAACTCTAGCGAATTACGTACCCGAACCGCGTACCCGTACCGGAGCGAACCGCGTATTAGGTAACTATGTTCTAAACAGCTTACACTAGCCCTAAAAAAGCCTGGAATCAACCTAAAACAGCCCAAACAAGCTTAAAGCATGTCTAAAACCCTTAAAAATGGTATTTTCATACTATGCGTCTTGCTTAAAAAAGCTCTCTTTTTTCGCTCCTTGACAAGTATGGTCTAAAATGACGTAAACCAGCTCAACTCGGCTAAAGAGCCAAAACATGTATTAAACAACTAAAAATGGTCTGGAATACACGTGTGCCTTGCTGGTCTTAGGCGCGCGCTGTCTTGCGACTCGCTCACTCGTTGTGCCTTGATTCTTTGACTACTATGTGATATGTCATACCAAAAATAGAAATGATGCGTTGTTAGCTAGAAAATCACAAATGGTGAGGTTTTCTTTCTTTGATGTTATTGGTGCCATAAATATGGTTGAGGTGTTGCTCAACGGCACAGACCCTGCTCTCAAGGGAAGTAGCGGGCGGGCAGTGGAAAAGGGGGGAGGAGGCGGGCTGCCACTGCCAGGGCGAGGGACCAAGGGAGTTGCAACAAGGAGGGAGATGGGAAGGAGGTGAGTTGGGAGTTGTAGCACTAAGCATTTGTTAGAGAATTCAAACACAAGAACTATGCAATCCCACTTGTACGGTTAAATGGTCTATTTAGTAATTCATTATGTCAATATGACTTTCATTTATTTTTATTGCAGTATGAGCATGCAATGCTGCTGGACTTGCTAAAAAAGGGTCACCTGGAGGCAGAAAAAAAGATCGGTACAGGAATCAGTGCATTCCAAGTGAAGTACCACCCACAGTGGAAAAGCAGATGCTTTTTCCTTGTGAGAGATGATGGGTCAGCCGATGATTTCAGTTTCCGCAAGTGTGTTGACCACATGCTTCCCTTGCCTGAAAACATGATGGTTAAATCTGATGTGAACAAGGCATTGGGTGGCGGCCATGCTGGTGGCGGCCGTGGAAATTGGCGTGGACGTGGTAGAGGAGGCAAACCAAGGCACTGATTAGTGACTCTCATTTTGGTTGTTTTTGGTATTATTATTGGCAAGAAAATGCACTAGCATGCCTGGATTTTCAACTTCGGTTATTATTATATTTTGTTACCGCTTTTAGCAAGTGAACCAGGAAATTGAGTTGCAATGTCTCCTTTGATCTATACTTTTATTTCAACCCTTTGTTTAAATGGAGTTGCAATTGTACAAGTGTGTATTTACGCATGAATGAGCCTGGCCAAACTAGGTTGACAATTCCTCCCACCACATTCTAAAATTTATTAAACTTTTAGATCTTGTATAATCTTTTAAATACAAATATTGTATTGAAGGTTTACTCAATTTTAATAAAAAATAGAAACCATATTTTTGGGATCAACTCATTTAACCTAAAACCTCAATGTAACTTTATTACAACCCATCAACAAATATTGCTTTTTCAGATAATTGAGTAGTCCTTTAATTATAAAATTTAAAGTATGTTGAAGTGTCTTTAACCAATAAATATATATGGGGCGAGTTTGGATTCAACTCAATACGTAGCCTGACATGACTCACCGTTAAGCCAATGCCTCAGACACACACGTCTAACCTTGGTTTTGATTAGGGATAACAATGTGACGGGTATTGATAATCATAATCTTATACCTGATTTGATTGTAAAACTGTCTCATACTTGGCCGAATATCCATTTGGGTATCTTTAGAGTAATAACACATAAGTATCAAGTCTACCCATTAGTTTAAGCTGAGTAACCAAGGTATCAAAGCATGCAAAGAAACAAATTTGTAGTGTACAAAAATCCAGAAAAGAACAATGATATTTCTTCAAAACATCACCATAGCATCTCAAATTCTGCAAGAAGGAACTTCTTGAAATCTACAAAAATGACAATTTGAAGACAAAATATGCCGAATGCTATTCACTTTCTCTCAAACCTAACATCACCCTTCAAGCAGTAACCTTTTCCTTCTGTGCAAAGGCTACCCCCTTCTCTATGCTCCCCTTCAACTCCACCTTCAAAGCTTCCAAAGCTTTGACTTCATACTCGGTCAACCCTTCAAGATCCAAAAATATAACCGCCTCCACTCCCTGCTTCCCGAGCTTAACCCTTGATGCGAAAAACGGGAGTTCAGTAACATCCGACTGAACAAACAAGCACTCGTAAACGTCACTATCTCCATCAAGTGCCCGAAGAAAGATGACTGGTCAGCTCTTGTATCCTTTTCTCATACTTCTCTACTGATTTCTTTCTAATTATTCTTCTGAAATATTCAATAATTTAACAAGTATACATCTCAGTAGCATAAATAGATTAATAAGAAGCATACCTGAGCAGAAAGGGCTTCTATATTAGCAGCACAATTTTGACATCTTAAAAAATCATGTTTTACATCATCATTATGTAGTAGGAACCGCTAGCCTATACATTATTGGATACAACAAGATTTTATGACCACACTATTAAGGACATTGGTAATGGGTCAGGTATGGGATGCTTTTGGTAATCCTAGACACATAGTTGACTATAAGACCGTAATCTATTCCTATCGGGTACCCGTGAAAAGAGAGTAGCGAAAATGATTGATACTCCTTCTCAGGTCGTGGGTACCTTTGAAAGATTGGCTACGTAACAAAATGATATCATGGTAAATATTCATAACAACATAAAAATATAGATAAATATACATCAAAACTCATTTTAATAAAACAATCGCACAGTAAAACATCAAACTTTCAGATTATTGATGACCTAAACAGAGTTCAGGGGACCATACAATTAAAATAGCATCAACAGTCAGGGTTCTAGGAAATGAACATCAATTACTTGTAAATAATAATTTACTAAAAAAAGAAATAGTGATTTAAATAACTAAATTTTGTGATCCTAAAAGGGTTTATAGGAAATTAACGATACTAAAGAATGACATATCACCAGATAAGTCTATTTTGTTTTTCTTTTTTGCAATATAAACTTAGATCACTTAATCAAGCAAAACCCATGAATCCATACTCATTCCATCATTGAAGATAATGTGTGTCATTGCACTTTCATACAACCTAATAAAAATGTCTAATCCAAATACTTACTAATTTGATTTAAATTTTACTTTTGAAGTCACTTAAGTGTCTTTGTTAACCAAATTCGATAAGTAATTTTGATGCAATTTTTCCTTCTTGAACTGAGGAGTTCTATGATCATCCCTTCAAATTATCATAACTAACCTTTTAATATAAGGTACACCTAGGGAAAACTACAGCCCACAAGTATATGTGATCCCCTTATTATCATTGCTCCATAATCTGATCTCCTCGTATAAGCAAACCTCAATTTTCAAACACTAACGAATCTGTGGAGGATACAGGAATCACTCCGTCCATGGCCAAGGAACTGAAGAAGTTAAGGGAGATGATCTCTAGTGTACCAGGTGTAGTCCAACCTATACTGGAGATATCCTCAAGCAGTCACAGGATCTCGAGATTCGCTCCGCCGATATGTGATGCTGAAATCCCAAAACGCTTCCAAACTCCTAACATGAAGCTGTATGATGGAACTACGGATCCTGAGGAGCATGTTGGGTAATACAGGGAGAGAATGGAGATAAATCCCATTCTCTTGGACTTGAAAGAAGCTTGCCTATGCAAGGCCTTCGGCTCTACCTTAACAGGATCAACTTTAAAATGGCTAATTAATGTTCCAACTTATTCAATAACTTCATTTGCTCATTTGATCAATTTGTTTAATAACCAGTTTTCTTGTAGCAGAACATTTGAAAGATTGACAAGTGACATATACAGGATAACTCAGAATCCCGGAGAATCCCTCCGAGATTATGTCAGCAAGTTCGGTCGGGAATCCCTGGATATCCCGAACCTTGATGTTGCCACTGCAGTCCAGGCATTCAAGATGGGACTGAAGAAGGATTCTCAATTCTACGAAGACCTTGTCATGAATCCCTGTAGGAATCTTGATGAAGTCAGGAACCGGGCACTGAGGTTCATAAGGCTCGAAGATGATAAAAATATTCAACAACGAATGGATACTCCAACTAGTTATAATCATCCCAATCGGAAGACTGAGTCCGCTCCCTTCAAGTCGTACAGATCCAAACCATATTCTAAGCCCGATAATCACAGGGTTAACGCCGTGGAAGATGACGAGGAAGAGGAAGAATATCCTAAGTTATCCGAATATTGTTTTTCACTTGACACAACTGGTTTGTTATATGCCACGCAGGATCTTGGAGATAAGGCTAGGTAGCCCCGTAAATTCGAGAAGAATACCAGATGGAAGGACAAGTCCAAATGGTGTGCTTTCCATGAGGAATTTGGCCATGTGACCGAAGATTGTATTGCTCTGCGCAAAGAGATAAGCTATCTCTTAAGCAAGGGGTATCTCAAAGAATTCCTAGGCAAAGGAAAGAACAAGACTAAGGATCATGACAGGATCCCACAGAGAGCAAAATCCCCGCCGCCAGATGCCAAGGTAATAGGTTTTATATCCCGTGGATCTGATATTTGTGCACTTCTTACTCTGCAGCAAAAAGAAATACCAAAGAAGCAAAGACAGAAAAAGGGGACAAGCCTATCAGAACCTCCAGCTTGAATGAAGAAACAGTGATCTCTTTCGATGAAGATGACAGAGATAACGTGCAGGATCCTCATCATGATGGACTAGTGATCACTCTGTATATTGCTAATCATTTCATCCGAAGGATACTGATTGACGGAGGAAGCTCGGTGAACATCATTCAGCATGAAGTTCTGAAAAGAAGGGGGATACCGGATTCTAAAATTATATCCAATTCTGCGGTACTGGTAGGATTCAGCGGAGAGTCAAAAACACAGTCGGAGAGATAAAGCTACCGATATATATCAAAGAGGTAAATAATATACAAAAGTTTTGCATAATAGATTCTTTCTCTTGCTATAATATCATTCTAGGGAGGCCTTGGATACACGATATGAAGGCAGTGCCCTCAACATACCATCAATGTGTCAAGATGCCAACCCCTTGGGGAGTAGTGAAGATCAACAGTGATCAACAAGATGCAAAGGATTGCTACACTTCTTCGATGAAAGCCTCCGCCAAGACTAGGCAAGCATAGCAATTAAAGAAACAAGCCCGAGACGTACTGGAAACCAAAGAGCAAGATGTTAAAGAAGTCTCCCTAAGTACGGAGGATCCTGACGTCAAGGTGCTTGTTGGAACCAATATCCCTAAGGATATTGAGCAGAATCTTATAGAGTTACTAAAAAGCAGAACTTCAACCTTTTCCTGGAAACATGAAGACATGACGGGTATCTCTAAAGATATTATTACGCATAAATTGGGTGTTGATAATAGCTTCAGGCCAATACACCAAAAGAGGAGAAAGTTTGCACCAGAAAGGAATGCAATTATCCAGGAAGAGGTCGAGAGACTATTGAAAGCAGGAATGATAAGGGAAGTAAATTTCCCAAGGTGGCTAGCTAATGTGGTGGTGGTCCAGAAGAAGAATGGGAAATGGAGAGTCTGTGTAGACTTCACTGACTTGAACAAAGCGTGTCCCAATGATCCTTTTCCACTACCACACATAGACTCAATGGTTGACGCTACAACAAGCCACGAAATGCTGACATTCATGGATGCTTCATGAGGATTCCAACAGATCCAGATGGATCTTCGGATCAGGAGGATACCGCCTTCATGACTCCAACAGGTATTTATTGTTATATTGCTATGCCTTTCGGTTTGAAAAATGCAGGTGCTACATACCAAAGGCTGGTGAACATGATGTTCAAAGAAAAACTAAGGGACACCATGGAGGTCTACATAGTTGACATGGTGGTAAAATCAAAGAAAGCTGAGGATCATCTCAGGGATCTCAGAGACGCATTCGATATCCTGGACCAGTATAACATGAAGCTAAATCCTTCCAAATGCCACTTCGGAGTGGGGGCAGGAAAATTCTTGGGCTATATGGTAACCAAAAGAGGAATAGAAGCCATCCTAGAGCAAATCAAAGCAATCATCAATCTGAAATCCCCAGTAAACACCAAGGATGTCTAGAGACTAACTGGTAGAGTAGCATCACTCAACCGATTCATATCAAGATCCTCATAAAGGTGCAAAGAGTTCTACGACATCCTAAAGAAGAACAAAAGATTCGAATGGGAAGAGAAGCATGAACAAGCACTCCAATCATTAAAGGAATACTTGTCATCAGATCCTCTATTGATGAAACCAGAAGATGTTGAACCATTATCCCTATACTTGGAGGTATCCGGTAATTCTGTAAGTGCCGTCCTAGTCAAGGATCATGAAGGCCAGCAGCATCCAGTATACTATGTAAGTAAAAGCCTACTCGTGACCAAAACCAGGTATTCTCATTTAGAAAAGTTAATATTAGTTTTAATAATGACATCAACTAAACTCAGACATTATTTTGAAACTCATGTTATTCATGTTAAAACTAACTATCCTATTAAGTGTGTCTTGAGAAAGCCAGAGATGTCAGGAAGAATGGCTAAGTGGTCAGTCAAGCTCAACGCCTATGACCTCATATATGAACCTAGAACAGCAATAAAGTCTCAGGCACTTGCGGACTTTGTGGCTGATTTCAGTAGTGACATTCAATATGAAGCAGGCCTTGAAGTTCTACAATTGGAAGAATCCATGTATAAGTGGACCTTATTCACTGCCGGTGCATCAAATGTAAGAGGAACATATCTAGGTATCATACTGAAATCGCCACAAGGGGACATAATACCCCAATCCATAAGTTGTGAGTTCCAGGCAACGAATAATGAAACAAAATATGAGGCGCTAATAGTAGGATTACAATTAGCAAGGGATATCAAGATCGGGTATCTCCAGGTATATGTAGATTCACTGTTAACTGCTAATCATTTCAATGGCTCATATGCAGTAAAAGGTGAGAAGTTAGCCAAATATCTCACAATAGTTAAGCAATTATCTGTGGAATTTAAATTTTTTAACATTACACAGGTACCTAGAAAAGACAATACTGAGGTCGATGCCTTAGCAACCCTTGCTTCGGCTCTTAAAATACCAGAAGGTATTAAAATACCAATCATACATATCCTAAGCACATCAATTGAGAAGAAAAACGAAGTATCCAACACAGAAGAAGAAGCAGATGTTCAGGATCTTGAACTGTTGGATCGGGATCTACCTTGATCCAATGATTCAACACATTAACCGAACCAAATCGTGCTGAATCCGATTTGATTGGCAATCCAATCTATGACACGGATCGGGTCTTAAGAAACGAGCGGATTAGATGTCGAGACGAAGGTTTCTATCAACCCTTTGGTGTAGAGAAGTTGGATACAAGACCTGGAAACTCTCAACGGACAGAGATTCGACAATACAGGTGCAGAGAGTTTGTGTTTTGTTGGTTCTGCTCTGGTCAGTCTCTCTATGTGTATATGTGTTGTATTTCCGTGTTGTGTGTGCTCATGAAGTGAAAGTTATATATATAGTGCAGAGGCCATTCGTACGAATGAGCCATGTGAATGGACTCATTCGTGCGAATGAATCAGCAGAATGGTTCATTCTTAAGAATGAATCATCAGAATGGTTCATTCGTACGAATGAATCATTCTCATGACTTATTCTAGCGAATGAATCATTCTCATGAGCTATTCGCGCGAATGGATCATTCTCATGATCCATTCGTGCGAATGGGCCTTTCATTAGCATGATTGATCAACGTTATCGCTATTTATCAGATCGTTTAATACACAGTCATTATATATGAGTAAACATTAAGGATAAACATGTAATTTCATTAATGCATCAAATAATTACATTAAACATAGATGAAATACATATTACAAGGGATTAGGGACATATTATGCATCTACATACTCCCCCTTGGACCTAGATCCCTTCAAAATGACCTAACTAACATTAGTTGGTCTTCAACATCTCTTTTGTACGAGTTTTCCAGTTAACTCCGGCGTGTATGTCAAAAGCAAAGCATATACGTATTACTTTCACATACTGCAACGCCTGGTCTATATCTGCAACTTCAAAAAACGGTTGACACTTGTATAGAGTTGTAACATCTTGTTCAGACAAGTTGGTCAGCCACAAGGGATCAAAGACCCTGATGGTCTCCCATGACCCTTATTTACAAAGCACTATAACAGCTTCACCAGTACGCCCATCATAGTACCACCATTTGAACTGATCTGAGAAGTCATGGATCATTTTCCTTAAAGGAATCTTCTTCATGATCGTTGGAGGCTTCCACTTTAAGACAATTAGGGGCTTCTTGGTGACTGGATGAACCTTTTCCTTATGAATGTAACGTGTAGGCATTTGTGGCTTGAAGTTCACCCACTTCTTTCGGTATTCGTATTGTAATTGACGTTCAAACCATTTGGATAGACCGGAAGATTCGCTGTATAGAAGCTTTAGACGCGCCAATTGATTTACTTCAAATGCGGGCAGCGTCTTGAAATCATGAGGGTACCTGAAATATTGTATGCCCTTCTCTCTCTTTATAGCATAGCAGCTTAAGTCGTTGAAGTATGCCCAACTGATTATACGACCATCAGACTTGTGTCCTTTGAGTCGATAAACTTTAGTGTACTTGGTTGGAGGAGAGGGCTTTGAGTTCTTTTTTAATTCGGCCATGTATTCCATCTACTGACTTTTACGTTCATTCAGCTCGTCAATGTCAATAGTGGAGGGACCGGCTTCATCCTGTTTGTTGTCGATAATGCGGTTGACCTCCTCGTCGGACTGCTGAGTGAATAAGTCCACGAAGGAGGGAAGATCATCACCATCTACTGATGTGTACTTTGGATATTCTTGATCAGTGATGTCTTCGACTTCAACCTCATCAACGTCTTCTAGTTCGTCAGAAGAGGGATAATCAGTTGTTGAAACAGATGCCTCTTCAGTAATGACTTCGTCAGGATTCATTTGAAATAGCTCGGCAATCTGTTCTTTTGACAAGCAATGCACGATTTCCCCTTCCTCTTTGTCATAAATAACTGAATGTTGGATGATCCCTTGCATGTCAAGCACATAAGTTAACTTTGAAGGTTGTTGCTTGAGAGGCATCACATCCAAAACTATTTTCATAAACAAACAAAGAATAAACATGTGAGAATTTGAAGTTTCATTGATTTAATCAAAATAAAACTGAAATTATTTACATAATAATCTAATATTTACAATAAGACAACAAAAACTGTCAACCTTCAGTGTCCTTTGGTTTATCTGATGATGGGCCTTCTGATTTGTCTGATTTTTGTTTAGTTCGCGCCTCTGCTTCTGCTGTCTTTGCAGCACTTGAAGCAGCACCAGCATTGGCACCATCATCCTTATCTTCGTCATTCTTGTCATCATCATCATCATCACTATCATCATCATCATCATCATCGTCACCATCATCATCCTCCTCATCATCATCATCATCACCATCATCACCATCATTTCGAGCACCCTCAATTCTAGGTGTCGTGTCCCTTCTGCTTTCTAAGTCTTCCAACAGTCTCTTATTTTCCTCCTCTATCCTTTGTATTCTCTGAGCATGTGCATCAACAGTTTTAGACAAATGTTGATTCTGGTTTGTAGCAGTGAGAAGGAGGGCTTGTTGATCATTGCATCTATTGGAAAGACTTGTGATGGCTTGGGCTTGTTCAGTATTTTGCAGAGTCAACTGACTGATCTGCGAGCCCTGAAGATCTAAACGCTTTGACTGTTCTTGATTTTGAGCCAGAAGCTGCAGTACCAAGCTGTTTAGAGTGATGATTTGATCGTTCAACGAAATAGTCGGCAATGATGTTGATGACTCAGCTCGAGTAGTGGCTGGCTGTGATGTATGAGCAGTCGTGTAGATGGGAGGAGGAATCGGAGGCACAGTTTGTGTCTGAGGCATGGATGTTGACATTGGAGCCTCAGACCTGGTGGCAGTTGCTGTTGTAGCAGAGGTGCTCTCCGTCCTTCTGACAAGTTTGAACTTTTGGCGTTTGGCCATTCTCTTCATTCTTCCTTTCTTGACTGGGGTAGATTGGGAAGAAGGAGCAGCAGATACTTGTGGACAGTCAGGGACAAAGTCAGCATCCCTGACGTCATCATCATCAACCCTTGAGCTTCCTTGATCTGCTCCCCTCTTTCGTTTTGTGGCGACCAATCTTGCCCTTTGTTGACTGATTTCGAATTCATCTTCAGTTTCCTCAAAATCAGTAAACAGGACGGTGTCCAGGTTAACGTCTTCTGGGTTAGTTGGAAGGGATGAATCGATAGCAGTAACAGTAGGAGTGGTGGCAGCGGTAGATGGAACATTAGGAGCATTGCCACCACCTCCCTGACCATCTTGGTCATCGTCATCTTGGTCGTCAGCTGGAGGCACAACAATATCCTCCCTGTCAGAATCACTATTATCGTGACGCCAATTTCTGTTTGCAGGTTCCACATAATCAGAATTTGCCAGATGTCCAATAAGGCGTTTATGTGGAGGCTTTGTTGGTCTTCCCCTATAAGTCTGTACCCGGTTTAGTGTGACATCAGTCATATGCTCCAGCCTTATCATGTCAATATCGGATCGTGGCAGTAGAGGAAGTTGGTCATCGATTATCATCTGTAAGAATCGGGGGTACATGAGATACGCATTGTCCCCTTTTAGCGAGATGTTTTCCTTCAGGTGTGTGAACACCATCTCTGAAAAGTTGAACGGTATGTTCAACACTAGTGCCACAAATGCGCTCTGTATTGTTTCGCGCATATCATCAAATCCGCCACGACGGGAACCGAGGCAGTGAAGAAGAACGTGTCCTAGATATTTATACTGGGGACAGAGGTTCGCCTTGTTGAGAACGCCTTCGGCGACATTCCCGTCGTACTTTATTCTCATGAAGCATCCACGGACCAGATATTTATCCAGTGTCACTGGATCTTCAGGATGATCACCGAATTGACACAATCGGCGAATGTGAGAGGCAGATACAATAACCTCCTGTCCTGCAATCTTTCCCCGTATCACAGTTGGAGAAACTTCACAGTCTATTTCAGCTGTGGCCCAGAATTCCCGTTGATGAGAAGCATAGGGAGTGCAGATATAAGATATAACATGGGCTATGCTGGATCGAGACAAGAACTCGATCATTCCAATGAACGGTCTTGCATTCTTTGAAGTTGGGATCATGTAAGCACAAATGTTGCTTTTTGTTGAAGCTTTAAGAACAACTGGAGCTCTGTGCGCCATAATGATCAGTCTGCAAACACAAAAACATGAAGCACATCAGATCAGTACATGCAAGATTTTGGAAATATGAACTTTTGGACCATTTTCCCTCTGTACGAATGAACCCTAAAAGTTGGTTCATTCGTGCGAATGGATCATTCTGCCTATTCATTCGTGCGAATGAGTTTCATTCATATGAATGAGTATTCATTCGTGCGAATGAGTTTCATTCGTGTGAATGAGCGTTCATTCGTGTGAATGAGCGTTCATTCGTGTGAATGAATGTTGTTCTCATTCGTACGAATGAACATGAAGAGTTTGTCCATTCGTATGACAGACGGGTCGCGATCCAATTTGTCCAAAAATCAACCAACACTTGAAAAGATTTGCCGAAAAAGACACCAAAACACTCGACTATGGTTTTCAACCAGTATTTAGCATTTTAATCGGTTTATTAAGTCATTTTTTACGTTTTTAAGTTTGGTTTTCGGTTTTGAGCCCTAAATCTAATCGAACATCCTCAAATCGTTATACATTTGATGAATACTTGTGGGGTTATACCTGTAAAATGAAATCAAATGATTAGATCGGTGATTGGACGGAGTTTTGTTCAAAATCAGAATTTCAATCAAACAGACGTGCGAATGCTTTCTGAAATGTGCGAATGAGACTGCACATGCGAATGAATGGCATATTTATAAGATGGCCTGGTTCATTCGTACGAATGGACCATTCTGGTCAGTCCATTCGTGCGAGTGGACCAGACTTGATTCATTCTGCCACTCATTCGTACGAATGGACCATTCTGGTCAGTCCATTCGTGTGAATGATCTATTCTCCTCATCCATGCGTACGAGTGAGCCATTCTGCTCATCCATTCGTACGAGTGAGCCATTCTTCTCATCCATTCGTACGAGTGAGCCATTCTTCTCATCCATTCGTACGAATGGGACAATCCCCTTATGCAAATTAAACTTTTCAGGTTAAATGGGATATCCGACCACATTGGTCTTGACAACAATTTGATTATGAAGTAATTTACATTTAATTATGAAGTGAGGGATCAATTATGAAGTTTTGGAATAGGTTATGAAGTAAAGGAACGATTTGATCAATCAGGAAGTCAAGCGGTTTTCAAATTTGGTTGATAACAGTCGTTCGAGTCTTATCGAATAATCTAAAATTCAGAAAAATTAAAATCTTTTTGGATTTTTTGAATATGTAATACTAAAAATAATATCAACAAGATATATATACACATGTCTTAGTAAGAATGATCCTTATGAGAAATCATACAGACTTAGTGACTAATGATCTGAGACATTTTGAATTTTGTAGATACAACTATACAATGGTATTTACACATCTTTTTGTGAGAAAGATCCGAACATAGGATCAGTACTAAACTAACATTGCAAATTATCTGAGCTTTAAGTATACTTAGTCAAAATGCGATCATTGATATGTTTGTCCATCTTAAACTTATGCAGACCTTTTCTCAACACTTACAAGATGATCTTGAAGGATTAAGTCCATTATCTGTGTGTCCCACACTAGTTAATAATTGACTTGAATTACTTTTCAAAACATGTTAATGTTTCAAATCAGCACAACTTACTTAACCAGTCATCATAAGTTTATGAGATCTCAGTTATTCCCTGTTGCTTCTTTACTAGACCAATTTTTTTTTTTTTTTTTTTTTTTTTTAGTATTCACAGTGACAGCCATCAGCTCATGGACGGCTTCAGCCAGGTATTTACAAGGCAATATGGCACGTATGCAGCTAACGGTGTTTGTGTTCATCTTATCCCATGGATGGCTTCAACCAGGCTGCAACCCGGTAATATGGCACATATACGGATTCAGATTCATACTTTTATTTTATTCTTAATCGCATGGACGGCTTCAGCCAGGTATTTACAAGGCAATATGGCACGTATACGACTTCAGAATCTAATTTTTAATTTTATAACTACTTTCTGATATCTCATTAAACCGATGATAACTGGTGTGCACAGAATGAGAAACACCTTCAGTTTCTATTGTTGATTTTCGTCAATCCTTTCACCATTATGTGACTCACAAGACAATATCTAATATGGTATTGATTTATCATCAATGGTCGAGATTCAGTAAGATAAGCCTATCAATGCATCACATGTCGACTTAGTGTGACTATTCACTATGACATTAAATGCAATGTGCTTCATACATATGGTTAGTGTGCCATCACTTCCCAAAGGTTGGATACGATTTCTCATTTTTGAGTTTTTCAGATGTTTTTGGGTTTTAGACTGTACAAAAATGGAAAATCTTTTTTTTTTTTAAACAAACTGTACACAATTAACTGTACACAATTAGAAAATCTTTTTAGAGTCTCAGATAACTAGCGTCTGTGTACTATCATTTTTCTCAGCGAGAGATCATTTTCTTACTGACATTTTCTCCCCCTAAAATCTTAAAATGAAAAATCTTTTTGAGTTTTTGAGATTTTTAATAAACGCAAGAAAGAAAATATATATAGGAACGTAATTGATAAAAATGATTACTGACTCGACTCTTGGTCCGGAACAACGTCATCCTTCTTTTTCATGCCGTTTACCTCTAACAAGAATAAAAATCTTGGTTTGTCAAAGGCTTTTGTATAGAGGTCGGCCTTTTGGAAATCAGTGTTAATTTGAACCACATCAATCAGTTTCTTTTCAAAACAATCACGAATGAAGTGATATTTTATGCCGATGTGTTTGGTTTTTGAATGCTGAACCGGATTCTTAGTGATAGCTATGGCAGCAGAATTATCTACATAAATAGGAGTGTTAGAGAATTGCAAACCGTAGTCCCGAAGTTGCTGTTGAATCCAGATAATCTGTGAACAGCAACTGGCAGCAGCGATGTATTCAGCTTCACATGTAGATGTAGCCACTGAAGTCTGCTTTTTGCATTGCCATGTCACAAGACGGTTTCCAAAGAACTGACACCCTGCAGATGTAGACTTGAAGTCTGTTTTGCAACCACCATAATCAGAATCACTATATGCAGTAAGCTCAAAGTTATCATCATTAGAGTACCATAATCCAAGATCAGGAGTACCCTTCAGATAACGAAAAATCCTTTTGACAGTAATTAAGTGGGAGACTTTTGGTTTTGACTGATATCGGGCACAGAGACACGTGGCGAACATGATGTCTGGTCGAGATGCCGTGAGATACATAAGAGATCCGATCATGGCTCGATAGAGAGTAGCATCAATATACTCCCCCTTGTCATCAGGCGAAATCCCGTGATTGATCGCCAATGGAGTACCAGCAGGTTTGGCATCAGTCATACTGAATCGGCTCAGTATGTCTCCAACATAATTTGTTTGATGAAGGAAAATCCCTGTCTCAGATTGATCTACTTGTAGCCCTAGAAAGAACTTCATCTCTCCCATGGAATTCATCTCGAATTTGTCCTGCATAACTCTTTCAAAGTCTTTGCACAGAACATCATTCGTTGATCCGAAAATAATGTCATCCACGTATACCTGTACCATTAAAAGTTCTCCACCCTTTTCTCGAATAAACAACGTGCAGTCGATGACACCTCTTCTAAAACCATTGTTCAGAAGATGAGTGGAAAGTGTCTCGTACCACGCTCGCGGAGCTTGGTGCAATCCGTACAGTGCCTTGTCCAATTTGTAGACACGGTCACGATGCATAGGATCTTCAAACCCGGGAGGTTGACTGACGTATACGACTTCACTGATTTCTCCATGAAGGAAAGCACTCTTTACATCCATTTGATAGACTTTGAACCTTTTGTAGGATGCATAAACAAGAAAAATTCGAATTGCTTCCAGACTAGCAACCGGTGCAAACACTTCAATGTAATCTATACCTTCAATTTGCCTAAATCCCTGAACGACCAAACGAGCCTTATTTCTTATGACTATTCCTTGATCATCCCTTTTGCAACGAAGAACCCATCGAGTACCAATCTTCTTAGCTCCTTTTGGTAAATCAACTAACTTCCAAACTCCGAGCTTCTGAAATTGGAGTAGTTCTTCCTGCATTGCATTTACCCAAGATTCTTCTTTTAAAGCATCTGTTATAGACCGTGGTTCGATTTGCGAGACGAAACATGAATGCGCACAATCGTTGACCACACCAGATTCCATGATTTCTGAGTAGACTCCAGAGTTGATCTGACCCCTAGTTTTGACACCAGATGAGGGATCACCAATAATGTTCTGTTGAGGATGAATTCTATCAATCCTACCCACAGGATGAGCAGGAACCTCAACAGTTTGATCAAGGTATGTGATACTCTGTTCAATTGCCACAGAATGTGAAACATCATCACTCAATTGTACAACATCATGGGAAGTATCTTCAATTTCCTGGTCTATTTCTTGTCGAGAACCTTCATACTCTGAAGAAGAAGAGTCATCATCCTGTGTGACTTGTGTGTTATTGGAGGACTCAGGAATGTCAGATGATGAGGGAGTAGATTGCACATGTTCATCCGGTGCGTTTTGAGCATCATACATCATTTGAACAGCAACCTCCTCATCTGAACATTCTGGAGGAAGATTAAACGAGGCAAAAAGTTCTTCATAATCAAACATCCAAGGAAGACCTTTTCCAGCAGCAGGAGAGGTATACTTTTGAACATCAACATGGTACCATTCTTCTACATTCCCAGAGACTTTATTGTAAACTCTTTTATTGGGAGTGCTGTACCCTAAGAAGTAACCTTCCTCTACTTTCTCGTTAAACTTGCCATGAGCATCCTTTTTCAACATGGTACATGGAGCGCCGAACGGTTCAAGATACTGTAAGTTCGGTTTCCGTCGATGCAACAATTCAAAGCAAGTTTTATCGTGACGCTTGATAACTAGAACCCGGTTGAGCGTGTAACACGCATTAGCAATAGCTTCATTCCAGAACTGCACGGGTAAGTTTGAGTCAGCGAGCATAGTCCTTGCAGCTTCTATCAAGGTCCGATTCTTCCTCTCAGCAACACCGTTCATTTGTGGAACATATGGCGCACTAAATTCATGGTGAACACCAAGTTTTTGACAGAAAGTTTCCATAAGATGATTTTTAAATTCAGTACCATTGTCCGAACGGATCCTCCTAACCTTTAACTTATACAAAGACTCCAATTTGGTAATCAGAATCTCCACATATTCAAAAGTTTCAGATTTTTCTTTTAAGAACATCACCCAAGAATATCTTGAATACTCATCCGTCACAACCAAACAATATAAGTCTCCAGCAATACTCTTCCGGTTGATAGGACCAAACAAGTCCATGTGTAAGAGCTCTAGTGGTATAGTGATGGAATGTTGAGATTTGGGTTTATGAGATTTCTTGGTTTGTTTGCCTTTCTTGCAAGAAACACATACGTCAGGAAGATGAAAACTTTTCACAGTGACTCCTTCAACAAGATTTTTGTGCACCAAATGATTCATTTTTCTGAGACTGAGATGTCCCATTCTTTTGTGCCATAAAATAGAATCCTTCTCAGTGGCTTTTGAAACAAAACATGATGCTGTGGACACTGAGGATATGCTTGTGACATGTCAAGAATATAAAGATCATTCATTCTTGGAGCAGACATAACCACCATGTCTTCTGGAATCATAAACTCCTTTTTCAAGATATAACAATGCTTGTCATAAAAAAGAACCTTGAACTCCTTATCACAGATTTGAGAAACAGAAAGTAAGTTGTTATCCAACTGTTTGACAAAGTTGACCTTCTCAAAGCTGACAGCTCCATTAGACAGTGTTCCTTGAGCTGAGATAAAACCACATTTATCACCTGCAAATGAAACATAGCCCCCTTTGATATTTCTGACGTCGAAAAGGAGAGTTAAGTTCCCAGTCATGTGCCTGGATGCCCCACTATCAATAATCCAATTATTGCTAATAGGATTATAAAGGACAACCTGAATGCCTGTGGATGTTTTTACCATAAAAGCACAGCTACAGGTAGATTCAGAAGAGGAATTGTTAGTATCCACATCAGCTGTTGATTGACCTGAAGAGACGACAGATGATTTATCTTCATTCTCAGGTGTGAAGCCAGAACTGTTTGAAGATGTGTCGTCTGCAGCTGATGAACTTTCTGAAGCAATCTCTTTCTCAGCATCAGAATCTGATTCTTCATTGATTTCTACAGTCTTTGCCATGTAAGCTCCATCCCCTGAACTGCCATCAGTTCCAAATTTAAAAGACCAATCAACAGTCTCATCTGTTTGAACAACCATAGCTTTTGTTCCACTTGAAGTGCCTTTATCTTGTGTAAGAGTAACTGGAACAATGTTTGTTTCTGTATTTTGAGTTTGTGGCTTCGGTTGGCTTTGACGGTTGTTGAAAGGGTTGCGGTTTCCAGTCTGTTTAGGCTTTTCACATTGCCTAGCAAAATGCCCTTTCTCACCACAGTTAAAACAAACAACAGCAGACAGATCAAATCCATAAGTAGTGTCTTTGTTCCCTTCGAGAGTTTTACCTGTCCTTTTTACATAATCTCTCGCTCTTCTGACTGCACTTGCAAGAGCCCACATTATATCAATTCGATCCATTTCGTCCTTATCAATCTGAGCATAGTCTTCTGCTGTCAGATGACTGTTTCCAACTTGTCCAGCAACAAGACTGTCATATGAATTGACAACAGTAGACAACAGTGCCATGTGTTCCTTGGCCACTTCGATAGTAACTTTGTCGAAGTTGTCTGTTTGCAATTTAATGGGGCTTGGTTGAGGAGTACTAGCAGTATTTCCCTGCTGTGGAACCGAGCTTGAAGAAACTGAAGCGTGAGCTTTTGAAGACTGGCTGGCTGAAACATTTGACGTGTTTGATACAAACGCAGTCTGCAAAGGAACATTTTGTTGAGTTGATGTAGAATAGTACAATGAAGGATCCTGAGCTTGTACGCCTCTCTTTAACTTCCACTTATTCATCACCTCTTGTTCTCTCAATTTCTAAAGAAATTCATTTATGTCAATGGTTTCAAGAGTATTGTTTTGTTTGAGAACCATCAAGAATGAATCCCATTTTGGTGGTAGCGCATCTGCCAAGCATTGAACCTTTTCTTCTTTTGTTGTTTTGACCCCATGGGCATGCAATTCACTCAACAAGTGATAGAATCTCTCAAATAGATCATCTAAGGACTCATTCCCAATATACATGAAATTTTCAAATTCCTTCTTAATGGCCTTAGCATTGATAGCCTTCAACGAAGCATTTCCTTCGTGACGTTGTTCTAAGGCATCCCACAGAGATTTTGAAGATGTAAACTGCCGGAATTGATGAAATATTTCTCTTGACATGGCCTGAGAGAGGATAGCATATGCCTTCTTTTCTAAGTCATAATCTTTCCTTTGTTGTTCACTTAAAAGGGAAAGAAAAACAGTACTTCCATCCTCATTCAACACCTTTTGATATCCACTCTCTATCATCATCCATAAGTTTGTATCAACTCCATTAATGTGTATCTCAAACCTGTTTTTCCAGTGATGATATTCGTCCATTGTCATGAGTTTTGGACCCTTGTTAGCATTTCCAGCTTCATTATCGATTAATAACAAGTTTTGGATTTTGCTGTTCTGACTGGCAACAAAGGCTAAGTCCGACATTGTAAAAAATGAAGTTTTTCGACACTTGAAAAAATTTCAGAAGAGATTTATGCGAATGGGTCTATTCGTGCGAATGGAATTATCTATTCGTGCAAATGGAATTTTTTATTCGTGCGAATGGAATTTTCTATTCGTGCGAATGGAATTATCTATTCGTGCAAATGGAATTTTCTATTCGTGCGAATGGAATTTTCTATTCGTGCGAATGGAATTTCTATTCGTGCGATTGGAAGTTTGAACAATGAGCGGGAGACTTGATCTATTCGTGCGAATGCTAGGAGCCATTCGTGCGAATGAAGTTCATCATGGTAGCCATTCGTACGACAGAGAGCAGTTTGACTTTTTTGCACCAAAAAGCACCAATGATTGATCCTTTTATCAGATCTGGAAATTGAGATGATCAGATCACTCAGAAACAATAATCACAAGATTTAAATGTAGCTAAACAACCATCAAGTGATCTTTATAACATTCAAGAGGCTAGAAAAAGCAAGATTTAAAGGCAAGATCAGATTTTCTATGTTGAATCTAGAGCACACTGCTCTGATACCACTTTGTTGGATCGGGATCTACCTTGATCCAATGATTCAACACATTAACCGAACCAAATCGTGCGGAATCCGATTTGATTGGCAATCCAATCTATGACACGGATCGGGTCTTAAGAAACCAGTGGATTAGATGTCGAGACGAAGGTTTCTATCAACCCTTTGGTGTAGAGAAGTTGGATACAAGACCTGGAAACTCTCAACGGACAGAGATTCGACAATACAGGTGCAGAGAGTTTGTGTTTTGTTGGTTCTGCTCTGGTCAGTCTCTCTATGTGTATATGTGTTGTATTTCCGTGTTGTGTGTGCTCATGAAGTGAAAGTTATATATATAGTGCAGAGGCCATTCGTACGAATGAGCCATGTGAATGGACTCATTCGTGCGAATGAATCAGCAGAATGGTTCATTCTTAAGAATGAATCATCAGAATGGTTCATTCGTATGAATGAATCATTCTCATGACTTATTCTAGCGAATGAATCATTCTCATGAGCTATTCGCGTGAATGGATCATTCTCATGATCCATTCGTGCGAATGGGCCTTTCATTAGCACGATTGATCAACGTTATCGCTATTTATCAGATCGTTTAATACACAGTCATTATATATGAGTAAACATTAAGGATAAACATGTAATTTCATTAATACATCAAATAATTACATTAAACATAGATGAAATACATATTACAAGGGATTAGGGACATATTATGCATCTACATGAACCTAGTCAAGGATCCTGGATTCTACCCATTAAAAAATATTTGCAGAATGGTGAGATCCCAGGTGATGAAAAGAACCACAAGGCTTTTCGCATGAGGGTATCTCGTTCTATAATATTACACGATGTCTTGTATAGAAAGTCTATTGCAGGTCCATACTTAAGATGCTTGGAGGATCCTGAAGCACTTGAAGTTCTCAAAGACATACATGAAGGTGACTGTGGAAATCACACTGCGGGCAGAGCATTATTCTTGAAGATCCTGAGGACCGGTTACTACTGGCCTACCATGAGGAAAGATGCTATGACTTACTCTAAAAAATGTGATGCTTGCCAAAGACACAACGACATACTTCACCAACCAGCAGAACCTTTATATCCAATCATCTCCCCATGGACATTCATGAAATGGGGAATGGATATAGTCGGAAAACTTCCCAAGGCACCAGGAGGAAAAGTTTTTATGCTAGCAATGACAGATTACTTCTCCAAATGGATTGAAGTTGAAGCATTTGTCCAAGTCAGAGAAAAAGAAGTCATCTCCTTCATCAAGCGCAATATCCTAACAAGATTTGGGATCACGGCAGAGATAGTATGTGACAATGGATCTCAGTTCATTTGCAAGAGAACAACTAACTTCTGTGCCAGCTGGGGGATTAAAATGATAACCTACACTCCTGTACATCCTCAAGCCAATGGACAGGCAGAATCCAGCAATAAGATCATCATCAACAACCTCAAGAAGAGATTAGGAGCAAAGAAAGGAAGATGGGCCGAAAAGCTACCTTTTGCACTTTGGGCAGATAGGACAACCACCAAAAATGCAAAATGTCAAACTCCATTCTCATTGGTGTTTGGTACTGAAGCCATGATCCATACAGAGATGGTTATCCCTACTGCCAGAACCAATCTTCAAACTTCAGAGACCAACATCGAAGCTCTTGCTCATGATCTTGACACTGTGGATGAACTTAGGGATCTTGCCAAAGTTCGTATTGTAGCTTATCAGCAGAGGATAGCAAAATCATACAACAAAAACATAAGGATCAGAAGATTCCAAGTAGGTGACTTAGTACTGAGGAAGGCATTCCAAAATACTACCAATCCCAATGACGGAAAGCTTGCACCAAAATGGGAAGGCCCATACTTGATTGATTCAGAAGCAGGCAAAGGTGCATATTGGTTGGCTACTATGGAAGGAGAAATCCTACCAAGATCCCGGAACGCCATCCATCTCAAAACCTACTTTATGTAAGTTAGAAATTATGTTCTAACTAAAATGGTACGTCCTCTTTCCATAGTTATTTTTAATTTCTATTATTCTTTATCAAATTACTGACTTGAGCATCGGAGGGGTGTTAGCCAGGATAACACCCACCTTCACCAAGGATTCCTGTTTTATAGGAATTACCTCCAGGGATCCCGACAGAAGATAGAGATTGGCCATCTCTCCTAAGTTTAGGTATCCTGATATACCTCGAAGGTTTAAACAACTTTCGCCTTTCTAAGTATTAGGTTAATACACCCCGCCAGGAGCGCACGATATTCGATTATAGTTCAAGTGGTGCGACCAGTCCATGTAACAGTGGCTGATAATTTTGCCATTGTTGGCTATATATTGGGTGCTACGAATATAACATACGTGTTATTACTCAGGTTTCTCTAATCATTTAACACTTACGTGTCAAAGCTAAGGTTTTTAGCATTTTCATGCTAACTCAGAATTGGCCTTGCCCAAGATATTGGCTTAGCCCACGATTATTTGGCTTGGCCCACGTTTTTGGCTTAGCCCACGATTTTATCTTGTCACACGTATTGAACACTTATGTGTTAACCCAAGAACTTAGCATCAATATGCTGACTCAAGATCCTTAAACGGATTAAAGACTTATGAAGATCCTTAAGTACAATTACTAAGTCTACGACGTGTTTAATAACTATACACACGGGACAACTTACAGTTGTTATATTCTGGACTCCATGTCATAATCTGGTATGTTTACCTACCTGACTTAGTTCTCAACAAAGGTATGTGTTACTTATTAATTTTCAATTAAAATAAGATTCAAAATTTGAATGACTGAGTCATGATATGTTTGTAATCGGTATTCTTCCATACCATTTATCAGAACCAAACCATATTTTTCTAAGTCAAAGTTTGATAAAACCTAAGATGTTATTTATAAATAATCATTAAGGATCCGGTATCCTAAAAATATACCTAAACCCATTTTTTTGAATATCCCAAGGCTTAACTGCCTAAGATCCTGATCTTCTAGAACATTTCAAAGCAAACCAAACGCATTACAATCATGAAAAATAGTCATAAGCTACTAATTAATATTGAAAGTGCAGGAAGATCAAGAATTCGGGCTTCATCCAAAAGTTGGACCCATCCACCCGAATCCTTAACCATTAGTTAGAAAATTAAAATGTCTATCCTATGCAGGGATACCTAAACACAAAAGAAAACTTTGTTTTTAAACAGGTACCAGCATGAACAGTCAAAAAACCACAAATTCTGTGCAGAGATCCTCTTTTTTCCTGGCGTTTAGGTGCGAAATGTCGGGATCCTGGGCTTGGCAATAACAGGTGTGGAAGCCTCTTGCTTAACATTGGCTCCTCAAGAGAGAATGTTATCAAGATCAACCAAAGCAAAATGAGAACAAGATCTTTGAATCTCTACAAAAGTACAAAAAAGTAATTAGAGTCAATAAAACTCAGTAAACAAGTGAAGTAAGTTCTTACTTGGCGACATGGTGACTTCGGAGTACTTGGTTGCAAAACTAGCTTCACACGTTTCACACGTTTAAGTTCAAGCACAATACATACCTCATGCCCAAGTTTGACTCCCATTTCTTGAGAAACTCTAGCAGCAACACTTATAGCAGCAAGTCGTGTAGGCTGTATACACCCTATTTGCAAGAAATAAAAAGGAGATGTAAAAAAATAAACATGGTTTTCATTATGATATTTTACCCATTATCATAGGCTATACGTGTAACGCATGGGTGAATGTAGGTCCTGAAACAGACCTGTAGAACACAGATCTGAGGTGAAATCCACAAACAGTCCGGATCGAGAGGCGGAATCTCTGGATCCGGTATCACTCTCGAATCAGAAATGGTAGAGACGGGTGCGGGAATCACATACACGAACAGAAACATATGAAAATGAAAAGAACAGATAATTGAAAGCATAAAACGTATGATTCTTTGATTGAAATGAAAATAAACGCTCGATCATACACTAACAATTAGTCTCACCCCAGGGTGAGCTCCCCCTGGGGTGGTGATTCCCTCTACAGACACACACTCACTCCTAGGGCATAATTTGCTATATATAGGAGGCCAAGCACATGCGCCTTGTTTTCCAAGCCACCGCCCAATGGGCCTGAAAAACAGGTATCAAAACTATCTAGTTTCGATTGAACAAATGTTCAACCGAAACTAGTAGTTTCGATTGAACAAAAGTTCAACCGAAACTAGTAGTTTCGATACTGTAATTTTGATTGACAGCATCAGTCTCAAAATTATACCCAACAATCTCCCCCTAGACTGATGCTATCAATTCTTGTCCGACTCTGTCTTTCGTCTTCATAGATTGACTGATGATCCAATGCCTTTCGTTTGATTCTCCCCCTCAAGTGTAGACCCTCCTATCTTGTAGGCAAATGATAAAGGTTTGAATCCCAAGTATTTAGCAATAAATAACCATCTTTCTACAAGGATTCTTGACATTATCGAACACTTGATCAACTTTTGCCTTTTTTTTTTATTTAGGCTACTAGTTATTGATAAGAGATGCGTTTACAAGTCGGTTACAACGCGTTTTGTGTTATTGTAGCTCGATTTACGGATTCAAAAAAGGATTAAATTGTTTTTAAAAGCTTGTGATTTTAAATAAATTGATTGACTCCTAGTTTCCATATGATCACAAGATGAGTTGGAATCGATTTGGGAGGATTTAAATCCCAAATTTATAGGGTATTAACGTGATTTAGTGCGAGGTTGACTTTTCGAAGTCAAATTTCCTCATGGGTGTATTGAGGATGATGGCGTCCAGACGGTCTATAAAAATATCTATAAAACCTAAGCTAGACTCCTAAGTAATAAATAGAGTACCTATGAACAAAACCTCACTGGCAGGCATGTGGACCTATCGAGTGTATCACAGCTTAATGATAAACCGGATTATCAAACCCTAGAGACACTATGAATAACAAAATGGACTCTGACTCGGACTAAAGATTTGATTGATGGGGAGTTTACTACACTACTGAATTAACTAATAAATGTAAAAAACTAAGATCGACTCAACTATCAAGAGAAAGGACAAAGGTGGATATCAGGAATAGGAGGAACACTACCTAGGTTGGAATCCTACTTGCAAAGAACAATTTCTACCGGTTCTGGAACTATGATGGATCTGGGTTTCAAAGGATAACTGCTAAAGACAACCTAGTGGATCCCTAATCACTCTCAGTGTGTCACCAACTAAGCTACCTAAAGTGTACTAAACTCACCATATTGTTGGATCACTTCTCAGGTATTTCCAACTATGATAAAGTACCTTAATGGACAGATTACCTCTTAGTCTTACTATCCACCATACATTCAAGGAAGGCACGATGTAATCCTAAGATAGCAACTATGACTTGACCTAGCAACGATCACTAGACACCTAATACAAACGTCCTCTCAGACTATTAACACTTGGATTCCTAATAACGAAGACTAGACAACAAATTCTCACCTCTCGGTTATTGAACTAGGACACACATTCACTTCTAATCAGCAATCAAAGACAACTCCTATGGTCACTACGTCTAGCAAACCACCAAAATCATAAACCCTAAGATCTATGACCTAGATACGATAATTGAATTGGCAGACAACCACAATCAACGCATGGAATCAATAATCAAACACAAATCAGAAGTAAACATGCATATATCATCATAATTATTAACTCAAGATCTTTACAAAATCATCAAATCATCATACGAATCCAAAAACCGATAAAAACTTAAACTTTACGAAGCATTCATCATGAACCTAGGCAGTATTTAATGTTCTAGCCAAGAATCATACTCAAAACGTCCATAACAGAAGAATCAAACATGGATAACATGGTTTCAATTCTGGAAAAGTAAAACAAAGAAAGAAAATGTGAACCGGATGACGTAATCGACCAGATCTCCGATCTCCAACTTCAATTAACACTCCCAATTGATCCTAGAAGCTTTCTCCCACTTAGAATTACCAAAAAGCTCTCAACTTTATGCCTGTAATCTAATAATAAACCCTAGGATCGAACATAACCTTTTATACTTTGAAAATAGGCCAAAAAGCCCGTATCTGGGGTCTCTCGCGTACTGCGGGGGGTTCTGGCAAGTCCCTTGCGTACCGCCAGAGACAAAATAGTCGCGCAGGATTTCTGGTCCCTCGCGTACCGCGAGAAAACGAACCCATGCCTCACGTACCGCGAGGGAAACCTGGAGTCTTGGATTCTTCTCGTCGAGCTACCCCAAATAGATATAAAATAGGCCCCGTAACTAATTTTCTAGCCCGAGATATGGCTCTTTTAAGATTTGACTTTTTCCCGACTTTTTCTGTTTCTCAACCCGGGTTCTCGTGCTCGTTTTTTTTCCGGGTTCTTGTTCGTTTAAGCCCAAAAGTGACTCGATCACCAAAAAAACCACGTATGAATCAATTCTAACTGAAAATGACTCAATACGACTCTAAAACTATATAAAAACTACACGAAACATGGCGGAAATTCATGTGTGCTTTGCAACACATTAAACATCCCCACACTTAACCTTTTTTCGTCCTCGAAAAAGTCTGCAATGGAATCATAACTGAGATCTGACTTTAATAATCAATTACCAATTAGCATAAATATACTCACGCGTTAAAAAAGAATAATAATCAGTTTTTCTGTCCGATTAAACTCAACCACCAACTATCTAGCCCCCGTAATGTGTTCTAATTCCAATTTATACAACATATCAATTCAATCTATGTGACTCACACTTAGAAGTTACAGCTCTACCTAATACCGTCTTAAGGTCATGTTTAGGCACGGGTTAAACCATGTAGATTTGCCCACCACGTTAAACTAAGATTTACATGTTTTTGGAAATCAGTGGATTGTGGAACGAATGGAATGAGTATTATTAAATTTATATATGAATCAACCTCACTTAGGGGCGCGTCTCCCAAGTCACTATCCCAGAAGGTAGCACATAGGCTGCAGTCTATCAATTAAGCATATAAGAATCAACCCATAGGCGTATCCACAGAGTTACTATCCTCGTGGGAAACACGTAGGTCAATCTTATTTATCTAAGTACTGATCACTCAAGCCCTAACCCATGGGTGTATCCATAGAGTCACTATCTGTAGGATCGGTAAATACAAGATGGTTCTATTCTAGTTGAGATTGGCGGAAACAATCACAACTAAGCAATGTAGACTAGTAAACACAAGAAGTACTGATAAATGCAATTTGTATTAAGCTTCAATGGTTACAAGATTACAGAGAAAACTCTAAGAAAAGCACTACTATACAATGACTCTCAGTACTGCTTATATAGTAACTTAGAATCAAGACAGACCCTTGATTCTAAGGATCAGATCTAACACAACCCGTTGATCTTGTATTGAAGCTATTCTACATATAATGACAATAAACACTACAAAAGTTAACTTTACTCAAACGTCTTCTTAGGCATCATTGCTTGCATGCTTAGAGAAGAGAGTTGTAGTTCTTTATTGTCTGCACCAGTGACATTCTTTCTGCGTGGAGTGTGTCTGTGTTGCAGCAGAAGTTGTTAGTAGTAATGGTTGCTTTATCGAAGCCAGTCAGCTGCAATATTTGATCTTCAGTGGAAATGGCTATCAGCTACAAAGTTGGAGATCAGCAGCAAGACACAACTGTCCACAGCTGCTGATGATATTCCTATCAGCAGCAACTTTGGTCTTTAGCAGATAAGGCTTATCCACAATAGATTTATTCTTCAGCAGAAGAACAAGTATCCGTTGCAGATAAGCTTATCCGCTGCAGATAAGCTTATCCGCAGCAGCTTGTTGGTCAGCAGCAAACTCTGAGGTAAGCAGTATTTGTACTTAGAAAGTTTTGTTGCCATCAGTCTTTATTTCTACAAAATCCCCCTAGACTGATGCTACCAAAACTCTATTACTTCTTTTGCTGCTGAAGCTTTTCCATGTTGCTGACTATTCTTGCAACCTCATATCCTCTCTAGTCCTTGCAGGATTGTTAAGAGGAAGCTCAGATAGAGTCTTGATGTCTTTTCTTGCAATTTTGAAGATGGCCTTGCTAGAACACCTCATCTTCTGTCCTTTAACATCTGTCAGTGTAAACTCATCCTTTTCAGCATTGTAGGACCAACTAATGAATGGAGAGTGGGATTGGAGAGGTTTGGCATCAATAATTTCATCTTTGCTGGGGTTGAAGTGATGTTTGATCACCAGCAACAGATGTCTCCCACCTTCATTCTCAGGCTCATTAGCTTCACCCAGTTCCATCATTCTTCTTAGATCAGAATCTGGAAGCTGCAATACCTCATCAACAGTTGTATAGATTGATCTTCTTTCTTCTGTTCTTCCCCTGAAGACTTCAAACCATTGATCTTGAGTGTTGTAGAACCAGTTGACAATTTCTCTTGAGTCTTCTGGTTTGGTAGTAGGTTTGCTTTTCTTCTTGGGAGGTTGTTGATGAGTAGGAGCTGGGTGGGAGGATTTGGACTTTGTGGGTGGAGAGGAGGGAGGTGTAGGATGGAGAGAGGAAGGTTGTTGGATAGAGGAAGTGGTGGATGAGGGAGAAGGCTTGGGTTTCTTTGGTTTCCTTTCTTCTTCTTGATTGATTACCCTCTTCTTTGAGCCTTTCTTCCCAGTCTTTCTTCCTCTTCCTTTTTGACTTTAAAGTAAAGGACTTGCAGGTTCATGAAACTCATGGGACCCAGCCTTTTTTCACTTTCTCCTCTAGCCTTTAGGAAGTCAATCATGACCTTCCTTTCTTCATGGGATCTTTTGTTGAAGGCAATGGTCTTCTTGGATTTCTGTTTGGCTTTTTCTTCTTCTTCAGCCCTTTTATTATTTGCCAATAGACCTTGCTGACCCATGAAGGCTCTGTAGATTTCTTTATTAGATAACTTCTCAAGGTAGTCTGCATCCTCACCATGAGAAACAAGAGCTTCTATCCACTCCTCTCTCAACTCTTTGGCTAGTTTAGAGTCAGTAATTCTAAACTTAGCCTCTTCTTTTCTTTTCTGCTCTCTTTCTTCTTCTTTATTTAATTGTTCCTGCAGCTGAAGAGCTAGAGCTTCATCTTCTTGTATTTGGAAAGCTGCAGGAATCTTGACTTTCAGATCATCCAGCTGCTTAGCATACAGCTGGATCTCTTGTTCTCTGAGGAGAATGGCTGTTTTTCTGTCTTGAGCTTTTCGTAATTCAGCCATCTCCTCTTCTTCTTCTTCTCTTCTTCTTCTTCTTTCCTCCTTTTCCTTCTTTTCTCTCACTAATCTTTCTGCATCTTCTTCTGTCATAGGTCTCTTCCCCTTGTCTTTGCTGGATGCCTCTGCTTCAGCTTCATTGACCTCAACAGCATATGTAAGAGATGTTGTTAGGATCTCAGCTTCAACTTCATTGGCAGTTTGGGGAATGACAAGGGAATGACACTTTCTTCATCTTCTTCCCATTCAAGACCTGTTACTTCTTTCCACCCTTCCTTCACCTTTTCCTCTTCTCTTCTTTTGGATTCTTCTTCTGTATTCAGTCTGACTGTAGGTGAGGAAAGGAAAGATAGGTCTGAGTCGGAGTCAGAGGCATCCATTTCAAATAGACCTTCCTTTTCAAGCTGAGCTTTGATGGTTTTTATCATTGCTTGTGTTGGGATTCAGTGGTGATCAGTTTGACTTTTGTAAAAACGGGTTTTGAAAAGGAAATTAATTAATTCAGTTAATTAATAAATACGCAGCGGAAAATAAAATCATAACCTATTTAACAGCACTGACAAACCGAACATGATCTAGTTATGAACACGCAAACACAAAAAAAAACAATTAATCTACTGATGAGATTAATTATACCTTAGTGGTTAATGATTAACCAGTTGAGACACCTAGGTACAATGAACCGATGCTAGATCACGAACCAAACACGAGAGACGGGAAGGCGCGGTTAGCCGGAAAGATAAAAAAGGCATAAGCCTTTTCTTTGCTTTTGTCGCAAGCAACTTGGGGAAAATTCCAAGATCTTTTTTTTCGGCTGAAACGAATTGTAGAGTTGTAGGTTAGAAAACAAAAAAATAGGATTATTATATATAATAATTATAAACTCTATTAATTATTTTCGGGCCCAAAGTCCAATACGAGATAATAAGCCTGTACCCATTTAATTGTTTTAATTAAAGATTAAAACAATATATATAATTATTATTTACAAACTAGTATAAATAATAATTCCCGTCTAACAAATATATATAAAATATATCGTCTCGCTAACAGTTCGTAATTACCAGTTAAGCAGGTTAAGTGGATTTAATGTTCGTTGCCCTAGGTGTAACTCTTACGGGTCATAGCTCGGTCAGCCGCGTTTTCCATCGGGTCGGTCCATAAAATCCAACAATCTTCCACTTGGACGATCCACGATAAATCAACGCAAACAGTCAGCGGCGCTCTAGCTGCACATGACTATCCCTAACAAGGTATGACGCTTTAAAGTCATTAACCAAATATCTCGGTGTTAGTAACAGCTAACTAAAGCAAGACAATAGACTTATGGCAATAGTTGTCATTCATCCTTTCCGTTTAAAACATCAATTGAATCAATGAGACATGGATTTAGTTCATTCTCATATGGCGTTCAATTATTATTGTTCTCGATCAAGAATCAAAGTGGTCCAATCAAACACACAATAAGTTTGGGTAAGGCCTTACACTTCACCAGTTTGAATCAACGAGGGCGCCACGATGCCCATCTGTTACATATAATGTAAGAGTACATAATCCCTTATTGACTACATACAACTCCCACTGAACTTCAAAACTATTCCTAATCAAAGTCTTTATGACTGGCAGTTACGCGACAGCGTTTGACAGTGATTTAAGAACGGTTCTTGGTAAATGGCAGTTCTAGTACGTATCTCAGGTCAGAGGATACTAATGAGTATACCAATAGCAAAACATCTTATGACAAAGATCCATGAAGATGATTTGATGCGAGTTACATCCAACGTCATTCAAAATGAGGTCTGTGAAGTTCGGAGTCAACTCCTTGAGCCGAAGTTCAGAATAGTCTTAATTCAGAGACATTCCCACGAGTCTGACCGACTACGGAAAATTAAGAATACAAGATTCATGGATTAAACGTACTAAAGTCGAACACAGTTATAAGAACTCAGAATTGCATTTAAATCAGTAAACCAAAAGAATTCAAAAGTACAACTGTTTAAATGTTCGCACATTCAAAATGCTAAATCAAAACATATCACTAGCAAATCTAAGGCCAATAGCATTTCTGTGAAGATCATGCTTGTCCTGAGTCATGGGCTTAGTAAACGGGTCCGCTAGGTTTTGATCTGTGTCTACTTTGCTTATCATGATGTCTCCACGTTCCACAATTTCCCGTATATTGTGGAAGCCTGTGTCAATGTAACATCTTACAGTGAGCTCTTCTTCCACTCATCCAAATATTAAGAACATGTCTTTGGTCCTTCTTAAGTACCTCAGGATGTTCTTGACTGCAGTCCAATGGGCAATGCCAGGACTTTTCTGGAAACGGCTGGTCATGCTTAAAGCATACGAGACGTCAGGTCTAGTGCACAACATAGCATACATGATAGAACCAATCGCTGATGCATATGGATTTGCTTCCATTTCCTTAATTTCAATGTCCGTGGAAGGAGATTGTGATTTGTTCAACACAGTGTCTTTAGTCATCGGAACACCTCCTTTCTTAGAGTTTTCCATCCTAAAGCGTGTCATCATTTTGTCTATGTAAGTACTCTGACTTAGCCATAGAAGCCGCTTAGATCTATCTCTGTTGATCTAGATTCCTAGAATGTAAGCTGCTTCTCCAAGATCTTTCATTGCAAAACAAGTTCCCAACCAGTGTTTAACATCGTTAAGCATAGGGATGTTGTTTCCAATGATCAATATATCATCCACATACAAGATGAGAAATGATATAGTGCTCCCACTAGCCTTTCTGTAAACACAAGGCTCATCTTCATCCTTGACAAAACCAAATTCTTTGATTTTCTGATCAAAATGAAGATTCCAGCTTCGAGATGCATGTTTAAGTCCATAAATGGACTTATTCAGTTTGCAGACCCTACTAGGATACTTTGGATCAACAAAACCGTCAGGCTGAACCATATAGACATCTTCAGAGAGATGTCCATTAAGAAAAGCGATTTTGACATCCATTTGCCATATCTCGTAATCATGGTATGCGGCTATGGCAAGCAGTATCCTGATCGATTTGATCATAGCAACGGGTGAGAAAGTTTCATCATAGTCAATACCTTGAGTTTGAGTGAAACCCTTTGCAACTAGTCGTGCTTTATAGGTTTGTACATTACCATGCATGTCAGTTTTTCTTTTGAAAATCCATTTGCTCCCTATTTCCCGAGAACCGGGGGGTAGCTCAATCAAGTCCCAGACCTGATTATCACGCATAGATTGCATCTCGGCGTTCATGGCTTCAAGCCATTTCTCGAATTCAGGATCTGAGATAGAAGATTTGTAATTTGTAGGTTCGTCATTTGACTCAGCTACTAACAGGACTTCAGAAGTTTCAAGATAACATAGGTATCTATTGGGTTCTTTACGAGACCTGCTACTTCTGCGAACGCTTGTGTTTATGTCTGATTCATCAGCAACAACTTCTTGTTGATCAGACGCTCCGACTTCCTCAGCGGTTGTTTGTGTTTCTCAAATTTCTTCAAGATCCATAATATTATTTCCGGTTCCTCGATTTAGAAGATCTTCCTCGAGAAAGCGTCCTTTCCTTTTGATGGAAACAATGTTTGCATCAGGATGATAGAAATAATATCCGCTTTTGTTGTAGTAACCGACGAAAACAACTTTTTCGCCTCTGGGATCGAGCTTGTCATCAGAATCGCTAGTGATATATGCATCACATCCCCATACTCTAAGGTAAGACAAATTGGGTTTAGACCCATGCCATATCTCATATGGGGTTTTGTCCACCTTCTTAGTCGGTGCCAGATTTATAAGGCGGGCGGCGGTCATAAGAGCATAACTCCAGAAGGAGTGAGGCAAGTTAGTTCTACACATCATCGATCGAACCATATTAAGAAGGGTTCGATTTCTCCTCTCACTCACGCCATTAAGTTGGGGTGTGCCAGGAGGAGTGGGCAAAGAAATAATTTTGTGCTCCTTCAGATGATTAAGAAATTCTAAGCTGAGATACTCGCCACCTAGATCTGATCGAAGTGTTTTAATAGATTTATCGAGTTGTTTCTCTACTTCGTTTTGAAACTCTTTGAACTTTTCAAATGTTTCATGCTTGTGTTTCATAAGATAGACATAAGCATATCGACTATAATCGTCAATAAATGAAACGAAGTATCTTTCATGATTTCTAGACATGGTTCTGAAAGGGCCACACACATCAGTGTGTATAAGGCCTAGCAGATCCTTGGCTCGTTCACCAACATGGGTGAAGGGGTCCTTTGTGAGTTTGCCAGCTAAACAAGACTCGCAATTATCAAATGAGTCCTGTCCGGTAGGTTCAAGAATTCCCTCGGATTGGAGTCTTTTAATGCGTGCCTTGCTTATGTGGCCAAGTCGACAATGCCATAGAAAAGTATCATTAATGCCAGTTTTGATACGTTTAGAAAGATTATATATGTTATTGTCAGTTTGAACGTCAATCTTATAAATACCGTTTTGAGGTTTAGCCTCAAAATAAAAGATATCATTTAAGTAGGCAGAAATAGCAGTACCATTAAAAACGTACTTAAATCCTTGTTCAAACAATAAAGAAACTGAAATAATGTTTCTGGTTAAACCAGGTGCAAACAAACAATTGTTCAAAACAACCACAAGGACATGAGAGATGATATGTTCCAGTTGCAAGAACTTGTACTCTTTTCCCATTACCAACGATGAGCTCCATGTCGCCTTGTTTCAGCTTCCTCCAACTTTTAGGCACCTGCAAGACATTAATGATGTGGTATCCACATCCAGTATCAAATACCCATGTGTTGCTAGAAACAGTAAAAATTTCAATAACATAAATGAGAATACCTGAAGAGGTGCCCTCACCACTAGCCCTCTTCAGCTTCAGCTTGGCTAGATATTCAGGACAGTTAGTTCCAGTGTCCCATTTTGTTGCATTCAAAGCATTGGCGCTCCTCAGGAGGGGGTGCTTTTGAATCTTTCTTGTTATTGTTGGTGGCAGGCTTGGCAGCAACATTAACCTTCTTCTTGCCTTTGCTATTATAACCTCTTTTCTTAGGGTTAGGTTTTTTAACACTAGCAGATCTGACCATCAGAGCTTGATTTTTCTTTCCTTTGATATTCATCTCGGTCGTTTTGAGCATACCATGTAGCTCGGCCACTGTCTTCTCCAAGCCATTCATGTTGAAATTCATTACGAATTGAGCATAGGAGCTTGGGAGAGAGTTTAAGATGAAATCAGTAGCCATGTCATCCTTCATGGGATATCCAAGTTTGTTCATATGGTCGATGTACCCTTTCATCTTAAGTACATGAGTACTAACAGGCGTGCCCTCTTGCATCGTGCAACGAATGAGCTGAGACATGGTTTCATAGCGTTCTTGTTGGGCTTGTTTCAGGAACATGCCCTTAAGTTGCTCAATCATGTCAAAGGCATCCAGGTCCTCCATGCTCTTTTGGAGCTCACGGGACATGCAGGCTAGCATAAGGCAGGCCACCTCAGTGGTATCATCTCTTTGTTTTTCCCAGGCCTTACGAGCGGCAGCCGTGTTACCATCGGGTGCTTCAGGGACTGGAGCATCGAGAACATAGAGCTTCTTGGCCATCTTGAGAACTATTCTCAGATTGCACTGCCACGAGAGAAAGTTGGTGTTATCCAGCTTTTCATTCTCAAGGATAGACTTGAGAGCGAAGGAGTTATTAGTATTATTATTTTCAGTAGACATCTGTCAAGATAAGCAAAGAAAATAAATTAGTATAAAGAAAGTGAAAAATCCTTATTAATTTATGACCCAATTACAGAAATTAGAATAAGGAGTGAGAATCTAACTAAATCGGTCACTAATGGTAGCTGTGGCATACAACATTAGTAAGTGGGTAACTAGACTGACAATTAGTGTCAATTGTGGAAAGATGCACAATTCTCGTGTATGAGGCCGCTAAGACAAGACATGTCTATACATTGATACGTTTAGCCTCATCTATGCCCACTTTTAATCTCTTGAAAGCTGGGGCATGTAACAAGAGAGAAAAGTAATAGTCGTCCTAAAACAGGTACTTGCGGAAGGGTCGGATGTGTCAACAAAAAACCCTTACGCCTTGGAAGGATAAACTACGCATCCAGTGCGGTGCTGTGGCTCCAAACACCGATGTTTCGTTTTATGCTCCAAGCGTTCCTTATAATAGGATGACATAGACCATTGGTTTTAAATATGGGTTCCAATTTTAGTGTTTACCGAATAGGGTCAAACACAACGAAGGATTAAATCATACGTGTGTTGTAAAAGCCAGTTTTACTGTTTAAAGTCATGACAAATTTGATGAACCCTTTCATCTCTCAGGATACTTAATTTTAAATAACCTATTAAAACTAAGTTTGTCGCGACTTGAATAACCGGTTAAAGTTAATAGTTGAAAACTATTAAGTTATAAGTTTTGAAATTAAATTTAGTTTAAATTGCAAAACTTTAGCGGTTATTTATTTTATAAAAACAAGCCAGTTGTTCTTTTTATAAAATTCTACAAGTTATAAAATTAGAACTTCTGGTGACAGATTGTGACATTTTAAAACTCCTTTTAAAACGTTTGTGTTTGGTTGGTTTATAATAAATTTAAGTTATAAAAAATTAAAAGCAACCATAAAGCAATAAATATGTAAATCTTTTACGGCCAAGTTTGTTTGATCTTGCTAGAGCCAGTTAGCAAGACCAAACGTGTCACGGGGTCCACAAAATTAAAACAACCACAAGGATGGACTTTCGTGCATCTGGTCGTCTTGGATGACTCCCACTGACTCCATGATTCCTGTTGCGTCTTCAGATTTGTCTTTGGATTTTTATTACATTACATAAAATAAAAAAAGCCTATTCTATTACAACTTCGAGCCATCAAAAGTGTGCCAAAACCATAAAACCAAAAAACTGAATAATAAACACAAACAACTCAATCACATGGGTCGGGCCAGATTTACATATTCAACACAATCACATACGAGCAATATATTTGGTCAAATAAAATAAAAAAATGACCAAATTAATAAATAAAAAAACTGCCCAAAAAAACAGATCAGATCAGAAACTTTAAGATAGTTAAAGTTTGTGATTAATTTAACCGGTGAAACCAGACCGGTTCCGATTTGCGTGTTATAACCCAGACTCTGATACCACTGTTGGGATTCAGTGGTGATCAGTTTGAATTTTGTAAAAACGAGTTTTGACAGAGAAATTAATTAATTCAGTTAATTAATAAATACGCAGCGGAAAATAAAATCATAACCTATTTAACAGCACAGACAAACCGAACAGGATCTGGTTATGAACACGCAAACACAAAAAAAAAACAATTAATCTACTGATGAGATTAATTATACCTTAGTGGTTAATGATTAACCGGTTGAGACACCTAGGTACAATGAACCGATGCTAGATCACGAACCGAACACGAGAGACGGGAAGGCGCGGTTAGCCGGAAAGATAAAAAAGGCAGAAGCCTTTTCTTTGCTTTTGTCGCAAGCAACTTGGGGAAAATTCCAAGATCTTTTTTTTCGGCTGAAACGAATTGTAGAGTTGTAGGTTAGAAAACAAAAAAATAGGATTATTATATATATAATAATTATAAACCCTATTAATTGTTTTCGGGCCCAAAGTCCAATACGAGATAATAAGCTTGTACCCATTTAATTGTTTTAATTAAAGATTAAAACAATATATATAATTATTATTTATAAACTAGTATAAAAAATAATTCCCGTCTAACAAATATATATGAAATATATTGTCTCGCTAACAGTTCGTAATTACCAGTTAAGTAGGTTAAGTGGATTTAATGTTCGTTGCCCTAGGTGTAACTCTTACGGGTCATAGCTCGGTCAGCCGCGTTGTCCATCGGGTCAGTCCATAAAATCCAACAGCTTGACTCTCTAAGGAATTAACGTTGCAGATGTGTGTTCTGAGCTCGAAGACCTTGTGCAGGAAGTCTGAATTTAAGAGTAGGATCTCATTGATGTTGATTGAGAGAGATGATCCATTACTCAGGAAGAATGTGAAGTCAGAAGACCCAGTGCTCGACCATCCTAGCACTTCCACATCTCTGACCACTTTGTTGTACAGAGATCTTCTCTAGCAGACAACTTCTTCTTCTGTTAAAGTGTTGCTCCTGATTAAGTCAAGTCTTCTAGGAGCCAGTCTTTGTTTTGCTGCTGTTGAAGATTCTGCACTATCTTTAGGATAGGCCACCCTATTTGCTTCTTCTAATAGTGTTTCAAACTAGGGCAAATTTTCCTCCATTAGGTCTTGGAACCTGCGGATTGCAAGTTCTGCTGAGAGATCTGTAGAGGTGTTGATGCAGTTGTATAGGTACAGTTCAAGCACTTGGAGTGGATTTAGTGCATTCCAGTTCAGCTCTTCTACTCCGCTGAACTCTTTCTAATCCAGAATCTCTCAGTTGAATCATCATACCCCCAAGCTAGTATGGAGTCAAATTCTAGCTTATTTGCAGACAGTGTGAATTAGGGGGCAGTGATTTGTTTTATTATTGCTGCTGCTTCAGGAACTATGCTGACCGATGGAGGTGTGTCTTCATTTTGACTTTCATCCTTTAACACCTCATCAACAGCTCTGACAACCAACTTCCAGTCCTAAGTGATTTCTTCCTCTTCATCTACTGAGTCTGGCAAGTCATGAACTTGAACAAAGGCAGGCTTGAATAATGTAGAAATAAAGACTGATGGCTACAAAATTATCTAAGTACAAATGTTGCTGATCTCAGAGTTTGCTGCTGACCAACAAACTGCTGCGGACAAGCTTATCTGCAGCGGATACTTGTTCTTCTGGTGAAGAACAAATCTGCTGCGGATAGCCTTATCTGCTGAAGACCAGAGTTGCTGCGGATAGGCTTCTCAGCAGCATCAACACTTGATGCTGCTGATAGGCAAATCATCAGCAGCTTTGGATGGTCACATCTTGCTGCTGATCCTCATCCTTGCTGCTGACAGCCTTGTGCCTTGAAGATAAATCGTTGCAGCTGACTATCCATGCCAAGCGTCACTGACAACTTTCTGCAAAACTACTGACACACTCAAAGCAGAAGAAACCTCAATGGTGCAACAAATGACGGACAACAATGCTCTTCTCCAAGCATGCAAGTAATGATGCATAAAGAAGACGCTTCAATAAAGTTAGCTAGTTTAGACTAAACTTGTAATTGTTAGCTTTATACAAAAGATCAACGGTCTGTGTTAGATCTGATCCTTATAATCAAGGGTCTGTCTTGATTCTAAGTTAGTATAAATACTGTGTAAACACTTCATTGTACGTGTGCTTCTCGATAGAGTTTTCATTTGTAATCGTTTATTCACAAAAGCTTAATACAACAGTGTTCTTATTAGTATTCTTTCTGTTTACTCGATTATACTTGGGTAGTTGCTATTGTTTCCGCCAATTTCAACTAAGAACAGAACCATCTTGTACTTTCACGATCCTACAAGTGGTATCAGAGTTTTGGCTCAGATTAAACAAACTTACACTTGTTTTATCACCTCTGGTTCTATTCTAAACTCTCTCTTTAATCAAGTCACCCAAAATCACAAAAACAAAGATGGCACAGAGCAATGGATTTGAAGACATCGACAGCATCAACCGACCACCAAGATTGGTATCTGGGGAAGACTACGACATGTGGAAGAATCGTATGGAAAGCTTTTTCTGTTATCAGGAGTATGGAATGTGGAAATCCATCAGGGATGGACCCTACACTCCCTAGGTGGCCTCTGCTGATTCTGGAGGACCACTAGTTCCGAATGAGCCCTCCAAGTAATTAGAAGAGGACATAAAGAAGATGGAGGTGGAATTCAAGGCACTAGGAGCTATCCAAATGTGCCTTCCAAATGAAGTTTTTCATAACTTCAGAAGTTACAAAACTGCTAAGGAGCTCTGGGAGGCTCTTGAGAAGATGTTTGTTAGATCAGAGGAAGTCAAAGAAAACAGAAGGGACGTCCTGAAACAGCAATACGAAAACTTCGTCTAGAAGGAAGGTGAGTCACTAACCGTTTTGTATAACAGGTACACTTACCTGGTGGGAGAACTGCAATGCTCCAAAGTAAAGCTAGAGAATGAAGATATTCTCAAAAAGTTTATCAGATCTCTTCCAAGCTGCTGGACACTATATACAGTGTCTATAAGAAGAACGGAGAATTTAAAAACTCTCCAGATGACAGAGCTCTTTGGCTTGCTGAAAACATATGAATTAGAAATGATTCAAGCCAAGGAAAGGAGCTCCAATCATCAATCAACCTCTTCTTCCTCCACCATCTCATTTGCGCTTCACTCCGACCACTCAGGTCCTAGTTCTAGCAACTACTATCCTCCCATTGTCACCCATCCACAAACTCCAACCTCTCAAACCAACACCTCACCATTTCTCCTAGAAGCTCCTCCTCAAACCTCAACCTCTGCTGCTTTTGTTTCAGAAAACTCAAGCAACATGTCCTTTATCAAGGAGGATCTGGAATGCTTCCACCCAGATGACTTAGAAGAAATGGACATACAGCACTCGTATGCCATGCTCTCTATAAGAGCAAAAAGGTTCTACTCTAGAACCAGAAGACCCATTCCAAGCAACAACTCCAACACACCAGAGTTGGATTGGATAAAAGCAAACTAAGATGTTACAACTGTAACCTACTTGGTCACTTTGCTAGAGAATGCAAGGCACCAAGAGCAAATCCAGCTACTCCTCATTCAAGACAGACCAACCAAGCCCAACCTAGACAAAAACAACAACAAGTTACTCCTCCAGTTCAAACTGCAGCCTGTGCAACTGTTGGAACTTCTGACTTCGACTGGAGCTTCCAGTATGAAGAGCTGCCTGCCAACAACCAAGCTCTTATGGCAGACACTGCAGAGATACCACCTCAGGTATTTGAACATCTTTGCTCTCAAGCTTGTATTGATAAAGTTTTGGGTTACAGAAAGCATAACCAAAACCTTATAGATCAAAATGAAGAGTTTCATCAAATAAAATCTGAGTTTAAAAAGATTGAAAATACTTATAAAGAAAAGATTAACTGCCTTAAGAAAGAGATTTCATTGTTAAAACATGAACAAACTAATCTTGAAACTCAGATTGATGATCTACTGGTTAAACTAAAAGCTACCATAGCTGAACTGGCAGAACAGAAAGTTCATGTTGAAAAATATGAATTTTCCTCCAAAAAGTTACAAAGACTTTTAGATATTCAAGTCCATGAGAAGGTAAAGACTGGACTTGGGTATAATAATGATCAGTACAAATCTGTTCCTCCTCCTGCTGACTATATTTCCATTCACGAACCACGCTTCAATGTTGCAAAACTTGACACTGCAAACCAAAACCTTGATCCTTCAACGGATGAACCTTTCGTTGAAGACTGCACTACCTCATCGGAATCTGAGTCAACCTGCTCAGACCATGATGAAACCAGTGCAGCCCCATCTGAAGCAACTCTGAATAGAGTTGAAGTTCCTGCTGTTATTCCAACTATTCCAGCCCCTGTCCCATTCAAACAGATCAAGATCAGCTATCCTCCAGATGGAAGAAAGCTAAACATTGAAAAGGGAGAGACATCATGATCCACGAACCCCAAGCCTCAGTTAAAACCGATCACAAAGAGGAAGGTGTTTGATATATGTCATACGCCTGGGGAAAAAGTTCCATATGTTCAAAAGACCCTAGAAGAAGCCACTTTTGAACATAACAAAGCTCATCCATGGAACTTCAAGGATTTGTTCCAAAGAAAGGACTATGTCTACCTTTCAAGAGACAAACTGGCGAGATCATGCTTTGTATGTGGCAGATATAACCACACTGCCAGCACCTGCTTTCATTACCTGGAATACCAAAGAAATTCAAAGCAGCATGTCTTTGAAAAGACAAACAAAAACAAGAAGGTAAGAAGCTACGAGGCCAATGCAACTAAGTTCAGGGAGTCTCTATCTCCCCCAAGAGTGAAGGTGTTAAGACCTCAACAAACCTGTATCATTTGTGGTGAAACCACTTTGCTGCCAAATGCAAATTTAATCCCTTCAACCAGATTGCAAACTGCTCATCTAGATTTACACCATCAGCAGTAAACAAAACAGCTGCTGATCTTGAAAAGTCTGAAAAAACAAAAGTTAAGCCTTCAGCAGCAAGAGTGTCCACTGCTGATAAGGTAAAATCCCGGGCAAAGCCATCAGCAGCAAGAGTGTCCACTGTTAATAAGGCAAAATCCAAGGCAAAGCCTTCAGCAGCCAAGAATGTTACCACTTCAGCAAAGCTATCAGCAGCACGATCTACTGTTGACAAGCCAGAAACATCAGTAGCAAAATCCGCTGCTGACAATGTGAGGAAAACTAGAAAATCACCAACAAAGCAATGGAAAGCCAAACCATCTCCAAGCAATATCATTGGTTCCATTGACTACAAACATATTGAAAAGGATAAACTAACAACCATGTTTTTCAAGTATGCAGACTCTTGGGTTCCTCCCACTAATTAGAAATCTGTCATGTGCAGGGACAGCCAGTTCACAAGAATAACACCTGGGTGGTAGACAGTGGTTGTTCCAGGCACATGACAGGCAACAGATCCATCCTCTCCAACTTCAGACATTTCAATGGAGGATCTGTTGCCTTTGGAAGTGACTCAAAGGGAGGATCCATTACTGGACAAGGAACTGTGTCCAACGAAAGAATGAGCATTGATAAGGTCAACTATGTCAAAGAATTGGACTTCAATCTCATGAGTGTTTCCCAGATCTGTGACCAAAAGCATTGGATGCTCTTCACAGATAAAGAATGCTTTGTACTGTCTCCAGGCTTATCCATACCTCCTCCAGAAAGCATTTTATTAACTGCTCAGAGAAAAGAAAATCTCTATGTACTGGACATGAATGAAGTTACTCCATCTGGGAGTGTTTCCTGTTTTTTATCAAAAGCCTCAGTTGATGAATCAGCTCTCTGGCACAGGAGATTAAGCCATGTTAATATCAAAACTATTAACAAATTGGTGAAGAATAATCTTGTCAGAGGGATTCCTGACAAAGAATTTCAGCTAGAAGACCACTGCATTGCGTGCTTAAAGGGGAAGCAACACAAGAGTTCTCACAAGCTCAAGACCTTGAATACAAATGACACTCCACTACAACTGTTGCATATGGATCTCTTCGGTCCTACAAATGTCATGTCAATGGGCAAAAAGTTATACTGTCTGGTGATAACTGATGACTACACCTGATTCTCTTGGGTATACTTCTTGAGAACTAAAGATGAAACTGTTGAAATTCTCAAATCCTACATTCTGAGGGTAGAAAATCAAAGCAATCAAAAGGTGAAAATCATAAGGTGTGATCAGGGCACAGAGTTCAAAAACCACACTTTAAATTGTTTCTGTGAAAGCAAGGGGATAGAAAGACAATACAGTGCTCCAAGAACTCCTCAACAAAATGGAGTTGCTGAAAGAAGAAACAGAACTCTTATTGAGTCAGCAAGATCTATGTTGGCTGACTCAAAACTGCCACTCACATTCTGGGCAGAAGCAGTTAGCATAACCTGTTATGTGCAAAATAGAGTTCTAATTGTCAAACCCCTCAACAAGACACCTTATGAACTTTGGTTTCAAAGAGTTCCCTACATTAGGTTTCTAAAACCTTTTGGGTGTCCATGCACCATTCTCATCACACATGGGGTTCTTCCTAAGTTTGGTGCCAAATCTGATGAAGGATATTTTGTGGGCTATTCCTCTCAATCAAAGGCCTATAGAGTATTCAATTCAAGAACAAGAATTGTGGAAGAATCAGCAAATGTGGAATGTAGAGAACACATAGTCTTTGAGCAGGGAAAAGGTCCAAACTGGCTCTTTGACATAGACTCCTTCTCCCAAATATTTGAGCCTCTCACCTTCTCAAATATGGAGTCTACGTCTACACAAACACCTGCTCCACTTCATCCACTGACTACAGACTGGAGTTTCCTAAATCTTCTATCAGTCTGAGAAGACCATCAATTGATCCTCCATCAGTTATGGAAGCAATTGAAGCAAGTGAAGCCGGAACAAGACTGTCTAATGTAACCAGCAGCAGCCTGCCTGAAACTAAAAATCTAAATAAAGACTCTTCGGTAAATGCTGCAAATGCTGATGATGCTATTGCTGAAAATATTGATGAGGCTAATGATGTTGAAGACTCTTCCACCATGAATGAAGAGACCCCTGATCAAAATCAAAGCAATCTGGAGCAAGGGATACAGCTGGAGGTGGTACCAGCACAGAGAATCCACAAAGAAAATCCTCATGAAAATATTATTGGCCAAGTCCACCAAGGAGTTCTCACAAGAAGCAAATCTCACGAGGCCAATATATGCTTGTTTTCATGTTTCCTATCTCAGGTGGAACCCAAGAAGATAGATGAAGCACTCAAACACAGCAGCTGGATTGAGGCAATGCAGGAAGAATTGCTGCAATTCAAGAGGCAGGATGTCTGGAAACTTGTTGATCTTCCACCAGGTAAATATGCTATTGGCACACGATGGGTTTTCAGGAACAAGCAAGACGAGAGAGGTATTGTAGTCAAGAACAAAGCCAGACTTGTAGCTCAAGGCTACACTCAGGAAGAAGGAATTGACTATGATGAAGTCTTTGCTCCTGTTGCCAGACTGGAGGCCATTAGAATCTTCCTGGCTTATGCTGCATCCAAGAATTCCACTGTCTATCAAATGGACGTAAAAAGTGCCTTTCTGTATGGGAAAATTGGTGAGGAAGTGTACGTCAAACAGCCTCCAGGCTTTATAGATCCTGCACATCCTACTCATGTGTTCAAACTAGACAAAGCTCTGTATGGCCTACATCAAGCACTAAGAGCCTGGTATGAAACCTTGTCAGGATATCTTCTAAGCAACAACTTCAGAAGAGGTGCCATTGACCAGACCTTGTTTATCAAAGATGAAGGGGGAGAAATCTTACTAGTTCAAATTTATGTTGATGACATCATCTTTGGATCAACAAGGAAACAGCTGTGCAAAGACTTTGAGACTCTGATGCACTCAAAGTTTGAAATGAGTTCAATGGGTGAACTAAATTTCTTTTTGGGTCTACACGTCAAACAGGTCCCAAATGGAATCTTCATCAGCCAATCCAAATATGTAAAGAGCATTTTGGAAAGATTTAAAATGGATGACTGCTCTGCTGCAAGAACCCCTATGCAAGTGCATCATCAGCTGACTCCAGACAAAGATGGCAAAGACACTGATCAACATCAGTACCGTGCAATGATAGGGTCTCTCATATATCTAACTGCCTCAAGGCCAGATATCATGTTTGCAGTATGTCTCTGTGCAAGATTTCAAGCAGCTCTAAAAATTTCACATCTTCAAGCCGTCAAGAGAATCTTTAGATACCTAAAGGGAGCCTCAAGACTTGGGCTATGGTACTCTAAAAATGACATGTTTAATCTGTATGCATACACTGACAGTGACTATGGGGGATGTAACTTGGACAAAAAGTCCACTTCAGGGGGATGTCAGTTTCTGGGAGGGAGACTGATTTCATGGCAGTGCAAGAAGTAAACATGTGTTTCAACTTCTACAGCTGAAGCAGAATACATTGCAGCTTCAAGTTGCTGTGCACAAGTCATCTGGATACAAAATCAAATGCTGGATTACGGGATGACTTTCATGGAAACTCCAATTCACATTGACAACATGAGTGTTATATCAATCACAAACAATCCGGTGCAGCACTCCAAAACAAAGCACATTGACATCAGGTATCATTTCATAAGAGATCAAGCTGAGAAAAAGAGGATTATTTTAACCAAAGTTCATTTGAATGAGCAATATGCTAATTTGTTTACAAAACCTTTTGATGAAGCTAGATTTAGATATTTAGTTGAATCCATTGGTATGATGAACTTTGATTAAAATCTATCTCTAAAATTCTATTTTAAAATGTGCTTTATCTTTTTGTTGTAAATAAAAGTTATAAGTCAGCAGCATTTTTGTCCTTCAGCTGCTGACAGGTTTAATCTTCACCAGCAAAAGATTTGCAACTGACTGCTTTAAGTTATCAGCAGGAACAGGTTTCCTGTGGATAACTTTAAGACTGTCAGCAGCAACATCCTTGCTGCGGATTATTAAATCCATCAGCAGCAGATGGGTTTGCTGCTGACAGACTTAACCTTCACCAGCAACCAATTTTGCAGCGGACAGGTTAATTCATCCACAGCAACCAAGTTTGCTGCTGATGGGTAAATTTAAGTCCAAATTAACTTTTACCCGCTGTAAAAATTAACGTCAGTCTTTACCATGACTGCCTCAGTGTATTACAGCTGTAACAGTAAAAGGTGAATAAGGTTGTACTGTACAAGTCATTTTGCTTTTTCCCTCCTCTGTCGTTATAAGAACAAATCAAATTTCCTTACCACCTCTTCACCTTCAATTTCACCCTAAACCCACATCACTTTCTCTCAAGTCCCCACCACATTCAAAGCCCTTCATCCTTAAAACATTCAAAGCCTTCCATATTCTAAACCTTCAAACCTTCCCTCCAAATCAAACAACAATGGCAGACATCAATAACCCTGACGATAAGTTCTCCCCATACCATAACCTTACAGCATACCTAACCAAGGGAAAGAAATCCGAAGGATTCAATGATATGATCGACTCCTTATGTCGATCAAATATCCATTTTGCCCTCACAACCAACCCTACCATATATATCCCTCATATGGAGGATTTCTTGAGTACCGCCATCTACTCTACCGAACAGGGGATTCCCCAAATTAAAGCCAAGGTAGACGGCAAGGATATCACCATCTCGGAAGCCACACTCAGAAAACATCTTAAGCTTCAAGATGAGGGAGCAGCCATCTCATACTCAAAGGACGAGTACATGAGGACCTTTGTATCCATAGGGTACACTGGAAATCAAAATTAGTATACAATTGAGAAGGCGTTGATGGGCCCTCCATGGAAGTATCTCTGCCACACTCTTCTCCAATGCATATCTCAGAAGAGAAGTGGATGGCATCAGGTGAGCTCCGCACTTGCCTCCGTCTTCCATGGTATGATCACTGGCCTAGGCTTCAACTTTGCACACCTCATCTTTGAGGGTTTGAGATATAACCTTCAAGAGGGTGCAAAGCAACAGTTTTTCATGTACCCAAGATTCTTGCAGGAGGTTTTCAATCAAGAACTAAAAGAACTTTCAAAACCTGCAAGAATCTACATCATGTTGGGACATAAAAATAATATTTTTCAAAGTATGAGAACTGTTTCCAAAAAGTTCTTAGCGGTCAATGTTCCATTGTTATCTACAATGTTGAACATACAAAGTACCTCGGGTGACAGTTCAACAATCCCAGCTGATACTGATCTCACACCCTCCACCTTGCATCCTGAACAAGTATCCGCTTCCACCATTCGAACCCCTGTGCATACTACTAAGGATGCACAGGTACAAAAATTACTTACACCTGTTTTTGATGTTATCGTTCAACCGGAACACAGGGCCCCAGTTGCAACGACATATACCAGGAAAAGGGGTAAGAGAACTCCTTCTTCTCTTGCCTCCAAGGCCCAAACCCAATCTCTAAGCCCTCATTCAGAATCCCAACATTCTGATGAGAATGTCAAAAGGGATAGCCACAACACTAGAGAGACTTCTTTGGAAGCCTCTCTATTAGGATTAGGATCACATCCCGGATCCATAGAGCAACCCCCTGAGCCACTCCTCTCTCTTCTGAACTTAAGTGTTGAGGAACCTGATCAAGATGATGTACCTTCTCCAACTACCACTATCTCGGAGGTACTGATTGATCTTGCTTCCAACACACCCAACCCAAGTTCTTCTCCCCTAAAGGTCCACTCTAGGAGTTATGACAGAGTGGATGTGGAAGAGGCTGTCACTACTGCTGGTCCATCAAATGACCAGGAGGACAGTGACAACATCGCTAAGACCTCAACCACGGCAACTCATAGTGAGGATGCTTCCTTGGAAACTCCCCTCACTGAGAGGAATCCCAGGCGCCAAGAAACCATGGGTGATGGGGATGCAGAGGCTAGGCCTAAGGCCCCATCTAGATCCAAGGATTCCACAACTGTGGATGAGGACAGACTGAAACTTCATAACTTGGAATTGACGGCCAGGGTGGCTATGCTAGAGGCTGAAGTGTCCAAACTAAGACACCAAGTCTCTATGCATGAAGCCCATCAATGCACAACTGTGCCTACTCCCTCTCTTGTATTAGTGGGCACCCAAACTGATGCTTATTTGTCCACTGATGCAACCAAAAAGGGGGAGATGATCCCAATGGAAGAAGACTCAGACAGTCTTGACGACTGGATTCAAGAGCAGGCTGTATTTCAAAGCACACTATTCAAGCCAGCTTTTGTACAGGTTCATGACTTGCCAGCTTCAGATGACGAAGAAGAAGAGACATCTGAAGACTGGAAGTTAGTCGTCAGGGCTGTTGATGAGATGCTGACTGATGCTGAAGACATAGAACAAACATATACATCTTCCAGCATCATCCCTGAAGCAGCAGCCATCATAAGTCAATCCACTGCCCCCCAATTTCCACTGACTTCAACACAGCTAGAGTTTGACACAATACTAGCTTGGGGGTATGATGGAAAGTCTGAGAGGTTCTGGATTGGTTGGGAGTTTGGCGGAGTAGAAGAGCTAAACTGGGACTTTCTCAATAGCATCCAAGTCCTTCACATATACCATCTACAATGCATCAACAACTCTACGGACCTCTCACCAGAACTTGCGATTGGCAGGTTCTATGACTTGATGGAAGATAATCTACCCAACTTCGAAAGATAAATACAAGCACCAAAAAGGGTAGCCTATCCTGAATCTTCAGCAGCAGCAGAAAGAAGACTGACTCCTAGAAGACTTGAAATAATAAGGAGCAGTCTTCTCACTGAAGAAGAAGTTCTGTCCTAGAGAAGATTCTTGTACAACAGAATGGTCAGGGATGTAGAAGTGCAAGGATGGATAAGCACTGACTCCCATGACTTCACCTTCTTCCTGAGCAATGGATCTTCTCTATCAATCAACATCAAGGAGATCATGCTCCTACCTTCAGCCTTCCTGCATAAGGTCTTTGAGCTCAGATCACTCATCTTCAATGTCAACTCCTTAGAAAGTCAAGAAATGATCAAAATCATCAAGGCTTCTCTTTATAAGGAGGAATCTGGATCTGACTCAGACCTATCCTTTCTCTCTTCTCCAACAGTCAGACTGAACACAGAAGAAGAATCAAAAAGAAGAGAAGAGGAAAAGATGAAAGAGGCATGGAAAGATGTGACAAGTATGGAATGGGAAGAAGATGAAGAAAGTTCCCCTCCCTTGTCCATTCCCCAAAATGCCAATGAAGCTGAGGCTGAGATTCCAACAGCAGCACAATCATCTGCTGTTGTCATCAGTGAAGCCGAAGCAGAGGCATCCAATAAAGATAAGGGAAAGGGAATTATGACCAAAGAAGATGAAGAGAGGTTGCTCAGAGAGAAGAGAGAGAAGGAAGAAATAAGAAGAAGAAGAAGAAGAAGAAAAGAAGAAGAGGAGATGGCTGAACTAAAGAAAACTCAAGATAGACTCACAGCCATTCTCCTCAAAGAATAACAGATCCAGCTGTATGAAAAACAGCTGGATGATCTGAAAGTAAAGATTCCTACAGTTTATCAAATTGAAGAAGATTAAGCTCTTGCTCTTCAACTGCAGGAACAATTCGATAGAGAAGAAGAAGAGATTCAGAAGAAGACGAAGAAAGAGGCTAAGTTCAGAATAACTGATTCTGAACTAGCCAAAGAAATGAGAGAGGAATGGGTAAAGGCTCTGATTTCTCAAGGTGAGGATGTAGACTACCTTGAGAAACTATCCAATAAAGAAATCTACAGAACCTTCATGGGTCAGCAGGGTCAATTAGCAAAGAAGAAAAAGGCTGAAGAAGAAGAAAAAGCCAAACAAAAGTCCAAAAAGACCATTGCCTTTAATCAAAGAACCCATGAAGAAAGGAAGATCCTGATTGACTTCCTTAAGGCTAGAGAGAGAGTAAAAAGAGGCTAGGTCCCATGAATTTCATGAACCTGCAAGCCCTCTATTTTAAAGTCAAGAAGGATGAGGAAGAAAGATTGGAGAAGAAAGGCTCCAAGAAAAGGGTAATCATTCAAGAAGAAGAAAGGAAAACAAAGAAACCCAAGCCTTCTCTCTCACCCAACATTTCCTCAATCCAACAATCTTCCACTATCCATCCTAGACCTCCATCCTCTCCTCCCTCAAAGTCCAAATCCTCACACCCAACTCCTACTCATCAACAACCTCCCAAAAAGAAAAACAAACCCACTTCCAAACCAGAAGACTCAAGAGAAATAATCAGATGGTCATACAGCCCTCAAGACAAATGGTTTGAAGTGTTCAGGGGGAGGACAGAAGTTAAAAGATCAATTTATACATCTATTGATGAGGTACTACAGCTTCCAGATTCTGATCTAAGAAGAATGATGGAGCTGGGTGAAGCCAATGAGCCTGAGAATGAAGGTGGGAGACATCTATTGCTGGTAATCAAACATTACTTCAACCCCAGCAAAGATGAAATCATTGATGTAAAACCTCTCCAATCCCACTCTCCATTCATCAGCTGGTCCTACAATACTAAAAAGGATGAATTCACACTGACAGATGTTAAAGGACAGAAGATGAGGTGTTCAAGCAAGGCTATCTTCAAAATGGCAAGCAAAGACATCAAGACTCTATCTGAGCTTCCTCTTAACAATCCCAGCATGGACCAGAGAGGATATGAGGTTGAAAGAATAGTCAGCAACATGCAAAAGCTTCATCAACAAAAGCAGTAAGAGAGTTTTGGTAGCATCAGTCTAGGGGGAGTTTGTAGAAATAAAGACTGATGTCTACAAAATTCTCTAAGTACAAATGTTGCTGATCTCAGAGTTTGCTGCTGACCAACAAACTGCTGCGGATAGCCTTATCTGCTGAAGACCAGAGTTGCTGCGGATAGGCTTCTCAGCAGCATCAACACTTGATGCTGCTGATAGGCAAATCATCAGCAGCTTTGGATGGTCACATCTTGCTGCTGATCCTCATCCTTGCTGCTGACAGCCTTGTGCCTTGAAGATAAATCGTTGCAACTGACTATCCATGCCAAGCGTCACTGACAACTTTCTGCAAAACTACTGACACACTCAAAGCAGAAGAAACCTCAATGGTGCAACCAATGACGGACAACAATGCTCTTCTTCAAACATGCAAGTAATGATGCATAAAGAAGACGCTTCAATAAAGTTAGCTAGTTTAGACTAAACTTGTAATTGTTAGCTTTATACAAAAGATCAACGGTCTGTGTTAGATCTGATCCTTAGAATCAAGGGTCTGTCTTGATTCTAAGTTAGTATAAATACTGTGTAAACACTTCATTATACGTGTGCTTCTTGATAGAGTTTTCATTTGTAATCGTTTATTCACAAAAGCTTAATACAACAGTGTTCTTATTAGTATTCTTTCTGTTTACTCGATTATACTTGTGTAGTTGCTATTGTTTCCGCCAATTTCAACTAAGAACAGAACCATCTTGTACTTTCACGATCCTACAAATAATGAACTTTGAAATGCGGCCTGCTCTTGTATCCATTCTTCTAGGCTGTCAGCATCATCTTCTACTACAACTATCTCCCCCTTTTTGGTTGCATCAGTGTTAAGGGCTGACTCTGTTTGAGTTCCTACTGATACAAGGGAGGGAGTAGGCATAGTTGGGTATTGATGGGCTTCATGCATAGAGACTTGGTGCCTTAGTTTGGACACTTCAGCCTCTAGAATAGCTTCCCTGGCCGTCAATTCCATATTATGAAGTTTCAGTCTGTCCTCATCCACAGTTGTGGAATCCTTGGAGCTAGATGGGGCCTTAGGCCTAGCCTCTGCATCCCCATCACCCTAGTTTTCTTGGCACCTGGGATTCCTCTTAGTGAAAAGTGTTTCAAAGGAAACATCCTCACTGTGAGTTTCCGTGGTTAGGGTCTTAGTTATGTTGTCACTATCCTCCTGGGTAGTTGATGTACCAGGAGTAGTGACAGCCCTTTCCACATTCACTATATCAGTACCACCAGAGTGAACCTTCTTGGGTGATGAACTTGGGTTAGGTGCACCAGCAGCCAAGTCAATCAATACCTCCGAGATAGTGGTTGTTGGAAAAGGTATATCATCTTGACAAGGTGCCTCTGCACTTAAGTTCAGAGGATAATGGAATGGCTCATAGGGTTTTTCTATGGATCCGGGATGTGATCCTGATCCTAATAGAGAAGCTTCCAAGGAAGTTTCTCTAATGATGTGGCTATCCCTTTTGATATTCTCATTAGAATTTTGGGATTCTGAATGAGAGCTTTTAGGTTGGGGTTGGGCCTTTGAGACAAGAAGAGAAGGAGTCTTCTTGCTCCTCTTTCCAGTATATTTTTCTTCAACTGGGGCCTGTTGTTCCAGTTAAACGATAACATCAAAAACAGATGTAAGTAATTTTTGTGCCTGTGCATCCTTAGTAGTATGCACAGGGGTTCGAGCAATGGAATCAGTTTGTTGTTCAGGATTTGAAGTGGAGGGTGTGGGATCAGTATCAGCTGGGATTGCTGAACTGTCACCCTGGGTACTTTGTATGTTCACCATTGTAGATAACAATGGAACATTAACCCCTGAGAACTTTTTGGAAACAGTTCTCATGCTTTGAAAAATGTTGCTTTTATGACCCAGCATAAGATAGATTTTTGCAGGTTTTGAAAGTTCTTTTATTTCATTGTTAAAAACCTCCTGCAAGAATCTTGGGTACATGAAAAATTGCTGCTTTGCACCCTCTTGAAGGTTGTATCTCAAACCTTCAAAGATGAAGTAACCATACCGTGAACAGCAGAGGCAAGTGCAGAGCTCACTTGATGCCATCCACTTCTCTTCTGAGATATGCATTGTAGAAGAGTGTGGCACAGATACTTCCATGGGGGGCCCATTAGTTCCTTCTCTATTGTGTACTCATTCTGATTTCCAGTGTACCCTATGGATACAAAGGTCCTCATGTAGACTTCTTTTGAGTACGAAATGGCGACCCCTCGTCTTGAAGCTTGAGGTGTTTGCGGAGAGTGGCTTCAGAGATGGTGATGTCCTTGCCATCTACCTTGGCTTTAATTTGGGGTATCCCCTGTTCGGTAGAGTAGATGGCATAATTCCAAAAATCCTCCATGTGAGGAATGCAAATGGGTGGGTTGACAATGAGTGCATGGTATATTTTTGATTGACAGAGAAAGTCGATCATGTCATCAAACCCGTCAGACTTCTTCCCTTTTATTAAGTATGCTGTGAGGTTGTGATATGGAGAGAACTTATCATCTGGATGGTTTATGTCTACCTCTGCCATTGTTTGGTTTGGAGGGAAAGAGGAAGGTTTTGAAGGGTGGTTAGGAATGGAAGGCTTTGAATGTTGTGGGGGTTTGAGAGAAAGTGATGGGAGTTAGGGCAAAATTGAATGTGAAGGTGTGGTGAGGAAATTTGATTTATTCTTATAACGGCAGAGGAGGGAAAAGCAAAATGACTTGTACAGTACAACCTCATTCACTTTTTACTGTTACAGCTGTAATGCACTATAGCAGTCATGGTAAAGACTAAAAAGAATTTTTACAGCGGGTAAAAGGTAATTTAGACTTATTTTTACCCATCAGCAGCAAACTTGGTTACCACATATGATGCAAGATTGTTGAGGCTTTGGCAGCTACTTCCTTGGTGGGGAAAGAGAGTTTCTAAAATGAGTTGTCTTGGCTTCAGAACTCCTTACCTTTCTGTTCTTGTTATTCTTCTCAAAAGCATGTTGTTTGAGGTTTCTTTGCTGCTGAAGGTAGTAGAAGCAGGTACTGGTAGTGTGATTGTATTTGCCACAGACAAAGCATGATTTAGCCAGTTTATCCCTTGAAAGGTAAACATAGTCCTTTCTTTTGAACACGTCTTTGAAGTTCCAGGGGTGAGCTTTGTTGTGCTCAAAGGTGGCTTCTTCTAATGTCTTTTGAACATATTGAACTCTTTCTATAGGCGCATGACATATGTCAAACACCTTTCTTTGAGGCTTTGAGTTGGTGGAGGTTGAAGACTGTCCCTTTTCAACAGTTAGCTTTCTTCCTTCTGGAGGACAGCTGATTTTGATTTGGTTGAAAGGCATAGGAACCGGAACAGCTGGTAAAGGGACAGGAGCACTTGTTTGAATGACTTCAAGAACAGGCGGTGCTGGTACTTGTACTGGTGATGAGGCCTCCTCAGTTTTAGTGGACTCTGAGCAAGTTGACTCAGATTCTGACGAGGTAGTGCATTCTTGCACCAATGGTTCATGCCTTGAAGGATCAAGATCTCGGTTGGCCTTTTCAAGATTTGAGAGATTGAAGCTTGGTTCATGGATGGAAACGTAGTCAGCAGGAGGTGCAACGGCTTGGTATTGTTCAGCATGATACCCCAGACCAGTTTTTACCTTGTCATGAATTTGAGCATCCAAAAGTCTTTGCAGCTTTTTGGATGCAAATTCATATTTGTCAACATGAACTTTCTGTTCTGCCAATTCTGTTCTGGTAGCTTTTAATCTAGCCAGTAGATCATCAATCTGAGTTTCAAGATTGGTTTGTTCATGTTTAAATTATGAAATCTCTTTCTTTAGGCAGTTAATTTTTTCTTTATAACTGTTTTCGACTTTTGTAAATTCAGATTTCATTTGATGAAACTCTTCATTTTGATCTATAAGGTTTTGATTATGCTTTCTGTAGCCAAACACCTTATCAATACAAGCTTGGGAACGGAGATGTTCATATACCTGAGGTGGTATCTCAGTTGTGTCTACCATAAGAGCTTGGCTGTTAGCAGGCAGATCTTCATACTGGAAGCTCCAGTCAAAGTCAGAAGTTCCAACAGCTGTAGTTTGAGCTGGAAGAGTAGCTTGTTGTTGTTGTTGTCTTGGTTGGGCTTGGTGAGCTTGTCTTGATTGAGGAGCTGCTAGGTTTGCCCTAGGTGCCTTGCATTCTCTAGCAAAATGACCCAGTTGGTTACAGTTGTAACATCTTAATTTGCTTTTATCCAAGCCAACTCTGGTGTTGGAGTTGTTACTTGGAATGGGTCTTCCGGTTCTAGAGTAGAACCTTTTTGCTCTTATAGAGAGCATTGCATACGAGTGATGTATGTCCATTTCTTCTAAGTCATCTGGATGGAAGCATTCCAGATCCTCCTTGATAAAGGACATGTTGCTTGAGTTTTCAGAAACAAAAGCAGCAGAGGTTGAGGTTTGAGGAGGAGCTTCTAGGAGAAATGGTGATGTGTTTGTTTGAGAGGTTGGAGTTTGGGGATGAGTGACGATGAGAGGATAATAGTTGCTTGAAATAGGACCTGAGTGGTTAGAGTGGAGGGCAGAAGAGGTGGTGGTGGATGTTGAGGCTGTTTAGTAGCTTGAGCTTCTTTCTTTTGCCTGAATCATCTCTAGCTCATAGGTTTTTAGCATTCTGAAGAGCTCAGTCATCTGGAGAGTCTTCAGATTCTCAGTTCTTCTGATGGACACTGTGTAGAGTGTCCAGCAACTTGGTAGAGACCTGATGAACTTCTTGAGAATATCTTCATTCTCCAGTGTAGGATCGTAAGATTACAAGGTGATTCTATTCTAGTTGATATTGGCGGAAACAATAGCAACCAACAAAGTAAACAAGTAAACAGCAAGAATACTGATAAATGCACTGTTGTATTAAACTTCTAAGATTACAAGTAAAACTCTATCGAAAAGCACTATCAAGGCACGATTAAGGCACACTATCAAGACTCACTTTGGTTGAAGTGTTTACAAGATATATATAGTAACTTAGAATCAAGACAGACCCTTGATTCTAAGGATCAGATCGAACACAGACCGTTGATCTTGTTTATTAATCTAAACTACACGCAAAGGCTAATCTAGAAAACTTTATTGAAACGTCTTCTTTGGCATCATTGTTTGCATGCTCGGAGACGCGCGACATTGTCCTTTATTGGTTGCACCACTGAGGTTCCTTCTGCTTGGAGTGTGGCAGTTGCTTTTGCAGAAAGGTGTCAGAGGCGCTTCACATGGATAGTCAGCTGCAACGTTTGGTCTTCAGTGAATAAGGCTATCAGCAGCAGAGATGAGAATAATACTGCTGATAAGCCCATCAGCAGCACCTTGTGTGGAACGCTGCTGATAAGACTATCAGCAGCAACAAGTGTTGAATGCTGCTGATAAGCCTATCAGCAGCAACTTGTGTTGAATGCTGCTGATAAGCCTATCAGCAGCACTTGTACTTAGAATAATTTGGTAGCAATCAGTCTTTGGTTTTACATCCAGCTTCACCTTTGAGCACTGCAGCTCACCTACAAGATAGGTATATCTGTTATATAAAACAGTTAGAGACTCACCTTCCTTCCAGATGAAGTTTTCATATTGCTGCTTCAAGATGTCTCTTCTGTTTTCTTTGACTTCTTCTGAACCAGCAAACATCTTCTCAAGAGCCTCCCATAGCTCCTTTGCAGTTTTATAACCTCTAAAGTTATGAAAAACTTCATTTGGTAAACACATCTGGATGGCTCCCAATGCTTTGAAATCTACCTCCATTTTCTTGATGTCTTCATCAGAGTACTTGGAGGATTCTTTGGGAACCAGTGTACCTCCGGAATCAGCTGAGGCCACCATGGGTATGTATGGTCCATTTTTAATGGATTTCCACATCCCATATTCTTGATAGCAGAAGAAGCTTTCCATTTTGTTCTTTCACATATCATAGTCTTCTCCAGACACCAGTCTGGAGATGCTTCCAATATCTTCAAATCCATTGTTTTGTGCCATTTTATTTTGATTTGTGATAATGAGAGACTTTAGCAAAGAGATAGTTTAGAATAGAACCGGAGAATGATTAAACAAGTGTGAGTTTGTTTAATCTGTGAGCCAAAGCTCTGATACCACTTGTAGGATCGGTAAATACAAGATGGTTCTATTCTAGTTGAGATTGGCGGAAACAATCACAACTAAGCAATGTAAACTAGTAAACACAAGAAGTACTGATAAATGCAATTTGTATTAAGCTTCAATGGTTACAAGATTACAGAGAAAACTCTAAGGAAAGCACTACTATACAATGACTCTCAGTACTGCTTATATAGTAACTTAGAATCAAAACAGACCCTTGATCCTAAGGATCAGATCTAACACAAACCGTTGATCTTGTATTGAAGCTATTCTACATATAATGACAATAAACACTGCAAAAGTTAACTTTACTCAAACGTCTTCTTAGGCATCATTGCTTGCATGCTTGGAGAAGAGCGTTGTAGTTCTTTATTGTCTGCACTAGTGACATTCTTTCTGCGTGGAGTGTGTCAGTGTTGCAGCAGAAAGTTGTCAGTGGTAATGGTTGCTTTATCGAAGCCAGTCAGCTGCAACGTTTGATCTTCAGTGGAAATGGCTTTCAGCTGCAAAGTTGGAGATCAGCAGCAAGACACAACTGTTCACAACTGCTGATGATATGCCTATCAGCAGCAACTTTGGTCTTCAGCAGATAAAGCTTATCTGCAGCAGATTTATTCTGCAGCAGATTTATTCTTCAGCAGAAGAACAAGTATCCGCTGCAGATAAGCTTATCCGCAGCAGCTTGTTGGTCAGCAGCAAACTCTGAGGTAAGCAGCATTTGAACTTAGAAAGTTTTGTAGCCATCAATCTTTATTTCTACACTATCCCCATGGGAAACATGTAGGTCAAGATTCAAGTATTCAGTTGGTTAATTATACTCATTATTAGATGGAATTATGGATTTATTCTCATAAAAAGAGAATGGTGTGCCAATAAAGTTTTCAAAAACCTCTAAATTTTACTTTACGTGGTACCTATCACCCTATGTTGACAGTTTCAGTATTACCGACACCCTAAGATGAGTACTCACAAGATTTCATGAAATTATTACGTGATTAATCCTAAGTAACACTCACGGGCTATTTAAGATATTCAAGTCGGCTGGGTCTACCAAAACATCACTAATTAGACGCGTTTTCTATTATTTAAATCATTTAAATAAACAAGTAGATCCAGTTGTACTATCATTTTCCATTTATTATGCAAAAACTTTTGATTTCAAAGGACATTTTTTTCAAAATTTTTATTTTTTTTTGTATTTTTGGATTTTTATAAGACACAAACTAAGGCTTAGACACTCAGATCCCACACTTGAAAGACACATTATCCTCAATGTGAAGCAAGACACAACAAAAATAAAAAAACAGGAAGCGACTTAGCTGGATATGATAAACACTCAAATGTGAAGCTTCGTTCTTCGTCGTGTGCACTGTATTGCATTTCTGTCACGGTTGCACATCTCTGTTGGGTTGCCTTTACACAATAATAGACGTATTCGTCCCGCTCGAATGGAGATTGAGTACGGGCAGGACGAACAATACCTGCAAAATAAACCTCACAACAAAACCGCAGCATTAAATTGACACAAATAAAAGACTCACTGACTCACAATGACTCTGGATAGATATACAAGGACACGTACCTGATGGGTGACGAACACATAGACATGAATGCCACGACGAGGTGGATCATCGATTACGAAACGGGTTCCCGTTTCCCATGGTGATGGTGATGATCGGTAAATGATATGATTGGTGATGGATGGAGGATGAGAAATGATGGTAGTGGTGATAATGATGGTAGATTAGATGGTGCTTGGAAATACATGTGTGCTTTGCAACACATCAGAGGACATGAACTCCATGGTTGTAGAAGGAGACGTGATTCTTGTCACACCCCGCCAAGGCGGAAACGCGAGGCGTAACATTCACTGGTTTCCAAAGCATACGATTACCGCAAACACATACATGATAAGTAGATACATAACCAAGTTTAAAGTTTTACATCCCAAAATATCATTTAAGTTTAGAAAAAGTCAAGATTTTGCAAATATGACCCATATACAATGAGTTATACAAGAGAAATCCCCCAATAGCCGTATCCATCATGCATGCATGAAACTGACACTACTAACCTTGCGGCCACGTTCAATTTCCTGAAAAACATACTTAAAATGTGCCAACACGTGGTTGGTGAGTTCACATGTTTTGTTCAAATGTTCTTGTAAATCCAACGTTCACTGAACGTTCACGGTGTATAAAATTTTCAGATCCAACAGCATATGAATAACCAATGAATTGAACAATGAATGACCGACTAGCCCCGTTTGTAAACTAGCAAGGAATGCAAATAATATGTTAATACATGAGACCGTAACCAAACCATAACTGGTGAATGCCCCTCTCTCGTTTTACCACTAAAACAGAATAAGGCAGTATGCGGCCATTAGACCCTTCAGGTCGTTGGTTAGCGCGACTAACCATGACCGGGGGTGTCACCCCCAATAGTACTATTCATAGAATCTTATGCTAAGTCCATAGTTAATGGTTACAAATGATGGTGATGTTAAGGAGACTTTTGGCGCTCTATATGTTTCCTCATTTAAACATAACGGTCTGGTATTTGTTCGTTCATTAATGTATGAAAACAGTTACAAGTATGTTTTACCCCCAAAGTATGTCAAAACAGTAAAAAGGGTGTAGGTCCTGAGCAGACCTGAAGAACACAGATCTGTGGAGAAATCATTCAGACAGTCCGGATCAAGAGGCGGAATCTCTGGATCCGGTATCACTCTCGAATCAGAAAAGGGTATATATGGGTGCGGGAATCACATACACGCACAACATATATAAAAGTGAAAAAGAACAGATAATTAGAGCATAAAATGTATGATTTTTTGATTGAAATGAAATTAAAAAGCTCCTCACACACTCACAATTTATTCTCACCCCATGGTGAGCTCCCCCTAGGGTGGTGATTCACTCTACAAACACACACTGCTCCTATGAGATAATCTGCTATTTATAGGAGGTCAAGCACATATGTCTTGTTTTCCAAGCCACCTGCCAAACAGACCTAAAAAACAGGTATCGAAACTATGATTGAACAAATGTTCAACTTAAACTAGTAGTTTCGATACTGTAGTTTCGATTGACAACATCAGTCTCAATTCTATACCCAACATAAACTACAAAAAAGTAAAGATATAATATTCAGATCAAATAAAAATAAAAAAAGTAGTTGTAATAATACAAGGCATTTACACACCAAACCATCTTTCAGATTTCTTGCGTTCAAAACCTCATACATATGAATATTTGAACATAGAAGGTTGTTTATTCAATATACACATGATAAACTTTTTTCCCGGTTTTATTTAAATTAAATTACACGGATAACGTATAACACATCCCTTGTTAAGGCCTTGGCGTGTGACGATCATTCGCACCTGATCCCGGATCCTCCAATTTCCTTGAAGGGAGGATGAGCTTTTGGAGGGCTATAATCATTTGTTGATATATCCATCCTTCTTGATAACCTTCTTTCATCCCAATTGTCTTCTAAATTCTCGTGAGTCTGTTACAAGCAAAAAGGAAGATCAATAAGATTTGGAATCCTAAAAATGCATAGAACTTGTAACTAATAATTTGATTTTAAGAAAATTACCAAATGGTTATTGCTTGAAACCTCTAGAGATTCTTCATCAATAAGATACACAGTTCCTGAAAAAAAAAAATATATATATACTCTTATAACATGTACAATACCATAAACGGCGGACAGTTAAACTTGACTTCTGCCATGGACATCCAAGGATTTTTGCCACGCTCTCGGGCATCTTCTGTCTTTCGGTGGTTTGTCCTAATGAAGATTAAAGGCTTAAAGATGCATAGAAACCAATATATTCAAAATGATCTATAAAAATCGACTCGCAATGTAATAAACAATTGTATGAAAAAGGCGATTCACTTACTTTGTTATTAACTAATAGTTGGTTTCAAACTGGTGTTTCATGTTCTTTTTTACCAACTTGAAAAAAAAAATAGTAAAACGGAAACAAAAGGGAAAAAAAGGGTTTGATTACTTGTGATAGGGTTGGCATTGAAGGTGGAAACAAGCAAAGAGAACCCAAGTAGAAAAGCAAGAAAAGTATTCTGTGATACCATTACTTTACCCACACACTGTAAACTAACCAAACCAAACCAAACCAAACGTACCCAGTATAATCCCACACACTGTAAACTAATTGTAACCAAATGCTAGACCTATATATATATACATAATGTTCGAGCTGTCCCCACGTTATACATGTATTGCAATATTATATATGTTGGCTTTTGTTGTTGGTGAGTTTGTCTTTCTTAAAATGTCAACTTTTGTATCATAAAATTGTCAACTTGTCTTCATCCATCATGAAGAATGCAATTTGTCTGAGGATATACAAATTCTATCCATTTACCAACAATAAAAAAAATACAAAGTCTGAACTTTATACATGTATTTTTTTATTTATAATCCACAGTCAATTTAGGGTTTTAGTTTGATATTAAGCACCTAAATTAAATGACCAAATTTAAGTTTTAATTAATCATATACTTCTGTCTAAAATCCCCTAAAATTTTTATAAAATCAATTTTATATAAAAATTTCCAAAATTAATATTTTTTTTTATAAAATTTAAATGGACCATAATTCCAAAATTATACTTAGACATAAAGTTACTGCTTGAAATTTATACCAATTGATCATATATGAAAATAAAAATATCTGACAAATTTTCATATTTTTCCAATATCCAGATTATTTAATATGAATTTAATATTACTAAAATTTTACAAATTCGGGAAAAATAGTTAAACACATTAAAACTTCACCAAATGTTTACCATATTAGTTTTAAGTCAATATAAGATCCCATACCAAGTTTCAAGTCCTGATTTTATCCAGAAGTATACAAACCTCAAATCGTCCGTTTAAACTTTATAAATACTAAACGTATACTTAAACAACTCAAATTTTCATAAATTTTGGACAAGAGTCTTAGTTCATCATATAACAATCACTGTCCAATTTCCATAATTTTTCAATACACAGAAGTATTTTTCCCAAATTTCCATGTATTAAACTTGTGTGAATTTTAATAAATAATCTATAAAGAGTTAGATAACCAAATTTTTCAGATACTCATTTTAAAATATATTCTACTGATTAAAACCACTTTTAGGTGCTGGATCAATAATTTTTAAAAATTCATCAAGAACATGATTGTTCTTGAACATTCAACAACTAACAAGTTTAATCAAGGATTATACCTTTCAAATTCAACAAATAATGATGAAATTTGATGCTAAGCTACTGAGTTTTCCTTGATTTACAACCTACATTCACAATGTGGTTCAATTCCAAGATCAAAGACTCAAAAATCAACAAAATGCTCTTTTAATTCAAAAAAATGCAAATATGAACACCCAAGTTTTCATACAAGCATCAAATCTTGCAAGTTTTTCACTAGAAAACTTATTGTGGATGATTACAACTAGTTTTTATCCACAAATCCTTGTTAAAACTACAAGATTCAAGCCAAACACTCTTAAAAACAACAAAACTTGAAAATCAAAGTGAGTGTGTGTAGTGTGTGTGTTCTTGGTGTTCTTGAGAACACATGCAAGATCAAAACAGAAAATTTAAAGTGTTAAAACACATGTTTATACCTTCAAATCACTAGAACAAAGCTCATCAACCCAATGGAACCAAGAATCAAAGCTTGGAATTGGTTGTTTATGAGCTTGGAAGGAGATTTGGAGTGTTTGGTTGCGGGGGGGGGGGGGGGGTTACGGCTGGAAGAAGATAAGGGAAGGGGAAAATGGGGTGGGGGGTTGGGTATTTATAGTGGAAAAGCAGGTCTAGATTTAAAAGACCATTTTTATAAAAAAAAATACCCACTTTTTATAAAAATTACACCCCTAAACACTAAAAATAAGCATTTTTATCAAACATAAAAATTAAGTATCTAAGATAATGAATTTTGAAAAATTTTTAAAATCTAAAAACTCAAAATTTTTCAAAAATATTATACCGGGTATTTAACGGAAGAACCACCTGTGATCGTTAGTTTAAATCAAGAAACACAAAAGTTAGCACATAAAATATTATAAAACATTATTCTTAACCAAAATATAAATATAAAAATTATTTTTGAGAATTTAATTTTTTACCGATTATTTAACGCGTTCGCAGTATACGCAGTGTATGCACTTAACCGGGTTTTCTAGTTCGGACCTTAGTGTTTGTCTAAGGAAAAGTTCCTATAATCCATAGAAACACTTAATAATATATAAAACCATAAAATTTAAAAATATAAACGTATAAAATTCGAGAAACGGTAAGGACCTGAAAAACCACAATCGTCACATACTTACTTATATTTACAATTTTAACTCAATTTGTCTCTTTCCTTTTAACTTATACGCTACCCCAGGTCCTCTAAAACCCTAATCAAAATCAAAATTGAAGATTCAAAAGAATCAAAATTCCTACAGACCTACAACCCTCGTCCTTGACTCAAAATTGTTTAAATGGTTGTATATATAGTATTTGGAATTTTTTATATTTTTCTATATATTTTTATGAAAATTTATATTATTTATTGCGTCATCCGGTTCTTGAATCCGGTCCGACTAGTGAACCTATAAGGCGTCCGGTTCGTTGCCCGGTCCGGTTCTGAAAACATTGCTTGATAGTGATAACAATTTTAGGTGTAGTGTAGTTCCCCACAGATCTCACACCAAACCTCCGAATATTAGTACTCATAGTTGTCTTGGTATCCTCCATAACAGCTTTCGTAGTTGTCACCCATGAAAGTTGCTGTAAAAAATAATCAAAACAAACCATAAAAGAAAATGTTAGGGTTAAAAATGTTAATCCGTTAACTCGAATTTTTCTTGAAATTACCGTCTCCCCGGCAACATCACCAAAAACTTGATGTGCTTGTTTTAATATATAAAAATATAAATAAATATATTTTTGGGGTGATTTCATGTTTTAAATTTATAAAATGATAATCACTTTAACTTTAACACACACAATAGGCAAGTGTACATAAGGCAGCGTAATATAGTTTAGGTAAGAACCAAGTATCAAACCAATGGACACGGTCGATTTCCAAAACTCAACTTTTGTTATCGTTTAGCCAGATTAATTAGTGAGTAGGTTTTGTGTTCTTGTGAAGCAGAAAAGTAATTGATGGTAAAGTAAATAACATAAAAGTAAAAACGTGCGTGAAGTGTGTAACAGAAATGTAACTAGCAGAATACTAAATAGCATGAAGTAAAGAAGACGAAAATGATCAGATTACGAATAGTATTGCTTTGGGATTCGAATCAGCTTGGTACGTGATAATGATAAGTTGAAAAATTTAGTGGTATGACTACTACAAACTTGTGAACCGGGTCACCGCTAGAGCCTCGTCCTCACTACATTTTATTCACGAATTATAATCTTTAAATTAAAATGGTAGTGCCTCCCGTTAGGGACAACAGTTACCCTCAACCCATCGAATGGTCATTTCCGAGTTGGTTTAAGATATCGGACTTAAAATACTTCATATTAAAGTTAAATAGGTGATTATATTTTGCTCACCGAGAGACAGTGTAATAATGGGACCAAGTATAAAGACGTATCGTTCCCAATATGAGTTCACCAATCCTTGGTCGCATAATAAGCTCGTATAAAGACGTACGATCTTAGAAGTATACACCAAGCCTTGGCTTATCAATCTCTGCTCGTATAAAGAGTTACGAGTTTCAAAGGAAGATTGATTAAAAAGGGTTTTACGATCTTACTCTTTAAAATCAAGAGACTCACAAATAAAAATACGGATTTAGACAATAATAAAAGCCCACCGAAAGATGGTTTTTAAGAACGAATTAGTTAAAGACATAAACATACCACTAAATTAATACGTTAAACATTAACATGCACCAAACATCATCTTCACCCTAGCAATACAAATAAGTTGTAGCTACGAATGGCTATAATGACTAACGTAATAATGAGTTTCGTAGGCTCCCCTGTTGTGAAACAAGGAGGAAGAGCCTCTCTACTCTCTACTCTTAACTACGAGAATGCTCTCTTCTTGAGTGTTCTTTAGGTCTGGATTCATGTCTATAATGAATAACTCAAGCCTCCTGTTTATAGGCCTCAAAATATGCAATGCACGGTGGTGCAAAGGCCTAGGGAATCAAACAGGGTATAGAGGACACGGTACTGGGCCGTGGGAAGCAAGGGACACTGATGCACGGTCGTGCATCCCCCTGCTTTCACCCAGTTTTGTCTTTTAGCTGCCTTGTTGACCAATTTTGACTTCTTGGGGGTCAATGCTCAGGAATGAATCTTCTAAAAGCTTGAATTCTTGGTGTTTTTGATACGATTTAGTTTGATTTATATTTTCAACACCGAATAATCTGCAGTTACAAAATATAAGTGTTTTAAGTACAAATTGCAAGATTATTATTCAATTAGTACCATAATGTGGGATTATTATGCATGTAAAATATGTATAAATGATTACATATCATAACACCCTACATTTAAACTTTGATTGTCCTCAAGCAAACTCATGCATGATCACACCCATAACTAAAAACTTTACAAGGGTAATGGAATTTCAACTAGTGTTGGAACTCCGGGATAAATCTTGAGCTGCTTATTCTATTTTTATATTTTTCTGTTTTAAGATGGTGGAATTCATGACAAGCCTACTAGAACTTTGATTATGCAATAACTCCTCACTACTCACAATGTTCACTCAACTCTAGGGTTATATATGTATGGATAATGTAAATTAAGTGGAATACTCAAGTTCGAATCGAATTATGCAATAGTCATAAGCTTGTATGCAAATCAAGTCTCCACCAACTAACTAAGTAGTATGCATGAATCAAGAGGACTTAAAAGGGTTGTAATGTGGCTAAAGTAAAAATAAAGGTGAAAATGAAAATCTTTTTTGGATTTTTAGGGGTTTTAAAGGGGTTTGAAGGGTTGCAGCTATCGCGAAACACTTAGCTACGGCCTCATGGCTTAAAATGCAAAATGCTAAAAGGGTCCCTCTATAGTACTGAGATTATGAGGGTATAACTAATCTGAGGGCTCGTTTATGGCTAGATTGCCAAGACCAAGATCTCTCATCAAATTCAACTCATCCCTTATTGCGTAATACACATCGCTGTCTTTTCGTGTAGTACCTTCGGATCGTAGCCTAACAAAACCTACTTCGATTAGGTATGTGTATTCACTTTGGGCTCGAGTTTGATTTTTGCTACACTTTCCCTCGTGGCTCCAGATTCCACACTTTCTACATTTATCATATCTTTTGGCGGCACTTTTTGACAAGCCGTGGAATGGTGGAAATTGTTCTTGCATGCGCCACTGTTATCTTACATCACTGGTTGCTTGAAAAATCTTTTCTCGGAGTTCGGTTGGTAATTCAAGCTTTACGAAATGAAGGCAGAAAAGCAAATTGAAGTCAAAAGGATGCATGTCAAGTTCTTTAAGGTCTCTCGGTAAAAGACCAACTCTTTTTTTGTCTTTTTTTTACAAGACATATCCTTCAATAATCCTTCTTTCTCAATTTCCTTGAAACAATGTTTTTGTGAATTTCCTGCAGATAGTTCGGATTTTTCCTAATTCATCCACCATTTGTATATTCCAATTTTTCTGAGTAGGGCATATTCTTTCCAAAATTGTCTCGATGATAATAAACTTGAAATGACAACGTAAGATAATTTTCTCATTTTGAAGACAGTTAGTCAATAACCGGTGTTTACGAAAAGCTGGCTGGGTGACAAGTATGAGTTTAGAAAAGAAAAGGCTAAGGCTCAGGGGGCTATCTAGGCGGATAATATTTTGGGGATTTTTGGGATTTTATGGATAATAAGGGTGATAAAAGTCTTAGGTTCCTCAATCATTTTCATGCTTCCACTAGTTCATGGTCTTGATATTTATAAGTCATACAAGTTCTAATTATGCATAGAATTCAATCGAATAAACATTCAATATACCAAACGAAAGAGCATTCAAAAAATAATGATAATAATTATCGTGAAAAGGCTCAGATTATTCTCACATGAAAACGGATGGGATAGGGTTTAGTGTTTTGTTATGCATAATTTTCATTTGTTTCTACTTGTCATGTCTTCATTTTATTTAATAGGTGCAAACTCCAAGAGGTTTAGTTTAAAAAGTGTTTAATTTTTTGAAAATTTTTTGGGTTTTTATAAGAGGTAGATTTTTGTAATGTTTTAGTCAAATGGGTAGAAAATCACAAGTTAAATTTTACTGTTTTGAGGTTACAAGTAGTCCTGAATCTCTAATTCCCCACCCCACACTTAAAACTGTGCATTGCCCTCAATGTACAAATGCATGTAATGGAATGCTATGCAGGAATTAAAATGCATAGAGTTTTAAGAGAAAAGAAACTGGTACTCCCTCGGTCAATTCGGTGTATAACCTAAGGCAAAAACTTATTATTGCTGTCAAGTTGTGCCTATCAGCTACTTGTTAACATGTTGCTACAAAGACTTCATCGAATTTCTCAGAAATTTGATGTGGTTTCCGGCTCCAGACTCGTAGAGTTGGAGTGTAACACCTCAAAGTAGAGAGGTGATCTAGTGATGTTATTCTACCTGAAACATAAATAAAAACATAAAAACAAACAAGGAAAAAGAAAAGATAGTAGTTAAGCTACTAAGGTCCTAGTATCGAGAAGGCATACCTGGGCTGAAGTAATTAGAAACTTAAATTTGGAGAAACCAAACATGAGGTCCATGTTTTCTGCCGTATGCACCAACTTCTCAATTTATTTATGATTATCGGGTTACCACCCTGAAGCGCTACATTTATTTAAGAGTCTTTAGACCGACCCGTAAGTGCTTTATCTGTCTTTTTTCAAGTGGGAGTAAACAACCTCTCCCGTGTCTCCTATCTCTTCGTTCATCTTTGGTAATTTATCAAAGCACTCATTGATCCAATTAGTGTTGTCAAGATCCTTGGTAAGGTCTATTGCCGTAGGATCTAGTGTCTTTGGTTTGGTAAGATCAGGTGTTTTTCATTTTTTTCAAATCCCTTGCTTTCTGTAGTTGATAGTCCAGATTGGAGTCGATAAAATGAGAGATTTTAAGAGGAACACTTAACATGCATTCATATCCTCCGATGTTGTATGTCACTGATTGTTTACCGATACGGAGCGTTAAAATTCCTTCATTCATATCAATGACGGCTCTTGCGGTGGCTAAGAATGGACGACCCAAGATTAATGGTACGGAAAAGTCTTGTCCCATTTCTAAAACCATGAAGTCGACAGGGAAGACAAACTTTCCAACTTTCACCAATAAGTTCTCGATGACTCCTATAGGTGTTTTAAGCGATCCATCCGCGAGTTCTATGGTTGCATTTACTGGTCGCGGTTGTCCAATGTCGAGCTTTCACTACGCCAAAATAGGCCTACGACCACACTTTTTCTAAAACCGCCCTGCCACACTTTCGATTAAATGTGTGGCTAAAAGTCATTAATCACATTTCCAAACCTTCTAGCCTACTTTTAGCCACACATTTTATTTAATCATATGACCATTGTATATATGTTCAAAACTTTTAGCCACACTTTATGAAAAAAAATGTGACATTTTGTAGCCACACTAGAAAAGTGTAGCCAAATTTGATCTATGGCCACAATATTTGTTTGATTTTTTATTCATGTGACCAAAAACACATCTTTTTGAAACATTTAGCCACACTTTACGAAAAAATTGTGTCATTTAGTAGCCACACTTGAAAAGTGTGGCCAATTATGATCTACGGCCACAATATTTGTTTCATGTGACCAAAAAAAATCATTTCGAAACATTTAGTCACACTTCAAGAAAAAACTGTGATATTTAGTAGTCATGCTAGAAAAGTGTGACTAATGTGACCAACTGCCATATTGGTATTTGTTTGAATTTATGTGTGGCTAAAAGTGATAAATGGTCACGGTAAAATGTTTTACGTGTGGCTAAAAGTAATAAATGGACACGTTTAAAATTTGTATGTGTGGCTAAAGTGATCAATGATTATTTCTCACTTCCCCTCCAAATTGAAACGGGAGATGAAAAGTGTGGCCAAATGTGACCAACTGTCATGATATTTGTTTGACGATATGACTAAAAGCTAATACATATGGCCACATATATTATTTTGTGTGACTAAAGAGTAGTATTTATTAGCCACTTAATGAAAGAAACAAAACTAGTAACTATAAGTATTTTATGGTCACGGTTAAAATTTTTATGTGTGGCTAAAATTAATCATTGGTCACAGTGAAACTTTTTTATATGTGGCTATAAGGAATCAATAGTCAAGCCTAGGGCTTTTGCAAAAGATCTTTGATGTTTTGTTATGCATTTGTTTTTGTTTTTTATTGAGGAATCGGTGTTTTTGGTTTTTTTAAATAAACAATTTTAAAATTTTTTTTTTCTTTTACAATCTACTACTAAAATTCAATAAAAACAAATGAACCACCATTTTTCACTAAATCCATTCAGTCAAATGTATTCGGCAAACACTACATAAAAAATAAAGAAAATGACCAATGTAATGATAATCAATACGGGGTTCAATCGACATTACGTAAAACAATACCCTTACAATCGGTTCTAAAGTAATCATCGCGTGATTCATCACCCATATCAAGTTGATCTACACGTGGCAATATATTATCATTGTGATGAAGAATTACAGTACTAAATTCTTCATCAACATTGTCATACGAATTTCTATAGTTTTTGGAAGGTGTCATAAAGACGATAGACATTTTTTATCCAGCTGGTCTTTAACATAAAACACCTGTCGTGCTTGTGAGGCCAATATGAATGGATCATCCTTATAGCCTAATTTGTTAAGTTCGACCAATGTGTAACCAAGACCATCTTGTTTGACCCCATATCTATTTTCAACCCAGTCACACATGAAAAGAGGAATTTTTTAATGTGATAATCTAGTACCTATATCTCTCGTAAAACCCTGTAATAAAAGTTTTGTCCATAGGTTACTACTTCTTTCGAAATATGTATATCAGTCGCCTCTACACCAACCCCACTGTTTTGGTAAACTCTACCGTCACGAGATTTTGTACGAAATGTATATCCATTGATGTCATATACATCGTATTTCAATACGTTGTTGTGTGCTCCATGTGAAATCCACTTTAGAGTTTCCGATATACTTTCTTTGGAGGCTGCTAACTCTCTTTCAACCTGAATGTTATTACAAGGATGAGATTCACCTTGCATAAACTACAACAGAGAAAAACTAAAATTATGTTGAAAATTAATTTACCTTATTGCGTAACTAGTGACCAAACGTTGTGCTATGCTCTTTTTCCACCCATGCTTGACGTTTTCCACCATGTTGGTTTTTCAAAAACTTCATGTGTTGTCTGCAAGTACATAGATGAGTATCATATTTGATATATCGTATTGTAATTTAAAAAGAAAAAAGAAAATAACTTAGTAATGCTTACTCGATATTGTGACACCTGCAAAATTTCAGAATCCAAAACCCAGTTGTTGGGCTAAAACCCAACTAGGCCCAATAAGGCCCAATAGGAAGTCAAGTCCATTTGAGGCCCGGTAAGGATCCAAGCCCGTTAGAAATCCAAATTTACACAATCAGAATATCATATTAGTCACACGATTTCATTTAATGACTCGTTACGCGATTCTGAGAATTTAAGAAAAGATATAAGAACGTACGCGGTTCAGAAATTCTAAACGTTAAACGTGTTAAACAACGGTTTTTACCGGGTATTCGACAGAACGATTAAATGAATTAATGAATTATTAATATTAAGTATTAATATTCATTTGAAAAGACTGTTCGGATAAATACACGTGTAGTACGTGTATACGAATGTTAAACCACTTTAGATCCTCGTAAAACTAACGATAGCGGTACGGTTATTACCGATACGACAAATATTATAAATATTTGTTTATAATAAAAATGTTATTAATAACCGGAGAGTGAAACGATAAATCCGACGAACAGACTCACACACGCGTTGTCAGCTCATACCGACTAGAATATTCTCCGGTAATAAGCTAACAAAATAAATTATTTGAATATTTATTTTAGTATTAATATTTATATTAGGAACGACAAATATTAATCGGGAACTAAATACATGACGATATTTTGGGTTTGACACGCGTTACTGGTAGGTAGTCTACCCACTTAAAACTCTAGATATATATATATATAATCTTCTTATCTTTTTCCTCATTTGCACAACAATCAAACACATTTGTGTGTGTTTCCAGAGAGAGAACCGAGAGGAAGAAGGGGAATGGAGGGGCCGGCCACCCTTCCGGCGGCCTCCTCCGGCGGACGAAGACGACAACACAGCGGCAAGCATGACGGAGGCGGAGTCCGGCCGAGCAGCCGGCGGCGCGCAGCGGCGGATCACAGCGGACCGGCGAGTGACGGCAAGTGCACCACCTCATCTGATAGATCTCGACGTCCTGAGTCCGATGGTGGTGGTGGTTTGCACTAGATCGCGACGGTGGTGGAGATTCCGGCCAAAAACACTTTTCTGGCGACCTCGACAAATAGGGCTTTTGCTAGAAAAGGGTTCCTAAAGGTCCGATCTACGCATACGAAGAAGTTTGGGTCGAAAAAGTGAAGTTTTCCGGCCAAAACCACCAAATCCGGCCACTGTCCGGTTTTCCGGCAAAGGGGCGGCGGCGGCCGGCGGCGGAGACCGGCGGCGCTGGTGGGGCTTGGCTAGACGAGTTCATGGCCGCTTGAATCACCTCAATCGGAGTTCGTATGACCAAGTTATGAGCGAAACAAGTTTCTTCTCGCGTCGTGCTCAGCTTTTCGTACAAAACCGCTTAGAGCGGCTTGTAGGCTAAGGTATGACCCGAAACACTTATATATCTATTGTCGGGTAGTAGCACGGGACCTATAAATTTTGTCGGGGACGTCTTTTGAGAACGTTTTTCGGACACGTTAAATTGTATTATAATTATATAGTTTTTATATATTTATCAAATAATTGTCGAATTGAAGTATGACTTTAGTATTAGGATCTAAAGTGCGGTTTATTGGATTATGGGTGTAAATTGATGTTGTAATTTGGACAATTGGATATTGTCGGGTTTAGCCAAAAACAAACGGGACTCTGCCCAATTTTCGTTAAAAATAAAGAATTTGGTTTCTACAACTTAGATGTCCTCAACATGGGTTGGGTTTAGATTTGAAACCGTAATGTTAGGGCACGATCCTAGTTATATTATTGTTGATATTGACAACACTTGTTTGAACAATAGGAACCGTTCAGGATCGTTGCGCTCACTTGTTGTCAGTTGAGCTTGTGATCGCATTAGCTGGACTTGAGGTGAGTTTCACGACCCCATTTTAGCTTTTTAATGTTTTGTAAACATCGGGGGAGAAACATGCTTATACGACATATTTGAAAGAATGAAACATATTTTTTTACACTCTGGATAACATGAACATTTTGGTTTAACTCCTTGTGAGTTTCACGACCCCATTTTAGCTTTTTAATGTTTTGTAAACATCGGGGGAGAAACATGCTTATACGACATATTTGAAAGAATGAAACATATTTGTTTACACTCTGGATAACATGAACATTTTGGTTTAACTCCTTGTGAGTTTCACGGCCCCTTTTAACTGTTTTCTATATTTGGGGGAAAAACATGTTAATTTCAAATGGTATGATAACTAGAAAACGAGAAACAAGCATCTGATTCCCTTGTGAGCATGAGTTAACACTAAAAGGTCCTCGGTATTTTGAACTATAACCATTAGCTATGGACTTAGTCGTAGATCGATATGAATAGTACTATTCGGGTTGACACCCCCAATCATGGTTAGTCGCGCTAACCACGACCAGCAGGGTCAAATGATTGCATATTAGGTCTTGTTTTTCTCATTGTTTAAAGGGACAATGGGTTGGGGCAAATTTCGAGAATTCGTTAAAGGTTTGGTTATAGGCTTATGCATTACATAATTCGTAAGTGCTAGCTAGACTTCGATGAATCAACCGCTAACTTGTTTTGTTTATCATATGCATAAAGTAAATTTCGTGCAAATGGTTTTTGTCAAAGGATTTCGCATAAATGGTTTTTGCCAATGGTATACGTACCAATGGTTTTGCCAGTCAATTTCGAGAAAAGGGTTCTGCCAATGGTATACGTACCAATGGTTTTGCCAGTAAAATTCGAGCAAAGGCTTCTGCCAATGGTATACGTACCAATGGTTTTGCCAGTAAATTTCGAGCAAAGGATTTTGCCAATGGTACCCGTACAAACAGTTTCGTCAAACGTTTTCGTGCAAATGGTTTTTGCCGAAGGATTTCGTATAAATGGTTTTTGTCAAACAGTTTCATACATATGGTTTTGACAAATGTATTCATTTAAAACATGTGAACTCACCAACATTGCGTTGACATTTTTTAGCATGTTTCTCAGGTAATATATATACGGCACGGTTGGAATAGGTTAAACATTTGGATTAAGCCCTTAGAAGATGAAGACGCAGGGTGTTCGACATATTTAGAAGTCTTTGTTTAGCTTCCGCTGTTGTGTAATGTTACCAATTGTTACAACCTTAATTTATTTATTTATTTAATAAGTAAACAAATATTGGGGGTGTGACAGATTGGTATCAGAGCCAATGGTTTTAGCGAATTAGGTTTCCTTAGTGACACCTAGGCTCTAACCAGACTCATTTAGGGACCAAGATTTCTAAGACCTGCATCACACTAAGTACACCCAAGACCTGAGTATAGATATTCCAACCGTTGCCGAATAACTTGAGTTGACCATTAGTGTATGTAGTTACACTCGCAGTATTATTAGTTATATTAATACGAAGTATAATTATGTGGCATACGTAATAAACACCAACAACTACTCCAGCCGTGGAGTCAGTTTTCTTTTCCGACATATGTCGTCTTCATTCGGTGTGGTATATATATACCCCCTTTTATGATTTGCTGGCTTGGATGACAAAAACTTTTGCCATGAGATATGGCAGACGGAACTACCCGATCTGATGGGAACCTGAGATGGAGGAGCAGGGCCAAACGGGAGAGAACTATAAGGGTCAGGGGACCCATAGACTCATTGGGATCATGTGGATCCACACGTACAAACAAACTTGGAGCATGAGTTGCTCGACACTGATTTGAGGGTCTCTACCCTGACATAGTCCATGACTTCCACCGCACACGTCCTGATATTAGAAGACACCGGTTGTGTCTCTCTACCATTAACACCATCCAACAACAGCTTTAGTCGGCAGATCCATGGGTGCTGATACCATGACTATGAGTAATCCGATAGAACATAGACACTCTTACGCAAGAGTGCAACACGATGACACAAACTAATGAACATTACAGATTCCTTTTAGTTGAGAGCTTGAGATAGAGAAAACACTAGAGGGACCATGCGAAATAAATTATCATTACGGGTGCACACGTAATCATAATTTACGGCGCATGAGAAGTCTGGTGAGTCTTACTATCCGAGTTAATGTTCATGATTAATCTGTATTCCTAATCTCAATTCACAGTCACTCGATTAATGATCGAAATTACCATAACCAAAGGGTTTAGCCTAAAGGCATAGGAGGATGCGATAGGCTATCACAAGTGATTGGAAGTATACATCATCTCCTTCAACTTCGAATCCTAATGGATCTAAAATTCTTATCGAGACTTCATGGGCATGTCGATCTTGACTGAGGCACTGAAGATGTCTATTCTCAGTTAATTTGACCTCAATACTCGGATCGAATTTAGAAATTCCTTGTAAAGAATTGTTTCACCTTTTGAGGTTCAGCTATAAAATTTTTCTCTTTTCGATCTCATTACTTATCTACCAACGCTTGTGGCTGATCTTCGGTCTAGCTTGAATCAGACCTTAACATTTTTGAGTTCCCTATTGAATTTTCATGTAACATTCTCGCAGTTCTGGAAGAACGGGAGAAATTCAATTGGATCTAACCAACTCTTAGTGGATCTTGAGCGACGAAGATTTTCACTTATCCATTTTTACTTGCTAATTCATGTCCTTTGAGATCTTACTTGCCACGAAAACCCCATGTTGACCCTTACAACGATCAACACTTGCAGTAATTGCACAACTATTATCGGAAAACACGGCATAATCTCAGGGTCTGTCTTACAATTAAGTATCACACTTACTGAAATTTACATCGGAAGTGCTATGCACTAACTCCTGTAATGGGATGGAAATTTATTCTGACTCTCTTACGCGTGACACCTATAGGGTATTGTGGAAACCCGACTTGAGACTAATGGATAATCTTACAAACTTCTGTGCTTGTATTTTTCCAAGAATCATTTTGTTGGCTGAATCTCTGACTTCATACCGCAGAGAGACGTATCCACATCTCTTACTCTCAGCCTTCTATAGTTAGAGAGCTCTAGAGCGCCTACTCTTAGGAAACGACTTCTTAACACATACTGAGGGAAAATACAAAGTTTTGACATTTAACACTCATTACCTCAATTTTATAGCTTAAACCCTTGGACTAGGGACTTAAAGGCTATAACCGATATGAGTGAAATACGTACTGGTAAGTCGTGACAATACCATTCGAATGCCAGGGAAGTTGCAGACAAACTGTAGTATCAGTTGTTAGCAAATTCTGAAACTCCGTGATCCATTCCGACCAACTTTGATAGGAAATAAAGAACCTAAGTCAAAATCCGAGGATTTAATTCTGTGTACGCTACCAGGAAGATGAACAAAGGACGAATCAATTCCGGAAGTTTTACTTGAATGTCGTCTATTTCCTAACATCCGCTTAATGAGAAGTCAATCCTTTGATTAAACAAACCATGATTTCACATCGCAGTCTACCAATTTAGTGGGTTAGCAAGCGCTGAATCAGTTTCGGGGAAACACCATTCTTATGAGGCTACTTCCACGATGCGACTGTTTACCTTCTCATCTAGACGAACCGCGACTTTTCCAAGCAAACATAGAACTTCTTAAGACTTATCTATTTCGTGGACATGATAGTCAGGTCATGAGTTCACAAATCAAGATATTACAGCCTAAATACCAGACTACAGTAGAAGTGCAGTGCAAACGATGGTAATGAGGTATTAAACTAAAACTTCGCCAGTGAAACCATACGAGAAATCTTGAAACCTTTAATCCGTTGTGACCAATGTTGATGGAAAAATCTCATATGGCACAGAACCTAATATGAGAGTATAACTTTAAGTCCCAGAAAATGCCTTCGTGGAGTATAAGGGAACAATCATAAGCTTCGTTTATGAATTCTGTCACTACTATCCGAGTACAAGAAGGTGATGGATATGCAGTTAGAAAACGAATAAGTGAAACTATGTCACTAACACTTAGCAACTGTTTGAGAGCCATTCTCACTTTTCCTTGAACCCCATGAAGATTATTAATCTTTAGTATTTGTTGAGCCTAGCCAACTAAAATATTCTCAAATACTTTGATATTCTCTTTCTTCTTCATCTAGATTCACCTTCATCTTTAGATGAACCTTAAAAAAAAAAAAATCTAGATGATTCAATGAGACTACGAGAATTTATTGTGGCGAGTTTGTTAATCGATATCCGTTTCGTTTAGATTTCAATCTAAATCAAATTACGGATAACATACGTGTTGATGTTATCAGTAATGGAATTTGATAAAAACTAGGATCAATCTCAGGAGATCATGTCTCCGTAAAATTTTATCCCATATCATAGTTGTTTAATTCGTTAACTAGACAACTACTGACGTTCCATTAAACCATTCCAGCTCCTTTGTGAGAAATTGTATACACTGACATTATTGTCTTGAACTCAATTGAATCAGTTTAACCTACATACTGATTAGACAGACAAAATGTCAAAATTAAAATCTTTCATTCTAGAAGATTGAATGCACCAAGATGTTGACCCGTCGCGATGAACGGTCGATTACCTGATTTGGACTAACACATGGACATCTCATTAAAGAATCTGACCTATCTTTACCAAATGCTTGATAATTTTCTTTTAGATTCTAGCACGATTTGGTTTTCTGGAGAGAAAACCCGAATATGAATAATGAAGTATGTACCTATATACTTTCGGAAATCCGTGTGCATGAACGCACTTTTGTCTTTCATTATGAATGATAATGATCATACAGTTCCACTCTGATGAGAATGATCACATAATGAAATGCTTCGTCATCTGATCCTTGATTGTTTATTTTGGTGTGTGAGTTGTTCACTTGGTTAGTGAAAACTCATTATTATAATTCACATCGACCAGGCAATTCTCTTGATGACTTACTCATTACATGAAAGTGACCCCACTGATTGTAATCCCTTTGTTCATGGGACTCTAGTAATGAGTTTATCACTTCAGGGTATAGCCAACGCCATTCCCTTGACGATATATTCAAAGAAAATTCCTAAATCTACTCATTCGATTTAAGGTATACTCAACAGTAACGTTATACTGTTACATTATAAGAGAATATCTCAAATCCGTACACATCCAATATCATTAATTGGTGAGATATCCACTTTATCTTCGTATACCAACTGCTATTTGGAATGAGTCGACATTCTTCGTAAGAATCCAAAAATGGAAAAGGATACGAAATCCTAATCCATGTGTTAATATCAAATTTCGAGGACGAAATTTCTTTAAGGATGGGAGAATGTGACACCTGCAAAATTTCAGAATCCAAAACCCAGTTGTTGGGCTAAAACCCAACTAGGCCCAATAAGGCCCAATAGGAAGTCAAGTCCATTTGAGGCCCGGTAAGGATCCAAGCCCGTTAGAAATCCAAATTTACACAATCCGAATATCATATTAGTCACACGATTTCATTTAATGACTCGTTACGCGATTCTGAGAATTTAAGAAAAGATATAAGAACGTACGCGGTTCAGAAATTCTAAACGTTAAACGTGTTAAACAACGGTTTTTACCGGGTATTCGACAGAACGATTAAATGAATTAATGAATTATTAATATTAAGTATTAATATTCATTTGAAAAGACTGTTCGGATAAATACACGTGTAGTACGTGTATACGAATGTTAAACCACTTTAGATCCTCGTAAAACTAACGATAGCGGTACGGTTATTACCGATACGACAAATATTATAAATATTTGTTTATAATAAAAATGTTATTAATAACCGGAGAGTGAAACGATAAATCCGACGAACAGACTCACACACGCGTTGTCAGCTCATACCGACTAGAATATTCTCCGGTAATAAGCTAACAAAATAAATTATTTGAATATTTATTTTAGTATTAATATTTATATTAGGAACGACAAATATTAATCGGGAACTAAATACATGACGATATTTTGGGTTTGACACGCGTTACTGGTAGGTAGTCTACCCACTTAAAACTCTAGATATATATATATAATCTTCTTATCTTTTTCCTCATTTGCACAACAATCACACACACTTGTGTGTGTTTCCAGAGAGAGAACCGAGAGGAAGAAGGGGAATGGAGGGGCCGGCCACCCTTCCGGCGGACGAAGACGACAACACAGCGGCAAGCATGACGGAGGCGGAGTCCGGCCGAGCAGCCGGCGGCGCGCAGCGGCGGATCACAGCGGACCGGCGAGTGGCGGCAAGTGCACCACCTCATCTGATAGATCTCGACGTCCTGAGTCCGATGGTGGTGGTGGTTTGCACTAGATCGCGACGGTGGTGGAGATTCCGGCCAAAAACACTTTTCCGGCGACCTCGACAAATGGGGCTTTTGCTAGAAAAGGGTTCCTAAAGGTCCGATCTACGCATACGAAGAAGTTTGGGTCGAAAAAGTGAAGTTTTCCGGCCAAAACCACCAAATCCGGCCACTGTCCGGTTTTCCGGCGAAGGCGGCGGCGGAGACCGGCGGCGCTGGTGGGGCTTGGCGAGACGAGTTCATGGCCGCTTGAATCACCTCAATCGGAGTTCGTATGACCAAGTTATGAGCGAAACACGTTTCTTCTCGCGTCGTGCTCAGCTTTTCGTACAAAACCGCTTAGAGCGGCTTGTAGGCTAAGGTATGACCCGAAACTCTTATATATCTATTGTCGGGTAGTAGCACGGACCTATAAATTTTGTCGGGGACGTCTTTTGAGAACGTTTTTCGGACACGTTAAATTGTATTATAATTATATAGTTTTTATATATTAATCAAATAATTGTCGAATTGAAGTATGAATTTAGTATTAGGATCTAAAGTGCGGTTTATTGGACAATTGGTGTAAGTTGATGTTGTAATTTGGACAATTGGATATTGTCGGGTTTAGCCAAAAACAAACGGGACTCTGCCCAATTTTCATTAAAAATAAAGAATTTGGTTTCTACAACTTAGATGTCCTCAACATGGGTTGGGTTTAGATTTGACACCGTAATGTTAGGGCACGATCCTAGTTATATTGTTGTTGATATTGACAACACTTGTTTGAACAATAGGAATCGTTTAGGATCGTTGCGCTCATTTGTTGTCAGTTGAGCTTGTGATCGCATTAGCTGGACTTGAGGTGAGTTTCACGACCCCATTTTAGCTTTTTAATGTTTTGTAAACATCGGGGGAGAAACATGCTTATACGACATATTTGAAAGAATGAAACATATTTGTTTACACTCTGGATAACATGAACATTTTGGTTTAACTCCTTGTGAGTTTCACGACCCCATTTTAGCTTTTTAATGTTTTGTAAACATCGGGGGAGAAACATGCTTATACGACATATTTGAAAGAATGAAACATATTTGTTTACACTCTGGATAACATGAACATTTTGGTTTAACTCCTTGTGAGTTTCACGGCCCCTTTTAACTGTTTTCTATATTTGGGGGAAAAACATGTTAATTTCAAATGGTATGATAACTAGAAAACGAGAAACAAGCATTTGATTCCCTTGTGAGCATGAGTTAACACTAAAAGGTCCTCGGTATTTCGAACTATAACCATTAGCTATGGACTTAGCCGTAGATCGATATGAATAGTACTATTCGGGTTGACACCCCCAATCATGGTTAGTCGCGCTAACCACGACCAGCAGGGTCAAATGATTGCATATTAGGTCTTGTTTTTCTCATTGTTTAAAGGGACAATGGGCTGGGGCAAATTTCGAGAATTCGTTAAAGGTTTGGTTATAGGCTTATGCATTACATAATTCGTAAGTGCTAGCTAGACTTCGATGAATCAACCGCTAACTTGTTTTGTTTATCATATGCATAAAGTAAATTTCGTGCAAATGGTTTTTGTCAAAGGATTTCGTATAAATGGTTTTTGCCAATGGTATACGTACCAATGGTTTTACCAGTCAATTTCGAGAAAAGGGTTCTGCCAATGGTATACGTACCAATGGTTTTGCCAGTAAAATTCGAGCAAAGGCTTCTGCCAATGGTATACGTACCAATGGTTTTGCCAGTAAATTTCGAGCAAAGGATTTTGCCAATGGTACCCGTACAAACAGTTTCGTCAAACGTTTTCGTGCAAATGGTTTTTGCCGAAGGATCTCGTATAAATGGTTTTTGTCAAACAGTTTCATACATATGATTTTGACAAATGTATTCATTTAAAACCTGTGAACTCACCAACATTGCGTTGACATTTTTTAGCATGTTTCTCAGGTAATATATATACGGCACGGTTGGAATAGGTTAAACATTTGGATTAAGCCCTTAGAAGATGAAGACGCAGGGTGTTCGACATATTTAGAAGTCTTTGTTTAGCTTCCGCTGTTGTGTAATGTTACCAATTGTTACAACCTTAATTTATTTATTTATTTAATAAGTAAACAAATATTGGGGGTGTGACAGATATACGGCACAATTTCAGACGTATTTTGCAATACATAGAAATGTGCTTTTAAGAAGAGTTCCGGAGAAACTTGAACTGGTTTACTGGCTGACAAAGGATTTCCCTCCCCATTATCATTTTTAGAAGTGTTATGCTTATATGGTGGAATACCAATAGTCTTAATGCTTTTTTGGTATTCGCTAAAAAACTCAATTGTTTCTTCTGCAATATTCTCCTTAGCAATACATCCTTCTGGATAAGTTTTGTTTCACACATGCCCTTTAATAACCTTCATACACCTTTCAAAGGGATACATCCACCGAAAGCATATTGGCCCACATGATTTTACCCCCCTATTAAGGTGCACAGTTAAATGAACCATAACATCGAAAAAGGATGGAGGAAAGTATTTCTCGAGCAAGCACAATGTTTCACAAAGCTCTTCCTGCAACTTATCGAGTTCTTTTACCTTGATTTCTTTGCTACATATTGATTTGAAAAAAAACAAAGCCTGGTAATAACGTATCTTGTGGGTTCCGGCATGATAGACCGTATTGCAATGGGCAAAAATTGTTGCATAAGCATATGATAATCATGTGATTTCAGTCCCACAAGCTTCCTATCCTTTCGACTCACCAAATTAGAAAAGTTGGAGCAATGCCCTTGTGGAACCCTTAAGTTATATAATGTGTCACAAAACATGTCTTTTTCTTCTTTCGTTAATGTGTAACATGCTGCAGGAAGTATTGTTTTGTCGCCTTGTGTTTTAGCCTGCAATCCGGGTTTTAACCCAAAATGCGCCAGATCCAATCGAGCAGACAATCCATCTTTCGTCTTTTCTGGAATGTTTAGCAATGTTCCGACAATGCTCTCAGCCACATTCTTTTCAATATGCATGAAATCAATATAATGTTGGACACAATTATACCGCCAATACCTAAGTCGTCGATACCATATGTTGAATTTCTTCCAATAGGTCGGTTCATTGTGTCCGGATTGTGAATTACTACCCCCTTTTAATGTTTTTCTTTTTCTCTTATTTGTCTTCCCCCCTTTTCCAGTAGAAGTTTCTAGGATTTATAATTCTTTATCTTTAAATCTTTTTCCCCATTTATTCTTAACATATTTAACCTCGTATATTTCTTCCTTGGTCATAGGATCTGCAGTCGTTTCCCACTCTTCGGATCCATTAAACGTCTTCGTTTGCTTTCTGAAAGGATGGTTATATGGTAGATATATTCTGTGACCAATATAACTATGCTTGGATGAGAAAGGAAGTCTAACAAAATGAGTTTCTTTCCGACACACTACACAACCATTGAACCCACTGTAAGGGCAACCACACAGTGTACCAAGAGTAGGGTAATCATTAATTGTCCATAAAACAACTGCATGTAGAGTAAACTTTTCTTGTGCATAGGCGTCATATGCTTCAACTCCTTCTTCAAATAAGAGCTCTAGATCGTCAATCAAAGGATCTAAAAACACATCAATATCATTTCCGGCCGCCCCCGATATTAATAACGAAAGCATGATGACCTTTCTTTTCATGCATAACCAAGGTGGGAGGTTGTAAATGATAGTTAAAATCGGCCATACAATGTGATTTCTATTGCCTCTATTTACGTCGACCCCATCAGTAGAAATGCCAAGCCGAAGATTTCGTGGATCGTTAGCAATTTCGGGAAATCTGTCATCTATGGCTTGCCATGCGGGTGAATCTGATGGGTGGCGTGAAACACCGGGTTTTTTAGAACTGGTGGCATGCCATATATTGTTGTTGGGTTCTATCGGTTAACATCCGAGACTTGTCCATATTTTAATCACGACCTGATACATAACCACATTAGAGTTAACATTACAAGGTATAAGCCTACTTATGATTGTTAATTTTTTCTTTAAAATAATATTAGGCTTAACTCTAAATTAATTTAAGTAAACTAGGCTATTAAATCTTTTAAATTAGACTTAATGGATATCAATTGTTTAGTGACCTAATTGGACCATTTACTCTTGACGATGTATAGCAATAGTAACTCCAATGAGTTTATGCCCAATATTAGGGATGAGCATTTTTCCCCAATACTCGTACCCGTACTCATACCGTACCGTACCCGTACTTGGTTATAAATATTTATATGATATAAGAACCTGATTAAATATCTTAAAATATAAAATAAAACAGAAAAAATAATCATACCTAATTTAATTTATGCATAATCCTCAATTAACATAATAATAATGAATAGTAGAAAACGAATCGTACATAATTCATTTTAGACGGTTTGGGGGTAACGAATCGTACATAATTCATTTTAGACAGTTTGGGGGTTCCTCCTGTGGTGGGCTGGCCTGGATGTTGTAGGTGTTTTCTCGAAAAAACTCAATTATTCTAGAATATCTACGTGTGACGTTAAGAAAAACATAATTCACTTTATTCATAATTGTTACCTAATAATAATTAATTAAAAAGAAAAAACAAAATTAAAGCAAAAAAAAATTTACTTCATGATGAGATTGGTGGACCTGCCTGAGGGATGGAAAGAAGTTTTTCTTAAGAACCGGAATGGCAGACGCAGACATCAGAAAAATAGGTTTTTATTTCTTGAGAAGGTAAAATACATTAATAAAGAATTAGGTTATTAACATTGAGCCCAATAAAAACCCAATAAACATAATATAAAACCAACTCATTGTTTTTTGGCGTGGATTTGATGAAGATACCCGTATTCCCTACCTGCACCAATGCTTCCACCCTTGATCACAACCTTCAATTATTGTCTTTAAAAGTCGTCCTTTCCCATCAATTTGTTTGATTTTTTGCTCTCAACATTGATTCATATTTTTGGTCTCCGATCAAAGGTATTTATCGATTCAGTCTTATTTTTTAGTTGCAATTTCCAGTTCTTGTCGTCTGCCTGTAGGTATTTCTCGATTAAACATATTTTTAGTTGCTTCTTTTTTGCTCTCAACATTGATTCATGTGTATGCAAAGTTTTATCTTATTTGATTCCTATCGGTTCATATCTTAGGTTTGAAAGTAAAGTGATGCAGAAGCAAATGTTATCTGTATAAGCTTTTGGTATTTTGCTGCATATATGTATGTATGATTTTATATCTTGAGGTATTCATCCTAATTTTTTTATTATATGATTGTTAAGAGTGTGTTCTAATTGATTTTCTATCTTCATCCTCCAATTGATTTTGTAAGAGATTGAAAGCTATTGATGACAGGTTTTATCAGTATGGGAAAGTTTGATTATTAGATTTCTGGTTGCTGTTAAAAGATAAAGATGTAGGGTTGGTTTCTTTGATTTATGTTCAAAGAAGCATGAAACGATCGAATGTTATTTATAGGGTATTTCTCTTAAACAGTTAACCTATTTTCTTGTAGGCTAAATTCATCTAAATAGCTCTTTAATGTATATATTCTTCTTTTGTGATTTACAATCATGAAATTGTTGAGCCGCTCCTGTCAAAGGGTTCTTGTCATTTACAATCATGAACATAAACTGATAGCAATTTAGCATCATCTAATTTGCAAATTGGACCTTCACTTTAGATTCATGTTCGTCAAAAATTCAAAATACTTCACTTATCCTACAATTCTTTCATGTATTGAATTCAATACAGAAAAAACTCTAAACAAATGCAGTAAAAAAAGTAAACGAAATGCAGAAAATATGCAGTAAAAAACTAAACAAATGCAATAAAAAAATATAAAAAACTGTTGAAATGTGGCACGGGTTTGGGAATCAGCATACACAGTTTATCTCTGAAAGGTGGCACGGGTTTAGGTTAGTGGTTCTGGTCTTATAACTTCATATTTGTTTTTATTATTTTGATTAACTGCTTATCAACTCATTTGTATGTAAATGGTTAAAGTTTCCACCTCTAAACACAGGGCTTAGTTAGATTGTTGCTAAAGATTTTGTGGTGTTTTAAATGCAGAAAATGAACTTCTGGAACTTTTAGCTTCTTGCCAGTCTACTTCAGCTGACGCTGAAATTGATCCTTGGTTTTATGAAGCTGCTATCCACGTTCTTATCTCTGCAATTTTTTAGATTGTTACTAAAGTTTTTGTGGTGTTTTATGCATTCGACTTTCAAGTTTCAACACGTTTGACCCGTTTAGCTAAAAAAGTTTGGAGAAAAACTCTCACATTGATCCATTCATAAGTAAATGGGTCAGACTAATTCTAAGATTTTGAGATCATGATTAATGTAGATTTTGTTTTCAAAATGGCCGCTTATAACATGTTTACGCAATCTTTAAAAATGCAGTAAACATATAGAAAAAATGCAGAAAATAATTTAGTAAAAATATGCAGAAAAAAACTAAAAAAATGTAGTAAAAAAATTCAGAAAAAATGTAAAAAAATTGCTGAAATGTGGCACAGGTTTGGGTTAGAGGTTGAGGTAATGTGGACGAGTCAGATTAATTTGAGTATGTGTTTAATAAACCTGACATTGTTCAAAAACAGAAAGCATGTGTTTTTTAATTTTTTGTTTTAGAACAACAACACGTTAATGCATCTCTTTTATAGGAACATATAACTGTTTATATGACACCATTCATACTTAAAAATGCAAGGAGTTGGCAGTGAAACTGTTAAACTGTCCTTCTGCAATGGGATTTTCATTTGCAGCTGGTACAAATTTCTTACCAAGTTACTTGTATTTGGACCTCTTGGTCAAAGTAGTTATTCAATACACAACAAAAATCTAACTATTGAGTTATTTGTGGGTTGCAGGGACTAGTTCTCGGTCAATGTACTGCCACCAAATGCCATGACAACTAAACCTATAGTGCCTGATGGTTTGACTTTACAAATATACAAGCCATAAAAGAAAATCCAGATACATCTTCAAGCATAGTCAGATCTTTTCTGCAAAAAGGAGATGTGTATAAATGTCTTATATATCTAAGTGATCTGTTGCCACCTGTATCTTTCATGTAGCATATGAATAGATTATAACTTGTATTTGACTTCAACTGTCATGTTTTTTGTATGGATTTTCCATATTATTGTGAGATTTTGAGATCATGATTAATCTAGTCCTTGTTTTCAAATGGCAGCTTATAACATGTTTCTGCAATCTTAGATTTGCCTCTTTGAATCTTTACTTGAGATATTTTTGTTTAAATGATTGGGAAATTGATAAAAAAAAAATGTTTGTTTGCTAAATGGATGGGTATTTGGTTGCTTATTGACTTGTTTGACTATTGGAAGTCAAAATCATGGATTTTTTTGGTCTGCATAGGGGATTGATCTTAGTCAAAAGCATGGATTTCTTTGACTTTCGTAAGTCAAAATCACAGATTTATCTAATGATGATATGGCTCATTTTGACCCGTTATCATTTTGACCCGTTACCATATTGACCCGCACCCATAATTGGTCAACGAGTAATATTAATGCATGTGAAAGCTGCTAATGAATCATCAATTACCCTATTTGACCATTATTGACAAACGGGCCATGGTGGCCATCAATAACCCTATTTGACCATCAATAGTCCGAATTGGTCAGTATTGTCTAAATTAACTCTTACTGAGCATCAATGACGCTAATTGATCCTTACTTACCCGAAGCGATCATAAATTACCATATCTGAACGTCAATAACCATAATTGACCATCAATTGACCGAATTTAGCATCATTAAAACTATCTGACCATCAACCACCCTAATAACCATATATGAACATCAATAAGCATAAGTGACTATGGATAACCCTATCTGACCAACAATGACCGTAATTGAACGTCATAAGTAACCATGGATCACCTTAATATGTTGTTACTGATCCTAAGCAACGACCGCTAACCTTAATTGACCATGGTTTACCTAAAAACAACAATTAATGACCATCAATGACCACAACTAACCATATTAACTTTGATTAGTCAATAATGACCTAATTAACCATAATTGAGCATCAATGACGCTAATTAACCCTTACTCACCCAAAGCGACCATAAACTACCCTATCTGAACGTCAATAAGCATAAGTGACCATGGATAACCCTATCCTGACAAACAATGATTGTAATTGACCATCAATCACCCTAGTATGTTGTTAATGACCCTAAACGATGACCGATAACCTTAATTGACCATGGTTTACCTAAAAACAACAATTAATGACCTTCAATAACCACAACTAACCAGATTAATTTTGATTAGTCAAGAATGACATAATTAACCCAAAATGGATATCAATGACCTTGATTAACCCTTACTCACCCGAAGCGACCATAAATTACCCCATTTGAACGTCAATAAGCATAAGTGACAATGGATAACCCTATATTGACAAACAGTGATCGTAATTGACCATCAATCACACTAATATGTTGTTAATGACCCTAAGCGATGACCGCTAACCTGAATTGACCGTCATTTACCTCAATTGACCAAATTAACTCCACTTCGTCATAGTTTGATGCATATATACTTATTAACTTTTATGATATAAATTTATTTTATAAAAATAATTTTTTGTTATTTATTAGAAATCTTTAAAAGCTAACTGTTTCTTAAAAATATTTCATTAAATATACAATATTCTAATTTCTATAAAATAATTTATATAGAATTTTTAATAAACTTTTTTTTTCTATGATTGATTACTTCTTCCCTACTAATTTCTACTAAAAATATTTGGAAGTTCCCTCCTAATTTCCATTCCCCCTTTGAATTCCCGTCACAATAGGATCTTAATACTCACGCACGCCTCTTAATCTGTTTCATTCAATAGAATTTTTTCTGTTTCAAGCAATTAGGTCTCCTTTTCAATCAATTGGTATTCGATCTGAAGCAAGCAATCGATATTCAAATGGAATGGTGATGACCTACTACTCGTGACCTCAATTGATACATACAAAGTCGCTGCATTTAATTGATTCACATCGCTACCTTCAATTGATTCCACGTGCCTTCTATTGATTCACGTCGCCTACTCCCCAAATTGGTATGCATTCTCTGCATTTTTAGGTTTTATTGTAATAACTCCAGAATGTTGAGCTTTTAGGGTTTTTATTTATATGTAATTTCCGAATATTGTTGCTTGATTTCGGTTTGTTAAACAGCCACAAATAAGATATGGATCTGTGATGCTTCTTAATGAAACAAAAAACAGCCGCAAATAAGATATGGATCTGTGCTGCTTGTTACTGAAACAAATTGAGAGCATATTTCTAGATTTTGTTTTTTAGACAAACCTGCCAAAAACAAAAATCCCTGTTGCTGTAGTTTTGTGAATTATTAACTTATTATGTTCTAGTATAAACTTCTTTTAGACACGTTGTGTGTCTGCTTTCATTCTGCATCATCTTTGAATTCATAATTCTGATCTGAATGTGGGGTTTAGCATTGTAAAAACTTTAATTGATGGTCATACTATTGCTTAAGTATGTTGCTGCTATATATGTCCTTGTGGGATTGAAATTTGACTACACTGGAATGCAGATCCACCATCTAGATATTCAATTTCTTTGTTATGTTTGATTGTATTTTGATTTGCAGGACATATGATTCAGCATTTGATCTCTTCTTTCTAATGTAGTGTCGATATCAATTGATGATTCTTTACTTCATGCTAATTGATTTGCAGCAGTTCATATAGAACATGGTATGTAATAAAACAAACTTACATTAAAATGTAGCATATTTTCACATTTTTCCAATACCTTTTTTTAACCAGTATGTTTAATATTCCTATAATTAAAATGTAGCATATTTTTCTTATGCTACTAAGGCATGGGTTTTAAAGAGCATTGGATAATCGTATAAGGTACACAAATGTCAATTTAAGTTTCCATCCTTGACTATTCGTACTTTTCTATGATGTTCTTAGTTTTACTAATAAATTATTATTGTTAGGTTTTGTATGCACAGCAAGTGGTAAGACCTCACTTTATTGAATTACAACTTTATGTATAGGTTGTGTTTGCAGGTCAAAAATAATTTTTGTGATCACAAGTTAACGATTACTGATACTTTTATGCTCATGTGATTTTTATAAAGGACATATGAACTAAATGATTTGGTGGAGCTTTTGTCCATCAAAATACTTGTATCAATTTACTTATTATTCTAGTACTTGTTTTTTATTTACTATGCATTTATGTCTTTATTCACTTTCATGGCAAGTGGGCCGGTGTAGACTTGCGTTAAACAGATTTGATATAAACTTGAGTCTTAATTCATGTGAACAACATTTTGTCAAACTCGTTTCTGGCATCATGGAGGTTGAGCAAGAAAGCGATTTCTCGGATATGGATTTGACAGACGAATATGAAAGCGATTTCTCGGATATGGATTTGACCGAGAACATAGTACCTAAAACAAAAACAATAAAGAGGGGTTTGACCAGGTTACCAAAGATGCGTACAAAATTTACAAACTCTGGTAGAAAAAAAACACAAAGTTACGTTTGATGAACTGGGTAGGTTTTCTGGAGAATATAGATTTTCCAAGCTTTTTGGGAGACATGGTAAGGGAACATGTCGGATTCAGGTTTCTCACATGGAAGACGGTGACAAAAGAAGTAAAGGATAAGCTATGGGAAGAAATAACGGTTAACATCTACTTCTTTTAATTACAAATGCGTTTTTCCAGTTGGTACAATTTTATTCAATGTGACTAACAAACTAGCTTGTATTATATATTGCAGCGTTTTTATGATATTGATGCAAGTCGTAGGCGTCTTGTAATGAATCGGCTTAGTCACCTTCTTAGGAATTTTAGAAGAAAAGTGTATGCAAGATACATAGTACCTAACCTAGGTAAACCAAAGAAACTTGAAAAAATTCCTAAACAGTATCGTTCAATGGTGGAGCAAACAGATTGGGACAAGTTTATAACGTATACACAATCAGACAAATTCAAGGTTTTAATCATTTGTTCTAATTATCATTATTTCATTTTTAATATTTTTCTTTTAAACTCTAATGAAATAATTAAAAATTTAGTTGTAAGGATGTTTCGAAAAAAACAAAAGAAGCACGATCAAAGTACGTTTATGATCATCATTTGGGACGAGTAGGATATACCTATCTAAGGGATAAACTGGTAACCTTATTCTTTAATTCAAGTGTTTTTTGCGTCTATAATGATTTTTTGATTGTATGTCTGATGTGTGTGTGTCTGCTGCTTTCTGTTGTATATATTACAAGGTACAAAATAGTGAACTTGCAATTGATGAAATCCACTCCCGTGCTTTGATGTGGAGGAAAGTAAGGGAAAACAAAAATGGAGAATACAATAATGCTGATGTCAAAGTTATGGCATATAAATTAGTAAGTTTAAATTCAATTTTTTTTGTTTATTCTTTATTTACTATAATTCATGTTTTTTTTGTTAAAAAAACATCTAACTACTTTTTTTTCATATTTTTTTAAAGATCGACAGTGAAACACAATTCAAGGATGAAGCCTTGAATCTTGATTCGGGCACGGATGCCCTTACAATAGTATTTGGCAAGGAAAAAGGTGGGTTTTTAAAGGGTGTTGGCTATGGAGTGACTTCTAGTAGATATTGGCAGGGTCCTAGAACAAAAGGATCATCAAAAGAACGAATTGCACAACTTGAGTTTCAACTACACAATGAGAGACTTGAGCGTGGGAAACAAGATGGGCAAATTAAGACCCTATCCATGCAGATGGCAAAAACAAATAACACACGTAATCAAGTTTTAACTCATCTAGCTGCACAAGGACACGCGTTACCAATCTGCCCATCTTCTACAAATAAAATGTCACCAACACAAGTAAGTGACTTAATTGTGATATGTTAAGTATTTGACAATTTCATTTTTTTTTATAATTTTTCATATGATTACAAATTTTCTATAACATTGTTAAGTAAATTGTAGGTCAATTCTTTGGACAACAATCTTGGATCTAAGGACAATGCTAATGCTACCACATCTAACCCATCATGTAAAGTAGTGCAAACATAAGTCACTCTTCACAGTATCATATCTAAACTGCAAAAAGAAAACCTAACAACGGTAAGTATTTTACAATTTTATTCTTTTTGTAATTTTAATGTGATTGCTAGTTTTCCATAACCTTATTAATTGATTTTTTTTAAGGAATTATGAAAACCAGAAAAAAGGTATTCTATCTACGCCTGAGACTCCACTTGTTGAAATGTCATCTCATTTGGAATCACAAGAAAATGTCCCATTGGTATGTATTGCGCGAAATGCACATATAAATTGACTTTAGTTTTATCATGTTAATATGCCGTAAATTTTTGTAGACATTTAAGTGTACTCTGTATTCAATAAAATTGAACAACCGCGTGGCATGTGGTACAATTCACTATTCAACGGAGAAACAAACCATTCAGGGAGTTCCACTACAAGATGATTGCTATAGAGTTTCTATTGATCAAGCTATAAAGGAGGCAACATTTTTACCAATACAATTAGGAGAGCTCAAAACAGTTGTGGAGGTAGTAGGTTCTTTTGTTTCTTGGTCAAAATACCTTGTCAAATCTGACCAAAAGGTTTGTTTCTAAATTGATATATGATTAAATACAACTAAAATATTTATTCATATTTGTTTTCATGTTTTGTTGCTCCAGGTACCGGATCAACCATCAAATCAAACACAAAATACCACAACTAAATTTGCTAAGAAGCAAAAGAAATGCTTTACAATGCTAGATGATATCAAAAAACAGCAGCCAAAGAGCAACAAGAAGAAAACTAGCCTAGAAATAGATTTTTAGTATTCAAGTCGGAAACTTATGTATGGATTTTGGTTTATTATTCTTGATATCATTTGGTTTTTAGATTTCTCATTTTAATGGTGTTTTTTATTATTTTACAAAAAAAATAAAAATAAAATGGCTAATACGTATAAAGGCCACATATTATCACAGTAAATATGTGTGACCAAAGTTTAGCTACTAGCCACACATAAAATTAGAAAATTTTATGTGGCTTCATATAATCATTAGTCACATCATCCTCACTTTTTTTGTATGACGAATTGATACCAAACGTCACTGGCAATATGAATTATGTGTGACAAAAGTTTAGACAATAGCTACACAAAATTACAAAATTTCATGTAGCTTTATATAACCATTAGCCACAACATCTTCACTTTGTTTTTCTTTTGTGTGACAAAATGATAATAAACGTCATAGGCAAAATGAATTGTGTGTGACCAAAGGTTAAACAATAGTCACGCTAAAAATTATAAAATTTCATATGGCTTCACATAGCCATTAGCCACACAATCCGAACTTTATTTTTTTTGTGTGACATAATGATAGCAAACATCATGGGTAAAATGAATTATGTGTGACTAAAGCTTTGACAATAGCCACACTAAAAATTATAAAATTTTATGTGGCTTTACATAATCATTAGTCACACCATCTTAACTTTGTTTGTTGTTTTTTTTTTGTGTGACGAAATGTTAACAAATGTTATACGTAAAATGAATTATATGTGACCAAATGTTAGACAATAGTCACACTAAAAATTATAAAATTTTATGTAGTTTTACATAACCATTAGCCACACCATCCTAACTTTGTTTGTTTTGTGTGACGGAATGAAAGCAAAAGTCATGTGTAAAATGAATTATGTGTGACCAAAGGTTAGACAATAGCCACACTAAAAATTATAGAATTTCATGTGGTGTACATAGCCATTAGCCACACCATCCGGACTTTGATTATTATGTGTGACAGAATGATAGAAAACGTCATGTGTAAAATGAATTATGTGTGACCAAAGGTTAGACAACAACGACACTAAAAATTATAAAATTTCATGTGGCTTTACATAATAGTTAGCCACACTATTGTCACTTTGTTATTTTTTTGTGTGACGGAATGATACCAAATGTCATGAGAGAAAAACTATGAGTGACCAAAGGTTAGACAATAGCCACACATTAAATTAAAAAATCGTTTTATGTGTCTAGAAATAGTTTTTAGCCACACTTACAGTAAGTTCATGTGACTATATAATAGAAACGGCCACACTTACAGTGAATTCATGTGGCTGTTTCTACCCTTTAGGCATACTTAATAGACGGAATGCTTGATTACAACAACCCATTTTGCCACGTTTTTTTAATTGATGTGGCTAAAACAAAATTTTTAGTGACTATATAATATAAACGGCCACACTTAGAGTAAATTCATGTGGCCGTTACGACCTTTTAGCCACACTTAATGGATATAACGATTGATTTTAGCAAGAAATATTGGTATCTTTTAGCCACACTTTTAAGTCGGTACAGCCACTAAACGTGAACGTGGCCGTATGATACCTATGACGACTCGACCTTTGGTCACACTTGAGATGGAAAAAAAAAGTGTGACGAAAGGCATATGGTCACACTTTTTTAGTGTGGCCGTAGGCCTATTTCGGCATAGTGTTTTGAAACATAGTGGAGGGCATAACATTTACGCTTGCCCTAGATCAGCGAGCGAGTATGTAACCGGTAGCGGCCCTATAGAACATGGTAAAGAGAATTTCCCAGGATCTGAAAGTTTCTTCGGGAGATTCCTTTCAATAAGAGCGACACAATAATTTGTTCTTTTTATCGCTTCTTCCATGTTTCTCTTGTTTGTGAGGAAATCTTTCAAGAAGCGTCCATATTTTGGCATTTGTTGTATAATATCCAAGAAGGGAATGTTGACATGGATTTGGCACAAGAGCTCTATGAACTTTTCATACTGCTCATCAGTTTTCTGCTTAACTAGCCTTCCTTGATATGGTATGTGAGAATTGAACGCTCTTTTTCATGGAATTTTTGGAGGAAGTTCCGCCGTAGGAGGTTGCATCACACTAGGCTGTACTTTCTGGGTGGATGAACTTGCGGGCTGTGGACGAAATGGTACTCTGGTGAATATCTCTCTCCTAGGTGATTGGACTTCTTCTCCTAGCAATGGTGGCTCTGGGTAGACTTTGTTATTCCTTAGAGTAATAGCACTTACGTTGGCCTTTGGATTAGTCTCAGTGTTACTCGGGAGACATCCTGGTTGCCTTTCGGACAATAGTTTTGCTATTTGTCCTAATTGCGTCTCAATGGATTGAAAGGGTAGCTTTCTGCGTTTTGAACTCAGCTTCATGTAGATTAAACCTTTCCTCGTATTGCTTGTGACGAGAATCTGCTAGGAGGGCTTGACTTTAAGTAGTAGAGATTAGCTTAGTCACTGCGTCCTCTAGGCTCATCCCATTACCCATCTTGTTTGTTCCTTGGAATTGTTGACGAGGTTGAAAGTTCTGAGGTTGCCTTTGCTGAAACTGTTGTTGTTGTCCAAACCCAGATTGTCCTTGGTTGTTGTTGTCTTTCCAGCTAAAGTTCAGATGATTCCTCCATCCAGGGTTGCTATAGGGGTTGTTTTGAGGCCGATTTGTTCCGACAAAGTCAACTTGTTTGACGTCGGCTGTGATGCTCTTCATTTCTTCCATTGTTTCTGGTGTTGCTTTGCCCTTACTAATTTGGTTTAGTCTTGTGGTAAGGGTGTCTACTTGAGCAGATAATGATGTAACAGCATTGACGGCATGAACTCCTTGCCTTGTTCCTCTACTAGTCCTTGGGTTGTACCATTGATTGTCACACCCCCAAATTCCACTAACGGAGTTTTACCGTTTGGCGTGTGACAAACCAGGATCTCAGTCATTAGTTACATCAAACGACACTATATGGGACTTCAAATGTCATAACATAAATGTTCAGAGTTAAATGCGAAAGCGTAAACGTTAATAGGAAATCAAAAGTAATTACACGCAACAAGCGTCAATTAATGTAAACAAGTAAAACTGTTTAAAATGTTTGAAATGAATGATATGATAGTAGGACTCCATGCATATTCTAAGTGTGCAACCTGTGCCAAAGCGACCTGAGAAACATGTAAGAAGAAGTGTCAACACGAGGTTGGTGAGTTCACAGGTTTGTATGTAAATAAACTGTTTGAGTGTTGCTGGATCCACATACGTAAGTCACACCTATTGCTAGCTAGGCAATGTATAAGTTACTCTAAGCGTTCGCAATCGAAGCTGACTGTTTGTGTTTAGGTGCCTTCCGCCATTGCTAACATCAACAAATGGCAAGTGTTTAGGACAATCTACACCCGTTCGACCTCCAATCGTGCTAGCACGACTAGCCCGGGTGGGGTTTGTCAAACCCAGTAGTACTACTCAAATTCCCTCGCTATACTCCATATATTAATGGTCCGAGTGTGTAAGGACTTTGCATGTTATGTTTGTACTTAGGTACACAAGTGGTAATGAAATACTATGTGATCCATGTCCGTGTGTATGTCTCTCCTTGGCTGGGAGACAAGTAACGGATGCCTGTTCGTATGCATGTTTCTCCCTAACGGGAAAACAAGTAAGATGATGTTTGTTTGTACGCATGTTTCTCCCCAACGGGAAAACAAGTAAAATGATATTCATTTGTACACATGTTTCTCCCCAACGGGAAAACAAGTAAAAATAATATTTGTGTGTATGCCTGTTTCTCCTCCAATAGGAAAACAAGTAAAAAGGGTCCTGAAACTCACATGAGTCTGAGCAGAGCATAGTAATTAGCACCACACAAGGATGCAACACTAATCACAAATGGATTGCACGCGGACAATCTATGAATGCCCTAGAATAAGATGGGACAATTAGGAACACGTAAAAGTTTGTGACAATGACACGAAAAGATCGAATGTCCTAAAATATACTTATGATTAATGATTAAACGAACTTGTCTACGGGAATAAGGTTTTTCCTTAATATATCAATTAAGATAGGTGTACTTCGAATCGAGAGTTTTCTAATTACGAATAATATTTATTAAATAAATATTCATGCGTTTGCACCTTTAAATAATGGTTTATGAAAATAATACAACTTTTTATATTATTTTTAAGTTTGAAGTAATAACACAAGAATCATTTATGCGGCAGAAATAATAAATATATTATTTTTATTCGAGAATATAAACGTGAGTAATAATGTAAATAATTATATCATTTTAAAACATGAGAATAATAATTAACACGAGTTATAAAATCCAAACCTGAATATTAATATAAAATCACTGTTGGCGTGTTTTTATGAATTTTAATAATAGCTTAGGAAACAATAAATTATATTGTTTAAAGTGCATAAATAATATCTAAAATGTTTTATAAATTTAGTACCGAGCATACGGGTATTTTCGGGTGTCAAAACATTTTAATATAATATTATAGTACCATAAAAATTTATTTTGAAAAGATTAACTAAGCAAAAAGTCCCAAAACAAATATCGCAGGAGACCGGATTCGAACCCGGGTCTCCTGTGAGTAAGCCACACGACTTAACCAACTCAGCCAGCTAGGCCATCGCAACAATTTCGAATTCGATATACTTTTAATCAATCACAGCCCTGTGTCCTCCCCCCCATTCGTGACCGATCCCAATCCGATCCCAAATCCATCTATCTCGACAATGATTTGCTACAAAAGTTCAAGGGTTTTGTTCATCAGGGTATTGCGAATCCGTGTACGAGTTTAATTGCAAAAACATCGTGGTTAGGATGGTTAATTCTTGATTCGAAAAACCGAAACCCTAGAATATGAAATCAAAATTGATTTGCTAAGTTTTGATATTTAAAGCTGTTGAAATCATGGGGGTTTCAATGAGTGAGAGATTGCCAGTCTAGCCATGAGGTTTAATCGAATTTAAATCGAGTGTAGATAGGGATTCGATTAAAAGTCCAAACGAAGAACCTTAGGTATCTGTTCGTCATCGATTTGATATTATAAGTTTGAATTAGCATAGGGCTTTTACATATTAGAGTATTGCGAATCTTTTGATATAGATTAATTTCATTTAGGTTGAGTATAGGGTAGTGTTCAATCAAATCGGTTTCGTATGAACCTTAGAATTGGGTTCATCTTCGATTCGATGTTATCAGCCTCTAAAAGGTTAGGGCTTTCAATGTACAGGTAAAAACGAAGCTAAGGATGTAAACGTTTACCAAATTGGTGTTCGAATTGACCGAGATCGGCTAGAACCGACGCCGACCAAGTATGGCTAGGTCTCTGGTGGATTTCGCTTTGATTCCGACGAGTTTGATGTGTGAAATTGCTTCCTAGAGGTTCGTTCAATGTGTGGGAAAATGTTTGATTGCAGAATGATGATTGAATTGGACGAATTTGATAGTAGTCGACGGTTTCGGCTTTACGGGGTTTAATTCGACTAATTCTCAATCAATACAGAATTAAACGCATGGAAAACTGATAGGTTATGCTCGAATTCATCAATGCTACTCATTACCATCCTTAATTCGAATAGCCATGCAAGTTACGGGTTGATTTGGACTCAAGGGCTCGATTTTGACTTTCCAAAGTCAACATATTGGGTTTGTGGTAATTACAACCTTGGTCCTTATATTTTCGGTTTACATATTGACAGAATGAGTCCATGAGGTTTGTAAAAGAGTTAACTGGGCTAACTGAGTTCGTGTGAGATAACGGAGTTTGAGTTAACAGTTTTAACCAAAATTTGTCGAGTGTCACATCATCCCCTAGTTGAAAGAATTTTCGTCCCGAAAATTAAAATAAAAATTTCCAGATGTCACATCATCCCCTAGTTGAAAGAATTTTTGTCCCGAAAATTAGAATAGTATCTTATGAGTTTGACGCGGAGTGCTTGAACAGATGAGGGTACTTGCGTATCATCTGATCCTTGCGCTCCCACGTGAATTCTGGTCCATGTTTCGAGCTCCAACGAACTTTGACAATAGGGATCTTACTGTGTTTGAGCGTTTTGACTTCCTTATCCATGATTTCGACCGGTTCTTCAAGAGGAACCGTGAGTGACTCATCTACTATACATTTCTTCAAGTTCGAGACATGAAAGACGTTGTGTACACCACTAAGTCCTTCAGGTAGGTCCAGTTGATACGCTACTGGGCCAATTCTCTTCACTATTTTTGAATGGTTCAACATAACGAGGATTTAGTTTGCCACGTTTCCCAAAGCGAATTACACCTTTCCAAGGTGAGACTTTGAGTAGAACCATGTCTCCTACCTGAAATTCTAACGGCTTGCGACGTTTATCGGCATAGCTCTTTTGACGATCACAAGCTGCCGCCATACGGTTTCGAATTTGAACGATATTTTTAGAAGTTTCAAATACAAGTTCAGGACCCGTAAGTTGGCTATCCCCACTTCAGCCCAACAGATAGGAGATCGGTATTTACGTCCGTATAATTCCTCGAATGGTGCTGCCTTGATGCTAGTGTGATAACCGTTATTGTAGGAGAACTCCACTAGAGGCAAGTGAGTTTCCTGACTGTTTCTGAAATCGATCACACAAGCTCGTAGCATGTGCTCTAGGTTTTGAATGGTACGTTCAGTTTGGCCATCTATTTGAGAATGGTATGTTATGCTCATATCTAGGCACGTGCCTCGGGGTTTTTGTAACGATTGCCAGAAATATGAAGTGAATCGAGCGTCACGATCGGAGATGATTGAAATTAGCACTCTGTGCCGTGGGACTACTTCTTTCAGATAGATGCTAGTTAACTTCTCCATCTTATCCGTTCCTTTATTTGCTAGTAAGTGAGAGGATTTAGTCAAACGGTCTATGATCACCCAGGTGGTGTCGCATCCGGTAGGGGTTCAGGGTAGTATAGTGATAAAGTTTATGAAAACCTGCTCCCATTTCTACATTGGGAGTTCCGGTTGATGGGGTCCACTAGAAGGTTTTTGGTACTCGACTTTGACCTTCGAGCAGGTCAGGCACTTGCTAACATAGGTGGCTATATCAGATTTCATGTTCGGCCACCAATAGAGAACCTTTAGGTCATGATATATCTTGTCGGAACCAGGATGAATAGAATAGCGTGATTTGTAAAATTCATCCATTACAAGTTCCCTTATGTTCCCGTACCTTGGACTCACATTCGCTCTGCGAAGTAGCGAATACCGTCCGATTTAACCTCGAGTTGGTTTTCCATACCATGTGTGGGTTCCAACGATAGGTTTTCCCTCTTTCAGGGCTTCGAGTTGATCACTACGGATCTGATCAGGTAATCCGTGGTGGATAGTGAGTTGTGATGCTCGAACTCGTCTAGGCTTAATTTCTTTTTGGCTTAGGGCATCGGCTACTACGTTAGCCTTGCTCGGATGGTACTTGATAGCATAGTCATAGTCGTTAAAGGTTCGAACCAATGACGTTGTCGGATGTTCAACACCTTCTGTTCGAAGATGTGCTGAAGACTCTTGTGATCGGTGTAGACAGTGCATTAGGAATTTCTGGGCGAGATCGTCCCAAGTAGTGATTGACCCGGTAGGAAGAGAATTCAACCATGCCTTAGCTTGTTCCCTTAAGGAAAAAGGGAACATTCGGAGACGAATGGCGTCATTCGACACCCCGTTTAGTTTGAAGGTATCACAAATCTCTAGGAAATTTGTGATATGGGTATGTGGATCCTCTTCGGGTAATCCGTTAAAAGTACATGATGACTGGAACATGTGGATAATATGAGATTTGATCTCAAAGTTGTTAGCGTCGACGGTTGGTCTTGTGATACTAGACCCCAACGCGTCAAGTGACGGTCTTGTAAATTCGGCAATAGTACGGTTTTCGACGGCCATTTTTCTAGCACGGTTTTCTCGAACTCGGCTATGAAAGAATCTCTCGAGTTCTGCTAAAGGTTGATATAAATCAGTAGTAGAACTTTGGATCATACACTACCTGCAATAAAGCGTGAAAGAAAAACATAAAGACAAAATAAAAGGCTAATCCGTTAACTTGAATTTTTCTTGAAATCACCGTGTCGCCGACAAAGGCGCTAAAAACTTGATGTGAATGTTTTGATATATAAAAAGATAAGTAAATATATTTTTAGGATGATTTCACAAGATCAAGTTTTAAATTTATAAAATGATAATTACGTTAACTTAAAACACACACAATAAGCAAGTGTACCAATCGCAGCGTAATATAGTTAGGTAAGAACCAAATATCGAACCATTGGACACGGTCGAGTTCCAATACTCAACTTTTGTTATCGTTTAGCCAAATTAATTAGTGAGTGTGCTTTGTGTGCTTGTGAAGCAGAAAAGTAATTGATGGTAAAGTAAATAACATAAAAGTAAAAATGTGCGTGAAGTGTGTAATAGAAATATAACTGACAGAATAGTAAATAGTAGAAAAGTAAATAAGGCGAAAATGATCAGATTACGGAATGTATTGCTTTGGGATTCGAATCAGCTTGGTACGTAATAATGTTAAGTTTACTAATTCAGTGGTATGACTACTACAAATTTGTGACCCGAGTCACTGCTAGAGCCTCGTCCTCACTACATTTGATTTGCAAATTATAATCTTTAAAAGTGGTAGTGCCACCCGTTAGGGACAACATTTACCCTCAACCTATCGAATGATCATCTCCGAGTTGGTTTAAGACATCAGACTCAAAATGCTTTATATTAAAGTTTAATAGGTGATTATATTTTGCTCACCGGGAGACGGTTGTAACGAACCAAAATCCGGGTTTCGTTTTCAAATAAATAAAATATTTTAATAAATATTATGGTGAAAATAATATTTTAGAAATAAGTTGAAACAAGTGGGTTTCAAGTTAGTAATGAGGTTATACTTGTTTTTAACTAGTTTTAGACTGAAATGGGTGAATTAGAAGTTGAGGGGTCAAAGGTGTAATATGGAAAATATGCCATTTTGACTCAAAGAAGTCAAAATTGGGGTTTTTCTCATTGTTGAGGTCGTTTGTTGTGCAAGATGAAAAAGGAGAAAAACGATTTTGGAGCTAAATCTTGCATTTGAGCTTGGATTTGTGAAGGTTTTGACTCACACAACATCTTCCTAACATCAAGTAAGTGTTAATCATCCTTTGATTTCACCTTTGTGTTAGATGGTGGGTTTTGTAGAAATCCGAAAATTTTAATGCATGTGGTTAACTGATGTTAGATTGTTGATAATCTAGCTAAACTAAAGGTAAAGAGTGGTGATTAACATCCTAGAACCCGTTGATTTTGATTATGAGAAGTTAGGGTTCATATGGAGAAAATTGGGAGTGTTTGAATTATGATGATAGAATGTTGAATTAGTGATGGTTAAATGTTTATATGGTGTTAGACACTTGAATGAACACAAAATTAACCTAATGAAAGATATTGAATGAAAAATTAGTGTCAAGGAATTAGAAAGGAAACTCATGTAGGTGAGATTGAATTGAAAGAGGGTGTTTGGTTATGGGAATAACCCAAACAGGTCAGTTTGGGTTGGAAATGGAAATTGGGTTGTGAACTCAATTATAATGTGATTTTGATGTATGTTAGATTACTAAACTAGGTGTATATGTTTAGGTAATCAAATTGTGAACCGAGAAGGTGGTGCGGGATCTTCTAACCCAAAAGGTAAGTGCCTTTGCACTTACTTAGTATTGATGATAAAAGGGTGGTACATGTGTTATGTGTGCATACTATGTTGTTGAAATGAATGTGTATGAATATGAATGAACTAGTATGTGTAAATGAGGTTATGGTTTAAATACCATAATGGAAATGAGGTTATGATCTAAGTATCATAATGGATATGAGGTTATGATCTAAGTATCGTAATGGATATGAGGTTATGATCTAAGTATCATAATGGAAATGGGTTATGGTTTAAATACCATAATGGATATGAGGTTATGATCTAAGTATCATAATGGAAATGAGGTTATGGCCTATAATGGAAATGGAAATGGAAATGGAAAAGTGTAATATGAATGTTATATGAAAAGAATGAAACTTGTAGGTGTAATGCAAGTGATAAGAAGCCTTTTTGACTAATTGGGTGCAAACGGGTCAAATGTGTTAATGGGTGAAAACAAGTTGTAATTACTTGTTTGATATGTTTATCTTCATTACTAACGGTGATATGATCATGTGGTTATGTAGGAAAAGCTCTGATGTAAGTCCAAGTTAAGTCTAAGGCGTTGAAGGATTCTCGTATGCATTTTTGGTGATTTTGGGGTTCGAAGGAAAATCCTTAAAATGTTGTGTAAATTGATATTTGAATTGGTTTTTTGGTGTCTATAAAAGGTGTTTTGATGTTGCAAAAGATGTTTGAAATGTTTGGTCAAAAACCCAAGTGTTGGGAATTTTTGGTGTCATGCGGATTTGGTGAAAATTGTAAAAATTTGGCTAAGTGTGGAACTGGGCAGGAAAACTCAATTTTCTGTTTACAGGAGTTCCCCATGGTACGCGAGAGCCAGGCAGGGTTCTCTCGCGGTACGCGAGAGACCTGGCTCTCGGTAAAGCAAATCTGGACTCCCTCGCGGTACGCGAAGGGAGGGGAGTAGTTTCTCGCGGTACGCGAGAATAATAATAAAAATATGGGATAAAAGCTTCCGCGTGTTTATTTGATTTAATAATTGGTGTTTCAAATAATGGTGTTACAACTTGGTATCAGAACAATGGTTTCAGGGATTTGGTGTGGGTGGCACCAAACTCAAACCGGATGTTCTTAATATGGGGGAAATGATACGAGAATCCATGAAGGACTTGACTAAGACTCGGAGCTTTCGGAAATGAAAGGTTAGTAATGAATTGATAATGTGGTTATGTATATATGGTATACGTATATGTATGATGGAATGACAAGGTGTTATGTGTGCCGAAACTTGTTTATAAGATTTGTTATATGAATATGATAATTACAATTGGGCATATTGTAAGGCCCCAAACCCGGGAACCCGACACGTTGGCATACACGTAAGCACATTAGTAAATTATATCAAATTGTCTCCATAAATGCAGCGAAAAACAAATAGTCAACAGTGGTCAACGACCCAATTCTCAAACATAATCCAAACAAGTAATAATATCTAAATCATTCAACATCATAACGGAAGAGTAAATGTCATCACAACGATCATGGTAACCATACGTCATCCAGAAGCCGCTAGTTTACGCTTTCTCCTTACCTGAAATATATGCTAAAAGTCAGCTACACTGAGTGCGTTCTACAGCAATTCGTTCGAGGATATTAAGTCCCGAACCTTTATTAAAAACGATTTACATCACAAAGGTTTTCCCAATTCTTTACCGATTAATCAATTATATATTTTATCAACATACACGAAATCACGTCGACTGGTCCAAAGATTTGTACGCTTATGACTCGTTGACTGATCATCGTCAGCCATAACAACCCACCGACCAACACCGACTTACTATCATGCTTAAGCAACCCATTTCATCTGACTAAGGTCAGACTCAATTCCCGTCAACCAGAGTCGACCCGATAACAATTAATCTCATGATATCAAAGCATCGCATTTAATAACTCGACACCAAATCCTACGCATACAACTATACTATCGTATCATAACACAAATATCAACGTCAAAACCCTTATCATTTCATGCCCATACTATTTGGCACGTTGCATGTATTCGAGCCCAAAAATATAAAACATTTAAACGTGGGCGATAGAAACTCACCTTTGCTTCATACGCCTTGATCTCTAGAACCCGCTAACGTCTCGTTCTCGCTCTTCGATCCCGCACCTATATTACACACAATTCACTTGTCAATACACGACTCAACGTCCGTCCTTTCGCTCATTCACTCGACCCGACCCAGTGCGTTACCACCCGCGCACGCGCGTCGCCATGCATGACTCGTACGTACGCGTACACCCTTTAACGTACCCAACCCGTCCTCGCATCGCCACCTTCGGCTTCACACAATTTCCACCGTCGACGCACCACTACTGCCGGAACATCAGGGCCACGACTTCGGTCACCCACAACCATTTCCGACCCCGACGACTTGTCCCAGCCGTGAACCACCCTAGCGACAGGCTATCACCACCTCCCAGCTCCTATCCCATCGCAGACTGCCCTTGCGATGGGCTGCCTTCGCCTCTCCGTGCCTGCACCACCGTGGACAGCCCCTTCGGGGAACTGTCAGGTCCGTCCAGCCCGTAACCGGCGCCTTGCACGCTTCCCGGACCCCCATCCTGCTGCTGTCGTGCCCTTACTGCGCCACCACCGTCGCATCCGGCCACCACTGAGTGGCGGCATGCTCCTCGCCCCTTCCTCTCGGCTACGCGACTCCCCCCATGCACACTCTTAGTTCTCGGCCAAGCAAAACTCGATCACTATGCAACAAGAATCAAACTAAAATGAATGTAAGGAGGGAATAGATGTTATAGCTTGAAATCCGGGTGATTCGTGTGAGCCGAATACCCGATCTAGCACTCCTCCTTACGAGAATCACTCATACAAAACCCTAGAACCATAAAACATGTTAAAACGATAATCCGACGATCATATCACGCAACGGGGGATTAGAGATCAGTCTGAGGGTGATACGCAGTGCTAAGGTGCAATCTCGTCCCCATGGCTTTATTGAACCTTTTCCAAAACTTGGATGTGAATCTCGTATCCCGGTCGGATACAATAGAAATCGGCACCCCATGCCTAGCAACGATCTCAATAATAAACACTTCGGATAACCTTTCCGTTGAGAAAGTTTCCTTAATCGGTAGAAAATGAACTCTTTTCGCCAACCGATCCACTACTACCCAAATAGGGTCGTGCCCCTTACCCGTCTTAGGTAATTTCGTAATAAAATCCATGGTGATATGCTCCCATTTCCACTTCGGAATCTCTAACGGTTGGATTTTTCCATAAGGATTCTGATGTTCTACCTTAACTTGCAAACACGTCAAACACTTGCTCACATCTTGGATCATATCATGCTTCATTCCTGGCCGCCAATAGTTTCCTTTCATATCCTGATACATCTTATTCGTTCCCGAATGTATCGAGTACCGCGACTTGTGCGCTTCGTCAGGTATCTGCTCCAACCACATTTGCCTTTCCCGGATGGTAAAGGATCTACAGTCGTAGTCCTTAGCTCCAACCACCTCATCTGCCTCATGTTCAACTCTTTTTGCTCAAAGAAATACTTTAAGCTCTTATGATCCGTGTATATCGTACACTTGATTCCGTACAAGTAGTGTCTCCACAACTTGAGTGCAAACACCACCGCCGCTAAATCTAAATCATGAGTAGGGTAATTCACTTCATGCGTCTTCAACTGCCTCAACGCATACGCTATAACCTTCCCTCGTTGCATTAACACGCAACCTAACCCCAAATAAGACGCATCTGAATACACCACTAAGTCGTCCGTCCCTTCCGGTAACGTTAACACTGGTGCTTTAGTCAATCGCTTCTTTAACCCTTGAAATGCACCTTCTTGATCCGGTCCCCAAGCAAACTTCACTCATTTTCAAGTCAAATTAGTTAATGGTGTTTCCAGCTTAGAGAAGTCCTTGATGAACTTCGTGTAATAACCGGCTAACCCTAAGAAGCTACGCACCTCCGTTGGATTCTTAGGAGCGTTCCACTTCACCACTGCTTCAACCTTTGCAGGATCCACCATGATCCCTTCTGGGTTAATGACATGTCCCAGAACCTGCACTTTCCGCAGCCAAAACGCACACTTTGAGAACTTTGTGTAAAGCTTTTCTCGTAGATGATCTCCATGATCCTCCTCACTCTTAGAGTAAATTAGAATATCATCGATAAACACAATCACTAATCTATCCAACATTGGACAGCACACGCGGTTCATCAATTCCATGAATGCTGCCGGAGCATTCGTCAATCCAAAGGACATAACCAAGAACTCATAATGTCCATAGCGTGTCCTAAATGCCATCTTCGGAATATCTTCTTCCCTAACCTTTAGCTTATGATATCCCGACCTCAGATCTATACGTGAAAACCACTTTGCTCCTTGCAGTTGATCAAACAAGTCATCGATACGCGGTAACGGATACTTGTTCTTAATCGTCAACCTTTAGCTCTCGGTAGTCGATGCACATGCGCATGCTACCATCATTCTTCTTCACAAACAAGACCGGTGCATCCGATGGTGATACACTTGGTCGTATGAATCCTTTGTCCAACAAGTCTTGAAGTTGCACCATGAGCTCCTTCATCTCTGTCGGTGCCAATCGATACGAAGCTTTAGCAACCTACTGAGCTCCTGGCTGTAGATCGATCTGGAATTCGATCTCTCGCTCCGGTGGTACTCCCGTCAAGTCATTAGGGAAAACGTCTGCAAACAACTGCACCACTGGAACCTCTGATAAATCCACACTCTTTGCTTTTGTATTGGTGACATAAGCTAAGTATTCCCCGCACCCACATCGTAACGACTTCACCGCCTTTATCATAGAGATAACTCTCGGTAGAGAGCTCACTCTGTCTCCATACACCGTCACCATCGTTCCTTCTAAGGACTTTAACCTTATCATTTTATGTCGACAAACAATGTCCGCATCAAACGCGGCCAACCAATCCATCCCCAGCACAACATCAAATCCTTCTAACGTAATAATAAATAATCTAACAGGGAACCTATGACCCTCTAGATCAATAAAACAGTCAACTAACGCTTCGGTGACTCTGGTGGGTGATCCCGCCGCAGTCTCAACACTAAACGGATTTTCAATCATTCTAGCCGCCCTACACAAACTCTTACAAAACGATGGGGCTACAAAGCTCTTGCTTGCCCCTGAATCAAATAAAACCGAAGCTGGTACGTTATTGATAAGAAAAGTACCTGAAACAACATCAGGGTCATTCTTGGCTTCAGCTGCAGTCATAGTGAAAGCCCTAGCATTAGCCTTAGACTTTGTGTCTTATTTTTTCATTGGGACTGCTTCCCTGCTTGGTCCCGCACTCGGTCATGCCTTACACTCTTTCGCCAGATGGCCTAGACCCCCACACTTGTAACACTTAGGATTGCGCGGGCAGTCACTAGCAAAGTGTCCCGCCTTACTGCACCTATAACAAGAACCCGCATCAGCCCTGCACTTACCCGAGTGCATCTTAGCACACTTGCGACACGAATCAGGTCCATCAGTCCTAACCTTCTTCACAAATGGAACCTTCAAATCTTTACCGAACCTTTTAAGGGGTACAGTCCACTTCTTATCCTCTGGTTTCTTCTCTTGCACCTCAGCTCCCATGACATCATCATACAAGTTCCCACTAAGCTCCACCGCACCGTCGAAACTCGAAGGTTGCTGATCCTTGACTAAATGCCTAACACGATCCGGTAGACCGGCTACATACAACTTCATCCACCGCTCATCATTTACAGCTAAATGTGGCACCAGACGTGCCATATCTATGAACTTTGACGTGTACTCACGATGAGTCGATTAAACAACCTTGAAAGTCAGGAACTCCCTCTCCACTCTCTCCAGTTCTCTCGGAGCACAGAACTTCTTCCTAACCAATCCCTTCAGATCCTCCCAAGTCATAGCTTCCAGCTCCTGAGCTGTCTTTCTCTCTTTCACCGAGTTCCACCAGTGCAAGGCCTCAGCAGAGAAAGAGTGAGAAACGAACTTCACTATCTGCTCCGTCTTGCACTCACTGATAGAGATGGTGGACTCCATCTCAGTAAGCCAGTGATATGTGGCCACTGCATCCTTCAACCCATCGAACCTAGGCGGATCGCACTTCTTAAAGTGCCCATAGTCACAACTGCCGCCAGTTCCAGTTGATTTCTTCTTCTTTTCCACCTCCACTAGCACTCTCGTCTCGAGCTCCTCGAATGCTGCCCTCATTATATCCGGTCGATACTCATGGATCATCTCAGCTACTTCCTTCTTAACCGCTTCGCGAACCTCTAGTTCGAATTGGAACCCTTCATTGTGCTCAAAATGCACCGAAGGTTCAGCACGCACTGACGGTTCAGTATGAACCGCACCTCCTCATGATTAGCATTGTCGTCCTGAGCGTTCTCACGACGCCCCCTACCAGTAACATTACCCACAGTCTGTCTCTTAGGTGCCATCAGTTACTGAAATTAATAACAAACAGAGCAATACTTAGGTATCAATTAAAACAATCCAAGCAGTGCAATTAGTTAATGACGGTGGCCAATCGCCATTACCCGCTTGCCTTGCCTTTCAAGTTTTAAACCATCCCTATACCGCATCTTGGCTTAACGCCCATGTCTTAGCCTACTAACACACACACATTTACACTGACTCATGCCTGGCGCTTTTGGCTTTTGGTTACGCGTGATGACATTTCTTACACATTGGTCCCATTCTCAGTCTAAGTCTAGGCATCGAGGATGCCCGAATTATTTAAACCACCGCTCAGATACCAACTTGTAAGGCCCCAAACCCGGGAACCCGACACATTTGCATACACGTAAGCACAGTAGTAAATGACATCAAATTGTCTCAATAAATGCAGCGGAAAACAAATATTCAACAGTGGTCAACGACCCAATTCTCAAACATAATCCAAACAAGTAATAATATCTAAATCATTAAACATCATAACGGAAGAGTAAATTTCATCACAACGATCACGGTAACCATACGCCATCCAGAAGCCGCCAGCTTACGCTTTCTCCTTACCTGAAATACATGCTAAAATTCAGCTACGCTGAGTGAGTTCTATTGTAATTCGTTCGGAGATATTAAGTCCCGAACCTTTATTAAAAAAGATTTACGTCATAAAGGTTTTCCTAAATCTTTACCGATTAATAAATAATATATTTTATCGACATACACGAAATCACGTCGACTGATCCAAAGACTCGTACGCTCATGACTCGTTGACTGATCATCGTCAGCCATAACAATCCACTGACCAACACTGACTTACTATCATGCTTAAATAACCCATTTCATCTTACTAAGGTCAGACTCAATTCCCGTCGACTAGAGTCGACCCGATAACAATTAATCTCATGATATCAAAGCATCGCATTTAATAACTCGACACCAAATCCTACGCATACAACTATACTATCGTATCATAACGTCAAAACCCTTATCATTTCGTGCCCTTACTATATGGCACGTTGCATGTATTCGAGCCCAAAACTACAAAACATTTAAACGTGGGCAATAGAAACTCACATTTGCTTGATACGATAGAACCCGCTAACGTCTCGTTCTCGCTCTTCGATCCCACACCTATATTAAACACAATTCATGAGTCAATACACGACTCAACATTCATCCTTTAGCTCACTCACTCGACCCGACCCGGTATCACCCGCGCACGCACGTCGCCATGCATGGCTCGTATGCATGGGTACACACTTTAACATACCCAACCCGTCCTCGCATCGCCACCTTCGGCTTCACACAATTTCCACCGTCGTCGCACCACTACTGCCGGAACATCGGGGCCACGAATTCGGTCACCCACAACCATTTCCGACCCCGACGGCTTGTCCTAGCCGTGAACCACCCTAGCGACGGGCTTTCACCACCTCCCCGCTCATGTCCCATCGTGGACAGCCCTAGCGACGGGCTGCCTTCACCTCTCCATGCATGCACCGCCATGGACAGCCCCTTCGGGGAACTGTCAGGTCCGTCTAGCCCGTAAACGGCGCCCAGCACGCTTCCCGGACCACCCTCCAACTGCGCCACCACCGTCGCATCCGGCCACCACTGAGTGGTGGCATGCTCCTCGCCCCTTCCTCTCGGCTACGCGACTCCCCCCAAGCACACTCTTAGTTCTCGGCCAAGCAAAACTCGATCACTACGCAACAAGAATCAAACTAAAATGAATATAAGGAGGTAATAGATGTTATAGCTTGAAATCCGGGTGATTCCTGTGAGCCGAATACCCGATCTTGCACTCCTCCTTACGAGAATCACTCTTACAAAACCCTAGAACCATAAAACATGTTAAATCGATAATCCGATGATCATATCATGCAACGGGGGATTAGAGATCGCGACATTACCTTGGATTCGTCACGAGCTACCATGGTCGGCCGTCTCTTCCTTCTTCCTTGGTCTCGTCAGCCGCAACAAACCCAAATGGGTTCTCCTATTGCCAAGACACCCTTTAGGGTGTGGCTCCGTACCAATTCGGCCGAAGACAGAGGCTGTGTTGCCGGAAGTCAAAGTCACGCAAGTCGGGATCCATTTACTCGATTATCATCAATTTGGTATTTTCTTACACCTACAGCTTCGTTTTTATCTATAGAGTGAAAGCTCTAACCTTTTAGAGGCTTATAACATAGATTTGGAGATGAACCCAATTCTAGGGTTCATACGAAACCGATTTGATGGATCAGTGCCCTAGACTCTGTTAAAATGCAATTAAATCATATCAATAGCTTCGCAATACCATGTTTGATGATAACCCTATGTTAATTTTAACGAACACCAACGAATAGAACTCAATCCGTAACCTAGGGTTCGTTCATAATCATTTTGGGGGTTTTGATCATAGATTTAATCTAAATGAAATTAAACTACATCATCAGATTCTCAATGTCTAAATGTGTAAAAGCACCATTATTCCAACAAGTTTTAATATCAAATTCGATCAAATCGATTACATATTCATACCTAGGGTTTTCGGTTTCTAAAGATAGAATTAAACGACTTTAAACCTTTTGATTTTGCAATTAATTTCACTCACAGATTCGCCAACCCTCGTTAAACAAAACCCCTTTGATTTTTGGTTTAATCTCGATCGAATTCGGGGGGTTTGGGGATGGGATTGGATCGAGTCGCGCAAAAGGGAAGAACATTGTGGACTTGAGGATTAAAATGCATTTGATCCGGCTTCTGTTGCGATTCCCTAGCGGACAGGTGTGGTTAAGACCTTGGTGTGTTGTGGGGGAAACTCGGGTTCGAAACCCACAACTCACAATATTTTTTTAACAAATTTTTAAGTTTTATTTTTTAAACAAAATCCTTCCCTAGGCTCTGGTTTTATATTGATAGGTTTTAGCCTCGAAAAACTCCCGTAGGCTCTGGTTTAATTGTATAATATATTTTCTTTTTGAATAATATAATCCTATTATTTTTAAGCCGTGACTCCAATTTGAATGATATATTTATATTATTTAAATCCAGTGACCTCAAATAAAAATAATATATTTTCATATTATTTTTGCCACGAATATAAACTTGGTGTAACGTTTCAAACTATTAGATAATATAGTTATTATATTATTTATCCTCGATTTTACCCTCGAATAGAAATAATATACTTATTATTTTTCACCCAAATGATTTTATTATTCTACGAACTTAAAAGTAATATATTTAGTATATATTATTTTCTTAAACCATTTTGATGGTACGAACATATGAATATATATATATATATATATATATATATATATATATATATATTTATGAAGTATTATTCGTTCGACGCGAAACGTATTTATCTTAATAATTATTAATTAATAAACGTATATTCACGTAGACACGCTCGTCTACTCGTAAATCCTTAGAATGTTCTAAGACGTTCTACGTGTCGTCATCACAAATCCCATGTGTCCCTAATTGTTATGTTTATAATTCTAGGGCATACGTGAGCCGTTCAGGCTGACACTTGTATACCAAATCTCTTACTTGTGTGATACTACCTACTACGCAACGCATGTGAGTTTCACGGCCCCTTTTTACTTGTTTTCCTATTGGGGGAGAAACATGCATACACACAAACATTATTTACTTGTTTTCCCGTTGAGGAGAAACATGCATACTCACAAACATTATTTTACTTGTTTTCCCGTTGGGAGAAACATGCATACACACAAACAGTATTTTACTTGTTTTTCCGTTGGGGAGGAACATACATACAAACAAACATCATTTTACTTGTTTTCCCGTTAGGGAGAAACATGCATACGAACAGACTTCCGTTACTTGTCTTCCAGCCTGGGAGAGATATACACACGGACATGGATCACATATTATTTCATTACCACTTGTGTACTTAAGCGTAAACACTATCATGAAAGTCCTCACATCGAACTGTTAATATGGACTTAGCGAGGTAATTTGAGTAGTACTATTAGGTTTGACAAACCCCACCCGGGCTAGTCGCGCTAGCACGATTGGAGGTAGAACGGGTGTAGATTGGCCTAAACATATTAGTCAGGGTTGATAGACCTGGCTGGAGGCAAACAAACAAACAGTCAACTTCGGTTGTGAGCACTTAGAGTAACTTGTACATTGTCTAGCTAGCAATAGGTGTGACTTACGTATGTGGATCGTGCAAACACACAACAGTTTATTTACTTACAAATCTATGAACTCACCAACCTCGTGTTGATACTTTTTCTTACATGTTTCTCAGGTCGCTTTGGCACGGTTGCGCACTTAGGACATGCATGGAGTCCTACTGTCACATCATTCATTTCAAACATTTTAAACAATTTACTTATTTACATTAATTGACGCTTGTTGTGTGTAATTACTTTTGACTTCATATTAACGTTTACGCTTCCACATTAACTCTGAACTTTGTTTTATGACATTTTAAGTCCCATATAGTGTCGTTTGATGTAACTAATGACTGAGATCCTGGTGTGTCACCTTCTAAACGGTAAAACTTCGTTAGTGGAATTTAGGGGTGTGACAGATTGGTATTAGAGCCATTGGTTATAGAGAACTAGGATTGCATACTAGACTATAACCGCAAACATGCATTAGTTACACGACACAGACACTCATACCTCATACACATAGCACCCATACGTACATTGCAGTGCAGGCATGTTAACACCAACTATATCACCCTCTGTTGACGAGGGACACATCATTTTCATTGCATCATCATTCTCAGTGGCGACATTCAGGGAATCACCAGAACAACATCCACTCCCGTCCGAGGGCAGCAAGACGGAGCCTTCGGAGGAGTCACTTACACCACCATCACATGTCGGGTATGGTGGGCCTTCTCAGGTCCATGTTATGGACGGCACTCAACACTATCACATGTCTCTTTGGGAGTTGGGTTCGTCAGAGGCGAGTCCCTACTATACCCACTAGCAACAATATGCCGAGTTGCACGCATTATTGCAGAATCCATTGACATGTAGATGTCATCACTTTCCCTAACCATGGGCTCGTGTCTTTGGTCGATATTATGTTGAGAATAGATTGACCACAAACTTGAGAACGCATTGCTCATTGCATACTCAAATCCTATTCTGACTCAGTGGGAAGAACAGTTACTTTGCTTCTTCCAGTAACACATATCCATGAACTAGTTTCACTTCTCGAAGTCGCATTTCATATGCATGTTTGCTTCATGTGCATGTTACCATCTACAATCCGCTGGATTAGACTCTCGTATTGTGTTTCAACTCGAGTGAATACTCGGATCAAACGATTCCTGACTACTCATCCCGATATAAGTCCTAGTTGATCAACTCATGGTTGATGACTAAAGCTTCTCGATGACTTATCATATCTGACAACACTCTGTACGCAGTATCAAACTAAAGGACATTATGACACAAGACAGGGAGAACTAGGGTGAGAATGTAAAACAAATTATCATTACGGGTGCACACGTAATAGTAATTTATGGTGCGTGTAAGTCCTGGTGAAACCTAGTGTGTAGATAAATGGTCATACTCTGTGCTTTACAGACTTATGTTCCCACTGTCAGTAGAAATCCTCGTAACCTACTCAACGACTAATTGGTATAGTTAAACCTATTCAACAGTTGATAGACGCGACTAACAGTTTGAAGGCGTTTACGGACACACTGGTCCATCATTAATGGAATCCATCGTGTTATTTTCGCTCATGTAAGAGTCTTAGTGACCTTACGACTCTCATTCAGACTTGGTCAATGGAACCACCTAGAGTAAAACTCTAGAAGAACCTCATGGTTAACCCACCGACTCTAACTATGTAAGCAGAATTTGAGAAATTCTTTCTAAGCTAAAACGTTATTCCTTACACTCCAACAATAAATTCCATTTGACCATATTACCTTATCATGTGACTAATCCTTAGTCTAATTCGAATTATACCCCAGCATATTCAATCCTGTAAACGGATTTATTTCTTCATGAAATGATCCAGTTGATCCACTGACATTAGAAAACGGGGATTTAATCTAACCAACCATCAGTTGAACGTGACTACTTAAACATACATCCTATCTCTTATGCTACTGGAATTTATATCTCATTAGACTTTTCTTTCCTACGTGTGAACCTCTTCCCTTGGCCTATACATTGGCTGACACTTGCCTTATAAGCGCGGGTCTCACTAGAAGTCTCAGCATAACTTAACAAATTCCATATTAGTGCGTCGTACTCCAACTCTATTAGAAGTCAAGTATACTATTAAGATAGCAGTCCGTCAGAAATTGAAACAACTCACATTCTTAGAAATGTAAACTAGGATTGGCTAGTCATAACCTTGACATTGACCTTATGCCAGTCACACTGGCCAGCTTTGACATGATCGTCATCATGGATTGGTTATCTAAGAACCAAGCCGAAATCATTTGTCGTGACAAAAATCGTTCTCCTTCCTCTCCCTAGTGGAGAAATCCTTTCGGTCAAAGGCGAAAAAAGTGGTGCCGTCGTAGGCATCATATCTATCATGAAAGCGCAGAAGTGCTTGCAAAAGGGCCATACTGCTATTCTGGCTCTTGTCACCGAGCAATCATCCAAAGTGCTTCACGAAGATCTACCCGGTCTTCCACCTCATCGTCAAGTCGATTTCCAAATTGATTTAGTACCCGGAGCAACGCCTGTTGCCCTTGCACCTAGGGAGTTACAAGAGTTATCTACACAACTGCAAGAGTTGTTAGATAAGGGATTCATCAAACCTAGCTCATCGCCATGGGGAACTCCAGTCTTATCCGTCAGGAAGAAAGATGGAACTTTTCGTATAGGCATCGAATATTGTGAGCTGATTGAGGTAAGTATCAAGAATCGTTACCCTCTACCTCGTATTGATGATTTAATTGACCAACTTCAAGGGTCAAGTTTCTATTCAAAGATCTACCTTCGATCCGATTATCATCAACCGAGAGTCAAGGACGAGGACATCTCTAAAACTACATTTAGAACCCGATACGATCATTACGAGTTTTTGGTCATGCCATTCGGACTAACCAGGGAATCCGTAGTGTTCATGGACCTCGTGAATCGCGTGTATAAACCCTACCTCGATCAATTCGTCATTTTTTTATTGATGACATCAGCATCTGCGTTTAAACCTTGAATTGCTAAAGCAAGAACAATTGGATGCTAAACTCTCCAAATTCGAATTTTGGATTCGCAAAGTCCAATTCCTAGGGCATGTAGTCAACAAGAGGGGAATACATGTCGATCCACCTAAAGTAGAACCCATCAAGGATTGGGCGGCACCAACGACTCCGACAGAGGTACGACAATTTCTGGGTTGGCTACTACCGTCAATTCATCGAGGGATTCTCAAAGAACCCCTCGCTACTCTAACTTAAAAGGGTAAACCCTATACCATCAGCAATACTCAGGAATCAGTATTCCAATTGTTAAAACATAAACTCTGTAGTGCACCCATCCTATCTTTTTTTGAGGGAACGGATGACTTCGTAGTGTATTACGGTGCCTCTATTCAAGACCTTGGTTGTGTGTTGATACAACGTGAAAAGGTTATCACATACGCTTCTCTTCAACTGAAAATCTACGAGAAAAACTACACAACTCATGACTTAGATTTGGGAGCTGCAGTTTTTGCACTGAAAACCTGAAGATATTACGGGTACGGTACCAAGTGCACTATCTACACAGATCACAAGAGTCTTCAGCATATCTTAAAAAAAAAGAGTTGAACTGCGACAGCGTCGTTGGATTGAACACTTGAATGACTATGGTTGTACGATCAAGTAACATCCGGGCGAGGCTAACGTAGTAGCCGATGCCCTAAGCCGAAAAGGAACTAAGCCCAGACGAGTTCGAGCATTACAACTCACTTTCCACTCCGGATTACCTGATCAGATCCGTAGTGCTCAACTCGAAGCCCTGAAAGAGGGAAAACCTACTGTTGACATCCACATGTAGTATAGAGAACCAACTCGAGGTTAAATCGGACGGCATTCGCTACTTCGCGGGGCGAATATGAGTTCCAAAGTACGGGATCATAAGGAAACTTGTAATGGATGAATCTCACAAATCTCGCTATTCTATTCATCCTGGTACTGTTAAGATGTATCATGACCTAAAGGTTCTTTATTGGTGGCCGAACATGAAAGCTGATATAGCCACCAATATTAGCATGTGCCTGACCTGCTCGAAGGTCAAAGTCGAGTACCAAAAACCTTCTGGTTTGCTCCATCAACCGGAAACTCTGATGTGGAAAGGGGAGCAGATTTCTATGAACTTGATCACTATATTACCCCGAACTCCTACCTGATGCAACACCATATGGGTGATTGTAGATCGCTTGACTAAATCCGCTCACTTTCTAGCAATCAGAGAGACTGATAAGATGGAAAAGCTCACTCGTGTTTATCTTAAAGAGGTCTTCTCTCGGCACGGGGTGCCAATCTCAATCATCTCGGATCGTGACACTTGATTCACCTCACGTGTCTTGCAATCGTTACAAAATCTCTAGGCACGCGTCTAGATATGAGCACGACATACCATCCTCGAACAGATGGCCAGACTGAACGCACTATTCAAACCCTAGAGGACATGCTGCGAGCTTGTGTGATCGATTTCGATAACAGTTGGGAAACTCACTTGCCTTTAGTGGAGTACTCCTACAACAACAGTAATCACACTAGCATCAAAGCAGCTCCATACGAGGCATTAAATGGACGGAAATGAATATCTCCTATTTATTGGGCCGAAGTTGGGGATAGCCAACTTACGGGTCCTGAACTCATACTCGAAACCTCTGAAAAGATCATTCAAATTCGAAACCGTATGGCGGCAGCTCGTGATCTTCAAAAGAACTATACTGATAAGCATCGTAAACTGTTAGAGTTTCATGAAGACGACATGGTCTTGTTAAAGGTCTCACCTTGGAAAGGTGTAATTCGTTTCGGGAAACGAGGCAAACTAAACCCTCGTTATGTTGGACCGTTCAAGATAGTGAAAAGAATTGGCCCAGTAGCATATCAACTGGACCTACCCGAAGGATTAACGTCTTTCATGACTCAAACTTGAATAAATGTCTAGCAGATGAGGCACTCGATGTTTCTCTTAAGGAACTACAAATCGATGAACAATTGCATTTCATCGAAGAACCAGTAGAAATCATGGATGGGGGAATCAAAACGCTCAAACGCAGTAAAATCCCTATTTTCAGAGTTCGTTGGAACTCGAAACGCGGACCGGAATTCACGTGGGAGCGTGAGGATCAGATGATGCGTAAGTATCCTCATCTGTTCAAGCACTCCATGTCAAACTCTTAAGGTACTATTCTAATTTTCGGGACGAAAATTCTTTCAACTAGGGGATGATGTGATACCCCAGATTTTTTTTTTGTTTATTCTAATTTTTGGGATGAAAATTATTTCAACTAGAGGATGATGTGACATCCGACAATTTAGAGTTAATCCCGTTAACCAAATTCCATTAAATTCTTAACCTAGTTAACTCATTCCAAACCCAGGGGCTAATTCTGTCAATAATTGAATGTAAACTACAGGGACTAGTCATGTAAATATGCAAAACCAAATCCGTTGACTTGCAAGGTCAAAATCAAGAACATTTGGTTCCTGCTGACTTTTTAAAAGTAAAAAACGTGACCCATTGATCCAAATCAAACCCGAAACTGAAATGACTACTCGAATTCACGACTGGTAATCATGGTATTGATGATGACGATCATCAATGAGCCGTTTCTATGTGTTTTAACTCTTCCATGATTACGAATTAAGTTCCTAAACTCATAATCGTCGACCCTCGGGTCTATGACCATCAATTCGATCACTGGGTCTAACACAATTGAAAGCAAACACCCTTCGCACAATATTCGAACCCTTCTGATCCCTTTCCCCGTACCAATTCGGCCGAAGACAGAGGCTGTGTTGCCGGAATTCAAACTCACGCAAGTCGGGATCCATTTACTCGATGATCATCAATTTGGTATTTTCTTACACCTACAGCTTCGTTTTTATCTATAGAGTGAAAGCCCTAACCTTTTAGAGGCTTATAACATCGATTTGGAGATGAACCCAATTCTAGGGTTCATACGAAACCGATTTGATCGATCATTGCCCTAGACTCTGTTAAAATGCAATTAAATCATATCAATAGCTTCGCAATACCATGTTTGATGATAACCCTATGTTAATTTTAACGAACAACAACGAATAAAACTCAATCCGTAACCTAGGGTTCGTTCATAATCATTTTGGGGGTTTTGATCATAAACTTAATCTAAATGAAATTAAACTATATCATCAGATTCGCAATGTCTAAATGTGTAAAAGCCCCACTATTCCAACATGTTTTAATATCAAATTCGATCAAATCGATTACATATTCATACCTAGGGTTTTCGGTTTCTAAAGATAGAATTAAACGACTTTAAACCTTTTGATTTTGCAATTAATTTCACTCACAGATTCGCCAACCCTCGTTAAACAAAACCCCTTTGATGTTGGTTCAATCTCGATCGAATTTGGGGGGTTTGGGGATGGGATTGGATCGAGTCGCGCAAAAGGGAAGAACACTGTGGACTTGAGGATTAAAATGCATTTGATCCGGCTTCTGTTGCGATTCCCTAGCGTGCTGGTGTGGTTAAGACCTTGGTGTGTTGTGGGGGAGACCCAGGTTCAAAACACACAACTCACAATATTTTTTTAACAACTTTTTAAGTTTTATTTTTTAAACAAAATCCTTCCCTATATTATTATTATATTATATTGATAGGTTTTAGCGTCGAAAAACACCCGTAGACTCGGGTTTAATTTTATAATCTATTTTCTTTTTGAATAATATAATCCCATTATTTTGAAGCCGTGACTCCAATTGGAATGATATATTTATATTATTTAAATCCAGTGACTTCAAATAAAAATAATATATTTTCATATTATTTTTGCCACGAATATAAACTTGGTGTAACGTTTCAAACTATTAGATAATATAGTTATTATTTTATTTACCCTCGGTTTTACCCTCGAATAAAAATAATATACTTATTATTTTTCACGCAAATGATTTTATTATTCTACGAACTTAACAGTAATATATTTAGTATATATTATTTTCTTAAACCATTTTGATGGTACGAACATATGAATATATATAAATATATATATATATATATATATATATATATATATATATATATATGGGCATGTTCTTTTGAGAACCAACCATATGTTGAGAACCGAAAGAACCGCACAAAACGTGTACATATCGCTTTAGTGAAAAAAGTAAAATTCAACAACAATGTTTTATTTATCTCTTCCCACTCTTAGTTTGAATTTATCTCCTCTCTCCTGAATTTTTTTAAGAAAAGTATAAAAATATGCATATATGCATTCATTTGTGCATATAGTGTGAGTGCATATATGCATTTAAAAAAACGACTATAAATTCGAGGTCTTTTAAAACCAAACCTTAAACATATTGAAATGTACATGAATTCTAGTCAATTTATATTATAAATAGAGGAAGAATTAATGCGGTTCTCACGGTTCTTAACATATTGTTGGTTCTCAAAAGAACATACCCCTATATATATATATATATATATATATATTTATGAAGTATTATTCGTTCGACGCGAAACGTATTTATCTTAATAATTATTAATTAAGAAACCTATATTCACGTAGACACGCTCGTCTACTCGTAAATCCTTAGAATGTTCTAAGAGTTCTACATGTCGTCACAAATCCCATGTGTCCCTAACTGTTATGTTTATAATTCTAGGGCATACGTGAGCCGTTCAGGCTGACACTTGTATATAAAATCTTTTACTTGTGTGATACTACCTACTACGCAACGCAGGTGAGTTTCACGGACCCTTTTTATTTGTTTTCCTATTAGGGGAGAAACATGCATACACACAAACATTATTTACTTGTTTTCCCATTGAGGAAAAACATGCATACTCACAAATATTGTTTTACTTGTTTTCCCGTTGGGGAGAAACATGCATACACACAAACAATATTTTACTTTTTTTCCCGTTGGGGAGGAACATACATACAAACAAACATCATTTTACTTGTTTTCCCGTTAGGGAGAAACATGCATACGAACAGACATCCGTTACTTGTCTTCCAGCCTGGGAGAGACATACACACGGACATTGATCACATAGTATTTCATTACCACTTGTGTACTTAAGCGTAAACACTATCATGAAAGTCCTCACATCGAACCGTTAATATGGACTTAGCGAGGTAATTTGAGTAGTACTATTGGGTTTAACAAACCCCACCCGGGCTAGTCGCACTAGCACGATTGGAGGTAGAACGGGTGTAGATTGGCCTAAACATATTAGTCAGGGTTGATAGACCTGGGTGGAGGCAAACAAACAAACAAACAGTCAGCTTCAGTTGTGAGCGCTTAGAGTAACTTGTACATTGTCTAGCTAGCAATAGGTGTGACTTACGTATGTGGATCCTGCAAACACACAACAGTTTATTTACTTACAAATCTGTGAACTCACCAACCTCGTTTTGACACTTTTTTCTTACTTGTTTCTCAGGTCTCTTTGGCACAGGTTGCGCACTTAGGACATGCATGGAGTCCTACTGTCACATCATTCATTTCAAACATTTTCAATAATTTACTTATTTACATTAATTGACGCTTGTTGCGTGTAATTACTTTTGACTTCATATTAACGTTTACGCTTCTGCATTAACTCTGAACTTTTGTTTTATGACATTTTAAGTCTCTTATAGTGTCGTTTGATGTAACTAATGACTGAGATCCTGGTGTGTCACCTTCCAAATGGTAAAACTCCATTAGTGGAATTTGGGGGTGTGACATATATACTCAAGACATATAATAGTGAATGTGTGATGGATACCTAGGTTATTGAAAATGTAAGGGTGTTAAGGTGTTTTTGTTCTAATTCTCAGTTAAGAGATGACAGAGGAAGCGAGTAATGAACCGTTGGATCCAAGAATCCAAGAGATGATTAAAGAGGAAGTGGCCAAGGCCTTTGAGCAAGCCACATCTCTACTTATGGAAGAAATGAGAGGGGCTATTAAGCTCACTCTTGAGGAGTTATGAAGGACAAGGAAAGGGAACCACAGGGTTATACCCTAAAGGAATTCTTGGTGATCAAGCCCAAGGAGTATGATGGGCAAGTGGACCCGATCCTTAGCCATAGGTGGGTGGTGGATATGGAATCAAATTTTGAAATAACTAAGTGTAAGCCCGAGGATAGGGTGATTTTTAGTGTGCCTTTGTTGACTAGGAGGGCGAAGGAGTAGCTATTGAATCTCCGAAAGGAGAGAGGTGAATTAGGGGTGACCTACATGACTTGGGAGGAATTTAAGACGTCCTTTCTAAAATACCATTGCCCTCAAGCCGCAGTGGATAGGATGACTGAGGAGTTTCTCCTCATGAGGCAAAATAATGAGTCAATAGTTGAATTGGCTGGGGCTTTCTTCGATCGAGCCAAGTTCTGTCCGAACGTGGTGTCGACCGAAAAGGCAAAAATTGACAGATTCTATGCTATGCTGACTGTGGAATTCAGAGATAGCATATCTCCTTCCTATTTTACCACACTTGTAGATTTGATAAACAGGTGTCGGGAAAGAGAGGTGGAGTTGAGAAGGCAAGAGGCAAGGGGTGAGAAGAGGAAGTAGGAGATCATGGAACAGGTTGTGAAGAATATAAAGGGCGGAAGCCCTAGTAAGAAGTCATTTATCAAGTTCTCTCCTCGTGGGTGCAAAGTTTGTGGGAAAGAACATTTCGGGGAATGTATGAAGGGGACATTGAATTGCTATAAATATGAAAGCCGGGGCACATGGCTAGTCAATGCACAAGCCAAATTCACTTATGCTATAACTGTTACAATACTGGGCATAATAGGGCGGATTGTCCCGATTTGAAGCAAAGTGGAAGCGAGAAGAAAGTAGATATACCAAGGCCAAAAGGTAGAGCCTTCCACATCTCGACTGAAGAGGCAAAGACAAATTCAGAAGTGGTGTCATGTACATTCAAGATTAACTCTTTACCTGCACCAGTTCTTTTTTATTCGGGGGCTAGTCGTTCGTTTGTGTCCTTAAAATTTGTTAAGCATTCTTCGTTTCTAAGTAGCAAGTTAGATGAACCCTTAGAAATCGAGGCGGCAAATGATAAGAGTTTCCTAGTATTCGATATTTATAGGAATTGCAAGTTAAGGGCGGGGGGTGAAACGTTCCTTATAGACTTAATTCCTATGTCCATAGGAGATTTTGATGTGATAGTGGGAATAGATTGGATGTCAAAGAACAAAGCTAATATTCTATGTGGACCTAAGGCGATACAACTCGATTCCCCATTGGGTGAGTCCATTTACATAGAAGGTGAAAAGAAAGGTAAAGTAAAGATGTGTTCTTATGTGAAGGCAACAAAGTACATGGTGCGTGGGTGCAAGGCATACATGGCTTGTGTTGCGGATGTGATAGAAAGGGTGAAAGATATTCACGATGTTTCGTTTGTGAATCAGTTTGAGGATGTTTTTCCGGATGAGTTATCGGGGGTACCACCAAAAAGGGAAGTGGAGTTTGGGATTGACTTGATACCGGATGCCAAGCCGGTAGCCAAAGCAAATTATAGGTTGGCACCGCCGAAAATGAAAGAGCTAATGGAGCATTAGCAAGAGCTTCTAGATAAAGGTTTCATACGCCCAAGTGTCTCGCCTTGGTGTGCACCCGTTCTATTCGTTAAAAAGAAGGACGGAAGCATGAGGATGTGTATGGATTATCGGGAGTTAAACAAGTTGACAGTGAATAATAGATACCCGTTACCTCGGATTAACGACCTCTGGTTTTCTAAGATCGATTTGAGATCCGGGTACCATCAGTTGAAAGTGAAAGAAGATGACGTCCATAAGACAGCTTTTCGCACTCAATACGGTCACTATGAGTTCACGGTTATGCCATTCGGTTTAACCAACGTGCTCGCGTTTTCATGGATCTTATTAACCAGGTGTGCAGACCGTTTCTTAACCATTCGGTTATTGTGTTCATTGATGATCTTCTCATTTATTCGCGGAGTGAAAGTGATCATGCCTTTCATCTTCGTGAAATCCTTAAAGTGTTGCAAAGGGAGAAGCTTTAAGTGCGCATTTTGGTTGCGCGAAATCCAGTTCTTGGGTTATGTGATTAATGAAAAAGGGATTACAGTCGACCCATCCAAGATAGTGGCAGTAAAATATTAGTTATCACCGAAGACGCCTTCAGAGATTAAAAGTTTCTTGGGGTTGGCGGGTTATTATCGGCGGTTTATTGAGAACTTCTCTCGGATTGCCTTGTCGATGACGAAGTTAACGCGTAAGGAGACTAAGTTTGTTTGGGGTTCCGAGCAAGAATTTGACTTTCAACTCATGAAAGAAAAGTTGACTAAGGCGACTGTTTTATCCTTGCCGGATGGGACCGAAGATTTTATGGTGTATTCGGATGCCTCGCATTCGGGGTTGGGTTGTGTTTTGATGCAAAGGGGGAAAGTAATTGCCTACGCGTCTAGGCAATTGAAGACTCACGAGGTGAATTACCCTACCCATGATTTAGAGCTTGCAGCCGTGGTTTTCGCGCTCAAAATTTGGAGGCATTATTTATATGGGGCGAAATGTACTATCTACACGGATCACAAAAGTCTTAAGTACTTCTTTGAACAAAAGGACCTCAACATGAGGCAAAGGCAGTGACTTGAATTGGTCAAGGACTATGATTGTGAGATACTTTACCACCCGGGTAAAGCGAATGTAGTGGCGGATGCGCTTAGTCGGAAGACGAGTCATACACCTATCAAGGTGAAGTCATTTAAGATGACAATTTCATCATCCCTTATTGATGAAATCCGGGAGGCCCAAGTGTTAGCACTTGGTGGTGATTTGAAGAAGGAACAGATGGTTGCTTATGTGGATAAGCTTGGGGAAAATAGCTCAGGGTTAAAGACATGCTTTGATAGAATTTAGATTCCGAGGTTGTCAGATGTTTTGACAACTATTTTAGACAAGGCGCATAAATCTAAATATTCTATCCATCTAGGGGCCACAAAGATGTTTTATGACTTGAGGTGTCATTTTTGGTGGCCGGGTATGAAGCGTGATATTGTTAAATATGTGGAGAGGTGTCTCACATGCTTAAGGGTAAAGGCGGAGCACCAAAGCGGTATGGAAAGCTTCAACCGCTTGAAATACCGCTTTGGAAATGGGAGAACATAACCATGGATTTGATCACTAAACTACCAAATACTCGAAAAGGTTATGATACGATATGGGTAGTAGCGGATCGGTTGACAAAGAGTGCACATTTCCTTCCTATAAAGGAAACGTATTCATCGGATAGATTGGAAGAAATGTATGTGAAGGAAATTATGTCACATCATGGTGTACCGGTGTCGATTATTTCGGATCGTGAGACGAGATTTACTTCTCGTTTTTGTAAGAAATTCCATGAGGATATGGGGACTAGATTGAATCTTAGTACCGCTTATCATCCACAAACGGATGGTCAAAGCGAGCGGACGATTCAAACGCTTGAGGATATGTTACAAGCGTGTGCATTGGATTTTGGGGGAAATTGGGACGACCATTTACCGTTGGTGGAATTTTCGTACAACAATAGCTACCATTATAGAATTGGTATGCCGCCTTTTGAGGCATTGTATGGGAGAAAGTGTCGAACACCCGTGTGTTGGGGTGAAATTGGTCAACGGGAACTTGGAAGGAAAGAGGTGGTTAATGAAACTATTGGTAATATTGACCAAATAAGAGCACGCTTGAAGGCGGCTCAAGATCGCCCAAAGTCCTATGCGGATAATAGAAATCGGGCGATTGAATTTCAAGTGGGGGACTTTGTGCTTTTGAAAGTCTCTCCTTAGAAAGGGGTGATACGGTTTAGGAAACGGGGGAAGTTAAGTCCACGTTTCATCGGACCGTTTAAAGTGATAGCAAGGGTGGGTGCGATAGCTTACCGTTTGGAGCTACCGGAGGGACTAAGTAGACTTCATAACACATTTCATGTGTCTCATTTGCGAAAATGTTTAGCGGATGAATCTACTTTTGTTCCATTGGATGATATAGAGTTGGATGAAAAGTTGAATTATGTTGAGGAACTGGTGGCAATCTTGGATAGAAAGGTGAAACAATTGCGCAATAAAAAGATTAGCCAAGTTTTGGTGAGGTGGAAACATAAGAATGGAGCGGAAATGACTTGGGAAACCGAGGAAGAGATGCTCAAATATTATCCGAACCTTTTATGTGAAGTCGGGTTTCGGGGACGAACCCCAAATAAGGGGAGGTGATTTGTAACGAACCAAAATCCGGGTTTCGTTTTCAAATAAATAAAAATTTTTAATAAATATTACGGTGAAAATAATATTTTAGAAATAAGTTGAAACAAGTGTGTTTCAAGTTAGTAATGGGGTTATACTAGTTTTTAATTAGTTTTAGAATGAAATGGGTGAATTAGAAGTTGAGGGGCTAAAGGTGTAATATGGAAAATCTGCCATTTTGACTAAAAGAAGTCAAAATTGGGGTTTTTCTCATTGTTGGGGTCATTTGTTGTGCAAGAGGAAAAAGGAGAAAAACAATTTTGGAGCTAAATCTTGCATTTGAGCTTAGATTTGTGAAGGTTTTGACTCACACAACACCTTCCTAATATCAAGTAAGTGTTAATCTTCCTTTGATTTCACCTTTGAATGTGTTAGATGGTAGGTTTTGTAGAAATCCAAAAATTTGAATGCATGTGGTTAATTGATGTTAGATTGTTGATAATCTAGCTAAAATAAATGTAAAGAGTGGTGATTAACATCCTAGAACCCTTTGATTTTGATTATGAGAAGTTAGGGTTCATATGGAGAAAATTGGGGGTGTTTGGATTATAATGATAGAATGTTGAATTAGTGATGATTAAGTGTTTATATGGTGTTAGACACTTAAATGAGCACCAAATTAACCTAATGAAAGATATTGAATGAAAAATTAGTGTCAAGGAATTGGAAAGGAAACTCATGTAGGTGAGATTAAATTGAAAGAGGGTGTTTGGTTATGGGGATAACCCAAACGGGTCAGTTTGGGTTGGAAATGGAAATTGGGTTGTGAACTCAATTATAATGAGATTTTTATGTATGTTAGATTACTGAACTAGGTGTATATATTTAGGTAATTAAATTGTGAACCGAGAAGGTGGTGTGGGATCTTCTAACCCAAAAGGTAAGTGCCTTTGCACTTACTTAGTATTGATGATAAAAGGGTGGTACATGTGTTATGTGTGCATACTATGTTGTTGAAATGAATGTTGTTGAATAACGCCAAAAGGAAGCTACGTGGACGCTGATCGGCGTCCTACTGGCATTCTGAACGCCCCCTATGGATTTCTTGGCGTTTTTCTTCCCTCTTGATCTGTGTCTGCGCATAACCTTCTACGCGATGCTTCAAATACTTCCAAAACATGTCCTATAACGTTTTTAGACCTGAAATTCATAAACATGCTTGAAGTACCATCGTTCTTGACCAAAACCAAATAAAAGTACAAAGATAGATGCTAAATTGAACAACATAAAACTCGCTCATCACCTGACGTATTACACAATGACCTAACATATTACACAATGAGCTGGAAAACGTAATTTTGTTTTTCATTTTTTATATAACGACACTATACTCGTTTTAAAGATAAAAAATGCTCGTTTTTATGGTGTAATTTTTTTTTAAAAATAATGTCGTATGTAAAAGTTATGAACGTTTAAAAATGGGGGACTTGATAAAAAGTCAACAAAAGTGGCTAATACTAAAATATACTTTCAACAACTTTTTCTTCTACAATTTAATCTCAACCATTAAATTTTTCTACAATTTGATCTAATGACCCTAAATACTTATCACCCTTCTTAGATTTAAAATCCTTTTTACCTGAATCTTTTTCTAGATATAGATATTAAAAGTAATCAATTTTAAATTGAATTATAAATTTTTATTTATTTTAATAACTAGGTTAAAATCTCGTGTATTACACGGGTTGAATAAATAAAATGTTATATACTTAGTAATAAAATTTTTATATTTTTAAAAACCCGTGTAATACACGGGTTGAATGAACCGATATATTACATCGGTTGAACTATTTATAATTAAATAATAAGTATCCGTAGGTAGATTTATATTAAAAATCTAAAAAATAAATTCTTTTAATATCATTATTGAATATGACATAGAGAGGCAGGAAAAAAATGATACAGATGAAACAGAAAGTAACATGTGTCCTAGAATTTTATTTATTAATATAAAAAAAATTATTTGATATTATTATTTAATATGAGAGAGAAATAGAAAAATTAATATTTAATAGGAGAGAGAGGCGGAAAAATAAAGGTGAGGAGTAACCAGAGAGTGACGTGTGTTCTATGTGGTTTTCCTTTATTATATAGTATAGATATAGATTATAGTATAGATATAGATTGAATGAAGCCCAATTCGAATCTTTATCCAATTTGAAAACAGATTTAAAATTTTAAAATGTGAAAAATCTGATTCAATTAACTAAGTTAAAATTGGATCTGTTTAACACCTAGACGGAGATTCAATCTTCACACAATTAAATTGTATTAACTATAGAGCAGGGCCCAATCAAAGATGCTTCCACAAATGGGCCGAATCAAATTTTCCTTGTGTCAAACTAAGTGGTGCCCCCAACCCAACACAACACTCGTCCACCACACAAACAAACTCACATATCCGTCTCTTTAAATCCCCCAATCCCTTCACACTTAACCTTCATTCTCTTCTTATTTTTACTCTCATGAAAATCAACTTTAGGTAACGTTTGGTATGTAGGAATGAGAGGTGGAATGGAATGAACGATTACGAGTGAATGAAAAAAATGGTGTTTGGTTGGATGATAGAATGGAATCACTCATTCCACAAGAAATGTCATTCCATCTAAATCCCTTAAATTTATTCCATCCAACCTCCTTGTTTTTTTTCCATTCCATCCCATCTTTCACCCTTCATCACCACCACACCCTCCTACCACCACCACCCACCACCGCCTCCCACCACCCACTGCCATCTCTCGCCGCCACCACCACTGCCACCCACAACCACACCACCGCCACCACCCACCCCCACCTCCCACCGTCGCCGCCAACCACCCACCCCCACCTCCCACCGTCGCCGCCAACCACCACCATCTCCCACCGTCGCCGCCACCCGCCGCCACCGTCACCACCACCCACCGCCACCGTCACCACCACCCACCGCCACCGTCACCACTGTCGCCTCCTCCACCACCCACCACATCCGCCATCACCCACCGTCACCCACCACCACCCAATACCGCAACCCACCACCACCGCCACTCACCACCGATTTTATTCCTTCGTCTTTTCTAGCCTACCAAACAACATAAAGTAATGATTTATTCCATTCCCTTATGGTAACCAAACAAGACAATGGAATGGAATAGTCCATTTCATTTCTTTGTCCATTCTATTACCTCGTTCATTCCATTCTCTCGTTCATTCCATTACCCCATACCAAACAGACCCTTAGTTTTTTTCTGGTACGTTTTGTTTATTGTTGCAAGTGATGATAAAAAGACAGGGACATCAGACCTCTAATTTTGGAGTTAAGATTGACCAAGTCTATAATGGGAATATCTCTGATGCAAATATTTCATTCTTTTCACTGCAAACTTTTAAAAGAATTGTTTAATTTTTCATATTTTTCATTTAGTTAGTAAATGTTATTTGCTGTGATTTATATCTAATTGTTGCCCATGATGGTTTACAAATATACTTTGAGCATACACAATGAAAATAATCTAATCTGAGGCACAACTTATAGATCATGTTTGAAAATCTTCATTCCATTGGAGTATGATTTGGTTATGGGAATCTCTATGATATTTTTACAAAATTAGGTTCTTTTATTACTTTTATTGAAAAAAAACTGTTTTATAAGTAACATTTCTTTCTTGGAATATAATTGATATGTTTTTTTTTGTTGCTATTTTTGTTGTAAAAACTTTTTTTTCTAATTTAATAACGTTTGTTTATTAAAATTTCAATGAAATATTTGTTTTTTTTCATTTATTTTTATAAATATATGAGTTTTCCAATGATGCATTTCATTTGCATGTATTATCAGAATAAAAAAAAATGATGATATGCAAGTATTGTCACTAGAGGTGCACAAATCGGGTTTTTTTTGGAACCGGATCCGGTTCGGATCCGGACCGGTTCCGTCAAAGTTGGTCAATAACCGGATCCATTAGAACCGGTTCCGGTTCGGATCCGGTTCCGGGTGTGGAGACTTGGAACCTATTGGGACCGGTTCGGACATTTAGAACCGGACCGGTTAAAAAAAACCGGTTCCACCGGTTCCGAAAAAAAAAAATTAAAAATTAACAAAGATACACTATAAAATACATGTTTTATTTATTTTGTAGATTTTTTTAAGTTATTTAACAATAGTTCGTACAAAAAAAATACAAAAAACATAATTGAATCACAAAGCATTAATTATTTATTATGTTTTCAATATTCTTCGTCGTAGTCTTTGTAACATCGGTTTTCATTCTTCTTCGCTTGAGATACGTTGGGCTTCATCGTAAGCTTGTTCTTCGTCCGAAAGTGGAGTCGCCGCCCCATGTTCTACTTCGAATTCATGTATTTCTTGTTCAACGTCAAGCTCGCCTTCTAATTTTGCAACATGTTGTACACGTTCGGCGGCATCCAAATGGTCCTTCAAGCAAATACACATCTCCATAGATTCCGGTGTAAGCCTCGTTCTTCGAATAGATAAAACCCTGCCACTAAGAGAAAAAGCGGATTCCGAAGCTACCGTGGAAGCTTGGACGGTTAGTAGGTCACGGGCCATTGCGGCTAGAACGGGATATTGGGATTCCCTTCCTTGCCACCAACTCAAGATATCAAAGTTTTCAAACTCTTCGGATCTTAGAGTAGAAATAAAGTCGGTTGCTTGATATCTCCCAAGCTCGCTACTTGGTGTGGTTCCACGAGCTCGTTTAGTATTTTCGTTTCTTAAAGTGTTAAATAAATTTAGCATCGGGTTCCTTGAACTACTAGAAGTTGAACCCGAACCCATTGATTCACGTATGTTTGATGGATCACCACTTCCACCATATTTGCGTAAATAATAATCAAACATATTATTAAAAGCCGAATTGAAATTCCTTATTGCATTTGATTCAAAATTTGGGTCTTCCTCGAACATATTTAAATCATCCGATATTGATCCAATTAATGTTTCAACACCGGTTACATTAATCGTTGGGTTTAAGGCGGCCGAACATGTAACAACGGCCGGCATTTCTGAAAAATATTTTTTAAATTTAGCTTTCATAGGTTTTACCATTTTTTCAAAAATAGTGCCGTGATATTCAAACTCTTTTAATTTATTACATATTAAGTATAATTGTTGAAGTATTAGCGAAGACGTGGGATAATAAACTCCCGATAAACATGTAGTTGCATTTTTAAAAACCTCAAGCAAATTAGTTAGTTTCTCGATCATATCCCAACTTATATTATCAAATTTTTGTAAACAACGTTTCTTTTGCACAAGTTCATCATGGAAATGTTTTAAAGTAATTCTTTGCCTTAAGGCCGATTCAAACATTTTCCAAGTCGAGTTCCATCTAGTAGGTACGTCCCAATTCGGACCTAAAAAGATGGAATCCGTTTGTTGGCACAAGTTTCTATAGTTTATATATCTTTTTTTGCTTGTGCTAAAAACTTCACGTAACATCACTTTAAAATTTTCTTTTACGTCTCTTATTTCTTGGACGTTTAGACCGTCTTGCACAACCAAGTTAATGATATGTGCAACACATCGACTATGAAAAAAAACACCGTTACAAGGCGGTTCATATTTTATTTTTAATTTTTCGACCGCGTTTGTGTTATTTGAAGCGTTATCAAAAGATATTGAAAATATTTTCGGTTGAATTTTATAAGTTTGAATTACCGAGTCTAAAATATAAAATAAGTTTTCACCGGTATGTGGATATCCAAAATAATCAAACGCAATCGTACGCTTCATCATTTGCCACGACTCCGGTTGAACCCAATGTGCGGTAACGCAAAGGTACGATTCGGGTAAACCATGTGGAGCGGACCAAACGTCCGTTGTTAAGTTAATGCCGGTATTTAATTTTTCAAAACCTAAAATTAATTCTTTTTTGGCTCTTTTCCACATTTTTAAACAATCTCTTCTCAAAGTAGAACGACTTACATTTGTGTAATTCGGTTGAAGCGTCTCTTGTATCATCCTCGTCAAGCGCGGATTATCAAAATGATCAAAAGGCAAGCCTTCTTGAATGACGAAATGTGCCATTCTCTCACGAACACTTTCGACATTGTATTGCCAAACTCCTCCATCCCTACCAATTTGAGTTTGATTTTCACCTTCTTGAGTGTGTCTTGCGTGACTAGCAATATGTTTCCTTAAACTGCTATTTCCCGCCGCAGCTAAAAGTTTACCACAACGTTTGCAACGAGCCTTTTGCGAGCCGTACGACATTTCGCATAAATCGAAATAAGCCCATATTTCTTGGTTTCGGGAGCAAGGAAGTATTGACACAACCGTAACATCGCTAGTAGAACCACCAACCGAATTTTGAGTGCTTGCGGAAGCGGAAGCCATGAGAGCGTTTTTTTTTTTGCTTAACGTGAGCGTTTTTTTGCGTTTTGAGAGCGTTTTTGAGTTTTGAGAGCTAGAATGTTGTGGTGAACTAACACAAACACCCAATACCTATTTATACTAAATTTCAATACTTAAAAACAAAAAAAAAAACAAAAAAACGGCCATAAAACGGCTATATAGCCGTTTTTTTTTAACCCCAACGGCTAGAACCGGTTCCGAACCGGTTCCAAAATGTCCGAAAAAAACCGGTTCCAAAAAATCCGAGTTTTATCCGATTTTTAACCGGTCCGTCAAAAAACCCAGAACCGGTCCCGGAACCGGCGGTTCTCATAATATCCGGACCGGTTCTAAAAAAACCGGTTCTCACCGGATCCGGTTTCGGATAATCCATCGGATCGGTTCCGGTTCCGGTTCTTTTGTGCACCTCTAATTGTCACTACCACCGAGGCAAACGATATTAGAAAATGATTGTTTTTGTTATTTAGTTCTATCTTTAAATAAAATAGATTTTTTTTCAACTTAACTTTAGTTTTACTTAATTTACCTTTACTTTATTTGAAAATTATTTACACTTTTTATTTTTACTAGTAATACCCCCATCCTCTAGTGATAGCACATGTAGTCGAGTTCCATTGTACAAACTATTTTTTGTAGGTCCCCGGGTGTCTCGGATTGATACGTGTGGGTGTGTGACTAGTCAGACCGGATGCGGAATACTCGTGACTAGGTGAAGAATCAAACAACACAAAGTAAACCGACAAAAAAATCACTTTAAAGTTTCTTCTGTTATAAACTCGAACGGTTACAGAGAGAAAATACTGAGTGCAAATGTCTGCGTACTTATCTTTTGTCAACCTATTCTATTTATACAAAACCTGATCTCTCCGCACTTAACAAGTGCGCAGGGCAAATTGTTCATGCGTACTTAGCAAGTACGCAGAGTATTCTTGCGTACTTGCTAAGTACGCAGTAACTAATTCATGCGCACATGCTAAGTGCGCAAAACACTTAGAGAAAAATTACAACAATGACATACATTAGAAATTACAACTCGATAACTAATACATACATTACAATACAAAGATAAAACATACAAGACAAGTACAATAAACTAAGACATTATCCAGAGTGCTTGTCACATAAAAGTGCTTCAACAAACTCCCCATTGACAACAGCTTTGGATTATCTTCGGTCTTCACTGCTCCCCAGCTTTAGCTTCCATCTTCTTCTTGTAGTCAAGGCAGAACTTGATCACCTTGTCATATTTAGAAGCAAGGAACTTTCTCCACTCGTCCGTGTACATGCAGTACTTGTCAGCTAGTGCCTCCAAATCTTTCACAGAGAAGTTATGAAGCAGACTTCATCAAACACTCTGATCAGTTCCCTTGGCACTAAGCTTCCACTATCGGACCATACCTTTCCAATCACTACCGCATCGCCCGTTTTAGGATCTACGTACCAGTACCATATGTTACCGAGGATATCTTGAGATAACTTGCTCAGGGGAATCTTGTTTTCACATAGCACTGGCTTGTATACCAGTTTCTTTAAGCTTTTCTTAGTCACAGGATGTCTAGCATTTTTGTCCTTGACTCGCTTGAGCACTTGAGGCTTAAACGTTTCGAATTTCCCAGATCTTACCTCACGTTGTAGGACCTGCGACAAACTCATCGCTACTGCGTTATTTGAGTGACCCAGCAGCTCTCGGTTTACTAGGTTCACGAGGTCGTATCTTGGTAAGGAGTTGAAAGCTTCGCTGGTTGGTTTCAAGTATTGAACCCCCCCCCCCAGCTCGCTTGATTGCAAACAACTTCTTATCCTCATCGAACCTCACAGCTAAGATCATCCCTGTCGCTCCGTGTTTGTCTATAATTGAATTCTTTTGCCATACCGAAGCCAGATCCTTTGATGAAATTTCAGGAATATGTTTGTCTTTCTTTGCCTCTGGATCCACAGGTGTATGGTTGGCAAGGGAGGCTTCAGTCGACGCCTCAACAGTACTAGCAGGCTCGACTGAACCTGTGTCAATATAAGATTCAAATGATGGAACTTCGAAGATCTCTCCATCTTCAAGCTCATACTCTCCTTCCCCGTCGCCCTTGGGAACTTCTATCACCACATCATCATTTTCCTCATCCTAATCGTCACTAGAGTCGATCTCTCCTTCTTCAAGATTGCAGAGAGCCTCGATCTGTGCTTCTTTGGAATAGTCTGGCTCTAAGAATAAGATCGCATTATCCGACACGTCGTCAGATAGATCTTTCAGAACGTCAGCTACAGACTTTCCTATATTTCCCACTAAAGCATCACCACCTTCCTGGTGAGTCGACTCCCCCTCGGCCATTGGAACAGTAGAAATGGGCACTATCACCAAAGCTTGTTGCTAACTTCCACTAGGACCGACTGCAGGATCCTTGTCTTTGTCATCATCCTTTGTTAAATCAACCAGATGACAAGCCTCATCACCGGTAGATTTTGATGTCTTCTACTTCTCTTTCTCCCCCTGAGCAGCAAGCTTCTTGGTCAGTTCAGCTACTAACTTGACCATCATTTCCTGTTCTTTCCACTACATGTCAAAACGTACCTCTAAGGACGTTCTGTGTCCCAGAATCATATTATTCGTTTTGATAAATAGTTCGTTCTGGGCCATCACATTTGCTAGTCTCTCTTCAGTCCCAGTCCCCTGGCTTCTTAGAATAGTAACTTCGTCCACCAACGAATTTATCTAAGCCTGTTGAGCCTCAGATTCTTCCCTTGATTTCTGAACTGTTTCAAGTAGACCAGCGACTTGTGTTTCCAAAGTGTCAATCCTGGCATCATTTGGATCAGGATTCCTGGACATAGAGGCATCAACATTGTGGAGGGGAGATGAGAAGATCGTATCAAAGTCAAAACCCTGGGAAAAGTCGCCAAAGTTGTAGGGTTGACTGATAGGTTCAATGGTGGTAGTGGGGATTGATGATGGGATAGTGGTTGTAGTAGTGATGGTGACTGACTCGGTAAGAATCGGAGCGGTCACCGTCACTTGGACTGGTGTTACAGGGAGGGACACTATCATAGGAACCTCCTCTGTGATAGCAGTGACAGCCACATCAGGTGTAACATGTGGCCTCCTCCGCTGTCGCCGGTACAGTTGTTGTGAAGGTGGGGTAGAAGCGAAATCAGTACTTGCAACCGAGACATTTACTTGCGTCTGAGCACTGACCTCTACCTCACGAAGGATAGCTTGTTGCGGCCTATCCCCCCGTTGCTTATTGATACCTTCTCTCCTACGTCTTTGTATAGCAGTGTCTGAATCAGAATCAGGTTCATATTCACTGCTAGTCGATTATCGCTTTCTCTTAAAAGATGACTCGGGAAGGGTCACCTTCATCAGTCTTCTCGGGTGTGCCTGTGACGGTGCATCATCAGAATCAGATGAATCAGACTCTGTATATTCGGAGTCGGATTCTTCAGCACCATCATTACCCGCTTCGTCGTCTCCTCCTTCAGACAATTCATCCTCACTCCCAACTTCCTCTTCTTCTTGTTGTTCATCACTGTGCTGACTGAGTTCTGGCTCAGACTCAGCACTATACCATCTTAAGTCAGCAAGGGCCACATATGCTTCATTGATCAGGTGGCCAAAGAGAGGAGTGTGCTCAGGGGTAGGTTCTACACTGCCTGGCTTTAGAAATTGTGCAAACACTCTCTTGTCCACCCGTTTGACTTGAAGTCTCTCTCCAATCACCGGTAGATTCGGTACAACATCATTAATCAACAGCTGCACGAACCTAGGGTATAATAGAAATCTAAACCTATCAGCAGCATTGATCTGATCGGTGATAGCCTTGTAGATATACTTCGGGAAGTTATAACCCTTGTTGAGAGAGGGCAACCATTGCAGCCGCCAAGTCATGCCCCATGGCATCTTTTCCAGCCTTTCTGGCAGATAGGCACATGATCATGACGTGTGCGAAGTAACGCCACTGATAAAGTACCCACATCTTCTTGTATTAGGAATAGTCCATGGTACCGACATAACCCATCCTTTGTCTCCAGCATCCATCAACGAAGTAGTTAGGGTAACTCACCGGATCAGTGGATAAGTCCCTAAACTATAGCACGCGTCTGATGGTATCTTCTGAAATAGCAATGTCATGTCCTGCTACAGTAGCCCTAATGACGTTTGGGGTTACTATACAGTCATGATCCGTAGATTCCTAGAATTGCTCCAGATACGGTCTTGAGACAACAGGATCAGCAGATATGGCATAGTTAAGCTTTGATCGGTTCAGGAAGTCGATTATCTCCATATACTGAAGTGCAGCACCCTTCTACTCGGGCTGTGTTAGAGCTAGCAGATTGAATTCGCTAGTGAATGCACGAGCCATCACTGCAATAACAAACAATAAACACAATAAGAACAAGAAGCATCATTGGAATGGATCAGACATGACAAGATATAGCAGTTACACAATGAACTGAATTTCAGACTTAGAAATTTTTCACAAGTGTTCTTCCTGCGTACTTAGCAAGTACGCAGGGATTAGTTCTTGCGTACTTCGCAAGTACGCATGAATTAGTTCTTGCGTACTTGTTAAGTGCGCTAGAACTTGCACTTAGCCTAATTTCAAAAAATCCCACATTCATCAGAGGAGAAGCATTGCTGTGGATTATGGTCACCACAAGGTCGAAATCCAAGATTATGACCTATGGAACCACTATCCACATCAATGAGCCGCTAAACTTAGTAAAATTTGACCTAGCCTTTGTTCGACGGTAATCTACAGCCAAACAAGGGATCAAAGTCAAAATCAAGAGGTGTTATGGACGATTAAGTACTGATTAGGCTTTGAAAGTTGTTTCTAAACAAGTTTTGATCATAATGTGTTATAACAACAACCAAAAAATGTCCAAAATCAAGATTAAAAAACCTAGATATTCAAAGTCTCAAATCGGTCCGAAACCAAGAGATTTAACGGATGAATTTCCTTAAGATTCTCACCAAATGATGTTTATCCGTAGATGAAACAATGATCGGGACGGAAAATCGATTAGGAACACACTAAATTTTGAGGAAAAAATGGGCAAAGATATTCAACAGACGTTTGAATGCGAAAGTTATGAAAAAAATTCTAACACCTGTTTAAATACCCCAACACATTAGGTCTTGCGTACTTGTTAAGTGCGCAAGACTTAACTCCTGCGTACTTACTAAGTACGCATGACTTAAGTCTTGCGTACTTGTTAAGTATGCATGGTTTACCTCATGCGCACTTAATAAGTACGCAGAGACCCTTGTGTGCTCAAACTTTCAACTCAAATTATGAAGATTTCAAGTCAAATAATGAACAAGATAAACACATTCAATCTAGAGGATTCAAAGTAAATTCAAGAAGGTTAAACACAAATATTTTTGGCTTTTCTGATTAAGATTGAACTGTACACAAACTTAGAATATTTTTGATCTTTTCTAGATAGAAATATACAAGTATATACACACACTATTTTTGTTCAAAGACACGAGCAGAGGATCATATCAGGCTAAACTTTAGCAAAAAACGATACAAGATAAACGTCAAAGAATATGGGATCATGTCATGAATTACAATTTTGTAACTATAGATTAAATTCTATGTATCGGTGTACGTGTCTAGTACGTAGGAGGGTGTTCCTGAGTACTTAGCCTGCACACCAGTTTGGTCATGCGTACTTAGTAAGTACGCAAGGCTTTTGCCTTGCGTACTTGTCAAGTACGCATGACCAAACCATGCGTACTTAGTAAGTACGCAAGGCAATCAAGTACACAGGTAGTGTTCCTGCCCCTATAAATAGAAGACTTGTCTTCATTTGTAGGTGGAACTTCTGGAACAAGGTCGAGAGGTGTCCGGGAAGGGCTCTCCCGACCCCTGGACCGTGAGCTTAGATGAGAGATGTGTGCTCCTTCGGTATGTAGGTTGTAATATGGGATGACTTCTATGTTATGGATTACATGTCGTTTCATTATCTTTTGTCTTTGTTCGTGTTTCTCTGTCTCGTTTTCTTGGTTCCCACACAAATCACAGAACAGGTCCGTGTATCTCCGCTGCGCGACGAGGCTCTCGGGTTAAAATCTAGTATTGATGAGACAATGAAGAGGTGGTGGAAAAGCCGTTGGTACTTCCTATATATACTACCTCTTTGACGTAACATGGATCTCAACTATGATTTCTCATGTAAACTATATTTTTCGTGTTTGATTCTATCGTGAGTTTTTAAGATGAAGCTGGATATTCGTTGGATTATTAATTGAAGATGGAACCTTTTATCATTTGCCGATGGGATAGGAAACATACCCTTGTTTCTGGTCTAGTCAGATGGAACTTAAACTGAAAGGGGATATTGGAAATGAACATCTTCGGGAATTTGGTTGACTCGTGAAGATACAGGACAGATTTGGACACATCTGGTTGAGGACTTAAGTTTATCTTACTGGAATTTTGTGAGGTCCCAAACCCGGGAGACCTCACTTATCGGATTTACTCATCAACACATAGCACTTTTAAACATAAGACATTCATTAACACAGCGGAAACGATTTAAACTTCAACATACGCAGCGGAAATATACATGTCTAAACATAACTTGTCAAATACAACTGAAACTAGTCTTAATCAACATAATCAAAAGAAACATAAACAAGATGCCAGATGCTGATCTTCGGGTAACTCTTCTCGCCAAGCCAAGCATCCACTTATATCTACTGCCACCTACACTTAACTGATGTGCATACTAAAATCAGCAACGCTGAGTGAGTTCTAACGTTTACTTTAAATCATATATACAAAAGATTTACTAATACATACTGCCCTTAAGGCAAAACTTTACATACTACACTTTTCAAAAACATAATTTAAAACATTCATAAAGTATCCGTCAATTCCTTGTCGCTGTTGGTACTGTCCTCGTGATCAATACCGCTTAACCGTCAATTCTTATCACTGCTGGTATTGTCCTCGTGATCAGTACCACTTAACCGTCAATTCCTCTTTACTGTACTGCCCTCATAGCTTACATCCATGAACCGACAAGTACCTGGTCAATGCCCCCATGGCTTACACCATGAACCGACACTACCGCTTAACCGTCAATTTCCTTTGTCACTACTGTACCGCCCCCATGGCTTACATCCATGAACCGACGAGTACCTGGTCAATGCCCCCATGGCTAACGTCCATGAACCGACAATACCGCTTAACACTAAGGGGAGGTTGCGTGGACCTCCCGAGCGACCGCCGTCACTCATCCCAATTGTACAACTGTTAACGAACCCTAAGGTTCTTACTAATGGGTAGAACCCATATCTGACATCTTGTACAAGTAACATCTGTCCCAAGGACCTTTACAAACTGGTACACATTCCCGAAGGAAAGCTGTTCACTTTACTGTTCATAAAACTTTTCTGTAAATCTTGTTCATAACTTTCATATATAATACGCCTTTGTTTATGTATATAAAATATAGTAAACGCTTGCCATAGAATATAACTTGCTTTCTGAAACATATCTTATCATATATATCATGCATTTGTTTATGTATATGAAAATATAGTAAACGCTTGCCAAAATATATATCTTGCTTTACTTGAACATACTAACACATATATTATGCCTTTGTTTATGTATATGAAAATATAGTAAACGCTTGCCAAAATATATATCTTGCTTTGCTTGAAAACATACTAGCACTTATATTATGCCTTTGTTTATGTATATGAAAGATATAATAAACGCTTGCCAATAATATAATCATACTTTACTAAAATGTACTTTTGCCTCTTTTAAACTTTTCACTAAAACATAACTTTTCCTTTCAGTTTATAATATATAAAATATAATAAACGCTTTTCACTAAGTATGCACACCACCCCTAAAGAAGGCAAAAAGGGGATTAGAACTCACCTGGTAAGCTAATTCGGGTTGTCCTAAACAAGGTCCAACAACGTCACTTCCGATCTGAATTGATTAGTCAAATACACATCAGACCACTACCGACTCTAACGGTTTAACTACTCTAACATACTGACTTCACTTAATCAGACCTGATGCCTGCGCGCGCAGACACTGCTTCCTGCGCACTTAGCAAGTGCGCAGACTTCCCTTCCTGCGCACTTAGCAAGTGCGTAGACTTCCCTTCCTGCGCACTTAGCAAGTGCGCAGGTTCCTCTTCCTGCGCACTTAGCAAGTGCGCAGGACCTGCTCGATGCGCACTTAGCAAGTGCGCACGACCTGTTCTTGGCGAAAAACCCTAACTTTCGCATTCGGGTCTGACCACTTCAAGATCCCGAACCTGTTTGCATTCAAAACGTTCGTTTTCCATTAAGGAACTCAAATCTATGCTTATCTTTCAGTTTCATCCGTTCAAACATAATCTTTTCACCCGAAACCCGAAAAACCCAAAAATGAACTAAAACTCAGATCTAGGAGAATCGGTTACCTGTAATCACTTCCTTTTCGTTGCTAAACAATCAAGAGGCTCTTGCTAATGATCCTTGAAGCTTTAATCCAAAAATCGGGACTTTCTCTCTCTAGACTCTCTCTCACTTTCTCTCTCTAGAATCCGAAAATGAGGATGGAAATGAGGCTTTTGGGTTGTTCTTGAGGCCTATAAGGGCCCAAACCCTTCCCCTTTCGGCGCATACACCCCGGCCCAAGCCCGCTTCCTTTCTTTTTATTTAAGTTTTAATTCCTCGCGAATTCTCTCGTGCTCTAAAACTTGGGATGTTACAAGTCTACCCTCCTTACAATAGGTTTCGTCCTCGAAACCTGCCATAAGCTACACTGATAGCAAATCACAGAACGGGTGGCATGAACCGTAGCTATGCAAGGCAGCTCGGTCATGAAGGCCATTGTGATCAACTACCACTGGGAGCTTGACCTTTGGCTATCTCAAATTCTAAGGCATCTAGACTAATGGGGCTAACTAATTTAGTAAGGAAATAATAACATAAACTTGCCATATAACAAATAAGAGCTTGCAACGCACCTTACTGAGTCATCTGGTAAACCCTTGTTGTGGCCTTGTTGATGTAAGGTTCCTTCTCTGCAGCCTTACCCTTTCCGGATCCTCCCGCTTCCGCTTTCTTGGGTTTCCTGCAATCTCGGCTCCTGTGTCCCTGTTCCCCACAATTGTGGCATCTTGGCCTTTCCGGGCAGTCCCGCGATTGGTGTCCAAACCTGCCGCACCTGAAACATCCCACCTGCCCAGCTTTGCACTCTCCTCCGTGCCTTTTTCCACATTTTCCACACAAACCCTCCGCTTCTAACCTTGACCTCTTATCATTAGGTCCCTGAAGGTCCTCCCCAGTCCGCTTAGCCGCTTGTTTCATGGGCGCTTCAGAAATGACTTCAGAGGCAATGTCATCGTAGACAACTCCGCTCAGAACAACCACCGACTCAAAGGTACTCGGTGTGTTGGCATTTACAAATGTACGTATCTTTGGAGGCAACCCTTGAATATAATAATGAATCCTCCTCTCTTCTGTGGTTACAAGATGAGGCACCAGGCGTGCCAGTTCGTTGTACTTGGAAGTATATTGCCGGTGAGTCATGAGTCCGGCTTGCAAAGTCAGGAACTCTCTCTCCACCTTATGGACTTCATTCTTAGGGCAGAACTTCGAAATTACTAACGCCTTCAGATCATTCCACCTCATTAGCTCGACCTCTTGGTCACCCTTTGCTTGTTTCACAGTCTCCCACCAGTGTGCTGCCTCTCCCTTTAGTGACTTAGCTGCGAACCTGACCGCTTGATCCGGTCGACAGTCACTGAGGCTGATGGTGGATTCCATGCCATTGATCCAATCTAAAGTATCTGCCGCTTCTTTCTCCCCAGTTAACTCAGGGGGATCACAACCACGAAATGCCTTGTAATCGCATCCGCGAGTAGGCGGTGCAACATTCTCCACCAGGATTGGTCCTCCCGCAGCTGGAAGCACCACTGGCCCTTCAGTGGCTAGGATTACATTGGAGTTCTCCTTAGCCTTCCTCAACGCTTCGTCTAGTATAGCCGGTAAGGTTTCTTTCAGCAATCGGGTAAACTCGCGGCTAATGGCTGCTTGTACTACTGGTTCAAACTCAAACGTCTGGTCATCTCCTTCCGCATGTTCAACATTGTGCTGACTAACCTCTGTGTCAGTATGGGTAGTGTGAACACTCCCCTTGATCATTTGATTTATGCTAGTTCCACCGCGGCGGCCTGTACGTCCACCACGTCTTCCTCCTCCACTTCCTCTAGTTCCTCCACGTCTTGCCATTTCTAACTGAAAGATAGGGAACGAAGGATTTAATTTCATCATGCTAGGGAATATGTAGAACACATTAAGTAAGGTAAGATGTTAATATACACTCCCCATCTACAATTAACCATTACATCACTTCTTGTATTCCATTTATTCGCTTTCATGATTCCACTAAAGCCTCTATTCTTATCTTGACACTCTAACACTAGGAAAGAAACTTTACTTACTATACGCTTCTGATGCTTTGGCTTGAGTTACCCGTTACTGGCATCCGCTACTTGTCCCATTCTCAGTTTAAGTCTGAACATCGGGGATGTCCAAATCTCTCAAACTATGGCTCTGATACCAACTTGTGAGGCCCCAAACCCGGGAGACCTCACTTATTGGATTTACTCATCAACACATAGCACTTTTAAACATAAGACATTCATTAACACAGCGGAAACGATTTAAACTTCAACATACGCAGCGGAAACATACATGTCTAAACATAACTTGTCAAATACAACTGAAACTAGTCTTAATCAACATAATCAAAAGAAACATAAACAAGATGCCAGATGCTGATCTTCGGGTAACTCTTCTCGCCTAGCCAAGCATCCACTTATATCTACTGCCACCTACACTTAACTGATGTGCATACTAAAATCAGCAACGCTGAGTGAGTTCTAACGTTTACTTTAAATCATTTATACAAAAGATTTACTAATACATACTTCCCTTAAGGCAAAACTTTACATACTACACTTTTCAAAAACATAATTTAAAACATTCATAAAGTATCCGTCAATTCCTTGTCGCTGTTGGTACTGTCCTCGTGATCAATAACGCTTAACCGTCAATTCTTATCACTGCTGGTATTGTCCTCGTGATCAGTACCACTTAACCATCAATTCCTCTTTACTATACTGCCCTCATGGCTTACATCCATGAACCGACAAGTACCTGGTCAATGCCCCCATGGCTTACACCATGAACCGACACTACCGCTTAACCGTCAATTTCCTTTGTCACTACTGTACCGCCCCCATGGCTTACATCCATGAACCGACGAGTACCTGGTCAATGCCCCCATGGCTAACGTCCATGAACCGACAATACCGCTTAACACTAAGGGGAGGTTGCGTGGACCTACCGAGCGACCGCCGTCACTCATCCCAATTGTACAACTGTTAACGAACCCTAAGGTTCTTACTAATGGGTAGAACCCATATCTGACATCTTGTACAAGTAACATCTGTCCCAAGGACCTTTACAAACTGGTACACATTCCCGAAGGAAAGCTGTTCACTTTACTGTTCATAAAACTTTTCTGTAAATCTTGTTCATAACTTTCATATATAATACGCCTTTGTTTATGTATATAAAATATAGTAAACGCTTGCCATAGAATATAACTTGCTTTCTGAAACATATCTTATCATATATATCATGCATTTGTTTATGTATATGAAAATATAGTAAACGCTTGCCAAAATATATATCTTGCTTTACTTGAACATACTAACACATATATTATGCCTTTGTTTATGTATATGAAAATATAGTAAACGCTTGCCAAAATATATATCTTGCTTTACTTGAAAACATACTAGCACTTATATTATGCCTTTGTTTATGTATATGAAAGATATAATAAACGCTTGCCAATAATATAATCATACTTTACTAAAATGTACTTTTGCCTCTTTTAAACTTTTCACTAAAACATAACTTTTCCTTTCAGTTTATAATATATAAAATATAATAAACGCTTTTCACTAAGTATGCACATCACCCCTAAAGAAGGCAAAAAGGGGATTAGAACTCACCTGGTAAGCTAATTCGGGTTGTCCTAAACAAGGTCCAACAACGTCACTTCCGATCTGAATTGATTAGTCAAATACACATCAGACCACTACCGACTCTAACGGTTTAACTACTCTAACATACTGACTTCACTTAATCAGACCTGATGCCTGCGCGCGCAGACACTGCTTCCTGCGCACTTAGCAAGTGCGCAGACTTCCCTTCCTGCGCACTTAGCAAGTGCGCAGACTTCCCTTCCTGCGCACTTAGCAAGTGCGCAGACTTCCCTTCCTGCGCACTTAGCAAGTGCGCAGGACCTGCTCGATGCGCACTTAGCAAGTGCGCACGACCTGTTCTTGGCGAAAAACCCTAACTTTCGCATTCGGGTCTGACCACTTCAAGATCCCGAAGCTGTTTGCATTCAAAGCGTTCGTTTTCCATTAAGGAACTCAAATCTATGCTTATCTTTCAGTTTCATCCGTTCAAACATAATCTTTTCACCCGAAACCCGAAAAACCCAAAAATGAACTAAAACTCAGATCTAGGAGAATCGGTTACCTGTAATCACTTCCTTTTCGTTGCTAAACACTCAAGAGGCTCTTGCTAATGATCCTTGAAGCTTTAATCCGAAAACCGGGACTTTCTCTGTCTAGACTCTCTCTCACTTTCTCTCTCTAGAATCCAAAAATGAGGATGGAAATGAGGCTTTTGGGTTGTTCTTGAGGCCTATAAGGGCCCAAACCCTTCCCCTTTCGACCCATACACCCCGGCCCAAGCCCGCTTCCTTTCTTTTTATTTAAGTTTTAATTCCTCGCGAATTCTCTCGTGCTCTAAAACTTGGGATGTTACAAATTCCTATGGGAGGTTATTAGTTTGATGCAGGTTATTGGAAACTCAAACTCTCTATCATATGCCAGCTAATTTGGAGTTGTCTTAGTCTACTATTGTTACCTGTTTAGGAAGACATTGTCAGACTCAGAATTCTAAGTCAGGGTGGAGGTTGCTAATGCTGAGAGGATGAACTACAATGAGCTGTGTTGGGTTAGTTGGTTCTTATTGAAGCACTTGGTTTGGTCTACAATGAAAGCTACAGTTATGAGGGAGTCGGGTTTGTCATCACTCGACAACTGAAGACTGAAGTTTGAAGATTTTAATATCTCAAGTGGAATGCCAGAAGATCAAGTCTCGCCAAAAGACACGTGATGTCATTAGTTTAGAGGGAGTCTATTAGGAATTCTTTGTAAACTGATGTATATCAGTGTTAGAGATAGATAGAATTTGATGCTATAGTTAAGAGGGAGTTTGTAGAAGCATGTTTTGTAACTATAGATTAAATTCTATGTATCGGTGTACGTGGCTAGTACGCAGGAGGGTGTTCCTGAGTACTTAGCCTGCACACCAGTTTGGTCCTGCGTACTTAGTAAGTACGCAAGGCTTTTGCCTTGCGTACTTGTCAAGTACGCATGACCAAACCATGCGCACTTAGTAAGTACGCAAGGCTTGCCTTGCGTACTTGTCAAGTACGCAGGTAGTGCTCCTACCCCTATAAATAGAAGACTTGTCTTCATTTGTAGGTGGAACTTCTGGAACAAGGTCGAGAGGTGTCCGGGTCGGGAAAAGCTCTCCCGACCCCTGGACTGTGAGCTTAGATGAGAGATGTGTGCTCCTTCGGTATGTAGTCTGTAATACGGGATGACTTCTATGTTATGGATTACGTGTCGTTTCATTATCTTTTGTCTTTGTTCGAGTTTCTCTGTCTCGTTTCTTGGTTCCCACACAAATCACAGAACAGGTCCGTGTATCTCCGCTGCGCGACGAGGCTCCCGGGACCTACAAATTTATTTATACATAATAAGCACATAAACAAGTAATTCAAGTTGGCAATATTATGATATTTGAAACCATAAGCATCTTTGTATCACGTTCTTGTGTGTTAAGGTATTAATTTTAGGATATACAACGTGTACCCCACTGATATGCTACAGAAATGTAACTTGCACTATCTCAAGGAATCTAAGATTTTACCAAATATTTTCAAATCTCATAATGAATTTACATCGTTTAGCACAGAAAAAATCAAGCAGAATCCATAAGGATTATCAAGAATCATAAGATTCATAATCGAGTGATTCAGATGTCTTGGTTTGATTGGATTTTCTTCTATGAATGTCATATGATTATTCAGGTTAATAGATATGGAGTCTGAGGATTTAGCTAAGGTGATCCAACTTTTATCTAGATTTGATTTCAATGAATCAGGTATGATTCAAGGGTGAATACATGCTCAACGGTTGATGTAAAGACATGTCTTGATTCAATCTCTCATTACATACTTGTGAGTATGGGCAGTGAGATGAACCGTAGTAATTGTACTAAAGACATAACCTGAAACTGGTCTCTTAAGAAAATATTTGCTAAAATCTTACATCCTCTATCTGATAATGATCTTTTTGTATTCTTTTACACACGCACACATGCATACATGGGTTCAAATCACAATTGTAGTCTAGATTTAGTTTCCACACTACTAGTGATTCAAATATGCCTACAGCCTACTAACAATTCAAATTACTTGAAAATAAGCAGATTAAAAACATAACAATTTAAACAATCAAGTAAGCATGACGCAATCATTTCCCATATGAGCAGTCTATGGCGTTTAGATCATTTCTGATGTACTAACATTTCCTCTTTTCTCAAGATTACTTTGAAATTTTCTCCATTTTCTATTTTGTTTGAATTTTTGTAAAATATTTGAAAATTAAAAGAACTATACAGAAGTCTTAAAATAAATAAAATTTAACTTTTATGAATTGAATTGATTTAAGAAAAACAAGTTTTTCACTCTGTATTGAACATTCCTATCAAGTTGACAAGATGCTCAAAACGGGATCGATCAAATGCCTTAGTGAAAAGGTCAGCAAAGTTGTCATCCGTGTGAACCTTTACAAGCTCAATGAGATGCTTTTCAGCACAATCACAGATGAAATGATGGCGAATTTCAATATGTTTAGTTTTGGAATGTTTCACCGGGTTGTTTGTGATGGACATGGTGGCATTGTTGTCAATTAACAGAGGAGTTCTAGTGAAGTTCAAGCCGTAGTCTCTCAATTGCTGTTGAATCCACAATATCTGAGAACAACCGCTAGCTGCAGCAATGTATTCTGCTTCACATGTTGAGACAGAAACCGTTGACTGCTTCTTACACTACCAGGAAACCAGTCTGTCTCCCAAGAATTGACATCCACCAGAAGTTAACTTTCTATCAAGGTTACAACCGCCATAGTCTGAATCAGTGTAGGCTTTGAAGTCAAATGATTGCTGCTTAGAGTACCAAAGATGTCACACCCCCAATTTCAACTAACGGAGTTTTACCGTTTGAGAATTGACGAACCATGATCTCAGACATTAGTTACATTGAACGACTCTACATGTGACTCAAATGAAGATATCATAATAATCAGAGTTTAAATGCGGAAGCGTAAAAAAAAGTAAATGCGCAAAACACAAGCGCCCAAAAGTCCAAGTGTCCAAACCAAACACAATCCAAAATAGTCCAAACAAATTAAATAAAGCAACAAACAAAATTGAAGAATCCCATGCATGTCCTAACGTGCACCTGTGCCTTATCTTAGCGACTTGAGAAAACATGTAAGAAAAGATGTCAACACGAGGTTGGTGAGTTCACATGTTTCAATATATAAATAAGCATTTACCAGATTTATGATCATTCAATATGTATCTATAGGTAGCTAACCTATGTTCATGTTTAACTTAAGCGCTAGCAACCGAAGCTGACTGTTTGTTTATTTGCCTCCTGCCAGGTCTATCAACACTGGCGATGTGAGTAGGCTAACATTTCACCCGTTCGATCTCCAATTAAGTTAGCGCGACTAACGCGGGTGAGATTTGTCAAACCCAGTAGTACTACTAAACATTACCTCGCTAAGATCCATATTAACGGTCCGATATGAGATGAGGACTTTCTGTGATAGCGTGTTATGCTTAGCTTTAACATTGATAACATATGAATTACAAAATCTCAAAATAGTTAAATCATGTTTTCTCCCCCAAGTTAAAACAGTAAAAAGGGGCCGTAAAAACTCACCTGATCAGCGTAGGTAATATCGCACAAGAGATGAGTTGGAACCACGAGTGTAAGTCTCAGGCGACTTACGTATGCCGTAAAAACCTCTAGGATCTTACCATTTGTTTACCTTGGTAAACATCTAAGATAAGTCACCATTTGAGGTCCAAGTTGTGGTCTTTCAACTAACATTTCTCCTTCTTCATGTTCTTGTTTGGATATTTTACATCTAGTTGTGGTAAAACCAAACCAAGCCTCCATCAAAATTCTATGATGGAAGCCTTGTGCTAAGGTATTTGGATGAAGTAGATGAACATAGGTTCATCTACCATAAGACATCCAATAGCCACAAGGTGTTCAAATCCTATACATAAATATTATAAATAAATCTAACAAGGTTTGTGGATTTCCCAACCTTTCTCTTGGCCACTTCAAGTGGTATATTACTAACTATACTAACTTTTGACCATCCGAATTCCTAACTAAGTTAGGGGTTTGTGTTTCGGTCCGCCGTCGGCGATGCATGACCAACTTGATACTATTATACATATATATTATTTATTATTTCTTCTCCACCGAACTTATGCCTACGTTACCTTTTAGGTTAACCGACATTCCCGACTCTTCACCTTCCCGTTCATCCTTTCGTTACCACGCCAAACCGTGAGTTTCATACTTGCCCCTTTTACATTTTTGCACTTTGAGACTTGAAAACATGTACATATTCAAAAACATACACTACAAGATTCACACTTTATTCAAACACAATTCATTAACATGCTCATGTGACAACAACTTGACTACATGCTTAAATACAACTTGTTAATACAATAGTTCATTAATTATTGCAAAACCGCACTTAACAAGTGTAGCGCTATATGATTGACACCCGTCGGCTTTTCATTACCTTTATGGAGCCCTCGATCTTGTTATGTTATTTTATTCGACTAGTATTCTTTGGATGCTAGGTATGCTATGTCAACAATAGGTTTGAAAGTGAATTGTTGCTTTAAACATGATTATTATATGTATGAAACTTGTATGAACTCACCAACTTTATTGTTGATCAAATATTATTTTACATGTTTTCAGGAGATGTTTGATGCTACCATGGAAATGGAATCTAGGGACTTTGCCTTAGATATCAAATTTAAATATTTTTGTCTTTTGTTTATCAATGTATTTCCTTTAATTGAAACAATTGTATTTGAAATTCTTAGTTTAATGAAATCGGTTAAATTTATATTTCAACAATAGTGCCACGATGCCTTTGAACAATCCTACACGTCACGTTCGGTGATTCCGCCGCCGAATGGGTTGTGACAGATTGGTATCAGAGCCGTGGTTATAGGGAATTAGGAAAATTGCTTATTTGACCTAGCCTATAACTAAGGACCCGGTTTAGACCATTCCTTATGACTCTTAATACGCTTGTTCTACCACCTTTGCTCCTTACTTATTCTTTGGACTAAATACACCGTCATGGATTTCAAGACATCAAGACACTCATATTTCACCAAAGAAACGAACTCACCAAAAGAGGGTAATTCCTCATTCGGTGATAAGTTTCACTCCGCCTAAGACTTAGGAATTTACCATCAAGTTAGGTGTGAAAACCTCACCTTGACGGTAAAAAAAAATTCCACTCACAAACGCTCTTGGGAAACCTTACCGTTAAAGTTAGGAGTGATTTCCTATCTCAAACGGTTAAGGCACCAACCCTATACAAAACGGAACGACACCACCAAACTAGGAGTGAAATCCACAATTTGGTGATTAGTTCCACTCTTAAAATTTTCAATCTCGCCAAAGTCTCGGCTTTGCTATTGACTAGGGACACGTAGTAACCGGAAGGGTAAAATACCGTTAACCGAATTACCGGCGAGAGTATTTTATCTATTAGGCCAAAACGTGTTTCCCGAACTCAATAGAAGGTTTGACCACTTGGGTTAGTCGACGTTTTCGTTAGTTCAAGAGCCGAGCTAACGAGACACTCCAACTTTTTACAAACAAGCCTCTCTTTTATATATAAACTATTTTCACTACTATTATTATACTAACTCGGTTCGATCTCGTGGACGCTCGCTTTTCGCTACTCGCCTTACTAACTTCAAAACGCTAATACATTCGAGAACCAATTAAATTTATGCTCTTTCATCGTCACATGTTTGTTATATACACTATTTCCATACATGATTCACATGACCAAATGTGTTATTACATGAAATTACTTGATTACTTGTGCCATACGTGAAATTTACATACTCATATGACAACAATTTTTATGCAAAACCATTGATCTAAGTCTCACAACCCCCTTTTGTAGATGTCTTCATCTCGCCACTCTGCTACCGCCAGGAACAACAAGAGGGACAAGCGTTTGGCCGCACTCGTGGCCAAGCAAATGGCCCAAGTCATCCCTGGCCTCATCCAGAACCTCACCCCCAACGGATCGGTCGAATCCAACACCGAAACTCCCAACTCCCACGCCCAACACTACCGAACCTTCCTTGCTTGTCGTCCCGAATCTTTCACGGGACTCGAAGGTGCAACCAAGCTCCTTAGCTGGTTTGCGAGCATGGAAAACACCTTCTCGGTAAGCGAGACCCCGGACCACCTCCGGACTCGCTACGCCGCTAGCCTCTTCAAAGAGCAAGCTCTCGCTTGGTGGGATAGCGAGAAGGAGCTCGACGAGGAGATCGTCACCCTGTCTTGGAAGGAACTCAAAGCGTTTATGCGCGAGGAGTACTGCCCTCCCCACGAGTTGTAAGCACTCGAGGAGGAGTTTTTCACCCTCAAACAGGACAGCGGTGACAATGCTGCCTACAACCTCCGCTTCTAACAACTCTCCGTCCTTGCGCCTCGCCAAGTTGACACCATAGAGCGATCCGTGGCCAAGTACATACAAGGCCTCACGTCCGTCATCAAGGACATGGTCGCCGCCGCCGAACCCACCAACCTCGCCAAGGCCATGCGCCTTGCGGCCGCTTTCTCCCGAAACCGTGTTCAGGATGGTACTTTAACCATTCGGGGCACCAAGAAGCACGCCACCCAACCACCGTTGAGCCCACTGAACCCAAAGTCACCGAACCAAAACCCGCCAAAACCCTACTCACCAAAACAACAAAAAGCGCAAGTCCCAAGCCCGGAACTATGCGGTTGTCACCCCCGTTAACCAAGTGCCGATGAACCAAGACCCGACACCCCAAAAGAAACCGTATGGTGGATCTTACCCATTATGCAACACTTGCCAATACCACCACCCAAACAACCTCCCATGCCGAAAATGCACCTCGTGTGGCAAATTCGGACACCTTGCCAACCTATGCCGCAACCCACAACAACCCCAAAACACCCAAGCTCCCCCACCAAACCAAAACCCACCGGCCATCACAAATGGTCGGGCTTGCTACCGTTGTGGTGATCCAAACCACATGAGCCCACAATGCCCACAAAACCAAAACCAACACCACCACAACAACAACCTCACTAACAACAACAACCGCAACCAACCACCCAACCAAAACCAACCCACAAACCCAAGAGGCCGTGCTTACAACATCAATACGGCGCAGGCACAAACGGATAACGACGTGGTGAACAGTATGTTTCCTATCAATGGTTGGCATGCTTCTGTTTTAATTGATACCGGTGCGGATAAAAGTTTCGTATCGCTAGAATTTGAACTTATGTTAGCTAAGACCCGATCTAAGTTAGAGAAATCCATCACTGTCGAAATCGCGGACGGAAAATCCACCTTTTGTGACACGATTATCCTCGATTGTACTCTCGACCTTAATGGTCATCCCTTCTCGATCGATCTCATACCCATGCAATTGGGGAGTTTTGATGTCATAGTAGGCATGGATTGGCTTGCCAAGAACCATGCCGAAGTCGTTTGCTTTGATAAATTCATCCGTATTCCCCTTCCATCCGGTCAAGTTTTGCAAATCCATGGCGAAAGGCCATCCGGTGGACTCAAACTCATGTCCTGCACCAAAGCCCAAAAATATTTACTAAAGAACTACGTGGCCTTTTTGGCCCAAGTAGTGAAAAAGAAAGAAAAGGGCAAAGGTGTAAAAGACATTCCCATCATTTGCGATTTCCCCGAAGTCTTTCCCGAGGACCTATCCGGTCTTCCTCCATCCCGTGAGGTCGAATTCCGAATTGATCTCATGCCTGGTACGACTCCGATTGCCAAAGCTCCTTACCGCCTTGCACCCTCCGAGATGCAAGAACTTGCCGGTCAACTTCAAGAGTTAGCCGACAAGGGTTTCATTCGTCCGAGTTCATCCCCGTGGGGCGCTCCTGTTTTATTCGTTAAAAAGAAAGACGGATCGTTCCGCATGTGCATCGATTATCGTGAGCTTAACAAATTCACTATCAAGAATCGGTATCCTTTGCCTCGCATCGACGATCTTTTCGACCAACTCCAAGGTGCGTCTTGTTTTTCCAAGATCGATCTCCGTTCAGGATATCATCAACTTCGTGTTCATGAGGACGACATTCCCAAAACCGCATTTCGAACCTGATACGGACACTACGAATTTATGGTGATGCCTTTCGGGCTAACCAATGCACCCGCGGTTTTCATGGATCTCATGAACCGAGTGTGCAAACCGTATTTGGACAAATGCGTAATCGTCTTCATTGATGACATTCTCATCTATTCCAAATCCCGATCCGCCCACGAGGAACACCTTCGCTTAATATTGGAGTTACTAAGAAAAGAACAACTTTACGCCAAATTCTCCAAGTGTGAATTTTGGCTTAAGAAAGTCCAATTTTTGGGACACATTATTAGTGATAAGGGTATCCATGTGGATCCAGCCAAAATCGAAGCAGTCAAGAACTGGATTGCTCCGAAATCTGCTACCGAAGTCCGCTCATTCCTTGGTCTTGCGGGCTATTACCGTCGTTTCATCGCCAACTTTTCCAAGATCTCTGTTCCTCTCACCGCATTAACTCAAAAAGGGAAACCCTACTAGTGGGGCCCTAATGAAGAGGAAGCTTTCCAAACACTTAAGGATAAGCTTTGCAATGCTCCGATCCTTACTCTTCCCGACGGAAACGATGACTTCGTGGTGTATTGCGACGCCTCTAACATTGGTCTCGGTTGTGTTCTCACGCAACGAGGCAAGGTCATCGCTTACGCATCCCGTCAACTCAAGATCCATGAGAAGAATTACATGACTCATGATCTTGAACTCACCACCGTCGTCTTTGCTCTCAAGCTTTGGAGACACTACCTTTACGGTACCAAATGCGTGGTCTTCACAGATCACAAGAGTCTCCAACATCTTCATAACCAAAAGGATCTAAACATGCGCCAACGCCGAGGGATTGAAACAATCAAAGATTACGAATGCGAAATTCGCTACCATCCTGGTAAAGCGAACGTCGTTGCCGATGCCCTCAGCCGAAAGCACCATGTGAAGTTCCTTTGTGCTCGTATGCAACCCGACATCCATGTCCGTACTTGTGAAGCCCAACATCTTTCGGTCACCGAAGGCGACATGTACAACGAAATGTCTTGTGGTGCCGAACTCCAACTCGAGACCAAACCCAACGGTTTACTTTATTTCATGAATCGTGTTTGGGTTCCCAATCGTTCCGATCTTCGTTCTTCCATTCGGTCCACCCTGGTACAGACAAAATGTACAGGGATCTGCGTTCTATCTACTGGTGGCCCGGTATGAAAAAGGATATCGCGCTCTATGTGTCGAAGTGTAATACTTGCGCTAGAGTGAAAGCCGAGCACCAACGCCCATCCTGTTTGCTCGTGCAACCGGAGATTCCATTTTGGAAATTGGAGAGCATTGCTATGGATTTCATTACCAAACTCCCATTGACATCCTCTCGTCATGATTCCGTTTGGGTTATCATCGATCGTCTCACCAAATCTGCTCACTTCATTCCCATCCGCGAGAGCTACCCCGTTGCAAGGCTAGCTCAAATCTACATCGCGGAAATCGTTAGTTGTCATGGTGTTCCTTTGGACATCATATCCGATCGTGACAGTCGTTTCACCTCCCGTTTTTGGGAATCCTTCAATGAAGCCATGAGTACTCAACTCAATCTTAGTACGGCTTACCACCCTCAGACGGATGGTCAGACTGAACGTACTATCCAAACTCTCGAGGATATGCTTCGATCGTGTGTCATTGATTTCAGTGGTAATTGGGACGTGCACTTGCCTTTGATCGAGTTCTCTTACAACAATAGTTACCATACCAGCATCGTGTGTCATTAGAGGTACTTTATGGTCGAAAATGTCGGTCACCCGTTTGTTGGACCGAGATCGGCGAAACACAAATTACCGGACCCGAGTTAATCCAAGAGACCACAGACAAGATCCTCAAAATTCGCGACAACCTACGTACCGCTCGGAGTCGACAAAAGAGTTACGCCGACCGAAAGCGCAACGCGGTTACTTTCAAAGTTGGAGATTTCGTTTTCCTTAAGGTTTCACCTTGGAAAGGAGTCTTTCGCTTCGGGAAGCGAGGAAAACTATCCCCTCGTTATGTTGGTCCTTTCAAGATTTTCGAGAAAGTCGGTTCTGTTGCATACAAACTTGATCTCCCTACCGAGATTAGCAACATCCACCCCACCTTCCACGTCTCTAACTTGAGAAAGTGCTTATCAAATGAAGATCTCCAAGTTCCACTTGAAGACGTTTAGATCGACCCAACAATGCACTTTGTCGAGAAACCTGTTGAGATAATGGATCGTGCAGTCAAACAACTCAAGCGTAGTCGTATTCCAATCATTAAGGTACGTTGGGAAGGAAAACGTGGTGCAGAATTCACTTGGGAACGTGAAGACCAAATGAAAGCCAAGTACCCGCATCTTTTTTCATAGTCTTCCTCATGAAAGAAATTTCGGTACGAAATTTTCTAAAGTCGGGGAGACTGTAATATCCGTACTTTTCACATCATCGTTTATTTACATTTTGTACCCTTGTACTTTCATTTTTGAATCCATTGTAACCCGAGACTTATGATCAATGAATTTATTGGATTTATTCAATTACATGTTTACAACATACATTACATTCATACATATGCAAGACAACATCATACGTGCAATATTACAAAATTATATATTACAAACACGCGTTTCACTTTTTTTTTACATTTATATTCTCGTTTCACGTCCATACACGCTCGGTTTATTATTATTATTATTAGTAGTAGTAGTATTATTATCATTATTATCATTTGTACTATTATTATTATTATTTCATTTTTTTCTTTTTAAAAAAAGAATCACCTCCCTTTCAACCACCAACTCCCAACTAACTCATTTAATACCCCAAACCCTAATCCACACTTATAAATACCCACTCCCTTTCACTCCTCCACCATTACACCCTCCAAATTCTCTCACAAATCTCTCCAAGTGCTCCATTTCTTCCAAGATTTTTTGGCAGAATTTTATAAGGTAAAAACCTTATTTTTCTTCAAGTTTCTTCCTTTTTTTTTCTTAACAATTCTTCCTTCACCCTCTTGGATAAACCTCTAGGATCTTACCATTTGTTTACCTTGGTAAACATCTAAGATAAGTCACCATTTGAGGTCCAAGTTGTGGTCTTTCAACTAACATTTCTCCTTCTTCATGTTCTTGTTTGGATATTTTACATCTAGTTGTGGTAAAACCAAACCAAGCCTCCATCAAAATTCTATGATGGAAGCCTTGTGCTAAGGTATTTGGATGAAGTAGATGAACATAGGTTCATCTACCATAAGACATCTAATAGCCACAAGGTGTTCAAATCCTATACATAAATATTATAAATAAATCTAACAAGGTTTGTGGATTTCCCAACCTTTCTCTTGGCCAATTCAAGTGGTATATTACTAACTATACTAACTTTTGACCATTCGAATTCCTAACTAAGTTAGGGGTTTGTGTTTCGGTCCGCCGTCGGCGATGCATGACCAACTTGATACTATTATACATATATATTATTTATTATTTCTTCTCCATCGAACTTATGCCTACGTTACCTTTTAGGTTAACCGACATTCCCGACTCTTCACCTTCCCGTTCATCCTTTCGTTACCACGCCAAACCGTGAGTTTCATACTTGCCCCTTTTACATTTTTGCACTTTGGGACTTGAAAACATGTACATATTCAAAACACATACACTACAAGATTCACACTTTATTCAAACACAATTCATTAACATGCTCATGTGACAACAACTTGACTACATGCTTAAATACAACTTGTTAATACAATAGTTCATTAATTCTTGCAAAACCGCACTTAACAAGTGTAGCGCTATAGGATTGACACCCGTCGGCTTTTCGTTACCTTTATGGAGCCCCCGATCTTGTTATGTTATTTTATTCGACTAGTATTCTTTGGATGCTAGGTATGCTATGTCAACAATAGGTTTGAATTATATCATTACAAATTGTATGAACATTAGTAAAGTATGTCTATGCATGTGAATTGTTGCTTTAAACATGATTATTATATGTATGAAACTTGTATGAACTCACCAACTTTATTGTTGATCAAATATTATTTTACATGTTTTCATGAGATGTTTGATGCTACCATGGAAATGGAATCTAGGGACTTTGTGTCACACCCCCATATTTTATTTACTTATTAAATAAACACAGGTTGTAACGATTGGTTCATTTCACGATAGCGGAAGCTGTAATAATGATTTCTAAGACTTGATTACATCTACAATTACTAAAACTAAGTAATACTATGATCTAAGTTCTTCGAGATCAACGACAGGCTTGAGACTTGATATTCTACGTCCTTCCAGCTACTAGGAATTGATCCAACATAGCTAGCATATTCCAACCGCGCCATGGCTAGAGGTCACCTGAGAAACATACTTGAAAGTGTCTACACAAAGGTTGGTGAGTTCACAGAGTTAGTTATATTAGGGCTTATAGTTTTTCCCCGAAAACCTGTTCATGACTTTACCGTCATAAAGCTAAGTAGTTTTCATTTGAAAACATTATCATGACTTAACCATCATAAAATATGTTTAAACCTGATCATTTTAACTAATCAGAACCCTTTTGTATAAACATGATCACTTTAACCGGATCAAAACTCTTTTGTTTAAATTCAATTGTTCGTAAATAGTTTCAGGTGTATGTGATAAACAGAATAAGAATTGTTGACCCATTTGTAAACTAGCTAGGAATACAAATAATATGTTCATACATGAGGCGTAACCAAACCATGACAATTGTACATGCCCCTAATTTCGTTATCCGGTTCTATGCGGCCATAAATCCTCCAGATTGTGGTTAGCGCGACTAACCATGACCGGGAGACGCCACTCTCCATAGTACTATTCATAGGACCCTAGGCTACAGTTAATGGTTACTACGTTGTTCCAGGGGACTTTAGCTCAACTCGTTGTTCTCATCTCATGTAAACATAAAAGTCGTGCCTTATTCTCTTGTTATCCCATAAAATAGTTGTAAGTATGTGTTTCCCCCAATTGTTTAGTGTTGTTCATCCGAACAATCGTTGTGTGTTGTTCATCCGAACAATCGTTGTGTGTTCTTGTGTCCAGCTGTTTAGTTGAGCAAGTTTTCTCCCCGTTTGTTTAAAAACAATTTAAAAACCAGTAGTAAAAGTGGGGCTGGGAGACTCACAAGAAGTTAAACCAACATGTTCATATTGTCAAACGTATAAACAATGTAATTCATGTTTTCAAAACATAACAAGTAAGTATGTTTCTCCCCCGATGTTTACAAAACAGTAAAGAGTTAAAAGGGGGCCGTGAACTCACCTTGAGTTTGTGTATGCTTGCAATGATAATTGTTCTAGTCAACTTGACCATTCGTACCCTAATTTCAAAAAGGGTAATTCGTGTTATGACCGAATGTCTCATGTGCAAATTGTTCACCGATTTAGCAAATCTGATTGCTTTTGTTTAAATATCGTTTCAGTTTTTCAACACTTGTTTCGTTATAAAGTAGTTCTAAGTTACTGCCTCATGGGACTGATGACCAGTTATCGAAACTACATAGTTTCGATTGAACAGAACAGAACAGAACAGATGTCGAAACTACCTAGTTTCGATTGAACAACCGGTATCGAAACTACTAGTTTCGATTGGCAAGAATAGTATCGAAACTACCTAGTTTCGATTGGGCAATCGGTATCGAAACTACTTAGTTTCGATTGCAAACAGGTATCGAAACTCCTAGTTTCGATTGAGTAAATAGGTATCGAAACTCCTAGTTTCGATTGAATAGGTATCGAAACTATAGTTTCGATTACTTCACTTTGATTGACAGAATTCGTCCTGTATATTTTTATGTTCAAATCTTGAATTTGACACACTTTTCTTGTTATCTTACTTGCGTTTGAACGATTTGTATGTTTAGCTACGGTTTTAAAGAAAATGAAATGGATAATATCGAGTTTTTACCTCAAACAGAGAATGGTGATTTTTAGGGAAACAGAGAAGATAGTCTTGAATTCTTTTGCTAAGCTCTCTTCAGGAACACTTGAAATTCTCCTTATAACACCGAATTATGGTGGATTTCTGCCTTAAACTGGACTTCGACTTGAAGGAGAATTGGGAAATTGCCGTATGAAAATGAGAAATATGAAAGGGATTGTAAGACTTTGACTGAGGAGGTATGGTTTTTATCTGAATTTGAGTGAATTAGCAAGTGGGGGAATGGCTTCTCTGAATTTCGGCCGAAAAGTCAAGCAAGTGGGTTGGGGTTAAATAAATCAAACCATTTGATTTAAGTGTAAATTTAACCACTAGTGTTCGTATTTAGTGGGGTTATCCTGGTACGTGAACCGGTAACTCCTAGAATTACCAAAATATAAAATGAGACCATATACGGTTTTTGTTAGGCCTTAATGTCCTTGTTTGTGAAATTAAGTAAATCACAAAAACAATTATAATGTAAACTTGTTTATAACATGTACGGATATTGACCTGAATTGTCGGGTGTCACACTTTGCCTTAGATATCAAATTTAAATATTTTTGTCTTTTGTTTATCAATGTATTTCCTTTAATTGAAACAATTGTATTTGAAATTCTTAGTTTAATGAAATCGGTTAAATTTATATTTCAACAATAGTGCCACGATGCCTTTGAACAATCCTACACGTCACGTTCGGTGATTCCGCCGCCGAATGGGTTGTGACACTGACCCTGCGCACTTGTTTCTGACCTTGCGCACTTAACAAACCTAGTCTTGCGTATTTAGGATTTGCTCTTGCGTACTTGATAAGTGCGCAGGAGTAAATGATAAGTACGCAGGAGATTAAATAAGTGCATAGCAAGTATGGTCCTGCGTACTTGGTAAGTACACAGCAAGACTGTACTTGTTGCCAAGGTAAGTACGCAGGTCACTTTTTCACCAACCTTTTTCGGTCACTGGAAACTCACCGGAGATGGCAGAAATCGAAAATGTGACAAAAAAAATGAGCCAAAGGGTCAAAAACTCGTTTCTAACCAACTTTTGATGCTCAAAACACTCAAATACACAACAAAAGTCGGTTTTTGAGTGATTTTTGCTTCTAAAATAGTGCTCAAGAGCTACCCCTATTTTATCACAAAAATCAACAAAAACACCCACTTTTGCTTGCAAAAACTCTGTAGGATGTGTAGAAGATACTCCTAACACACTCACAACACTCGAAATCAAGAGCTAAGCTCTGATACAACTTGTAGGTCCCCGGGTGTCTCAGATCGTTACGTGTGGGTGTGTGACTAGTCGGGCCGGGTGTGGAATACCCGTGACTAGGTGGAGAATCAAACAACACAAAGTAAACCGATAAAGAAATCACTTTAAAGTTCCTTCTATTATAAACTCGAACGGTTACAGAGAGAAAATACTGAGTGCAAATGTCTGCGTACTTATCTTCTGTCAACCTATTCTATTTATACAAAACCTGATCTCTGCGCACTTAACAAGTGCGCAAGGCAAATTGTTCATGCGTACTTAGCAAGTACGCAGAGTATTCTTGCGTACTTGCTAAGTACGCAGGAACTAATTCCTGCGCACATGCTAAGTGCGCAAAACACTTAGAGAAAAATTACAACAATGACATGCATTAGAAATTACAACTCGATAACTAATACATACATACATTACAATACAAAGACAAAACATACAAGACAAGTACAATAAACTAAGAGACTATCCAGAGTGCTTGTCGCACAAAAGTGCTTCAACATTTTTTATGGTTTGGCAATCCTGAAAATTTAACTCCATTTAGGACGTTTGATGAGTATAAACCTTCATCAAAATTATTATGAAAATACTTTAACTTTGATACACTATCAGAACTTAGGTATTCTTTTTCTTTATCAAATATTTAAATAGTTAGTAATGAAGATGTTTATTATTTACTAGGTTAACACCCATGTATTATATGTGTCGTTTAATAGGAAAATGAAAGTATAATAACGTGTATAACAATTTAAAATAATATGTAAAACAACAAATAAAATTATTTGTTTCTTTAATCAAGTGATAATTAGAATTTGAATTTTATATTATTTTTTTTAAAATAAAAACATTAACATAATTAAATTTCAAAATTCAATTTTACGTAAAATAGGAAAAATTAAAGATTTTGGTGAGAAAAAATATGGTGATAGTACATGACATTCTTTGAAATCATTTAATTAAATAAGGATTTATACTCGTCCCAATCAGAGCTTTTCATATTAATTAAATTAAAACTTTACCAAAGTCTTAACCCAAAAATATCGATTTAGTTTGGTTATTGGACACCTTTAACCGTAACCGTAACCATAACTAGAACCGATTTATTAGTTAATCAAAGAACCCTAACCATTACCGTTAGTTAATTTGGTTCGTTGGCTGTTCGATTATTGGTTAGTTTCAGTTAACAATTAAAGTTTGCTCACCCCTCGCCTACACTTTAACTTCCTTATTCAACATTAAGGTGGTTTGAGCTTGGATCTAAATCATGAAAATAACCAACATCAGGCATAAAAACTTAAAAATTTCATTTAAATGTGTAATTTTGGATGGTACTAGTTCCTAATCCTTCTTTTAATACAGACTAAATGAATTTGCCACTTGTCATCATGTGGCTCATTCTTAGCCATCTTTTCCCACCAAAAACATTCTTCACAAATTCTCATTATGATTATATATGTTTATATTATTTTTAATAAATAGCTAATTAAATGCAATTATGGTTTTCAAAATTTATGTTATTCTTAAATGGATTAGGTTCGGGTAAAAAGGATTCCAATTATAAAAAGGGTGACAAGGATTTAGGGTCATTAGATCAAATTATAGAAAATATTTAATGGTTGAGATTAAATTGTAAGAGAAAAGGTTGTTGGAAGGGTATTTTAGTCTTGGCCACTTTTGTTGACTTTTTATCAAGTTCCCCCCTCATTTTTAAACATTCATAACTTTTACATACTACATTATTTTTTCAAAAAAATTACACCATAAAAACGAGCGTTTTTTTATCTTTAAAACGAGTATAATGTCGTTATATACAAAAACGAAAAAAATTTACTTTTTACAGCTCATTGTGTAAACAAGTTCATTGTGTTATATGTATTTATCATTGTGTTTTACATTTTTCAGCTCATTGTGTAATTAGTCAACTCATTGTGTAATGCAAGTTCATTGTCCGGTCATTGTGTAATATCTGGTCATTGTATAATTAGTCAGGTCATTGTGTAATACAAGTTCATTGTGTAATTAGTCAGGTCATTGTGTAATACAAGTTCATTGTGTAATACCACGTTTGGTCATTGTGTAATTAGTCAGGTCATTGTGTAATACAAGGTCATTGTGTAATACAATTTCATTGTGTAATACAAGCTCATTGTGTAATACAAGTTCGTTGTGTAATACAAGTTCATTGTGTTATATGTATTTATCATTGTGTTTTACGTTTTCCAGCTCATTGTGTAATACAAGTTCATTGTGTAATACAAGTTCGTTGTGTAATACAAGTTCATTGTGTTATATGTATTTATCATTGTGTTTTACGTTTTTCAGCTCATTGTGTAATTAGTCAGGTTATTGTGTAATACAAGTTCATTGTGTAATACCACGTCTTGTCATTGTGTAATATCTGGTAATTGTGTAATTAGTCAGGTCATTGTGTAATACATACAAGTTCATAATTAGTCAGGTTATTGTGTAATACAAGTTCATTGTGTAATTAGTCAGGTCATTGTGTAATTAGTCAGTTCATTGTGTAATACAAGTTCATTGTGTAATACCACGTCTGGTCATTGTGTAATACAAGTTCATTGTGTAATACTATGTCTGGTCATTGTGTAATACAAATTCATTGTGTTATATGTATTTATCATTATGTTTTACGTTTTCCAGCTCATTGTGTAATACAAGTTCGTTGTGTAAAACAAGTTCATTGTGTTATATGTATTTTTCATTGTGTTTTACGTTTTCCAGCTCATTGTGTAATACAAGTTCATTGTGTAATTAGTCAGGTCATTGTGTAATACAAGTTCATTGTGTAATACACAATGACCATTATGTCCTCCCTTTAAAAACAATAAAAGGACACATGTCAAGTCTATAATCCTTCTTACCCTTCTTATTTTTAAAAGCCTTTTTACTATAACCTAACCCATTCTTAAATTATTGACCTTAATTCAGTCAACCTTTCTTAAATAAATTTCAAATTAATATTCAAAATACCAAAAAGCTACACTCCGAACTTTATTTTTAGAATCTTATAACTTTCTTTGATTGCATTTCCAATCATAAATCAATTAAAAATAGGAAATCTTTAACTTAAAATCATGTATTTTACTATTTCATATATCTATTTTGCATAATATAACGTTTCAATATTATATTGTAGATATTTTGGGAGGATAATAACAAGTGAACTACTAAAATATTAACATTCTTTTAATCTATTTCTTCAAAGTATTCTTTTAATTTATTTCTTATAGATATATCTTAATTTTAATACTTTTTATAAAAAAAAATTAAAAAAAACGTCGACCAGTTTTTTATAAAAAAATTTACATATATAACTGAAAATGTTATGCAACATGACCAAAAACGAGTTTTTTTTTCCATTTTTACATATTAAAAAAAGTACTCGGCATTTTTTTATTTTTTTTTAATAAAAAGTGACGAAAATATATAACAAACCTACAATTTAAAAACAAATTGTTACATAGGGTTTTTTTTTCTTAACTCAAATGGGTTTTCATTAGTTTTCACAATTGTATATATCAATACATATACATTTCCAACCCCACCTTTATTTACATTGGATACATTATACAAATGTATGTGTATGACAACTACAATACCAACTATAGTTTGCATCCATTTTCTCAACTTTCGTTTTTCACTAATTAAATATGTTTTAATTTTTTACAAACACAAATATCATCAAATGTTGTATAAGAAGACATGTTAAAATATTCATTAATTTAATATTAAGGTTTACACCGTATAACATACGAGATTAAAGCTTGTGTACATAATAAGCACACAATTAACAGGAAAAAAATAGTGAAGAAAATGAAACCATATGTATTTAGCCTGTGCTAAAATCAAGCTTGAGCACTCTCGGCTTGGTTCAGATCATTTTTCATTGAATCCACATGACCAGTATATTTGTGCTCAAGACAACATAATTAGGGGTTCACATGGAAGTGAAAGATATTTTAGTTTTTTTTCTTTTAGAAAGATAAATTATCCCAAGGGAGTGAGACTTGAATTCAGGGCCTCCTGAACCGTTATATATCAAAAGGATTTTCCTCTACAGATTTGTTAGTTATTTCATAAAATATATATCGACATATGATATAGGGAACATGTAAGGGGTTGGTTGAAACAAAAAATAAAAAAAGTTAAAATATTGCTTTCATTGAGAGTCGAACCGAAGATGCAACTAAATCCCTGAGAGCCACTACAAGAAAATGACCCTGTGCCGACGGCGTCTATACCGACGACACTTGTCGTCGGCATAAGTTACCCTATACCGACGACATGTCGTCAGGATAGGCTAATTTGAAAATTTGAGAAAGGAGACTCTATACCAACGACATGTCGTCGGCACAGGGTTGAGCCAGATGGAGGGAAAACATGGCGCCGAATGAAAAATTGGGAAAAACCTATACCGACGACAATTTGGATTTTTTTTTCTTTTATTTAATAAATTTTCGTCGGTGATTTTTTTTTAATTAAAAACAATTATGGGAAAATTCTATACCGACGATAATTAGGGGTGTAAACGAGCCAAGCTGGCTCGCGAGCTACTCGAGATCGGCTCGTTAAAAACTCGAATCGAGCCGAGCTTAATCGAGCCCGAGCCTAAAAAAGCTTGTTTAATAAACGAGCCCGAGCTTTCACTTATCAAGCTGGAGCCGGCTTGCGAGCCTAAAGGAGCCTATTATTTATATATTTTTTTAATTAATATATTAAATATATATTTATAAAATAATAATTAGTATATATAAATTTATGATAAAAATAACAAAATAATATATATTATGTTATATAAAATATTATTATAAAGTTTATACAAAATAATTATATATAAATATATATAAATTAATTAATAAATAATAAACGAGTCGAGCTAGAGCTTGAGAAACTACATACGAGCCTAGTCCGAGCTTTAGAAATAGGGCTCGAATCGAGCCGAACTCGAGCTCGAGCTCACAGAAAGTTAAACGAGCCGAGCTCGGGATCGGCTCGTTTACACTCCTAGGTAATTGTTACAAAATGTTCATCTCAAGATAGTATCGGTACCGTAATTTTTGAAAAAACTGAGACCGATACCGGTACTGAATCTATTGATAAAAGTACCGGTACTCGATACACGTTTATTATATTTGTGTCAGGGTTTTGACTAAGTAGCACTTAAGAAAAATGATTTCTTTAGAGATCTCCTAAAGTCATTTCCAAGGTATTTGTCACCTTTTATTGTGTGTTATTTTATTATTTTCTTAAAATAACAAAATTAAACATACCGACAACCATTTAAAAAAATAATTTATGTAATCGTTATTATAATTAGATATAATAATAATATTCTCCTTTATATTACAATAGCTTAGGAATTGAACAGTAACACACGGTCAGGCACGACCGTGTCTAGACATGAGACACAATCGTGTCGGAGCATAAGGCACGATCGTTCCTCGACTTAAGGCACAACCATGCCAACTCATGAGGCACGATCGTGCCTCATCCGTTCAATTACCTTTTTTTTGAGCGGCAGTAGCAGAATTTTATTAGAGAGGGGAAAAGTAATACAAAGAAAAGAAAATTGGCTCTAACAAGGTGATGAAGCCGAGCGAATCAAACGACAATTTTTCTAAAACATTTGGAAAAAAACTCAATGATTCCAATCTAACCTAGTTCATTATTTAATAATATTCATTATTTATTTGTTATTATAATAAGATATAATAATATTCATTATTTATTTGTTCTTATAATAAGATGTAATAATATTCATTATTTATTAGTTATTGTAATAAGATATAATAATATTTATTATTTATTTATTCTTATAATAATAAGATGTAATACTATTCATTATTCGATTGTTTCAAGGGTTTTGCGATATATTCTTGTCCGTGGCTCGGATTCAAATTTCGGTATAAAAAGGTCCGCACCGCACCTATCAGTTTTGTTCTATTTTCCAATAGAGGTGAGCGGTGTTGGTCCCACGCTCACAGGCACAGCTCATTCATTTTCCCTTTATCACGACCAACCATTGCAGATAAGCAATCCTATCCGACACATGTCCATCCTTTAACATTCATATACCAAAATATTTGATTCATTCTCGGAAACCTTTTGATTTAATACCCACCAACTGTTTGATAAAAAGGTTCCACCCATAAGAATGACAACTGCTTCTTCGAGCTCATCGACCCTCGTTCAATCCCAGATTAATGGGTTTGGCAAGCTTCTAAAACCCTCCACTTCGCTCACTTGCTCAAGGTAAATTTCCCTTTTCTTCATTTTCAGTTTTGGTATTATATATTTTTTGGATTTCAAACAAGCTCCTTGGGGTTAATGGGTTTATTTCCTAAACCTGATCGTTCACACCCAAAATTTGAAGAATTCGTTGATAGTTAGAAAGATTTGTAGACTGGATCCATCCGTTTTCTGTTATGATATCGAGAATGATCGTTAAAACAAGCGAGAATGATAAACGAGAAAAAAAATAGAGAATAATTGGGGGTAAAACTGATATGATTCGATTGATCACTTGAATAATGTTACAAAGAAGCTATTTATAGACTGAACCGGACGAACTTAATAAGTTCGCCCCTATACTAAACAAGCGAACTTAATAAGTTCGCTACTAAGTTCGCTAACAACCCCCTCAAGTTGGAGGTGTATACAACCCCAACATGGAAATGATATCTGAATGCGCAAACTCTTTGTGAATAAATCTGCAAGTTGATCAGAAGTCCGTGTGTGAGAAAGCAGAATCAAACCGGCTTGAAGCTTCTCACGGACAAAATGACAATCCAACTCGATATGCTTAGTTCGCTCATGAAAAACTGGATTTTTAGCAATACGAATAGCCGCCTGACTGTCACATTTGAGAGGAACAGGGGTAAAATTATCAAGCCGAAACTCCACAAATAAGCGAATCAACCAAGCAAGTTCCTGTGTGACACGGCGAAGAGAACGATATTCAACTTCAGCAGAACTAAGAGAAACAGTAGCTTGCTTCTTGGATTTCCAAGAAATAGGACTGCCCCCAAGAGAAATGAAATAGCCGCTGACAGAACGCCGAGTATTAGGACAAGTTGCCCAATCAGAATCACAATAAGCAGACAAAGACATATCAGGATCATTATTAAAGAACAACCCTTGAGAACAAGTGCCTTTGACATACCGAAGAGTATGCCACGCAGCATCCCAATGAGTAACACGCGGATCACTTATAAACTGGCTGAGAAACTGAACCGCAAAAGCAAGATTAGGCCGAGTATGAGTGAGATAATTGAGTTTACCAACAAGTCGACGATAAGGCCAAAGGATCATCAAGAACTTGACCTTCGTTGAGTTTGAGTTGTAAATGTAAAGGCAAAGGAGATGAAACAGAAGAAACATCGTCGGTAGGAAACTCAGTCAGCAAATCCTTCACAAATTTGCGTTGAGTCATAATAAAACCAGAGGGAGATTTGAGAACCTCAATGCCCAGAAAGTAGTTGAGAGTGCCAAGATCCTTGATCTGGAAAATGGAATGTAAGAAAGCCTTCAAATCAAATATCTCTTGATCATTATTACCAGTAAGAAGAATGTCATCAACATAAACAGCGACATGAACAACAGAATCCCCCATCGTCTTAGAGAATAAAGAATAATCATTGGGAGACCACATATAACCTTTGGTCTTAAGAGCATCAGAAAGCTTTCCATACCACTGCCTTGAAGCTTGCTTCAAACCGTAAAGAGACTTCTTGAGCTTAAGTACATGATCAGGAGAGGATAAAGGCATTCCAGGAAGAGGAAGCATATATATGTCTTCGTCAAGATCCCCATGTAAAAAGGCATTATTAACATCTATTTGATATAAACCCCATTGTCGTTTAGTGACAACAGCAATGAGACTACGAATAGTAGTCATCTTAACGACAGGAGAAAAAGTCTCATTAAAATCAATTCCTGCTTTCTGAGTATCACCACAGTCAACCAAACGGGCTTTGCAACGTTCAACAGTACCATCAGCATTATACTTGACTTTATACACCCATTTGCACTTAATGGCCTTTTTACCTTTAGGTAAATGCATAACCTCTCAAGTTTGATTTCTTTCCAATGCATTAAACTCCTTAGTCATAGCCTCTTGCCAAGCAGGATGATTAGTAGCCTCCTGATAAGAAGGTTCTTTAACAGAATCAAGATTCTGCTAGGAATCAGGAGAAAGATCAGCAACGTTAACAAAATGAGAAGCTTGGCAAGCACTCGACAAAGTATGAAAACAAGACGAATCGACAGAAGAAGCAGAATTACAAACATAATCCTACAGATGAGAAGAAGGAACTAAAGAACGAGTAGATCTCCTGGGCTCCGGAGGTGGAGGAGGAGGAATAGGAGAAACAGGAGGAGGAGTGGAATCAACTTCAGGAGTAGCCGAAGAAGATGAAGGAACAACAGCTGGATCTGTCTCCTCAAACAGATCATTTAGAGAAGGGAACAAATAAGAAGGATCCGAAGAGTGTAAAGAAGGGAAAATGTGCTCAAGAAAAGTCACATCCCGAGAAACAAGAACTTGTCGAGTGTCAAGATTATAAAGCTTGTAACCTTTCTTTCCAAAGGGATAACCAATAAAAATACAAGCTTGAGCTCTAGGCTGAAATTTATCTCGTCCGGGTGTAGAGGTAGAAACATAACACAAACACCCAAAAGTGCGAAGGTGGGTGTATGAAGTAGCTTTACCAAAGAGCATCTCAGAAGGAGATTTTCCCTTAAGAACCTGTGTGGGGAAAATATTAATCAAATGAGTAGCAGTGAGAACGCATTCACCCCAAAAAGTTATTGGTAACTTGGATTGAAACATAAGAGCACGAGCAGTTTCGAGAAGATGCTTATGTTTACGTTCCACCACCCCATTCTGTTGAGGAACCCCATGACAAGTAGTCTGATGAATAATTCCCTTCTGTTTAAAATACTCGGCATGATGAACACCCGAACCAAGTTCAAAAGCATTATCAGATCGAACACGCTTCACTTTGGTACTGAACTGAGTCTCAACCATTTCAATGAACCTTTGAAGAATAGTAAAGGCATTTCCTTTAGTTGTCAAAAGATGAGTCCAAGTAGTTCTAGTAAAATCATCAACAATGGTGAGAAAATATTTATATCCATCAAAGGTAGTAGATCGATACGGTCCCCACGTATCAATATGAATAAGATCAAATATTTGAGAACTGGATATACTACTAGATGCAAAATGCAGTTTATGATGTCTAGCCTTAGGAAAAACAGAACAATCATCAATAGAACAATCATGTGCACCAGTAAAGACATTCAATTGCTTAAGTTTGTACAAAGGTAAATGACCAAGACGAGTACGCCAAAGTTTCAAAGAAACAACAGAATTACAGTGAGAAAAAGAATCAACTGTAACAGAGAAAAGTTTATTTGGATTCAAAAGATAAAGGCCGTTGAGAACTACTCAGCGAAGGGGCCTGCAAGAAATAAGTAGTTTCAGAAAACTGAACAAGACCCTTTGTATCCCTACAAAGTTTAGGAACAGATAAGAGATTGTGCTTGAACTGAGGCACAAAGAAGACATTAGAAATAGAAAACGTCTTGGTAAGATTAACTGTTCCGACCTACGTAACAGTTAAGACATGCCCGTTTGGAAGAAGAACATAAACGGGTGAGTTAAGCAATTGAACATCATAAAGTAAATTGAAATCAAAGCACATATGATTACTTGCACCGGTGTCAATGATCCAAGTAGTATCGACCGTAGTCGAATTTCAAGCAATAATACCTGTAAAATTTGCAAAGCTGAGTGGTTGAACATTAGGAACACCAGCCTGAACCCCATAATTCTGCTGAAGAAGTTGCAACAGATTGTTGTACTGTTCAGAAGAAAGAGCATTAGAAGCACCGGAAGTAGGAACAATAACCCCAGCATCGGAAACAGCATTAGCAGCAGCTTTGGGTCTAGTAAATTTGAAATCTTTAGGAAACCCAATTAAACGATAACATTTGCTGGCATCATGTCCTGGATTCTTGCAATGAGAACAAACAGAACCTTTCCGAGCACTGTAATTCTTTGGTACTTGTACAGAAGCATTCATAGAAGCATTCTGAGAAATAAACTGAGCCGATTAATGAAGCTCCCTCTGTTTCTCATCTTGAATGAGAAAAGCATAAGCTTCATTAATTGAGGGAATAGGCTTCATCATGATAATATTCTCACGAATCATGTCATAACAAGGGTTAAGACCCATCAGAAATTGCATCAAACGTTGATCTGTTTCGCGCTTAGCCATAAGTTGGGAAGTATCACATGTGCAGGGAGGAATAGGCTCGATTGCATTAAGCTCATCCCAAACAACTTTGATTTTGGTAAAATATGTAGCAACATCATCATTCCCTTGAGAAATAGCATAAAGAGACTTCTACAATTGATAATACTTGGCCCCATTACTCTGTCCATACTGGTCAGTTAACTCTTTCCAGAGTTGACGAGCAGTCTCAACTCAACATACAAAACGCTCTCACTGATATCACTGGACAAAGTGTTCAAAATCCAAGAAATAACCATATCATTGCATCTTTTCCATAACTCCAGATTAGGAGAGGAAGTAGGTCTGACAACAGTCCCATCAACAAAACCAAGTTTGTTCTTAGCAGATAAGGCAATGGACATGGCACGTTTCCAAGATCCGAAAGAAGAGCCGTCAAAAGTTTTAAAAACAAGTAAGAGACCCGGATGATCAGATGAATGTAAGAACAAAGGATTAGAAGAATCCATAGGAACAACAACCGCAGGATCAACAGTAGGAGGTATGACAAAATCAGAAAGAAAATGAAGACTGGAATAAGCGAACTTGTTAAGTTCGCCAAGAAGCGAACTTGTTAAGTTCGCTGAGGAAAGGAACAGGCGAACTTAATAAGTTCGCACGTAACAAACAATCGCGACAAGTTCGCCTGCACGAACAGAAAAACGTGAAATCGATCCAGAAATCATCATAACTCAAAATCAGAGAAGTATATGAAGAAATCCAACCGTAGGAATGATTAGAAACATAAAACGAAGGTTTTGAACGGATCAAAACATGAAACAACCCTCAATTGACACAAAAAATGAGAAAACGAATGAAACAACGAAGAATGAGTGCGGAGAAAGGAAAAAAAATCACAGAATCGAGCATCTAGGCTCTGATACCATGTTATGATATCAAGAATGATCGCTAAAACAAGAGAGAATGATAAACGAGATCGCTAAAACAAGCAAGAATGATAAACGAGAGAAAAAATGAGAGAGAATAATTGGGGGTAAAACTGATATGATTTGATTGATAACTTGAATAATGTTACAAAGAAGCTATTTATAGACAAAGCTAACAAACTACTGAACCGGGCGAACTTATACTAAACAAGCGAACTTAATAAGTTCGCTACTAAGTTCGCTAACATTTTCAATTTTGAAAAGTTCTTTTTAGTAGCAATCGGCGACCTCTTTCGCTTTTCGTATGCAAGGAGGTGTGCACGATGCTTATATAATTTTTTTATTATACATCCTCCACACAAAATTTTGATAGTTAGAATAGATTCGTAGACCGGATCCATCCGTTTTCAATTTTGAAAAGTTCTTCTTAGTAGCAATCGGCGACCTTTTTCGCTTTTCGTACGCAAGGAGGCGCGCACGATGCTTATATAATTTTTTTATTATACATCCTCCACACAAAATTTAGTTATAAATAAGATTTACAAAAAAATAATATATAATTTTTTTATTATATATAATTTAATATAACAAATTACCTACATGTATAACATAAAAAAGCAAAGCCTATCCTGACGCACAAAAAATTTGTGCGCTTTTTTCGTGCGCCACAGCTGCACCCCTATACAAAAGCTAAGGGACCTGCGCCCGAGGTCGCCTTGTGCTAGGCACACTTTTTAAAACCAAGGTTATATATATTTATAGTTGAAGTGAATTCATGTGCTAATTGTTGATCAACAAAAGTGATTCCGAATTTTCCTTCTGCAATATCATATCCTTAATGATTTACCTCGCTTAGGTGACCTTTTGCGCCTTGAGCCTTTGATTATTATGATTCAAATACATAGAAATCTTCAATACAATATTTTGAATTTCCAAATTTGTGTATCTAGGAGAGCATTTAGAACTGTTGTGAAGGCTTCTCGGGTTGATCAATTCTCAAAGAGTGATATCATTGTTTCTCCATCGATTCTCTCTGCAAACTTTTCAAAGTTGGGAGAACAGGTACTATTCATTGTTTATTGATCTTGTTAGTTGTTACCTAATAATAAGTTTTTGCATCGGTGCAACTGATACTTGATGCAATTTGGTTTTGCCATCATCTTATTTCTTCTAGTTACACCATATGATCACTTTTATCTTAAAATTTGCTCTTGTAGGTCAAAGCCGTTGAGGTGGCAGGGTGTGATTGGATACATGTTGATGTAATGGACGGCCGTTTTGTTCCTAATATAACAATTGGACCGCTTGTTGTGGATGCATTACGGCCAGTGACAGATCTCCCATTGGACGTGCATCTGGTAACTCTCCTCTAATACGTTAAAGGTTTTGGTTATCATTTTCTTTTGCTAATGAGAAATTGAAGTATGGCAGATGATTGTTGAACCTGAGCAAAGAGTGCCCGACTTCATAAAAGCTGGAGCAGACATTGTCAGTGTCCATTGTGAACAGTCTTCCACCATCCATTTACACCGTACCCTTAATCAAGTAGGATTTCCCATCTGTAATATCTGACTGGTTTTCATGTTGTAAAATATTTTTTCTGATTGATAAATATGGAAACATATGTATATTTTTTCAGATTAAAAGTCTTGGAGCCAAAGCTGGAGTTGTTCTGAACCCTGCTACACCGTTGACCACAATAGAATATGTCCTCGATGGTAAATTGAAGCCCCCCCTCCTATTCATTCAACTTTTCGTGTGAAGTAATAATTTTTCATAGAAGAAAACACACGAAAGCAATTGGTGTGATGATTTGTGTTCAAGATATAAGATAAAAACCTTTCATTAATGATAAAACAGTATTAGTCAATAATAAAACTGATTTTGGATCGGTAAATCTCTTGTTGAAAGTTACAACTTTGTACTCCTATAATTACAATAATTTCAAGTTTTGGTGGCCTTTCCCTCGGAGATTGTGACATTTCAATATTCAGAAAATCTTCCTATTTAAACTTACATCTTTGCTTTTGTGAGCATTACATATTATTTTTAGTGCATTTAGTAAAAATGATTTTTTACCCGGGATATGTTGTTATTTGTTAGTTCTCAAACAATACAAAGTTCATGTGACAAAGTGTAATTTTCTCATTTTAACAGTGGTCGATCTGGTGTTGATTATGTCTGTAAATCCTGGATTTGGTGGCCAAAGTTTCATTGAGAGCCAAGTGAAGAAGATCTCAGATTTGAGGAGAATGTGTGTGGAGAAGGTATTTACTTGTTTTCATTCTTATTATATAGGACCTTAAATTTGTTACATGATTGTCTAGTAATCTTTTATTTTTTTTTATTTTGATGAACAGGGTGTTAACCCGTGGATCGAAGTAGATGGTGGAGTTACTCCAGCCAACGCATACAAGGTATTTCGTGAAAGTATAAATCACAGGTGGCAATTTGACCCATTTAATTATAAATGGGCCAGTTTGTGTTATGTTTTTATCTCAAAAGGGTCAAATCTAAATTTAGCTATAAAGCGAAAGGGTAATTTTTTATTCAAAGATTTCGATTGTTTTCATAATAATTTTATTTCTGTAGTCATATTTAACACGCTAGTCATTAAAGAATTATACAAAATGGACAAAAAATATTTTTGAGTCAACCTCCACCTCTGGTAGAAATCATAGATGGGAATATTCACCCATTTTAATTATGAATGCCAGTTTGGATTCTGATTTATCTCAAATGGGTCAATCTAGAATTTTGCTATAAGGCAAAAAGGGTTATTATTTTATTCAAAGATTTAGATTGTTATCATACTAATTTTATTTTTGTAATCATGTTTAACACATTAATATTCAAGAAAAATTTGCAAAATGGACAAAAAATATTTTCGAGTCAACCTCCACCTCTGGTAGAAATCATAGATGGGAATATTCACCCATTTTAATTATGAATGCCAGTTTGGATTCTGATTTATCTCAAATGGGTCAATCTAGAATTTTGCTATAAGGCAAAAAGGGTTATTATTTTATTCAAAGATTTAGATTGTTATCATACTAATTTTATTTTTGTAATCATATTTAACACATTAATATTCAAGAAAAATTTGCAAAATAGACAAAAAAATATTTTTGGGTCAACCTCCACCTCTGGTAGAAGTCCTATATGGGAGTTTTGACCCATTTAATTAATGGTGTTTTATCATAAATGGGTCAAATCTAAAATTTAGCTAAAAAAGCGGAAGGTGGAGGTAACATGTTATACGTGGACTAAAATTACTTTTGGGCCAACCTCCACCAGTAGTAGAAATGATCAATATGGGCTCAGGTAACATGTTATACGTGGTGGCAGGTTATCGAGGCTGGTGCCAATGCTTTAGTTGCCGGTTCTGCTGTTTTTGGAGCTAAAGATTATGCTGCAGGTAATTAAAAGTTTTAAAAATCGAACTGCAATTTATTTTTCGTGTTTTTTACCTCTTTTCTCTGCAAATGAATTTGTTCAACAGCAATAAAAGGTATCAAAACCAGCACAAGACAGGTGGCGGTTCCTGCATAGAACATTTTCATGTACAGATGTGATTTCAGCACTCATTATCTCTGTAAGAACTAAAACTTCTTTTTCTAATATTGCAACATTCGAGTATTTGAGATGAATATATGAAAAAATTGTTTCTTGATGAATCTTGAAACTTGTTCTTATGTTTTGCATCTGCAGGAGATGACAGGGGGAATTCGACTTGTCGTTTCTTGCTATTGAAGTAAATGAGATGAATTTATGACATTGAAGTTACATTTGTAGCATATTGAAGTGTAATTAAATTTTGTTTATAAGCAACAAACATACATGCTGGAGGAGGATGAAAAAGATGGTAATATTTCAATATGCATACCGGAACTCAATTATATCATTGTGGTTGTGTTCATATTAGGGTGGTTTATCATTGTGGTTGTGTTCTATTAGGGTTCTTTGTACGAACGTCCAAACCGAAGCAAACCGGCTGATTTGAGGTTTATACGGTTTGGAAAATCTGGTTCTTAACAGTTTGTTCACGGTTTGAAAGTTTAATCAGGTTATGTAAACTAAACAGACTGTTTATCTATATTTATATATATTTTTTTCATATCTAGAATACGCAGTTATGCATACGTATTGTATTCATGGACCATCTTTATTATTTTATTTTCAAAGTTTAATGCAACCTAACAATTTTGGAAAAAAAAAACAGTATAAACTGTTGAACCAAACCGTTTTGGTCGGTTTTGACCAGTCTAGCGACCCAACAAACCCGGATGATTTGACTTTTTGTTTTTCAGAACCAGACCACCAACCTGGCCGATTTGACTTTTTGTTCAACCAAGTTTCAAAAGTGTTACAGTTAAGTCATTCAATACGCATTTTACACGGTATACACCATCGGGTATATTATGGTGAGTGACCTAATTAGAACACTTTTAAAACTTGGTTATTATTCTGTGGTGTTTTCCCTTTTCAAAACCATAGTAAGTTCAGGAATTCTTTAAACATGTTGAACCAGACCGCCGGCACCCGCATATACGATAGTTCGGAGTATGACAAAAGTATCTGTAGTTTAAATGGAAAATGGAAAAGGATCCAAAACCGTAAAAAAGGACTAGAATGGTAAACACAAGGGTAAAAGTTTTGCTTTATTAGAAGCTTCAATTTGTAATTAAAATGCTAAAAGGTAATTTTTTTTCAAAAGAAAACCCAGTTATTTATTTATAAGAATATAAGTGTTTCATGTACATTTTTACATCATGCATCGCCACTTAGTTTATTTAAAAAGAAAATCTAATTACTTATAGGGCACACATACTAATGCTTAACGTATAAAATCATCAATCTTCTATCACATCACGAATTCCAAAATTGATTACGCATCAAACTGATATAAGTGAGTTGAACTAGACTCGACCCGAAAATAAAAACGACCCAGTAACAAAACTTACACTTTATAAAGCATTTTTGGGGGATTTTGGAAGCGGACTTTGTTAGGATGATGGAGTATTTTCATTGGAAGGGTGAGATAAGTCATGGCTGTGGGTCCTCATTTATAACATTCATTCCTAAAGGTCCCGACCCTAAAGGATTGGAGGATTTTAGGCCAATTAATCTTATTGGATGGGTGAGCAAGGTCTTATATAAAACACTAGCCAACAGGCTAAAAGGGTTTATCAATTCGGTAATCTCGGAGGAACAATCGGCCTTCATAAGGGACCGAAATCTTCTGGACGGGCCTTTGATTACTAAGGAGTTCATCTCTTGGACCAAAAGGTGTAAACGAAAGGCTTTGCTACTAAAAATCGATTTGAAAAAGCCTTTGATACTTTGGACTAGAATTTTCTTGACTCGGTCATCCTTCAAATGCTATTCCCGGATAAATGGAGGAAGTGGATTAGAGCTATTCTTAACTCGGCTAGGACATCGGTGTTGGTCAACGGGTCTCCAACCTTCGAATTTAACTGTCAAAGAGGAGTTCGTCAAGGGGACCCACTGTCCCCTTTCATATTCATATTAGCCTTGGAAGCTTTCTCGAGCTTCATGAAAAGTGATTGTATGTCAAACATATTCAAAGGTATCCAACTCCCAAGTGGATGTCCTCTTCTCTCACATCTTATGTACGAGGATGATGTAATAGTTATTGGGGATTGGTCAAAAGCTAATCTTAGTAACATCGCTAGAATCATGAGAGCCTTCTCCCTGGTGTCCGGTCTCAAAATGAACCTTAAAAAAAACCACCATAATCGGTGTAGGAGTGGAGGATGGTGAAATCAGCGAACATGCTACAATGTTAAACTGCAACACACGTAAAGCTCCCTTTAAATTCCTTGGTATTGAAGTTGGTAACAAAATGAATTCTGTCAAAGCTTGGGACCTGGTTATAACTGCCATCGAAAAACGGCTTTCATTATAGAAAGCTTCGACACTTTCCATTGGGGGCAGGGTCACCTTATTGAAATCGGTTTTGGATGCCCTTCCCGTTTATTATATCTCCCTATACAAAGCCCCTAAAAAAGTATTGAATAAAATAGAAACTTTAAGGAAAAAATTCTTTTGGGAGGGGGGTCTAAGGAAAAAAAAAAGATTCATTGGATTCATTGGAACATGGTCACTGCTCCTAAGAACTCAGGTGGACTTGGGTTGGGATCGCTTGAAGATCTAAATTTTAGTTTACTATATAAGTGGTGGTGGAGGTATAAGGTTGAAAGTAATAGGCTATGGAGGAATGTGATAACCGCCATCCATTTCAAGGTCAATTCCTGGGCTACTATTCCATGTAATCATCGATACTCGGGAGTTTGGAACTCGATTGCTAACTTGCATCAGGCAATTGCAAAATCAAATCTGAATGTGCCACACTCTATCGTGGGGAAGTTGGGGAATGGGGAGACTATAAGGTTTTGGGTGGATCATTGGATTGGGTCGGCTCCATTGATGGTTTCCTTTCCAGCCTTGTTCAGAATAGAGTCAAACAAATCTTGCCTCGTCCGGGACTGGTGTCGAATGTCGGGTACGTCTCTAACCTTATCTTGATCTTGGATTAGATATGTTTTTCTTCCATTTGAATTGCAGGAATTACATAGTTGTTGCGTACTGTTAAACCAAACAAAGACGAGTGATCGGATGGATAGCTGGGCATGGTCAGGATGTTTGGATAGGGTGTTTTCGGTCAAATCGCTTAGGTTATCATTCGCTGACCAAAGAGTGCAGTCCCCGAGGCAAGCTTTTGATTGGAATGCTTGGCTTCCGCTGAAAGTTAACATCTTCGGGTGGAGGCTACAGGCTGAGAGGATCCCTACGATGATGGCGCTTCAAAAAAGGAATGTTCATACAACCTCATCTTCATGCGTTTTATGCGGGGAGGCCAACGAGACGGTGAACCACATCTTCACGGCATGTTACGTTTCCTCTATAACATGGCAGCATATTTCATCCTGGTGCAAGTTACCTCCAATTTTTGCCTTCACAATTAAAGATCTGTTTCATCAAGGGATTGGCGGGCCTCAAGTATCTAAACAACGTATGGTTCGTTCAATAATTCTATTAGCATGTTGGGTGATATGGAAAGCTAGAAACAAACTTTTATTCAAAAAATGTCCAATATCCATACCCAAAATCATCGACGAAATCAAGACGATGTGTTTCCTTTGGATCAAGAGTAGGTCTAAGATGAGCTATTTGGAATGGGTGGATTGGTGTTCTTTTAAGACTTAGCACCTTGTGTAGGCTTTTTATTCTTGTATGTTCTGTTTGTATTTTTTTCTTCTTTTCTGTTTGTTGCATGTATAGGATAGTCACTAGCTTGTGGCTGCTCTTTCTGTTTCTATGAAATTTGCGGTTCAAAAAAAAAAAACAAATTCACCATTATATTATGATGTCATGACTCCAAAGAATCAAAACTGCATACATAACCTCTCATATTCCCCATCAAGCTCTCAACAACCTCATAAATCTTAGCAGCAAGTGGATGATCACAATCTGCAGCTACAAACTCACTTATTTCCACTTCCAACCTCAATCGCGCTACATCCCGGAACTCTCCTCTCCTTAACCCGGTTTCTCATCATCTCTTTTTTATCCCATACCCCTCTTGAAGCATATACATTACCCATAATATCATCATCACCTGCTAAGCTCTCCTCAAACTCAACCAATCACGCACACGCCTCTTCTGCAAGCTCAACATCCCCACAAACACTACACGCCCCAAGCAACGTCCTCCATATATCCACATTGGACTTCACAGGCATATTCAAAATGAAATCATTAGCTTCTTGCACACACCCCGCTCGACATAAAAGATCAACCATACAACCAAAGTGAGAAAGTCTCGGCTTCAACCCGTAATCCTGCATCATGCTATCAAAATACCGTTTCCCCTCGTCCACCATCGCTACATGACTACACGCCATCAAAACACCAATAAACGTAACATCATTCGGGACAAATTTAGCATGAGTTTTGGAACCGGTCATTGTTGTGAAAAGGGCAAGTGCGTCTTGAGCTCGACCATGGATCGCGTATCCGGTGATCATACAAGTCCACGTTGTCACGTCTTTTTCCTTAATGTTATCAAACAATACCTTGGCGGTTTCAATGTCTCCACACTTTGTGTACATGTTTAAAAGGGAATTGTATAAAGATAAGTCTATGTTCACCTTGTTGTTTCGGCGAATAAAGTTATGAATCCACTTGCCCATGTCCAATGCACCAAGATCAGCACAGGCAGATAGCGCGATAGTGAGAGTGACATGATCAGGGTCCAGATTGTCCATTTGCATATTTCTAAACAATTTGAGAGCAACATTTGGTTTCTGGTTGTGAACGTAGGCTGAAATCAATGCAGTCCAACAGAAGACGTTTTATGTTAGCATTTCATCAAACACTTGGTGTGCATCAGGAAGATTAGCTGATGCAGAGTAGTAGTTGACGAGCGATGTCTGGATGAAGATGATGGATTCATAACATAGTTTTATGACGAGGGTTTGGAACAGTTGGCCTTGGTGTCGTGTGCAGGCGTTGATGAAGGGCTTTTTCTGATCAAATCACGAAATAGGAGTAAAGCTTTTGATGTTGCGTTGAGTTTTACGTACTGTTTAAGCAATTCGTTTGGTCTTGGTTTAGTGCTGCCATGGCTATGGATTTGTGAAGGTTTGGTGAGTGGAAATTTGGAGATTAGGGATGAAGATTTCAAGAATCTCATTGGGGTTGAAGTTATAATGAAGACATAATTCATATGATAAATTCACTTGTAAACACATTATGTACAGTTTAATAATAATAATAATAATTGCGGCGTGTTGCAGCCGGAATAAACTCTATAGCAAACAATTAACCCATTTGTTAAATAATTTAAATCCAAGTAAACGCAATAGTGCGTCAAGCCATGAATTTACGTACCCTTCGCGTTGTCGCGCGTCAAAACATGGAGTTAGTTGATGTCCGTGAAAACTTAAAATTTCAAATTGTACCTCGGCACATTGCTGCTTGGAATTAGTCAAGTTGTATAACTATCATTTGGATGAAACTCATATAGCATTAAAAAAGTGTTGCTTCAAATAAAAATAAGAATTTGAAAATAACATTAAGAGTAAATTATAAATTATGACCTTTAACTTTATAGTAAATTGTAGATTGTGTCATTTGGTTTTAATAATTACATTGGTTGTCTTTTTTTTAAAACTTTTACACACATTATGTCCTTTACACTAACATACATTAACTTTTTCTGTTAGTTTTCTATAAATGACCAATCCGCCCTTAATGAAAAAAATAAATTAAAACTAAAAGACTTAATAGGACCCACTGGTCTTTTTTAATAAGAAAATAAAAATCAAATATCAGCCCTCTTCTTTCTACTCTCTCTATCCCTATTTCACATAATTGATAATCCCCCCACCACCACAATCGGTTGCCTAGATCCTTCACCAACTGTATCCCTCTCAATCACCGACCATATCCTTCATGGTCACTCTTCACACTCTCTATCGTTGTCTCATTTTCCCCTCTTGAAAACCCTAGTATTGACTTTAGGGTTTTATCTTGATCATCGCCGTCAGAAAGGTAAAGAGATGACAAGTCACGCGGGGTTGACGACTAGCACCGGTACAGGGGATCGATGGAATTAGATCCAAAGTTAATCAACACCGTCACTGTCCTCATCGCCACCCTCGTCACCGCTAAAATCATCTCCCACCTTTTTAAATACCCAGATCTCATAAACTTCTACTGTCAAGCATCGCCGTAAACGACCCTTAACTTGAATGGGTGGGCATTTTGTTCAGGGACATGTGGACGACACATGGGAGATCGCTTCAATGGAACCAGTGGCAGATTCCTTGTGGGTTAAGGTGAAAACCTCGCAGGATATTCTAAGAGGGTGTTTGGGATTGCTTATTTAACTTCAAAAGTGCTTATTAGCTTATGATTTTTTGAAAATGAGTTTTTAAAAAAGTGTTTGGATTAGCTTTTGTAGTTGGAAAAGTCAATAAGTCAATAAATTGTTTTTTAAAAAGTGTTTGGCTTAGGTTATTCACGTAAAATGACTAAAAATGATATTTTATATTTTATATATGTATTTGTTAGAAATTGTTAGTGGTAGATTGGTAATATTTTATTGCAAAAGTCATTTGAAAAGTCAGGAATTTGTGGCTTCTTAAAAAACAACTTTTTAGCTTTATCAAAATGTTAAAACAAAAAATATTTTTATGTTTACCAAACACTTTTTCTAGCTTATTGGCTTTTGAAAAAGCTAATAAGTCAATAAGCAGTTTTCCAATGCCATCCCAAACATCCTCTAAATCTTATAGTGCCAAACGGGTTATTACGGTGGATGGGACTAGTTTGACCGTAGTCAAAGTGCTTGATGAAGAAGAGTGTTTCAATTTCATGTTGTGATTTCCTTAAAGAAATTTGGGCAAAAGGTAAATTTGGAAGTGGATATATTGGGGAAGTATGCAGAGAAGATTCTTTGAGTGGATTTGTGGACATTATCAAATTAGGTGGATTTTTGGTTCAGTGGCGGGTGGTTATGGAAGTCTATGGTGGTGTTCTTGGTAGAAAGAGACAGATAAGAGAGGGAGGAGAGTGGTGTGTTGGAAAGGTGTTTCTCTTTCGATGGTGGGTGGATTATCAATTATGTGACATAGTGATAGAGAGAAGAGAGAAGAGGGCTGATATTTGATTTTTATTTTCTTATTAAAAAAGACAAGTGGATCTTATTAATTCTTTTAGTTTTAATTTATTTTTTTTATTAAGGACAGTTTGGTCATTTACAGAAAACTAACAGAAAAAGTTAATGTCTGCTAGTGTAAAGGACATAATGTGTGTAAAAGTTTAAAAAAAAAGGACAACCAGTATATTTGTTAAAGGCAAAGAACACAATATGCAATTTACTATAAAGTTAAAGGACATAATTTATAATTTACTTTAACATAAATTAAACAAAACTAGCTTTGCCAACTTGTACACCATATTTTAACACTTACTAAAAAATAAATAGTGTTTTTCTCCTTACACCAAAGTTCGTCTTTTAATATTATAAACTAGCTTTAGCCCTCTGTTTTACATGGGGTGAAATGTTAAAATTATATTAATAAATATATTCACACTTTTTTTATACAAATTTAATATTGTATTGGTAACTTTTTCATTTAGTTAAATGTTAAGATTATATGGATGAGAGTAATCAAAACATCAAAAAATTAATGAAAATACATTTCATAAGTGGTGTACATTTTACAATGCATTAAATTACATGTCAAATGAAATCTTACAATGATGATTTATAATTTAAAAATACTTCATTGTATACAACATTTGACGTGGTATTGGTAACTTTTCCATATTTAACACTTACTACATGCAACAAAGAATAAAGAATAGAGTTTCTTTTCCTCAATGACTGAAACAAAAAAATAGCCAAACCCGTTCGAAAAAAGTTTACAAACGGTTCGAATATGATTGAAGCGAGTAGGGAATCAAAGAAATCAAAGGTAAAAAAATTGGTCAACGATTTCCTTGCATACGTTGTTTCTCCATTTTATTAGCTTCTTGAAACTCTATCAACCTTTTTGGAGAAACTTTAACCTTGATATTGTAACATATTTACAAATATTTAAGTTGTCATTAAATTTACGTATCAAATCTAAATTAATTTTCTTTTAAAATCTCGCATTCTACACAGAAAGTTTTGCTAAACTTTTTTATATTTAATCTCTCATTTAAAATAAAACAAAAAAAATTAAATTTCAACAGTATATCGTCTTTTAAATTCAAAACTTTAAACTCTAAAATTTAAAAGTCGCACTCCATTTAAATTTAAAATTCTAAAATTAAATATGTAAAAAATTAAAACTAATAAATTAAAACCAAACATATTTTTATGGGAAAAAAAATCTTGTCATTTGAAAAAAAATAAAGTTTAAAATATAATACACTTTTAAAAATAAATATTTATAAATTCCTTAATTTTAATTAAAAACTAACCATTAAAATTTCAAAATCAAAATAAAATATTACTAAACTTTATTCTAACACATATTTATTTAAAATACAAAAGTAGTATTTTCAAGTTTTATATATAAAATTAAAAAATCTTATTTTTTTAATAATAAAATTATCAACTAAAGTACATGAACTCAATAGTTTTATAAAGTGAAATTTCATCAAATAAACAAGTGATGACGTTGAAATAAAAGATAAAATAATAAAAAAAATTCTTTATTTTGGATGTAAAACTTTCCAGATTTAATAAATCGAGTAGTAGTAAAAAAATTCCTAATTTCTTCATTTCTACAAGATTTATCATTTCCAATCATCTGATTTTTTTAAATCTGTATTATCTAAACGAAATTTAATATTTTTTATTTCTTCCTTATAAATATGCATAATTTGATTTGAGAGTGGGGCCACAGACTGGGCCTGACCCACATACCTCGAAAGATACATATCTTATTCTCAAAATATCTGCGCCCTTTCCTCTTTCGGAGAGACCTATTGGTGACGTGGCCTCTTCTCTATCCCTAATTGGTTATCCTCTCACGCGCTCTTTATGCACTTTTCCATCCACGTCTGCTCTTCGTCTAACTTGCGCCACCATCCCTTTTGCGCACCCCACTACTCACCTCGCATCCAACGGCCCATGCTAATCCTCCCCTCCCAGCGCATTTTAGTCTCCGCGGCCAAAGAAAAAAAAGTAACATTCCTTTTTCATATCCAACGGATGAAGACGAAGACGACTTCGCTTCCTCACTCACTCGCAGCTGAAATCGGTAGTTTTTCCGGTCTACTTTCGATCGCCGGCATCCGGAGGTGCGCTTTGAGCAGGTGATTTTGATTTGTTTTAGATCGTATCGAACTCTCGTTGCTGGTTCAGTTGAAATTTCTGATCTGTTGTGGATGGAGTTTCGAGAATAGAAACCATAAATCTAGATTCTGTGTGTATAAATAGCAAGTGAATCGTGTTTTAATGGAAGTTGTCTGTTTTAGATAGTTAGCAGTAGGACTGGGAGTGTTTTCTGTGAATTTTGTAATTGTGAAGGAGTGGATTAGATTGATGTGGAAGATGGAGCCGAACGAGATTCTGTTGAGCAGAGGTGTTGGTGGAGGAAGCGCCAACGGGAAGACCGGTGAGGGATTTATCGACCGGAGTAAAGTGAGAATTTTGCTGTGCGACAATGATACAAAGAGTTCAGAAGAGGTTTTATATCTTCTTTGTAAATGCTCTTATCAAGGTGTTATGCTCATTATTGCCTTTGTATCTTCTTACTGTTTTTGATCAAGTGCTATTTAGTTGTTTTGATCTGTTTGATACTTTGGTTTAATTACCTGTTAAACTTGATTAGCCTGTTGATCAATTCTGTACGGTGGTGTGTACAGTGACTTCAGTGCGATCACCGAGGCAAGTGATTGATGCCTTGAATGCTGAGGGGCCTGACATAGATATTATTCTTTCTGAGGTTGATCTTCCCATGGCTAAAGGCTTCAAGATGTTGAAATACATCATGAGAGATAAAGATCTGAGGCGAATTCCTGTGATCAGTAAGCCTGTTTACAAATTATGTCATCTTTTTTTTTCTTTCTTTTTTACAGGTTTATGGAGATTGTATTTTATGATTGTTTTTTTTCCATAGTGATGTCTGCTCAGGATGAAGTTGCTCTTGTTGTCAAATGCTTGAGGCTTGGAGCAGCTGATTACCTTGTGAAACCGTTGCGAACGAATGAGCTGTTGAATTTGTGGACACACATGTGGAGGAGAAGACGCATGGTATGTATAGGCTATATTCATTTTCCTTCAATCTAGCTTTTTTGATTCGAGCCAAATGGTATTTTGTTAAACAAACAAACATACCCGGTAAAGTCCCACATCAAAGTGAAGTGGGGTCTGTGGTGGGTGGGATAAGGACAAACCTTACCACTATTCCAAGGGATAATAGAGAGGCTGCTCTCAAGGGAGACCCCCGGCTCAAGAAAAAAAAACCCCAAATTTTTTAAAAAAAGTAGGCAAAATGGTATTTGTTAAAATAATGAAAATACAAAATCGAAAGCATGCAAAAATAATATCTCAATAACCCTCAAGGGATGGAGCAGTTGTAAGCACCTAATTCCTCTCTAGTAGAGGTCTCAGGTTCGAACCCTTCTTCTACTGGATTCCTGCCATAACCTCTTGAAGGCCATTTGCACAGCACAAGATGCAATTTGCCTTATCTATTGACGGGTCCCATAACGGGTTCTCAGAATTACAAAAAACGAAAAAAAAATAATATCTCAAACACTAGATGACTTGCTTTTGTTTTGTTTGGTTATTGCTGTTTTAACTCTACTTTGGACAGCTTGGCCTAGCTGAGAAGAGCATCATGAACTGTGAGTTTGATCCAGTTCATTCAGATCCTAGTGAAGCTAATACCAACAGTACCACTCTATTCTCGGATGACACAGATGACAAGTCACACAAGACTTCAAATCCAGAATTCTCATTGTCTATTCCTCAAGATAATGAGGTAAGAATCTTGTTCATTGGAAATCCGAGTTTCTCCGAGTTTCTTGATGTTGCTAACAAAGCTATTCCTTTTCAGACTAATGTGATGACACCTCCTAGTCTTGCCAACACACCACTTGTCAACTTGTCAGACGAGCCACCTAACATCCCAGAAATTAATGAACAACAACGAGGTAAGCATCCAAATTCTATTTACGGGGTGTTTGGATGTGTTTCTGTTCAGGTAATTAGTTCCAAAATGCATATCACATATCTTGTAGCTGTCTCTCTAACTGATGTCGTTTTAAGATGTTCTTATGACGACATATCTTGTAGCTGTGTTTCCATGGAAAATTATGTTTGGTCCAAATTCTTATTACGGGGTGTTTGGATGTCTGTAGGTTCAGATAGTTCCAAAATGCAAATCCAAACACCCCTTAATGTTGTTTTAAGATGTTCTTATGACTTGACATATACTGTAGTTGTGTCTCCAGGGAAAATTATGTTTGGTCCAAAGAGGAGCGAACTAAGGACGGGTCAGTCTTCAGCCTTCTTTACATATGTCAAATCAAGCGTGTTCAGGGGCGATACACATGTAGATAAAGCCAACCCGCCTGCATTAAACATCAACACGACTGATGAAAATGCTACTCGGTATCCACGGAGTGCACACGTGGTCAGTGATCAGGATTACACACATGCTCATGAAAACTTACAAAGCAATAACACACCCCCTGAATCAGTATCTGTAGACAGATCACCTACGCCCCCTTTACCACCAGAATCCGCTCAGCAAATGAACTACACGATTTCAGAAACACAACAATCAGGAAATAATAATTACCATCCGGACGTTTCAGGTTATAATGCGTATTCTGCTTATCCTTATTATCTTTCGGGACTGATGAATCATGTTATGATGTCATCAGCATCATCAATATACCAACAGAACATGAACATCCCACCTCATCACATGCCTGGAATGACATCATTCCCTTACTACCCTGTTAATCTTTGCTTACCTGGCCAGATGCCACCTGGAATGCACACGTGGCACTCATATGGAAGTTCTTCTAACAACAATGCGAAGGTACATAAACTTGACCGTAGAGAAGCAGCTTTGAATAAGTTCAGGCAGAAGAGGAAAGAACGATGCTTTGATAAGAAAATCAGGTACGTCAATAGGAAAAAGTTAGCAGAGAGACTTCCTCGTGTAAGAGGACAATTTGTAAGAAAGATTAACGGGATTAATGTGGATCTTAATGGTCAACCCACATCTACTGATCTTGATGAGGAGGACGAGGATGATGATGAGGATGATGAGGAAGATTAAGCAGGTAGATATTCATCTCATGAAAACAATTATGCAGTTTTCAATGGATGAGATTATGCGATAATGTTTCACATACTCTCATCTATCTGGATATTAATTACTTCTAGAGCACGAGAATTCAGTTTCTTGTGCCAGAAGCAATATTCTTGCACGACTGCTTGTCGTTTTTCAACTGAAAAATGACATGGTCGTGCAGTTTTTGTTAGCATAAGTTGGAGATTAATGTACCTGTTTGTAAAGTTACCTTAAACAATTTAGCAAAGAAATTTGACATGATACTTTTGTTCATCAAATTGTTATTGGAAAACTGTTCAATGATTTTCTTACCTAAATCTATAACTGTTTTGTTACTGTGCTTCTGAATTACTTCTTTTGAACACCATAATTTGTATCAAAACACACGAATTAATGTGGTTCACTCTATCAATGTGATCGGGCTACTTCCTAGATAATTATTCAGTGATTTCAATTTCGGGCTAACAGACGTGGTTGTATCTACAACTACAATTACGCTAGTGTTGTATATATAGAGGGGGACGAGGGTTAATAGCTTTTTCTTCAAGACTTGCAAGTTGTCGAGAAAGCCTGAAACTTTATACCGGTCAAACCCATTATTCTAATTTTTGTTTCAGGGCCAGTGTAAGACCCCATCATAGGCTTCCCTTACCCCGCCCATTGCACCTAGAGGTGAAAAGAAACATGGTTCAAAACCGATCCGAAACTGATAGCGAAACTGATCCTATTCCAATCAGATCCAATGGGTTTATATCGGTTTGAGATTATATATGTTGAATCCAGTTTGGGAGAAACTAGTTTGAGAAAAACAATTTAGTAATATAATATGTTGAATCCGGTTTCAGTCTGATCCAACCCGGTTCCTATCGGTTTAGATTTTTTCCCCTTAAAAACCAGTTTCAAAATGAATCAGTTTTTACTTGAATTGGTTGAAACCGAACCGGATTGACCCAAAATAGGATTTATTTACCTCTAGTTGCACCATGATTGCCGTCATTGTATTGTTGTAATGGCTGTCAAGTTCATATGGCAATAATCAGATTCCATAATTCAGTATTTAGTGTCACCCCAATAGACATAAAATATTATCGGTAGTTGAAGTCTCGTAGATACAACCATCTAGACCGAACTTTGAGAGATTTAGGGGATAGAATGAAAGGGGGGGGGGGGATGTAATGAATTTGAGAGATTTAGAGGGCATGAAATTCCTTGTGGAATGGGTGATTCCATTTCATTGTCCAACCAAACACCATTTTTTTCATTCCTTCATAATCGTCCATTCCATTTCACCTCGCATTCCTGCATACCAAACGCTACCCAAATCTTCTAATAACTAACAAGGTTGATTTCTAGGAATTAATCTAATCAATCTTACTATACAAATATTTTTTTCCATATAATATACCTCAGTAATCGAAACTGGAGGTTCCTGAATGTTGAGATTGTTCCTGGAATCATCAAACAAGACTCTTGGAAGTCCTTTGGTGAAGATGTCGGCTATTTGATAACGAGAAGGAACATGTAACACTCTAACTTGACCACGGGCCACCTTCTCTCGAATGAAATGAATATCCATCTCGATGTGTTTTGTGCGTTGATGTTGGACTGGGTTGCCGGTTAAATAAATTGCACTCATATATCACAATAAACTAATGCAGCCTTGGGACTAATAACTAACAAGGCTGATTTCTAGGAATTAATCTAATCAATCTTACTATACAAATATTTGTTGCCATATAATATACCTCTGCAATAGAAACCGAAGGTTCCTGAATGTTGAGATTGTTCCTGGAATCATCAAACAAGACTCTTGGAAGTCCTTTGGTGAAGATGTCGGCTATTTGATAACGAGAAGGAACATGTAACACTCTGACTTGACCACGGGCCACCTTCTCTCGAATGAAATGAATATCCATCTCGATGTGTTTTGTGCGTTGATGTTGGACTGGGTTGCCGGTTAAATAAATTGCACTCAAATTATCACAATAAATCAACGCAGCCTTTGTGGGGGGGGGGGGGGTGACGGAGTTCTAAGAGGAGATTCCTTAACCAACAAATTTCGAAGACTACGTTTGCCACTCCACGATATTCCGTCTTCGCACTAGAGCGAGACGGTGTTGGTTGGCGTTTAGAGGATCAGGAGAGTAAATTGTCGCCCATGTACACACAGTAACCTGAAGTAGACCTCCTGTTGTCAGGACATCCTGCCCAAGCGGTGTCTGTGTAGGAGATAAGAGAGTTCAATGCTGATTTAGTCATTGTTAGGCCATAGGATAGGGTACCATTGACATAACGGAGAACACGCTTTAAAGCATGCAAATGGGAGGTCTATGGTGCGGGCATATGCATGCAGAGCTGTTGAACAACGTATGTAGGATCTGGGCGAGTGAAGGTTAAATACTGAAGGGCTCCCACGAGGCTTATGTAATATGTACCATTCTCAAGTAATTCGCCCGTCACTGCTCAATTTGTTGTTGGTGTCTACCGGAGTTGTTGTCGGATGGCAGTTTGACATCCCAGCATGGTCCAGAATGTCTGTAGCATACTTTTCTTGTGATAAAAACATGTTGTCTCGGTTTCTTGAAGCCAATCAAGCCAAGGTACAGGAGTCCAAGACAAGAATTCACCCTTTCACTCAAAAGCCAATGATTCTTCTAAGATACAATTCACCAACTATCAGAACCGTTCCTCCGCTAAAGAAGGTTCATGTTCAACTTGAAGGGTTTGTCAAGTGGTTCTATGATGAGAGGACATGTAATGTGGTGATTTTGAAGCAGATGCTAAAGCTTTCCAAAGGGTTGTCTCACTGCATGTAAAGTCGTTTATTAAGAGAAATTGAAGACATTGGAGCAATAGCTTAGGGGGAGATTGTAGGGCATGAGTTTTGATAAGCTAATTTACTCAATGTAAGCTCTTGTTTTTTTATGTTTAAGTCTTTGTAATAGTAAGTATACTTACGATTGAGATTATGTCATTTACATAACTCCTACCGTAAGTTAGATGCGATAGGGCAACCTGGTTACGATTGTAAGTAACCAATCATAAGTAGTGCTTGCGATTGAGTTACAAATGATGAAAGGTTGCGATTGCTTGTTTCTATCCTATAAATAGAATAGTTTTCAGAACTAGGGTGGGCGTGTGTAAGGTTGTAACCCTAATTCCATTTTCAAGCATTTCAAGCAATACAATGCACTTTGAAGTATTTCTCAGTGCCAATTCATACGGTTCTACACATTTTGTATTCTAGATTTGCTTGTGATTCACACCACCGTGTTTCTTTGTTTCGATTAAGTGTTTACAACACCATATACACTGTGATGTATATGTGTTTTGATCCCTGGTAGTGTTTTGAGACTTATTTTGGACCTACATGTTTAGTCAGTAAGAGACTAATTAGCATGTGAGAAGCAATCGGAAGAACGGTATTTGTGTGAAGCGAAGTAAGAAACTGATTAACCTGTTAGAGGTGATCGAAAGAACCTTAGTGGTGGAAAAGGAACCTTAGTGAATCAGGTGGTGCGAATAAAACCTCAGTGGTTCAAATGTGAGTTGATCTATGTGGTTTAGGTCAAACCGAAGTGCTTAGAGAATGGAATATCAAGGATGTGATCGGTATGGTTGAGAAAGATGATATAGTTGTTGTGATGTGAATCAGGTACAAACTAGGATTAAGGGTCAAAATGAACATGTTAAGACTAATTAGTTCACATATGAAACAAAACGGCACTTGAAAAAGGTTTGAAATCATTGGATTGAGTTTGAGATAAAAGAGTTTGAAGATAAAGTTAGTTTGAGGTTTAGAGATAACCGTTAGTATTTATCTCCTCGTTATTAGTTAGAGGTTGTTTGTTTGAGTTTGTATAGGATTGAGTTTCGTATTAGAATAAGATTAGTTTGTCTATTTGTATTTATAATATTGAAAGAGTCGAATCCGATCATTGACATCAAATTATTTTTCTTACGGTTGTGTTTATCGAAAATCTAGGCCAACAATAGGATCCGTCTTCCTTGGGTAGTCAAATGGGTGTTGCCACAATATACTAGGGTTATGAGGTATTTTAGGTCCACATGATGCGAGAGATTGTCAAGGAGCAGATCATTTCGATGATAAAAATAAGGTTATGCTATACATACCCCTCCTTCTGAAAAAATGACTTATAACTAGTCATTTTACCTATTTTGAAAAATCATTATTTTAATAGTAAACTGCAGTTTTCGTCCCTGAGGTTTGACCCGATTAACAGGTTCAGTCCCTCCTTAACAGTATGAGTCATTTAGGTTACATTTCTTAACAGTTTACGTCCCTCGCGCAAACGGACGTCCAATCTTCCGTTACTACCCCCTCACATGCCCCACACGTGAGGGGTATTTTTGTCTTTTCGCTTATGTCTCTCTCTATCTTCCTAAATCAATTTCATCATGGACTCCATTCGTCCTTAACAGTATGGATCGTCCAACCCCATCCGCACAAATCCCTAACCATCTCCTTACTTGTTCGCAAAATCAAAATATCCTTTTCCGGTTTAGTTAAATTAATCGGCAAAACATAAGCGATTACAGGTATGAAATCTTTGGAGTTTGAAATTGAAATTTAAGAATTGCATGTGCCGATGAGAGAGAGAGAGAGAAGAGGAAGAGATGAAAAGTTCTGGTGACCACGCGGTTTTCCGGCCACCCTAGACAGCTGGTCTAGCCGTCGATGGGGGGTTTTCAAGTAGGATGGTGATAGTAACGAGCTCTAAGATTAAAGAGGTGAAGATAGCGACAGGTTGAAAGACAAGCCATTTTCCGGCAGTTGCGACTAGGGTTCTGGCGGCCGGATCGTATCTTTAACCAAATCAGTCATAATGATCCGCTGGTAACCTTCAAATGGTGTGGTGGCTATGCAATATCCTCGAATTAAAGGTAAAACGGGTGTGGGTGGGGGATGAAGTAGATGGGAAGAAATATGAAGAAGAGGCTGCAGAAACCTCCATGGCTTCCAAAACAGAGGTTGGTGATTCACCTGTCAAAGAACAAGTAGCTGATGAGCAGGACTAATAATTTGGGAATTTTAAGAAGGTAGTATAATAATTGACGTGAAAAGACGAAAATACCCCTCACGTGTGGCACGTGGGGGGTAGTAACGGCAGATTGGACGCCCGTTTGCGCGAGGGACGTAAACTGTAAAGAAATGTAACCTCAGAGACCCATACCGTTAAGAAGAGACTGAACCTGTTAATCGGGTCAAACCTCAGGGACAAAAACTACAGTTTACTCTTATTTTAAAAGGATTTTTTATGTTTAAAAATCACTCTCTGCAAAATATATTAAGATATATGTTAAAAAATTTATGACTAGTAGTTTATTTTTCTACAAAAGGTTTTAATAAATAATCATAATAACGCTTTTATAAAAAAACGATAAACTTTTTTTAAAGCTCTAATACCAAGTTCGACCTAAAATAAATGTAAGTCCGTCACAACCGTACTACCAAGTTCGACCTACTAACGGACGCTACTTGCCGCTTAAGGGTGTGCAAAAAAAGGGAAAACCAAACCGTATCTGTAACCGAAAAAACTGAACCAAATTGTGAATTCAGTTTTCGGTTCGGTTAACGGATATACATTATTTTGAATCCGGTTTATTCGTTTAACCGAATAAGTGATAACTATATATGTTGAATTCAGTTTATACATTTTCTTAAATTTGGTTTATTCGACTGTGTAGGTCCCTCGGGTGTGGCGGATCGTCACACGCAAGTGGGTCTACTAGTCGAACCGGGTGCGGAATGCCCTTGACTAGGTGGAGAGTCAAACTAAACAAAGTAAACCAACAAGAGAATCACTTTAAACGTTCTTTATATTATAAACACTTGAAGGTTACAGAGAAAAACACTGAATTTACAATCTGCGTATTTGCGTTTATGCATGCGTACTTAACTTCTGTCAACCTATCCTACTTATACTTGACCTGATGCCTGCGCACTTAGCAAGTGCGCAGGGCAAAATGCTCTTGCGTACTTAACAAGTACGCAAAGGTATTCTTGCGTACTTGCTAAGTACGCATGAGCTTTCTCCTGCGCACATGTAAGTGCGCAAAACACTTAGAAAGAAATGCAACATTCAATATGTAAAAGTAAATAAAACTCGATAAACTAATACATAAAGACTCTTACATACAAAGACAATTACAGACATGAAAATACAAACTAAGACTCTATCCAGAGTGTTGTCACATGAAAGTGCTTCAACAAACTCCCCCTTGACAACAGCTCGGGATCTTCATCGTCTTCAGTCTTCAATCTTCAGTCCTCACAGCTGTCCATCCTTAGCTTCCATCTTCTTCTTGTATTTCAAGGCAGAACTTGATCACCTTGTCATATTTAGAAGCAAGGAGCATTGTCCATTCGTCCGTGTGGACACAATACCTATCAGCTAGTACCTCCAGATCTTTCACAGAAAAGTTGATGAAGCAGACTTCATCAAATATTCTGATCAGTTCTTTTGGTACTATGTTCCCACTCTCGGAACGTCCCTTTCCCATGATCACAGCCTCGCCCGTTTTTGGATCTACGTACCAGTACCACATGTCACCAAGAATATCCTGAGATAACTTGCTCAGGGGAATCTTAGTTTCACATCGCACTGGCTTGTATACCAATTTATTTAAGTGCTTCTTAGTCACAGGATGTATAGCGTGCTTATCCTTGACTCTCTTGGGCACCTGAGGCTTGAACATTTCAAAGTTCCCAGATCTTGCTTCACGCTGCAGAACCACCCACAAACCCATCGCCACTGCGTGATTGGAATGACCCAGCAGCTCTCGGTTTGCTAGGTTCACCAGGTCGTATTTGGGCAAGGAGCTGAACGCTTCACTGGTGGGTTTCAAGTATTGAACCCCGCCAGATCTTTTGATAGCGAACAACTGCTTGTCCTCCTCGAACCTTACAGCTAAGATCATTCCTGTTGCTCCGTGCTTGTCTATGATAGACGTCTTTTGCCACATAGGAGCTGGACCCTTTGAACTAGTAGAAGGCATATCTGTCTCTTTTGGTGCCTCTGGGTCCACAGGTTCAGGGTCAACTGGGGAGGCTTCAGTCGAGGCTTCTACATTACTAGCCTGCTCGACTGAACCTGTGTCGAGCGGAGCGTCGAAGGATGGAACTTCAAAGATCTCTCCATCTTCTAGCTCGTACTCTCCTTCCCCATCACCCTTGGCAATCTCTATCACCACGTCTTCATCATCATCATTCCAGTCATCACCAGAGTCGATCTCTCCTTCTTCCAGATTAAAGAGAGCATCGATCTGTGCTTCCTTGGAATAGTCAGGCTCAAGATAAAGGATCTCATCATCAGATAAGTCCTTGAGCACATCGGCTGCTGACTTCCCTTTATCACCACCACCACTAGAGGTATCACCACCCTCTTGCTGAGTAGACTCCCCCTCAGCCATTGGAATAGCAGAGATGGGCACTATTGCCAAAGCTTGGTGCTCACCTCCACTAGGACCGGCTTCAGGATCCTTGTCTTTATCGTCATCCTTAGTCAAGTCGACTGACCAGTGGATTTCGTTTCTTTCTCTTTCTCCTTCTCCTTCTCCTTCTCCTTCTCTTTCTCTTTCTCTTTCTCCCCCTGAGCATCAAGCTTCTTGGTCAGTTCTGCAACTAATTTGACCATCGCTTCGTGCTCTTTTCTTTGTAAATCCAGCCTTAGCTCAAGTGACGTTCTGTGTCCTAGAATCATTTCATTTGTCTTCATTAATAGCTCATTCTGTGCCATTACGTTCTTCAGTCGCTCATTAGTCCCCGTTCTCTGGCTATGTAGAATCCTAACTTCATCGGCCAGTGAATTAATCTGTGCTTGTTGAGCATCAGATTCCTCCTTTGACTTCTGAATAGTCTTCAGCAGTCCAGCAACTTGGGTTTCTAGCACATCGATCCTTGCCTCATTCGGATCAGGATGCCTAGACGATGATGCTTCGGCATTATGGATAGGGGAGGAGAAGATGGTACCAAAGTCAAACCCTTGTGAGTAATCTTCATAAGTGAAGGGTTGACTTGGAGGATCAATGGGGGGTGTTGGGATTTGGGATGAGATGATGGGAGTGGGTGTTATGGTAGGGGTGATGGTGACAGACTCCGTGACAATTGGAGTAGTCATCGCCACTTGGACTGATGTTGTAGGGAGGGTCACCGTCACAGGAACCTCCTCTGTGACTGTCGTGATTGCCACGTCAGCTTGAACTTGTGGCCTTCTCCTCCTATGGTATAACTGCTGTGAAGGTGGGGTAGAGGCTGAATCTGGACTGGCAGCTGGAACTTGTACTTGCTGCACAGTCGGGACCTCTACTACCCTGGGGATAGCAACCTCTTGCCTATCTCCCTGTTCTTATGAACACGCTCTCGTCTCTGTCTTTGTAGAGCAGCGTCAGAGTCAGATGTTGGCTCATATTCGCCGCTCAAGCTCTGTCGCTTTCTTTTGGAGGATGACGCAGGTAGGGTTACCTGTTCTGATCTCCGTGGGTGTACCTGCGATGGTGCGTCATCGGAATCAGAAGAATCTGATTCTGTTGCTTCTGAATCGGATTCCTCAGCACCACCATCACCGCCTTCGTCGTCTCCATCCTCAGACTATCCATCATCACTTTCCATATCCTCCTGTTGTTGTTCCTGTTGCTCATCGGAGTGTTCACTCATTTCAGGCTCTGAGTCATGGCTGTACCATCTCCAGTCTTCAGGTGCCACATATGCTTCATTTAGAAGGTGGCCAAAGAGTTCTGTGTGCACAGGGGTAGGTTCTACACTGCCTGGCTTCAGAAATTGAGCAACGACTCTTTTGTCCACCCGCTTGACTTGCAGTCTCTCCCCTATAGCAGGAAGGTTTGGCAACACGTCATTTATCAAAAGTTGCACAAACCGAGGGTATAACAAGAACCGAAACCTCTCCGCTGTGTTGATCTGGTCATTGATGGCCTTAAAGATGTAGCGGGAGAAGTTGTAGCCCTTGTTGAGAGAAAGGCCGACCATGGCTGCTGCAAGGACATGACCCATGGCATCTTTCCCAGCTTTCCTTGACGAGATGCACACGATCATGACGTGGGCGAAATATCGCCATTGGTCTAATACCCACATCTTTTTATAAGAAGCATAGTCCCTCGCTCCGACGTATCCCATTCTTTGTCTCCAACAGTCATCCACAAAGTAGTCTGGATAGGCTGTCGGGTCGGTCGCGAAGGTCTCTGAACTGCAGGACCCTTCTTATAGTATCTTCAGAGAAAGCAATAGCCTGACCTGCAACGGTAGCCCTAATGACATTGGGGGATACCGTGCAGTCGTGCTCCGCCGTCTCCCAGAATTGTTCGAGATAGGGTCTTGACACGATCGGGTCAGCAGAAATGGCGTAGCTGATTCTTGAACGGTTCAAGAAATCAACTATGTCTCTATACTGCAACGCTGCACCCTTCCATTCTGGTTCAGTGTTAGCTAACAGGTTGAATTCGTTAGTAAACGCCCGAGCCATGATCTGCAAAAACACACAGAAAACATAATCAGAACAACACGTATCATTGGAAATGGATAAACATGACTCAGTATAGCAGTTACTCAATGAAGTGAATTTCAGACTTAGGAATTTTTGCTAAGTATTGGTCCTGCGTACTTAGCAAGTACGCAGGAGTTTGTTCTTGCGTACTTAACAAGTACGCAGGAATTACTTCTTGCGTACTTGTTAAGTGCGCAAGACTTGCACTTAGCCAAAATTCCAGAAATCTCAACTTTCAATCGGAAGAGAGGCATTGCCGTGGATTATGGTCACCACAAGGTCGAAATACTTGATTAAGACCTATGGGACCACTATCCACCGCAACTAACCGCTAAACCCGTCAAATTTTTGACCTAGATGACGACCCAGTTGAACCAACGGGAAATCAAGGGTCAAGGCCAAAATCAAACCATGTTAAGGACAAATTAGGAGTCAATAGGTTTCGATTAGTGATTATTAACAAGTTTTAGGTCTTAATTTGCATTTAGAACACCAAAATAGGTCAATAATTTCACACTCAAAAGCGTCGATGAATCGGTCGAAAACATGGGATTTAATGGATGATACGGACTGAGATTCTCACCAAGTAAATGTTAGATGATGATTAAGCAATGAGCGGGACGAAAAATCCGGTTGGAACACTCGAAATTTTTGAGGAAATTGGTCGGAGGGAATATCACAGGAGAAACGTTTTCAAAGTGATAAACTCTAAAAAATTTTCTTAGTCATGTATTTATACCCAACACATATTGGTCGTGCGTACTTACTAAGTGCGTAGGACTTAATTCGTGCGTACTTACCAAGTACGCATGACTTAAGTCTTGCGTACTTGTTAAGTACGCAGGGTTTACCTCATGCGCACTTATCAATTACGCAGAGACCCTTATGTGCGCACACTTTCAACTCAAATTATGAAGATTTTAAGTCAAATAACGAACAAGATAAAAATGTTCAATCAAGAGGATTCAAATACAATTCAGGAAGGTTAAACACAAATATTTTTGGTTTTTCTGAATATACTGGAACTATGCAAAAACTTAAAATCTTTTTGATCTTTTCTAATAAAAATATACGAGTATTCACACAAACTATTTTTGTTCAAAGACACGAGCAGAGGATCATATCAGGCTATCTTTTAGCAAAAACGATACAAAATAAACATCAAAGAATATGGGATCATGTCTTGGATTACTATTTATTCGTACGTAATAAGCACATAAACAAGTAATTCGAGTTGACAATATTATAAGATTTGAAACTATAAGCATATTTGTATCACATTCTTGTGTATTAAGGTATTTTTATAAGATATACAACGTGTACCCCACTGATATGCTATTCTAACTTGCACTATCTCAAGGCATCTAAGATTTTCCTAATGATTTTCTAATTTTCAGAATGAAGCTACATCTATTAGCACAGGAAAATCAAGCAGAATCCATAAGGATTATCAGGAATCATAAGATTCAGAATCGAGTGATTCAGTTGTCTTGGTTTCATTTGATTTTCTTCATTGAATATCGGAATGATGATTCAGGATAATATATATGGTGATTGAATATGGTAAGGGGATCCAACTTTTATCTGGATTTGATTTCAATGAATCAGGAATGATTCAAGGGTGAATACATGCTCAACGGTTAATGTAGAGACATGTCTTGATTCAATCTCTCATTGCATACTTGTGAGTATGGGCAGTGAGATGAACCGCATTAATTGTGCTAATGACATAACCCGAAACTGACCTCAAAAGAAAATTATTGCCAAAATCTAACATCCTATATCTGATAATGATCTTTTTTATTCTTTTACGTACACACACTTGCAAACATGGGTTCAAATCACAGGTGTAATTTAGATTTAGTTTCCACACTACTAGTGATTCAAAGATGCATACAGCCTACTGACAATTTAAATTACTTGTAAATAAGCAGATTAAAAACATAATAAGTTAAACAATTAAGTAAGCATGACGCAATCACTTCCCATATGAGCAGTCTATGACGTTTAGATCATTTCTGATGTACTATCATTTCCTCTTTTCTCAAGTTAACTTTGAAATTTTCGCCATTTTCTAATTTTGTTTTTGTTTTTGTAAAATATTTTGAAACTTAAAAGAGCTATACAGAAAATTTAAAAAGAAATAAAGTTTAACTTCCATGAATTGAATTGATTTAGAAAAAATTAATTTTCACTCAGGATTGAACATTCCTATCAAGTTGACAAGATGCTCAAAACGGGATCGATCAAATGCCTTTGTGAAAAGGTCAGCAAGATTGTCATCCATGTGAACTTTTACAAGTTCAATTAAATGCTTTTCTGCACAATCACGGATGAAATGATGGCGAATTTCTATATGTTTAGTTTTGGAATGTTTCACCGGGTTATTTGTGATGGACATTGTGGCATTGTTGTCAATGAATAGAGGAGTTCCGGTGAAGTTTAAGCCGTAGTCTCTCAACTGCTGCTGAATCCACAGTATCTGAGAACAACTGCTCGCTGCAGCAATGTATTCTGCTTCACAAGTTGAGACAGAAACCGTTGACTGCTTCTTACACTGCCAGGAGACCAGTCTGTCTCCTAAGAATTGACATCCACCAGAAGTTGACTTTCTGTCAAGGTTACAACCGCCATAATCTGAATCAGTGTTGGCTTTGAAGTCGAATGACTGCTACTTAGAGTACCAAAGACCTAATCGGGGTTTCCCTTTCAGGTATCTGAAAATTCTCTTCACGGCTATCATATGTGACTCCTTCAGTTGAGACTGAAACCTTGAGTACAAGCACACAGCAAACATTATATCGGGTCTTGAAGCTGTGAGATACATAAGTGATCCGATCATCCCACGGTACAATCTGCTGTCTACATCCTTTCCATCTTTGTCAGGATGCAGACCATGATTGACTGGGATAGGTGTTCCATAAGTACTGCTATCATTCATCTTGTATTTTGATAAGATGTCCTGCACATACTTAGTTTGATGTAGATAAATGCCATCCTCTCTTTGACTGACTTGCAGACCTAGGAAGAACGACAATTCACCCATATTACTCATTTCAAATTTGGACTTCATCACCTGCTCGAATTCCCTACACATCCCTTCATTGGTAGATCCAAAGATAATGTCGTCGACGTATACTTGTACAAGAAGAATGTCACCTCCTGCTTTCCTAATGAAGAGAGTCGAGTCAATCTGTCCACGGTCGAAACCATTAGACAGTAAATGCTTAGATAAAGTCTCATACCATGCCCGCGGTGCTTGATGAAGACCATAAAGTGCTTTGTCGAGCTTATACACTTTATTGATATTATGCGGATCTTCAAAACCGGGAGGTTGAGTGACATAGACCTCTTCATGAACTTTACCATAAAGGAAAGCACTCTTCACATCAAGTTGATAGACCTTGAAGCCGACATATGTAGCATAAGCCAAGAACAGTCGAATGGCCTCAATTCTAGCAACTGGGGCATATACTTCCGTGTAATCCAAGCCCTCTTGCTGATAAAAACCCTGAACAACCAATCTTGCTTTGTTCTTCACAACAACATGACGATCATCCGTCTTGCATTTGAACACCCATCTGGTTCCAATTGGCTGAAAGCCTTTTGGCAAATCAACCAAATCCCACACGTGCAACTTTTGGAATTGAGATAATTCATCTTGCATCGCCTCAATCCAACAGTTGTCAGTGAGAGCCTCCTTCACATTCTTCGGCTCTAACTGGGACACGAATGCAACATGCAGACATGTTTCCATGACACCAGTGTCAAGTATCTCTGTGTAAAGACTGGTGTTCTCAGTGATAGTTCGATGACGAGTCTGAACACCGGCATAAGGATCACCAATAATGTTGTCGATTGGATGATTCCTATGCACTCTCGTCTCCGGTACAATTGGTTCCTGAATTTCTGGATCTAGATTCGTGCTTAACTCCCCCATTTCCTGTGTTCCAGAGGAAGACGATTCAATGTTAATTGGATCAGCTGGAGCTTCATTTCCTACAGTTGTGTTAGGATTGGCTTGAGCGTCATCTCCAACAACAAGAACATCTTCACTGTTATCACTGTCATGAGTTCCAGATGCAGATGCAGCATTGGGATCAGGAGTTACAATCGGTACAGTAGCACGAGTAGAGAAGCTGGAGTCATTGTCGCCACCCAATAATTCATAAACATTTGCGGCGTCAACTGCAGATAGATCAAGAAGATTGAATGACTTGAATAGCGCATCATAATCAAAACCCCAAGCTGGACCTGTTGGTTCGGGTGGAATGCTGTGTTTACTGCAATCCACTTCAAACCATTCCTCGACAGTACGAGTTCCTATATTGTACACTCTCTTGCAAGGCGAGTTGGCAACGTATCCTAAGAAGATGCCTTCCACTGCTTTTGCATGAAACTTAGACTGGCGTTCTTTGTACTGTAGCAACAAGGAATAAGGACTACCGAAAGGAACTAGGTAATCAAGATTGGGAAGTCGATTGTTGATCAACTCGTAACAAGTCTTGTTGTGCCTTTTCACAACCAGAACTCTGTTTAAGACGTGACAACCTGTATTAACGGCTTCTGCCCAGAAAGTGACAGGAAGCTTTGCATCCGACAGCATAGTCCTTGCAGTCTCAATCAATGTTCTGTTCTTCCGTTCAGCAACTCCATTCTGCTGAGGCGTGTACGGCGCGCTGAATTCGTGACGGATTCCTTTCTTGAGACAGAAAAGCTCCATCAAATTATTCTTGAACTCAGTTCCGTTGTCACTCCTAATTCTTCTAACTTTCAGCTTGCAAAGAGATTCCAAGCTCATGATCAAATATTGAAGAATATCAGCAGTCTCGTCTTTAGTACCTAAGAAATGCACCTAAGAGAAACGTGAGAAATCATCAGTTACTACTAGATAGAACGACTTACCTCCAATACTCCTGATACTTATGGGGCTAAACAGATCCATGTGTAATAGCTCCAAAGGGGTATCAATAGAGTTTTGGAGCTTGGGCTTGTGAGACTTCCGTTGCTGTTTGCCCTTTTTACAAGGCATACAGTCATCTGCAACGGTAAATCTCAGCTTAGGAACCCCGGTTACCAAACCGTTTCGGACAAGATGATTCATTTTACGATACGAAATATGTCTGAGTTTCCTATGCCACAAGATGGAGTCGAGCTCTGTCGTTTTAGAAAGCAAACAGGTAGAAACTGATGAGGTGGTTGTTGCCACGCTCATATCGATCTGATAGGTGTCGTTTGTTCTTGGCGCTCTCATCAGGATCCAATCTTCTGGAACTTCAAAACCGGGTTTGAGAATCAGGCATTCTGACTTGTCAAACATCACCGAGTACTCCTTATGACACATTTGGGAGACACTCAACAGGTTATGCTTCAGCTGCTCGCAGAAGTTGACATTGTCAAAGCTGACACAACCGTTCGAAACCACGCCTTGACACGTGATGCTGCCGCCTTTTTTTCCGGCAAAGGCCACATAGCCGCCTATGAATGGTTTAACGTCTTGGAGCAGGGCCATGTTTCCTGTCATGTGCCTGGAACATCCACTATCTACATACCAGCGGTTAGAGATAGTACCCTTCGGACGTCCCTGCACGAGTCACAAAAGAATTAGTTAGTTTTGGAGACCCAAGCCATTGTGGTCTTGGGTCGTCCATCCTTTTCAAAATAAACTACTTCCTTTAACTCACAGTCATGATGACTATTCAAAATTAATGAATCTTTAGAAGAAATACAACTGGGAGATTGAGAAGTTTTGGATTTGGCAGTCCAGGATCTCTTCTGTTTCTTAAATGGAACAGGAGACTTTGGTTCAACTACAACAGGTGAACTTGTGGAAGCTTCACCTGATTGAACTGAAGTCAGCTATTCAAGCTTTCTCAACCTCTTGTTCCGTTTCCTCTTCTGTGGCTTAGAGAGTCTTGCCACAGGTTTCTCACCAGTACGTGTACTACCAGAGATAGATACACGAGGTACAGCAGGTTGCGTTACCTTTCTTGGAACATATGGTTTAGCTTCAGATATGATCTTAGGCTTTACCATCGGTTTGACTGGTGGTTTCTCCACATTTTGCTTTGGATGTTTGGGAGATGGTTTCACTGGTGGCGACCTGGGGATAACAGCTGGTTGTGAAACAACAGGCCGTTTCCCTTGGTTCTTAGAAGGACAGTTCACAAAAATGTGACCAACCAAGCCACAGTGAAAACAGTTCCTCTTGTCTACATAAGTTCTCTTGTAAGGCTCATTAGATCTGGCCTTAGATAACTCAGCATTATGAGAAGGAGGAGTTGGTTTATGAACATTAGTCTGAACCTTTATAGTTTGGTTTTTGGGAGTATAATATTTTTCCAAATTTTCTTTATAACCAAGCCTATAGTGAGCTGAGAAAGCCTCTTTCTTTACTTGGTTAAGACTTTTATATCCCCCGTAAAGCATTACCTTTAGTTTATCATTTGTTTCAATGATGTCGGGTTCAGTTAAAATGCAGTTATCACCATTAGTGATAACGTTTTTCTTTATCTTTTGTTCAGTCAACAACTCCTCAGATACTACTCCTTCAGGGCAAGAGTTAACCGACCCGTCTTCAGAAGCAGTAACAAACTCCTCCTAGATGTGGAGTTAGCCTTACTTGAGGATTCATCCTTTTTAGGGGAATCATCCTTATCAGAGGACTCATCTAGACAAGTGAGATCAATGTCTATTAAGCTATTGACAAACTTCCCGCTCACTGGTGGAGGAATGACATTAGTACCCAAACCTAACCCATTCAGTTGTCTCACCACAGACTCGTAGTGTTCCACCACAAAGCGAGAGTTTTTCAACTTCTCATTAGTGCATTTTAACTGCAAGATCTCATTTTGCAGTTTGTTGATTTCATTGTTCCTTTTTTCTAACCCCCTGTATGCAACATCTAAGTGAAGCTGTTGATCACTTATTTTTAAAGAATATTCAGATTTTTCCTTTTTTTAACGTTTCAATAGAATCTTTAAAACGATTTTCATTTTCTTTATAGTTTAGAGCTGCCAAACTTAGGGGTTCGATTTTGTCCTGGAGCCTAGAATTTTCCAGTTTTAGCCCTTGACATTTAGAAAATGAAATAACAGAGAAAGGGTTAGAATCTACCTCAGACGACGAACTTGTTGCTTCTCCAATGGCCATGAGAGCAACAGCAGTGGTCGATTCCTCTTCATCAGCTACAGGTGCTTCCATTTCTTCAGCTTCCTTCACCTCCTCTGTAGCAGCAGTTGTAGATTCTTCTAGGTCAGCCATAGAAGCTTCCCTTTTCTCTGCTTCCATCATCTCCATGATCTCAGCCATGAGACCAACCTGGGTTTGTGTGATGATGGCATCCTCAAGATGAACGCCCCAATCAAAGCTATCGTCCTGTTGGGCTACCAGTGCATTGGACATTCCACCTTGGCTTTGATTGTGGTGGTTTGGATTGTTTTGGCCATGGCTGTTTCCTTGGCTGGGTCGGGTAAAACCAGAGGCAGGTGCTCTGTCTTTCTGACACTCACGAGCAAAGTGTCCATAGTTCAGATACTTGTAGCATTTGGCCTTAGATTTGTCAAACCCGACCTTGGCATTAGGATGCCCGCCAATAAAATTTCTTCCTGTTCTGTTCAGGAAACGCTTGGCTCTCCTCAATAACATGGTCATATTCCATTGAATATCCATGTCCTCCATGTCATCAGGATCCACTTGATTAAAGTCTTCTTCAATCATCTCTGGATCAGTAAGCTTGCCACCTATGAAATTTTCATATGCAAGCATACAAGATGAGAATAGTGCTACATGATCTTCAGCTATTCTGGCTATAGCTGAGTTGTTAGCAGAAGGCGTAGCAGGAGGATTTCTTGAGGTATTTTGATGATGAGACCCCAACCCTGATCCTGAACCACACCCAGTTGAGTGGTTTTCTTCAGTAGGATTTCCAGTGTAGAGGGCCATTCCAGAGCTCGATGACTTGGATGTAGAAGTCGTCCCATGATACATAGAAGGGTCTTGTATCTGGAGTCTTCCAGAGCTCTCCTTTCTTCTTAGGTTCATGTCATGAGCTTGAACCTTTCCTATTGCCTCTTCAACTGTCATCTCATAGAATTTAGGATTTTCCCTCATCAGGGTTGTGTACATCTCAAATTTGGGTGGTAAAGCATCCAAAAACTTTTTCACCATCTCTTCATCCGGATACTTGAGTTCAAAAGCCTTCAACTCAGTCTGTAAATGATAGAATCTAGAGATGAGGTCATCTAAAGATTCGTTCTCAAAAAATCTGAAGCACTCATACTGCTTCCTGAGAAGATCCCGCTTACTCTTCTTGATGTCACTATTTCCTTCGAATATCTTCTGTAAAGCTTTCCAGAGATCCTTAGAATCGTCATACCCTCGGAAACTGTGGAACAACTCCCGAGTTAATGCCATAGTGATCGAACCAAGAGCCTTCTTTTCTCGATCATAAGCTTTCTTTTCTTCATCATCAAGCTTAGAGATAGGCTTTGGCATCACCTCATCAAGATAGATATGTGTGGGATGCTTATATCCCTCAAGGATTGGTATCCATAATGATGAGTCGGTATATGAAATGTAGTGCTTGAAACGTGCTTTCCAATTAGAATAATCGTTCACGTTCAGCAACTTTGGTGGTTTCTGTGGTGTACCGATCTCGTTATCATAATTCAGCAGGTTTCCAAGATTCTGAAGATTCGACATAGTGAACACTTAGTCAAATTTCAGAAAAGTCAGACACAGTTGCGCACCTGGTTTTGGCCTTGCGCACTTGAGAAATGGTCTTGCGTATTTAGATTTCCTCTTGCGTACTTGTAAGTACGCAGGAGTAGATGTAAGTACGCAGGATATAACTTAAGTTCGCACAAGTTCAGTCTTGCGCACTTGTAAGTACCCAGGAGATAACTCTTGCGTATTTAGTAAGTACGCAGAAACCTGTACTTTTTGCTAGAAATGGTAAGTACGCAGGATACCTTTTCAGCAACTTTCACCAAACTTTTCCGGTTGCCTGAAACTCGTCGGAGATGGTAAAAATTCGTCTGATGATCAATGCAAATGAGCCAAAGGGTCATAAACTTGTTTCTAACCAACATTTGATGCTCAAAACACTCAAATACACAACAAAAATCAGTTTTTGAGTGATTTTTGCTTCTAAAATAGTGCTCAAGAGCTACCCTATTTTATCACAAAAATCAACAAAAATTTGCTTGTAAAAACTCTCCAAACTCACTTACAACACTCGAAATCAGGAGCAAATGCTCTGATACTACTTGTAGGTCCCTCGGGTGTGGCGGATCGTCACATGCAACTGGGTCTACTAGTCGAACCGGGTGCGGAATGCCCTTGACTAGGTGGAGAGTCAAACTAAACAAAGTAAACCAACAAGAGAATCACTTTAAACGTTCTTTGTATTATAAACACTTGAAGGTTACAGAGAAAAGCACTGAATTTACAATCTGCGTATTTGCGTTTATGCCTGCGTACTTAACTTCTGTCAACCTATCCTACTTATACTTGACCTGATGCCTGCGCACTTAGCAAGTGCGCAGGGAAAATGCTCTTGTGTACTTAACAAGTACGCAAAGGTATTCTTGCGTACTTGCTAAGTACGCATGAGCTTTCTCCTGCGCACATGTAAGTGCGCAAAACACTTAGAAAGAAATGCAACATTCAATATGTAAAAGTAAATACAACTCGATAAACTAATACATAAAGACTCTTACATACAAAGACAATTACAGACATGAAAATACAAACTAAGACTCTATCCAGAGTGTTGTCACAGGAAAGTGCTTCAACAGACTGAATTTGGTTCGGTTTATTCGTTTAACCGAATAAATTGAACTAGAAAAAACTGAAAACCAAAACGCTGAACACCCCTATCGCCGCTAACCTCCACTACTACCAACCCCGACTCGCCACTACCGTTCGCCACATCCGATAAAATAAACTAAAACGTATTTAAAAACACTTTTTTCTAATTAGTATTTTAAACTTTTATAAAACTTATTTAGAAAATAATCATATAACGTTTTTTTATAAAAAAACTATAAAATATGTTTTTTTTTAAGTTGGTGTAATGTATTCAACCCATAACTAATATCACATTAAAATTAATTAATTAGAGTTTTCTTAAATATTTAAAAAACAAAAGAAACAAAAATGTACAACAAGTAAAATTTAGATAAAGGGGCACGTATAACACAACTCTAACGTAATGATGTCATCGGCTAACGATCCGAACCAGCAAAGATGCCACTTTAAACCCTCACCACAGTTGTATGGTAATTCATACAACTCCCAAATGTTGAACCATCCAAACTTTCGTTGGGGGAAGATAACCAAGTTATGCCACCGCCGGGTATCAGTCAAAACCAAAACAAGTTATGCCACCGTGTATCAGTCAAAGCCGAAACTGTTGGCTCTATATGCTACCAAATCCTTGCACTAACGCAGCAATCTTTACCAGCCTCCTAAAAACCTATCCCAACCTCAAGCCACCCAAAACCAACGCGATTCTAAACCCTCAACTCAAGAGATGCTAGCCAAGCACATAGTCAAGTAAGGGAAAAACGGAACAATTACTTTGATGCGGCCTTGATGAACCAACAAGCATCCGTACACACCATGGAGACTAAACAGGGACACATTGGAAAGATGCTTGCAGAAAGACAATCGGGCGTACCAGGTAAGCAATAAAAAATCATACTCACAATGATATTCATTTTAACATCCTGACTTCTTAAACCACCAAACAAAAAAACTTGAATACAAATTACAATAACTGTCATTGATCCTGGCTAGCCAATATTGTTAGAAAGATGTAACTAAATCGAACCCAGATGATTAAATCGTGTACCATTATACATGAACCAAAACCCGAAACCCAATCCCCATTTAACTACCTTCATATCCAAAATGAACATGTTAAAAACATTTTGAAGTCGTTTCATTCGAGTTTCACCTTTATTGCAGTCAAACACAAACCGAGTTTTGGGCTTTACTTTTTCCGGGCTACAAAAGACTCGATGCTTCCCATCAAACGAATGTATTCGTTTTTACTTTTGTGCTGCATACATTTGTGCAAGAACACAGCTAACTCATCATTTATTCCTCTCGTCTCCAAGAAATCATACAGTGAAGTCTGCAGCTCGTCGTCTAAATCACTGAAAATGAGCCAAACAAAACAACGATATTATAAAATCTACCGAAGAAATCATAAAGCATTTTCAAGTGCTTTTGCTGTTTGAAGTTGTAAAAATGGAAAATTAGTACAAAATCTGATTATAATATGGATTAATACATAAAAAGACCAAAAAAGACATCTTATGAAGAATGAAGAGATGGTTTGCGAGATGGGAGTAAAATTTTAAGTCTTAAAAATTTAAATTACCCCATTTGATCATCGGTATTTTTGCAGCTAGTAAGAAACTGATATTTGACCTCTAAATAACCATAGAACAAAAATTGGAATCAGTTAATTTAAATTCATAAACTGATTATTACAAGTCTACAAGTTAAGATAATAAAACCGAAATGGTAACACTCCCTATAATTTGTTAAATTTTTGGAGAGATCAACTAGCCAGTAGGTACGAAACTGTGTTACTAACTACCTAACTATCAGTCTCTTCCCTTTTAAGGTACAAAAATGAGGCGTCGAACAGCAAATTTTTATATATTTTCTAAATGAAATACCAACTAGGGGTGTAAATTAGCCGAGCCACTCATGAGCTACTCAAGATCCACTCGCTAAAAACTCGAATCGAGTAGAGATTAAACGGGCTCGAGGCCGACCTTGAACTCGACTTATATTGGAGCTCATTTAATAAACGAGCTTGTCTAGGCTCGTGAGCCTAAACGATCCTATTATTTATATCAAATTTATTTAGTATATTAAATATATATTTACATGGAAAAAATTACAATTAATATGTATAGAAATAATTATAAATATATATATAAACAAAATAATTAAATAATTAATCTATACTATATAATAAATAAAAGTTTTGGTAGGAGTGGGACACATGTCACTCTCATGTGCACTCTCAACATTTTTTCCCCGCCTCTCTCTCCTATTAATTATACAATTTTCTTTAAAAGTTTTGACTCATTACATTTTTTAAAAATATGTAATGATTTTCATAAAACGTTTTTTATTTAAAAAAAAAATAGGTTTATTCATAAAACATTTTTATAAATTGAACATTTCTTTCATTATTTTTATAAAATAACTATATAACTTTTTATAGAAATTGTATTAAAAAAAACTATATAATAAGTCATAAATATGTAATATGTAAATCTTTATTACTAAGTATATATAACATTGCATTTATTAAACCCGTGTAATACACCGGGTTTCTAACATACAAATATTTATAGAAACTGCTGGTTTACAACAAGTTGTCTTTATTCAACCCATGTAATACATGGGTTTCCCGAACCAAGCTCGAGCTTTAGAAATAGAGCTCTAAACGAGTCGAGCTTGAGCTTAGACGAGCCTTGTTTACACCCCCAATACCAACCTAAACCCCATTGAATAATACTGTTAACTAAGATGATAGCATCCCATTTGAATCATATGACAAAGAATGAAAACCAAATCCCTACAAATTTCAACATAAAATTCAAGAATTGGAAGTACAAATATATAAATAACAAGAGAACAGAACTTACTTAAATGGAGGACCCAGATAAGGTTTACCCGTCATTCCATCTCGGTCACGCATAAAAACTTTGTCAATCTCTATGCTGTCAGGCCAAACATTGCACACAAATTCCAAAATACCACTTTTTTCATCCTTAAAGATGCTAATCACCATTGAAATGTAAAGCTCGAGATCATTTTCTGTGGTAACACGACCATCTTTTGCAGCAGGAGCAGAAACTTGGAACATCGTTACCTCTAATTTTATCTCTTCATTCTCTCCAAATTCCTTATGCAATCTGATCCACTGCTCTCCGGTCCTCTCATCAATCAAAAAAGATTTAAACTTTGGAACAAGCTACAAACAAAATATCCATTAATAAGTGTACAAGAATCTACATTTCCTTACGCAATCTGATCCACTGCTACACCAACTACGAGTAACAAAAAACCAAATGCAAAATCATTCACTCACGCCCGTACAATATGTTACATGCCCATATACTATTGGACCGTATTATCAGACTATGGTTTATTAGTATGAGTCCACAGGCTCAGTTAGGTTTCTAGGGTTCCTTGTGATCTTTATATATTGTAACCTAACCATTCAGTGATATGAATTCAGTCTTTTACCATCTTACATATACATGTGCTATACGCACGGATACATATCAAATTAGATCACATCAATAGGGGTATAACAAGCAAAGAAAGGTACATTTAGCCAAACCCTTATAATAAATACCAAAAGATAAATATAGGGTCAGAATATAGGTACACTACTCCCGTTACATTTGTACACCAGCCTCAATACCAACCCGTATTACCCTTTTTTCGTCTCAATACGGGTCGTATTGATGTCTTGACTTATGACACGTCTGGAACGTTGTCTGTTTGACTAAGCCCAATACGGCCGATATGAATCACGGGTGGTGTACCGATACAGCTGAAGAAATGCATATGTGTTTGTGACAGAATTTAATTGGAATGAAAGGAAACAGAAAAGTAGAAATTGGAAAGGGGGAAACCTGAGTAAGGGGAGATCGATCGAGTTCGTATTGAATGTCGTTGCGGATGAGTTTACGAATGCGGTCTTCGAAAGCTGATTTTCGCATCTCTGAGACGTAGCCTCTCCATTGTTCAATTGGGGATCGTTGGGGAGAAGGATGTTGAATTAGGGTTATAGGACGATAAGAAGAGAGTGACGAAAAGATGGACGACTGTCTTCTTCCGATGTGTCCAATTAGCCGGATAACCATTTTTATTTGTTCGCCGACGTATGGTGTATTGGTGCAGAGGAGATGTTCTAAGTGCGGTGACAGGATTTTAGAAGGGTTTTGGATGGTTACCATATATAGAAAATGTTGGGGGTGAGCCCGCTAGAAAAAATAATTTTATGAGAAAATTAAAAAACGTATATGTATAGTACACTAAAAAACCTAAACCCCTCACTTTATCCTATTCAAAAACCTAAACCCTCACCCAACCCCACCCCCTCCCCTAAAAAAAAAACCCTCACCTCACCCCACATTTTCAAAAACCTAAACTAAAACCAAAAACTAAACCAAAAAACCTAACCCCTCACCCCACCCCACCCCACCCCACCCCACCCCAAAACCTAACCCCCTACCCCACCCCACTCCCAACCAAAAATCTAACCCCCCACCCCACCCAAAAACCTAACCCCTCACCCCACCCTCCACCCTCCCACCCACACCCAAAAACCTAACCCCCCACCCCACAAAAAAACCTAACCCCACCCTACCTACCCCTTCACCCACCTCGAAAAACCTAAACCCCCCACCTCATCCCACCCTTTCAAAAACCTAACCTAAAAGCTAAACTAAACCTAAAAGCTAAACCCACTACTTTTTGAGTTTGTTTGTTTTTTTGAACGAGGACGACGTGGTAAACAAGATCTCCGAAACAGTTTTTTAATTTTCGATTTATTTTTTGAGTTATGATTTTTTTTACCTTAGATAAGTAGTTTTTTTAGTTTTTCTCATAAACATTAAGTTTTTTTTATGATACTTCCTCTACAAATGTTTTGGGTAATTTGTATTTAACTAGTTGTCAAAAGAGGAAATCAGGGTCATAAGGATCTAAAATTGCTAATTCATACATGTCATTGAACCGGCCCAACAAGCAACCAAAGTTGTATGTTTATATGAAAAGAAAGCAACTGTCCGGGGTCATTCAATACAACAGTATGAACATGTTACCAAGGTAAACCCATGGGAATACCCTTTTATGAAAGAAAAAAAGACACTACATAACTTTATTACATTGGAAAATGTATGTCACGGTTTGAGAAAGTTATTAGTTCCGTGAATAGTCTTTACACTCATATATACAATTGGAACTTATAAATGTATGCGTAATTTTATTTACGATTAGATTTTTTTTGAACAACTATTTTTTTTTATATTACTCCACTCTATGTCTCAAGTGAGATTAGAATTCAACACTACTTGGGTTAAGGGCATACATATTTGTCACTAGACCAACCTAGTGGTTGTAGTTTTACGATTAGATACAAATTTTATGCAAAGCAGATTGAGGTCAAAATTTGAAATTCTATAACATTTTACAGAATTTTGAATATACCGTTGCAAGATTCCTAATTTTTTCCTACGTTTTGATTCCTTTTTTTAAAATCTTTTTGTTTTGTTATTATTATTATTGTTGTTTCGCCTTTTCAGACTCGAACGATAAACTCATTAAAAAAAAGTTTCTACTACCTGTTTTGGGTAAAAATTATCAAGACTAATTTTGTAACCAAACTTAGTTTATGAGGTAGTGTGCTTGTAAAATCAGTGAAAATCAATATGAAAATGCAAAGAGTGACACGGTTGTTTACGGGGAAATCCCTTGATCTTTAGGGATCGCCGGCATAAAACCTCGGGAGGTGACAATCGTCCCCTGCCTCGTTTCTTCAATAAATGGTAAAAAGATTACAAGTACGAGCAGTAGATGATCGATATCTAAGTGTTACAGAGCTGTTTGCGAGTCTAGAGAGCTAAGTGCGTAATGAGAATGTGCCTATAATCGATCAAGCTGTTGAAATAAATACAAGGATAAAGCTAACTAACTATCCCAGAATCCCGGGATAGACTAATTCTTCAAATATATCCGTTGCAAGTCATTCCACGCGTATTCAACACGTTCTTCTTGACTTCAGGAGCGATTCTTTAGGAATGGATTTGACCACACGTGTTTTACCTGTGTATTAGTCATTATAAACGAAAGATATAATGGTTAAATATTGAGGATACCGAAACCTGTCAGGATACCGAAGTATGTTGAAGATCCAGGATCCTGTGCGGTAAAATGACCTATAACACTCCCTACACATAATTTTATTTATAATTAGTTATAAATTTTATTCAAAACAGAGCTGTCACACCCCTAAATTTATTTACTTAATAAATAAATAAATTAGGTTGCAACAATTGGTAACATTACACAACAGCGGAAGCTAAAATAAAGACTTCTAAGGTGTTGAACACCATTGCAAATACTAAAATGTGATAGTACATTGACCCAAACTATGCAAGTTAGAATCGACTTGAGTTTTGACAAATATGTTTTCTTTGGCTTTTAGAGTTTTAATCTGAATGGTTAATCTATTCCAACCATGCCATAGCTATGAGTTACCTGAAAAACACACTTAAAAATGTCAATGCAATGTCGGTGAGTTCACAGGTTTAATTATCGCAATGTAAAACGATTTTCCTTGAAAACATCAATAATGTATACGTGGCCAAAGTGTGAAACTATTTTCCTTGAAAACATTGAAAATATGTACATAGCCATAAGATGAAACCTGCGTATAAGTCAATATAGAAGAAAGATATAACGGTCATATATTAATGATACCGAAACCTGTCAGGATACCGAAGTATATTGAAGATCCAGGATCCTTAGCTGCAAAATGACCCCTAATAATTGTCCCCAAATTTAATAGTTGTCAGTTTCATCAACATCTGTAAAATTTTAAAATTCAAATGGTAAATTGATGGTAAGGTTTCGATAGGACTCTTCCCGGTTCCAATACGAAATGACCGCTGCTTCGGCAGGATATAATCATAATCAGTCACGCTTCTCTCACTTGGATCTTCTTAAAGCTAACATGTAAAGCTTTTTATTTCTATTTTCGCCTCTTTCTTTACAAGTATTTGCATAATTATGAATTATTCGACTCTTTATAGGAATCCCGAAGTGTGATTCCCAATCAGCTTTGTCTGGTAAGAAAAAAGAAAGTTTTATCTATATGGTAGTTAAACGTATATTTAGGAGTCTAACCCATTATCCTATAGCAGGCGCTCGTAAGTCAAGCTTTCTATTTGTCCTCGACGTCATTGATAACACGGTTTCCCAAAGCAAAGCCATCAAATAGGAAAAGGCTCAGCCTGCTGTCGAAGTTCCTAAACTTGATGCTCCTACTCTACACCCCAAGACCACTGTTGTCAAAAAGAGAAAGCTCTGTGATGCTGCCGGTGTAGCTATCTACGAAGGCCTGGACTATGTTGACGCCTACAAGAAGCTTCATGTTCTCAGTTATCTGGTAACATACTTTCAGTATCCTGGATTCTGAACTTTTTCTGCTTTGAAGATCCAAGTTTGGGATAGATAATTTCAACTCTTGACTGATGGTCCGTGATTCGGGTGGATGGGTCTAGCTTTTGGATGAAGCCTGAATCACTAATCTTCCTGCACTCTCAATATTAGTAAATAACCTATGACTATGTGCCATGATTGTTATGTGTTTCATATGTTTTTGACGTATTTTTAGAAAATAAGGATCCTTAGGCAATTTAGCCTTATGATACATGGAAAAATATATTTAGGTATCGTTTTAGGATACCGGATCCTTTATGAACATTCGTAAATAATATCTTAGGTTTAAACTTCGGTTTAGGAAAACATACTTTTTTTATGATAAATAGTTTGAAAAAATACCATTTACAAACATACCATGACTTAGTCATCAAATATTTCGAGTCTACCCAAAATTGAAAATTAATAAGCATTTTTAAGTAAATACCTTCATCGAGAATAATGCTGGGTAGATATACATACCAGATAACGATAAGCATTTTTAGTTGTCCCCTATGTATAACTGTCAAACAAATTGTTTGTATAGTAATTGTACCTCAGGATTCTCAGGGGTGTCCCCAGGATCTTGAGTTATTAACTTGGGACATGCCAACGTAGTGGGTTGTACCCGTAGTGACATGTAAATGCCAATAACCTTTGGTTAACATGTCAATGTTAATATGTCTGGGTCATGCCCGGCTGTATAACATGTTCGTGTTACTCCATTGATAATATTCGTAAGGTCCAACATATAGCCAATAGTGATGAAATTATCAGCCATTGTTACATGGACTGGTGGCACCAACTCGAATTATACTTGGATATCATGCGCTCTTGGCGGGGTGTAGAAACTCAATCTACTTAGAAAGGCGAAAGCAATTTAAACCTTTGAAGGGATTTTGAATACCTTAGACTTAGGAGAGATGGCCATTTTCTATCTTGGAGATCCTTCCTGCAAAATATGAAACCTTGGTGAAGGTGGGTGTTAGACTGGGTAACACCTCTCTGATGCTCAAGTCAGTACTTTGATAAAGAATAACAAATATAAAAATAATTATGGAAAGAAGACATACCATTTTTAGTTAGAATATAATTTCTAACTTACATAAAGTAAGTTTTGAGATGGATGGCGTTCCAGGATCTTGGCAGAATATCTCCTTCCATTGTAGCCAACCAATATGCACCCTTGCCTGCTTCCTCATTCGAAAATCATTGTGATTCTTTTCAGGATTTGGGATCTCACCATCTTGCAAAAATATATATATATATATATATATATATATATATATATATATATATATATTGTGGGTAAAATCCAGGATCCTTGACTAGGTTCAAGATTCTGAATATATGCTTCTTCTTCAGTGTTGGATACTTCATTTATCTTCTCAATTGTTGTGTAATATTGAAAATTTTGAATTCCACAGATAATTGCTTAACTATTGTGAGATATACGGCTAACCTCTCATCCTGATCTTGAGATCCCTGGCTAATTGTAACCCTGCTATCAGCGCCTCATATTCCGCTTTGTTATTGGTTGCCTAAAACTCACAACTTATATATTGGGGTATTATGTCCCCTTGTGGCGATTTTAGTAGATGCCTAGACCTGTTCCTCTAACATTTGATACACCATCAGTTAATAAGATCCAGTTATCCTTGGATTCTTCCAGTTGTTGGACTTCAAGGTCTGCTTCATGCTGAATGTCACTACTGAAATCAGCCACAAATTCCGCAAGTGCCTGTGACTTTATTGTTGTCATAGGTTCATACTAGATCATAGGCACTGAGTTTGACTGACCATACCTCCAAGTACAGGGATAACAGTTCACTGTCTTCTGGTTTCATCAATAGAGGAGCTGGAGACAAGTATTCCCTTAATGATTGGAGTGCTTGTTCACGCTTTTCTTGCCATTTGAATCTCTTGTTTTTCTTTAGAATGTCGTAGAACTCTTTGCATCTTCCTGAGGATCTTGAAATGAAACGATTGAGTGCTGCTACCCTGCGGGCTAGCCTTTGGACATCCTTGGTGTTCGCTGGGGATTTCAGATTGATGATAACCTTAATCTGATCCGGGTTGGCCTCTATTCCTCTCTTGGTTACCATACAGGCCAAGAACTTTCCTGTCCCCACTCTGAAGTGTCACTTGGAAGGGTTCGCCTTCATGTTATACTGGTCCAAGATATCGAATGTATCTCTGAGATCCCTTAGATGATCCTCAACTTTCTTTGATTTCACCACCACGTCATCTATGTAGACCTCCATGGTGTCCCCTAGTTTGTCTTTGAACATCATGTTCACCAGCCTTTGGAATGTTGCACCTGCATTTTTCAAATCAAAAGGCATAGCAATATAACAATAGATACCTGTTGGATTCATGATTGCGGTATCCTCCTGATCTGAGTGTTCCGTATGAATTTATTGGAATCCTGATGAAGCATCCATGAATGTTAACATTTCGTGGCCTGTCATGTCTTCATGTTTCCAAGAAAAGGTTGAGATTATGCTTTTCAGAAGTTCTATGAGTTCCTGCTCAATATCTTTGGGAATATTGGTATAGTTTGTCTTTGAACATCATGTTCACCAGCCTTTGGAATGTTGCACCTGCATTTTTCAAATCAAAAGGCATAGCAATATAACAATAGATACCTGTTGGATTCATGATTGCGGTATCCTCCTGATCTGAGTGTTCCGTATGAATTTATTGGAATCCTGATGAAGCATCCATGAATGTTAACATTTCGTGGCCTGTCATGTCTTCATGTTTCCAAGAAAAGGTTGAGATTATGCTTTTCAGAAGTTCTATGAGTTCCTGCTCAATATCTCTGGGAATATTGGTATAGTTTGTCTTTGAACATCATGTTCACCAGCCTTTGGAATGTTGCACCTGCATTTTTCAAATCAAAAGGCATAGCAATATAACAATAGATACCTGTTGGATTCATGATTGCGGTATCCTCCTGATCTGAGTGTTCCGTATGAATTTATTGGAATCCTGATGAAGCATCCATGAATGTTAACATTTCGTGGCCTGTCATGTCTTCATGTTTCCAAGAAAAGGTTTAGATTATGCTTTTCAGAAGTTCTATGAGTTCCTGCTCAATATCTCTGGGAATATTGGTTCCTACAAGCATCTTGACGTCAGGATCCTTCGCGCTTAAGAATATATTTTTTTTAACATCCTGCTCTTTGGTTTCTAAGACGTCTCGGGCTTGTTTCTTTAATTGCTATGCCTGCCTTGTTTTGGTAGAGGCTTTCATTGATGAAGTATAGCAATCCTTAGCTTCCCCCTCGATGTAGATTGGTAGCTTTATTTCACCAACGGTGCTCTTGACCTCTCCATTGAATCCTACCAAGACTGAGGATTTTGAGATGATTTCGGAATCAGGGATCATGTTTCAGGACTTCTAATTGTATGATGTTCACTGAGATTCCTCCACTAATCAGGATCCGGCGGATGGAGTGATTGGCTATGTACAGAGTGACTACCAAGCCGTCATGGTGATGAGCATGTACATCGTCTCTGTTCCCTTCGTCGAAAGAGATTACTTTCTTTTCGGTTAAGGTGGATGTTTTGGTAGGCATGTCCCCTTTCTCTGTCTTTGCTTCCTTAGCTTTTCTCTTTGCTGCAAAATAAGGAGTACCACATAAATCAGACCCACCATATATAAAACTTATTACATTGACATCCTTAGGTGGGGATGCTGCTCGTCTTGGGGTAGCATCAGATTCTGATTCTTTTCTTTCTTTCTTCCCAAGAGTTCCTTCAGGTGGCCCTTACTAAGAAGATAGCTTATTTCTTTCCTAAGGGCAATACAATCCTCAGTCATGTGCCCGAAGTCTTCATGATAGGCACACCATTTAGATTTGTCCTTCCATCCGGATGCCTTATCAGTTTTCCTAGGCCATCTGACCTTGTCCCCAAGATCCTGCATAGCATACATGAGTCCTGGAACATTAATAGAAAAAAATAGTTAGTCAGTTTAGGATAATTTTCTTCTTCCTTGTCGCCCTTCACAACGTTAAATTTGTCATTGTCAGCTCTCGAGTAAGGCTTTGATCTATGAGGCTTGAAAGATGATGATTTAGATTTCCTGTTGGGATAATCATAGTTGGAAGGTGCATCAATCCTTTTCTGGATCTTTTTGTCATCTTCGAGTCTTATGAATCTTAGAGCCTGATTCCTGACTTTGTCTAAGTTCCTGCAAGGATTCATTACGAGATCTTCATAGAAGGGGGAGTCCTTTAGCAATCCCATCTTGAAATCTTGAACTGCCGTAGCGATGTCAAGGTTCGGGATATCCAAGGATTCCCGGCCAAACTTGCTTACATAATCCCTAAGGGATTCCTCAGCATTCTGAGTTACTTTATATAAATCACTAGTTAGTCTTTCAAATGTTCTGTTGCAAGAAAACTGGTTGTTAAATAAATTAATTAAGTGAGCAAATGAAGTGATAGAATAAGGATGAACATTTAATAGCCATTTCAGGGCTGATCCTGTCAGAGTGGACCCGAAGCCTTTGCATAAGCAAGCTTTCTTTAAATCTAAGGGAATGGGATTGATTTCCATTCTTTCCCTGTATTGCGCAACATGCTCTTCAGGATCCGTAGTTCCATCAAACAACTTCATGTTGGGAGTCTGGAAGCGTTTCGGGATCTTTGCATCGCATATCGGAGGAGCAAATCTGGAGATCCTATGAATGGCTGAGGATGCTTCCGGTATTGGTTGGACCACACCTGGTACGCTGGAGATCATATCCTTCAGCCTTTTCAACTCCTTGGCCATGATTGGACGGATCCCTGTATCATGCATAAGTTCATTAGTGTTTAAAAATTGATTGAAACTGTTACCACTGTGAGGATCCCCCGATGAGGATCATAGGGTGATTCCAACAGCTGGAGTCGGGCCAACTGTAGTGGTTCCAGTCTGCATGGGGATGAAGTCTCCCTTATGGATTCCCGAGGATCCCGAATAATTAAAGTCCAGGATCCTTGGTTGCATCGGGGTTGTCCCTTCCACTGTTTCTTCGATTCTTTGACTTTTTCAAGCTCTCTAAATAGCATCAGGTTAGTCTTCCTCTGTTGCTCCATTTGTTGTTTCATCTCTGAGAATAGATCGAGACCAGCAGGTATTCCGGATCCCGAAAAACCCACAGAAGTAGTTTTCTTCGGCTGATTAACACTCTTTTGGAATGAAGGAGGAGGAATAGGGTTGTTCAACCCAGAGGTTGAAGATGGAGCAGAAACAAAAACATTTTTGGACTGTGACGACATTTTTTAAATCAGTTTTGTGAAAAATTGAATTAACGCAAATTTTAGTAAAGATTTAAAAATGAAAAGCACCACTTGCCCCACGGAGGGTGCCAAATTGTTTTGACCAAAAATTACACAAAATAATCAAGTGATCAAATTTAGTTTGTGAGGTAGTGTGCTTGTAATATTCGTGATGAACAATGCGTATAAAGCAATAAATCGATACAAGTGTTTATGAGGAAAGCCCTTAATCCCTAAGGATTGCCGGCATAAAACCTCGGGAAGTGACCGAAAGTCACTTACCTCCTAGTATTTTAGAGAATAACGAAAATGATTACAAGTAAGAGCAATGAATGATCGAAATCTAGGTGTTACAGAGCTTATTTGCGAGTATTTGATAATGCTAAGTGTTTGTGTGTGTTTCCTATCCGATCAAGCTGCTGATTATAAACACATATTGACATAACTAACTCTCCGAGAATCCCGGAATCGACCAAGTCTTCTAATATGACCGTTGGAGGCCACTCCACGCGTCTTCTACACGTTCTCCTTGACTTATAGACCGATTCTTCAGGGATGAACTTGACTTCACACGTTTTACTTGCGTATAAGTCAAGATAGAAGAAAGATAAAACGGTCATATATTAAGGATACCGAAACCTCTCAGGATACCAAAGTATGTTGAAGATCCAGGATCCTTAGCTGCAAAATGACCCCTAACAATAACGTTGATCCCTCGTAGACTAGCTAAGAATACGAGTTAATATGTCGACACATGAGCTTATAACCAAACCTAAACCTGTCAATGTTGTTGTCCAGCCACGTGCCAACACGGTAAAAATGTTAGATTATGCTGCACCCAGTCGACCATACGGATCGTCGGTTAGCACGACTAACCCTGAGTGGGGAGGCCAATCCAAATAGTACTATTCACATATTCCTCGGCTAAGTCCATAGCTAATGGTTATAGTATGAGTATGGTCCATGACCATAGGGGGCTACGTTCACTCATGCTCACATACAGATCTGTGGTCTTGTTTTCCAGTTATCGTCTCAAATAAGTTCGGGCATGTTAAATAAACAAGTTCATGTAAGTTTTCAAATCAGTTGAAGTATGTTTCTCCCCCAAGTTTGTAAAACAAGTAAAAAGAAAAGGGGTCGTGAAACTCACCTGGTAATGTGTTAGGACGATGATGTGGTAATGTGTTAGGATGATGACGTCCTTAATGTATCAACAAAACCAAAGTCCATGAAATATGATAGTAGAGGGTCTATGTCCTACTCGAGTCATCCGATACCTGTAGATACTTAATAAGCTTTGTAGACTAACCTAATAATGTAAAACGAGTCTAAACTCGTACTGAGTTATCACGTGTGCGGTTGAGCTCTGTTGGTTTTTAGAGGTATTACCGTTTCAATATACGGTGTCTGTTTAACGGTCGGTAATATTAGTTACTTAATTCGAGTTGAGTTTCTTGACTTGAATATGTTTTAATTATTATATAAAAAAATATTGGTTTGTCGTGTACACAATCATATATAGCCATGTGCGAGTATATTTAATTATAACAATTCAGGTTAGTGCATCATTTAACATAATGTATGTAACTATATGATTTAGCAAAATCATTTAAGGAATTAGAGTATATTCATACTTGTATTTATAAATATATTCATATATTTATATAGTTTCGATACCCCGAAATATAGTTGTACCGTATTGTGTTTTGAAATAACCGTTCCTTAATAAGGTTTGTTCGACTTTATGTATACATATACGTGTCATAATAGAAAATATATATATTTAACTTCATTCTAAAATGTGATCATATACTTATTTGCTTTCCTATAAAACATATAATTATTTAGTTACAAATATGTTAAATTGTAACGAACCAATTCCCAGGTTTGTTCTATAATATATTATTTATATTTTAGGGGGTGTATTTAAATAAAACAAACTTGAGGGTTTATTTTAAATGGTGGAATTAAGTATTTTTAGAATATTGAGTTAAAATATCAAGTGGAGGGACTGATATTGCAATTAGCTCAATCTTGATTTGGTGGAGATTAAAAATGGCAACACACACATACATCTGTGTGTGTGTGGTTCGCAAGTCAACAGGGAGCAAGAGGAGGAGAACCAAAATAAAGAAATTGATGATATGCATGTGTAACTTGGATGATTTGGAGTGTTCATCCTCTTCAAGATTGCTAGTAAGTATCATCTTCCTCATCTCAATCACCATCTATGGTGTTCTTGAGCAAAAAGACCCAATTGGGTCAATTGGTGTTGTGATTTGGGTTTAATGTCGTTTATAAACCTTAATCTAACATTATTAATGTTGGAGAATCATGTTTTACATGATTATAACATCAAATTTGATGATTAAAAAATTAGGGTTCTTGAGGGTTAAAATTGGGGGTTTTAAAATTGAAGAAGTTAAATGATGAATCGGTGGTGGGTAAGTGTTTATTGTGTTAATAAACACAATTTTTGGTAAAATCCCTTAATCAAATTAATGAATCAAGAACTTTGGATAATTAGGTGAAATTGGATAAAACCTTAACGATATGGGTTGATTTTGATTAGGGAGGGTAAAAGATTGTGTAAAGCTAAATAAACCAAGAATATATGATAGTGAAGATCATAAAATCTTGGGTGGGTGTTAAACTCCAATTAGTCAATGTATTGGGGTAATTTAGATTACTAAAGCATATGAAATGTTTAGGTGATCAAGGCATTAACGATGTTAGCTTTGAAGACCGAGTGAAATCTTCATTGGAAAAGGTAAGTGCTTTGCACTTACTTAGTTTTAGATATGTAGTCTATGTGTAAGTAGTTTATACGATATGTTATTTTCATATTGTTAATGTGGTGACTTGTGTGGTATAAAGTCAAAGTTTGATTATTTTGGTAGAACTTGTATGTTTGACTAAATGTGGAAATTTAGTCAAACTAAATTATTGATGAGTGATATTGTGTGTAAATTGGATTAAGTAGTATCTATCCAAACGATATTATATAAACATGGTAAATTGATATAGTTGACTAGTGTGGAATAGAGTCAAACAAAAATATAGGATGTGGAGATTTGTTGCAAACTGACTTAGCATGGTATAAGTTAAACTATTGTGGATGATGATGAGATTATTGCAAATTGACTTTAGTAGTAAAGGATCAAACTATTATGTTGAAATTGGTGTAATTAGACTATGCGGTTTATGGTCAAACTTGAATGTGCAAAAGTGGTAAATAGATGTAATTAGACTTTGTGGTTTATAGTTAAACTTGAATGTGCAAAGTGGTAAATGGATGTAACTTGACTTATGTGGTTATTGGTTAAACTAATGTGTGATATGTGGTAAAATGGTATAAATGACTCAATGTGGTCAAGAGTCAAGTAAAGTGTAAAATGTGTAATATTAGATTAAAATTGACTTCATATGGTAAAAGTCAAACGTTAGTAGTAAAACGATAAATTGATTGATTACATGAAGTGTGGATACTTCATGGAGGTGTTTACATGAAATCATGTATTCCACGGATGTCATGGAGTTAAATACTTCATGAGTTGACATGGAGTCAAATACTCCATGTAAGAAACCGAGAGTTGGATCTCTCGCTAGACATGTGGATATGTCAAGATTAAACGAATGGTAAATCATAAGTCACGAATGGATTATAATGTGTCTTAAAATGTTGACCAATGTGTGCCTAAACTGATGAATTGGTGGGAATAGAAGTTAAACTCTTAACGAGTGGCTAACGGGTTGTAATACCCGAGTTCGGGAATAAAAAACTAAACAATATATGTTGGTATATAAGGGTAACGTTAAATGATGTTTAAATATATGGGGGTGTACCATATTGGCTTGAAAATGCAATCGGGTCAGTCGAAGGGAAGTTGCAACGGCTGAAAATCGGATTTTGGGCATCCTTGACCTGACGGGGCGTACCATACGCCCAAGGGCGTATGATACGTCCATTTGGGTCTAGTAGACGCTGGAAAATGCGTGTTTTTGGGATTTTGGCTTGTTGTTCTTGTAGGGAGTTGTTAGGAGTCCCAAGGACTAATTATCATCACTAACCTTGTTCATTTTGATGTTGTGAATGTAGGAAAAGCTCCGTCATGACCTCGGGTCTCGCCAAGGATGGACAATTGGATTCTCAATGTTTCTTTGGAAGTTGTTTGCTTTAAAACTAACCCTTAGAAATGATTACTTATGTTAACAAGTATATTTTGGAATTGTAGTAGTTTAAACACATGTCCTTGTGAAACTTATGATATTCACGTGTTAATGTGAATAGATTATCAATGTTTTTAAATATGAATGATCGTTGGGACCTAGCTTCCGCATTGTTTTAAAAGTTTAAATCGGTTTGAAATTTTGGGTGTTACAACTTGGTACCAGAGAAGTGGTTTGAGGGATTTGGTGTGCGAGACATCAAACTCAAACCTATAATGCTCTTGATATGGTCGAGAAATGAGAATCCAATGACGGTGTGACCAAGACTTGGAGCTTAAGGACGAAAGTTTAGTATTGATTTAAGTTGTTGGTCGTTATATTTGGCGTCCAACGTGAACTAATTGTGTCGAAAGTTGTTAAGGGATTTGTGATATGGAGATAGTGAATGTAATTGTGCATATTTCATTATCGATCATGCCTGGCCAGTATGATTCTTAATGAAACATGTCCGAATACCTTCTCGATAACCATATAATGATGAACACCGACAATGAGTAAGTGAACGTGGTTATGTGTGAATGTGAATATGTATGAAAGGATACATGAATAAATGTTAAAGGTGAATGTGAATATATATGAAAGGATACATGAATGAATGTTAAATGTGAATGTGAATATGTATGAAAGGATACCTGGATGAATGTTAAATGTTAAATGTGAATATGTATGAAAGGATACATGAATGAATGTGTAGGTCCTGATTTCACACAGAAATCACTCAGATGATCGATTACACACAGGCGGAAACTGTGTATATGGTGGTGAAACAGAAGGTAGAATCAGAAATGGTGAAGCTAACAGGCTAATCACACTTGAATCAACACTAAATGATGTGAAATTGTAAGAACAACAACATAAAACAACTGCAAATGTGTATTTATTCAGAAAAAACTTGTGACAGAGAAATGTTCAGGGTTACAGCCGCTACTCACATCCTAAACATTCTCAAACTAGGCTATTTATAGTAGATGACAGGTATCGAAACTATGTCAACCGAAACTACTAGTTTCGGTTGAACATTTACAAGTGAATGATCACCCTGTCGAAACTACTATCTATCGAAACTACTAGTTTCGATTGAACAAACCTCAATCGAAACTAATTAGTTTCGATGTCCCAGACTTAAACTATTAAAGCAGTAAATTACATCAAATGAAATTACAATACTGAAATGACAAATAAGTAAACTAGACTAACATTGTTCAAAACACGACAATGACAATAGCTTAAATTACGTGACTCTACAATCTCTTCCTAAGCTGTTGCATTACAGTCTTCAGCTCTCCTCTAAGCAGCTGGTCCTTCATTAGGCTTCTGGATGTAAGGCTTGACATGAAGGGTCACAATCCGTTGATATGCCTTGGCATCCGCCTCATCTTCACTATAGGCCTAAAATGGTTCTTGAATAGCACCTCCAGATCCTCAGGTTGGAACTTTAGCAACTCCATTGGTTCGAAGATCACCATATCTTCCTTGCCTTCACACTCAATCACGTCACTACCAATGTTTGGATTGTAGTAACATTTCTTGAAAGTTTGGAGTTGGACAGGCACAGACTTGGGAAGAGTGATGGTTTTGTGGGTTTGAGCAGGCTTGTTTCTTAAGTAGACATAGGGCTTCTTGGTCTTGGGATGAAACCTAGTCTTTGAAATCTTTTTCTATGTCTTTCTAGGCTTGAGTCCTTTAAAGTCATTGTTGACTTGAAGGTGCAGATAATGCTCAAAATCTGAGGCTATCATCACTTTCCCTGGATTTTGAAGGGGAAGCTTGGCCAGATCTATGAGGTCATAAAAGGGAAGAGTTTGGAAATCCGTCATATTCTTAAAGTACTAAACTCCTCCCCTGTATCTTCTAATGATGAACAACTTCCTTTCAGGATCATACTTCCAACCCACTGGAGGCCTTTTCAACTCCTAATGCTCAACTATCCACTCATATGTTTGTGGGCTCTCCTCTGGTAAAATCTTTTCCAACCAGGGTTTCATGGGGTTAGGATAGTTAGGATCAATAGGAGGTTGAGTTGGATCTTGAGTGGCTTCAAGCATTATGGGAGTTGGTTCATCAGGAACAATAGGCTTTACGATGTTTACCCGGACATCTTCTTCTGTTTTATCTTCATCAGATAGGGCTTGGATTTCATCTCCCTCTTCTGTGAAGTATCTTGTCCATTTAGTCTCTCTATCCTCAGTAGGTAGGATCTCTGGATATAACTCATTGTAGCCAAAGTCGTCTATTTCATCGAGGAGGGCATTGAGCTCATCGTCAGATGCCACATCCTCTTCATCCAGAATCATAGTTTCTACCTTAGTCACAGTTCCCTTCCCTCTCTTCGTAGCGTCCCTTCTTTCACTTGCTGAGGGAAGGTCGAACTCTTGCTCTTCTACTTTCACTTCCACAGTCTCCTTTGTCTTGGCAGCATAGCCAGAAAATACAGTCATTGCTGACTCAGGATTTGTAACAAAGGCAGGGGAAAGTGGTCTCCCCCTGAGCTATGGAGGTGGTTGCTTGTTGCTGAACTGGCTTTATTAATGAAACCTTGAGTTGCTCAACTATCTAAGCTAAAGCTTTGAACTCTTCTTGTTGCTTTGAAATAAGCTTTTGTTGTGTTTCCAGTTGAGTTTGATGGACTTCAAGCTGGGTATGTAAGTCCCCAACTTCCAGCTTCAGGTCTTTGACCTCTTCTTTGCATTCATCTAGTTCAGTTCTTAGACTTTCAATAACTGATTCCTTTTCTTTGACATTATCCTGTAGCTTCTTCACTTCAAGACTTAAAGTTTTGATTCTTGGCATAGATGAAGTTGGTTCATGTGATGGTGATGTAGGTGGAGTAGGAATGGGTACATGTTGAGGTGATGGTGGTGGAGTAGGGATGTGTACTTGTTGTGGAGATAAAGGTGGTGTAGGTTGTGGTGTTGGCTGTGGTGATGGTGGAGGTGTGGGTTGTGGTGTATCAGAAATGGAATTAGAGGAAGATGATACATCTTCAAACCCAGTCTTTATCTTCTTGGCCTTAGGCTCTTCAAGCTCATAATCAGAATATGTGTCAGCTGGTCTTTTGGAGGATGATGCACGAGGTTCATTTTGAGCATCGGAGTCAGACTTGTAGTAGTCTGACCAGTAGATTCCCGCATCTAGAGTTCCACTCGACTCTGCAAACTCCTCACCTTCTTGTGCACCAGCTTCTACATTAACCACTGGATAAACAGGAATCTGAACTTCCTCAACACTGGCAGCCTCTTGCACAGGCTCATCAACAAGTTGTTCTTCTTCTTGTATACGAGGCATTTCTACCTCAACCTCAACCTCAGCATCAGCCTCAACATTTTGCTGGTTTCCCTGATCTTGTTCTATCTCAACCTCTTCCTCTTAGATGATAACAACTCTTCTTCAACTGGTAGATCAGGGTCAACATCAGGTACAAATTCTTCTTCCTCGCCAATGACATGACCAAACAATGGAATGTCAGTAATGGCTCTGTTTGTTCTGTTATTTGTACTCCTCATGTAACTGAGGGTCTTGACAGTCATTTGGTCAAACACAAAAACTGTAGATGTAAAGACTGATGGCTACAAAATTCTCTAAGTACAACTGCTGCGGACTCCACAGTTTTGCCACTAACCAACAATCTGCTGCGGATAAGGTTAGTTGCTGTGGATAGTTGTTCTCCTGCTGATGAACAACTATGTTGCGGATAGCCTTATCTGCTGAAGACCAGAGTTGCTGTTGATAGGCTTCTCAGCAGCATCAAACACTTGATGCTGCTGATAGGCAAATCATCAGCAGCTTTGACTTTGCTACTGACACCTCTGCTACAACACTGACACATCTATCAGTAGAAGGAATGTTATTGGTGCAAATGATTAAAGACAAACCACTTCTGAAGTCTCCTGCAAAGATTCCTAAGAAGACTTTTGACCTGATTACAACTGTTTGCTGCAGTTTGTCTTTTAGTTGTCTACCAATTATAGCATAGCTTGTAACTGTCCAAGATCAACGGTCTGTGTTTGATCTGATCCTTAGAATCAAGGGTTTGTCTTGATTCTAAGTTCCTTTATATGTATTGTATCTTCATTTTTGTATAAGTGTGCTTCCCAAGAGTTTTCTCTGTAATCTTGTAAAAATTGAAGCTTAATACAATTTGCATTTATCAGTATTCTTTGTGTTTACCTGTTTACATTGCATAGTTGTGATTGTTTCCGCCAATCTCAACTAGAATAGAACCATCTTGTATTCACCGATCCTACAAGTGGTATCAGAGCTTTGGCTCTCAGATTAAACAAATTCACACTTGTTTAATCACTCTCTGGTTCTATTCACTACTATCTATTTGCTAAAACACCATTTACTTTGAAATGGCTTAAAACAATGGTTTTGTTGATACTGGTAGCATCAACAGACCACCAAGACTGGTGTCTGGAGATGACTATGATATGTGGAAGAAAAGGATGGAAAGTTTCTTCTGCTATCAAGGGTATGGGATGTGGAGATCCATTAAAGATGGATCATATGTTCCCATGGTGGCCTCTCCTGATTCCGGAGGTCCATCAGTCCCTAAAGAACCCTCAAAGTATTTAGAGGAAGACATCAAGAATATGGAGGTAGATTTCAAAGATTTGGGATCCATTCAAATGTGATTGACCAACGAAGTTTTTCACAACTTTAGAGAGTACAAGTCTTCAAAGGAGCTATGGGAGGCTCTTGAAAAGATGTTTGCTGTGTCAGAAGAAGTGAAGGAAAACAGAAGAGACATCTGAAGCAACAATATGAAAATTTCGTCTGGAAGGAAGGTGAGTCTCTTACTGTTCTGTACAACAGGTACACCTACCTTATGGGAGAGTTACAGTGCTCAAGGGTGAAGTTGGAGAATGAGGACATTCTCAAAAAATTTATCAAATCTCTTCCCCACTGTTGGACATTCTATACAGTGTCTATTAGAAGAACTGAAAATCTGAAAACTCTACAGATGACTGAGCTTTTTGGCATGCTCAAGACATATGAATTAGAAATGATTCATGCCAAAGAAAGAAGCTCAGGTTATTCTACAGCCTCATCATCCACCCCCACCTCTTCTGCACTACATTCTTACCACACCCTTCAACTAGCTCAAGCTATTCCAAAGCAGAAACCAATCTATAAAAGAACTCCCACAAAGAAACCCATTTTCAATAGAAAGGTAAACCAGGAGAAGCATGCATCTGTTATTGAACCATCAGCAGCCAGCAAAAATGCTGCTGATCATGAGAAGCCTAAGAAATCAAAAACCAAGCCTTCAGCAGCAACCAAGTCTGCTGCTGATCAAGTAAAACCATCAGCAGCAACCAAGTCTGCTGCTGATAAGCAAAAGTCATCAGCAGCAAAATTTGTTGCTGATCAAGCAATACCTTTAGCAGCCAAAGCAACATCAGATGCTGACAAAGTCAAAAGATCTGGAAAACCATCCCAACACGGGAAAGCCAAGACCCCAACCTCTATCCCTCAAAGCATCATCATTGGCTCCATTGAGTGCAAGCATAATGATGCTGCTGATCTAAAGACACACTCGCCCAAGTATGCAAGTTCTTCGGTTCCTCCCTCTAACTAGATCTCTCTCATGTGCAGGGACAACATGTCACAAGGATAACACCTTGGTTGTAGACAGTGGTTGTTCCAGGCACATGACCGGCAACAGATCCATCCTCTCCAACTTCAGACATTTCAATGGAGGATATGTTGCCTTTGGGAGTGATTCAAAAGGAGGATCAATTACTGGACAAGGAACTGTGTCCAATGAGAGAATGAGTATTGAAACAGTAAACTTTGTCAAATAATTGGACTTCAATCTCATGAGTGTGTCTCAGATCTGTGATCAAAAGCATTGGATGCTTTTCACAGATAAAGAATGATTTGTGCTCTCCCCTTGCTTAAACAAACCTCCTCCAGAGAAGATTCTATTGACTGCTTAGAGAAAAGATAACCTATATGTGCTTGACATGAATGAGGTCACTCCATCTGGTAGTGTATCTTGTTTTCTGTCAAAGGCATCGGTTGATGAATCAGCTCTCTGGCACAGGAGATTAAGCCATGTTAATGTAAAAACCATCAACAAGTTGGTGAAGGGAAATCCTGTCAGAGGGCTTCCTGACAAAGAATTCCAACTTGAAGATCATTGCATTGCATGCCTAAAGGGGAAGCAACACAAGAGTTCTCACAAGCCCAAGACATTGAATTCAAATGACACTCCATTACAGCTGCTGCATATGGATCTCTTTGGTCCTACAAATGTCATGTCAATGGGCAAGAAGTCATACTGTCTGGTGATAACTGATGACTATACCAGATTCTCATGGGTATACTTCTTGAGAACAAAAGATGAAACTGCTGAGATTCTCAAATCCTACATTCCGAGGGTAGAGAATCAAAGTAATCAGAAAGTCAAGGTCATAAGGTGTGATCAAGGTACAGAGTTCAAGAACCACACCTTGAATTGTTTTTGTGAGAGCAAGGGTATAGAAAGACAATATAGTGCTCCAAGAACTCCTCAACAAAATGGAGTTCCTGAAAGGAGAAACAGAACTCTAATTGAATCAGCAAGATCAATGTTGGCTGATTCAAAACTGCCTCTCGCATTCTGGGCAGAAGCAGTCAGCACAGCTTGCTATGTGCAGAATAGAGCTCTTATTGTCAAGCCTCTCAACAAGGCACCTTATGAACTCTGGTTCAAAAGAGTTCCCTATATTGGATTTCTAAAACCTTTTGGATGTCCATGCACCATTCTGATCACACATAGGGTTCTTCCTAAGTTTGGTGCCAAATCTGATGAAGAATACTTTGTGGGATATTCCTCTTAATCCAAGGCCTACAGAGTATTCAACTCAAGAACAAGAATTGTGGAAGAATCAACCAATGTGGAATGTAGGGAACACATTGCCTGTGAACAGGGTAAAGGCCTAGACTGGCTCTTTGATATAGACTCCTTCACCCAAATATTTGAGCCTCTCATCTTTTCAAATATGGAGTCTACCTCTTCCAAAGCACTAGCTTTCACTGATTACAGATTGGAGTTCACTAGTCCTTCTATATGACTTAAAAGGCCATCTATTGACCCTCCATATGTTGTGGAAGTTATTGAAGCTAGTGAAGCCAGAACCAGCCTTTCAAATGTCACCAGCAGCAGCCTCTCTGAGAATGATAATCAGAATGAACTTTAAGACACATCTGTAAATGATGTAGAGGCATCTGCTGCAGATGCTGCTGCTGCTGATAATGCTGATGCTGCTGCTGATATTGAAGACTCTTCCACCATCAATGAAGAGTTTCATGATCAAAATCAAAGCAATCTTGAGCAAGTAATACAGTTGGATGTTGTACCAGCATAGAGAATCAACAAGGAACATCCCTGGAAAATAACATTGGCCAAGTTCAACAAATAGTTCAAATAAGAAGCAAAACTCATGAGGCCAATATATGCCTGTATTCCTGCTTTCTATCTCAGGTAGAACCAAAGAAGATAGATGAAGCTCAGAAACATAACAGTTGGATTGAGGCAATGCAGGAATAGTTGCTGCAATTCAAGAGACATGATGTCTGGAAACTTTTTGATCTTCCACCTAGTCAAACTGCTATTGGCGTAAGATGGGTATTCAGAACAAGCAAGATGAGAGAGGTATTGTAGTCAAGAACAAAGCCAGACTTGTAGCTCAAGGCTACACTCAGGAAGAAGGAATTGACTATGATGAAGTCTTTGCTTCTGTTGCCAGGCTGGAGGACATCAGAATCTTCCTAGCATATGCTGCATCCAAGAATTTCATAGTTTATCAAATGGATGTTAAAAGTGCCTTTCTGTATGGGAAGATTGGTGAGGAAGTATATGTTAGACAACCTCCAGGCTTTGTAGATCCTGCACATCCTAACAAAGTGTTGATGACATCATCTTTGGATCAACAAGGAAGAAGTTGTGTAAAGACTTTGAGGTCCTGATGCACTCAAAGTTTGAAATGAGTTCAATGGGTGAACTAAATTTCTTTTTGGGTCTTCAAGTCAAACAAGATCCAAATGGAATCTTCATCAGCCAATCGAAATATGTCAAGTGCATTTTGGAAAGATTCAAGATGGCCGACTGCTCTACTGCAAGAACTCCTATGCAAGTGCACCATCAACTGACTCCAAACAAAGATGGTCAAGACACTGATCAACATAAGTATCCTGCAATGATAGGATCACTAATGTATCTCACTGCCTTAAGGCCAAATATCATGTTTGCAGTATGCCTTTGTGCAAGATTCCAAGCAGCTCCAAAGAATACACATCTTCAAGCTGTCAAGAGAATTTTTAGATACCTAAAGGGAGCCCCAAGACTTGGGCTATGGTATTCTAAAAATGATAAGTTCAACTTGTATGCATACATTAACAGTGACTATGGAGGATGCAACTTGGTCAAAAATTCCAGATCAGGGGGATTTCAGTTTCTGGGAGGAAGACTGATTTCATGGCAGTGCAAGAAGCAAACTTGTGTATCAAATTCTACAACAGAAGCATAATACATCGCAGCTTCAAGTTGCTGTGCACAAGTCATCTGGATACAAAACCAAATGCTGGATTATGGGATGACTTTCATGGCTACTCCCATTCACATTGACAATATGAGTGCTATATCAATTACAAACAATCTGGTGTAGCACTCCAAGACAAAGCACATTGACATCAGGTATCATTTCATAAAAGATCAACATGAGAAAAAGAGAATTATTTTAACCAAAGTTCATACCAATGAGCAATATGCTGACTTGTTTACAAAACCTTTTGATGAAGCTAGATTTAGATATTTAATTGAATCCATTGGTATGATGAACTTTGACTAAAATCTGTCTCTTAAATTTGTTGAATAAAATGTGTTTGTCTTTTGTTGTAAATAAAAGTTGTAAGTCAGCAACAAACATTTTTGCTGCTGATAGGTCTATTCGTTAGCAGCAAAGAATTTCCCACTGACTGCCTTAAGTTATCAGTCGCAACATCTTTGCTGCGGACCATTATATGCATCAGCAGCAATTGAGTTTGCTGCTGACAGACTTAACCATCCGCAGTAACCAAGTTTACAGCTGATAGGCTTAACCATCCGCATCAACCAAGTTTGTTGTTGATGGGTAAAAATAAGTCTAAATTAACTTTTACCCATTGTAAAAAGTACTTTCAGTCTTTACCATGACTGCTACAGTGTATTACAGCTGTAAAACAGTGAAAAGTGAATGGGTTGTTGTTGGAACCTAATAGTCCATAGAAATCAATTAGGTTTTAGAAGTATTAACTTCAGAGTTTTCGGTCGAAAGCATTTTTCGATCAAGAAGATTTCGATTGAAAACTCTCTAGTATAAATAGTTGTGTCTTGTATTTCAAGTAACTTTCTCATTTTGTACTGTGAATTTTACAATTTAATCAAAAGAATCTTTGTGTGTTTCTTCTGTTAATACTTGATTACATTACTTGATTAACGAAGATAATCATCATGAAATATGCATTTGGTGTGAGTGATAGTATCGAGATTGCTCATCTTTGATTTATTCATTTTGGTGTGGATTTGATTTATGAATTGTTTCCGCCAATTCAGAGAGTGTGTCACACCCCTAATTTCAACTAACGGAGTATTACCGTTTGGGAAGTGACAAACCAGGATCTCAGTCATTAGTTACATCAACGACACTAAATGGGACTCAAATTGAAATATTATAAAAGTTTAGAGTAAATGCGGAAGCGTTTAAACAAGAGAGTAAATGCGCACAACAACGCGCCCAAGTCTAACAATAACGGATACATAATAAATGTTCAACAAATTGACAATTATTGAATATATCATGTTGACACCATGCATGCCCTAACGTGCACCTGTGCCTTAGCTTAGCGTCCTGAGAAAACATGTAAGAAAAGTGTCAATACAAGGTTGGTGAGTTCACAGGTTTCAGTATAGTAATAAAGCGTTTACCAGATTAATGTACAATCAACATATATATACCAATGAGTAGCTAACCCATGTTCATGTTTGCTATTACGCTCGCAACCGTAAACTGACTGTTTGTATTGCCTCCCACCAGGTCTATCAACCACGGTGCACGTTTAGGTCAATATTGCACCCGTTCGATATCCAATCGAGTTAGCGTGACTAACGCGGGTGAGGTTTGTCAAACCCAGTAGTACTACCCAACATACCTCGCTATATTCATATTTAAACGGTTCGATGTGAGGACTTTCATGATAGAGTTTACGCATAGACATAACAATTGATATAAAATGAAGTACAAAAATCAAAAGAGTTTGTATCATGTTTTCTCCCCCATTTTAAAAGCAGTAAAAAGGGGCCGTGAAACTCACCTGCTTGGCGTTGAAGGTAGTATCACACAAAGGGTAAGTTGGAACCACGTGTGTAAGTCTCAAAAGACTTACGAATGCCCTAAAATTGTAAACACATAAATTAGGGATAAAAGAAAAATGGGAAATGTGACAATGACACGGATTGAGAAGCGTCCTAAAGAAACGCTCTAATATTCAAGAGTGGACGAAAGTGTCCACGGAGTTAGGAATTACTTTACGCGACGAATGCCACGAATAATAATAATTATAACCGGGTGTTTTGTCATTCACAAAAATTAAGAAAATAATAATATATGTATACGAGCAAATAGTATAACCAATTATATTATTATTTAGTCTCAATCGACACACGATGTTATAAAATGATTTGAAATAATATAAATATATATTATTTAATAATACGGGTCACGGTTTGAAAATAATATAAACATATTATTTTTATATGAATTTACGGTTTAAAAATAATATAAACATATTATTTTTACTTGATAATAATAACAATATATTAGTTATAAAAGTGGGTATAATTTATAAAAATATGTTAATAACTCAAACCCGAGCCTACGGGTTGTTTTCCGGCTAAAACACATTTATATAATAATATAATATTATAAAGTTTGATTTTTATTAATTAAATATTAACAGAAAAATGTTTAAAAATGATTGTGGGAGCCCGGTCTCGAACCCGGGTCTCTCCCACACCCGCACACTGCCTTAACCATCTCCGCCCGCTAGGGTATCGCGAAGGATATCGGGCTGAGATGGTTTTAACACTCGGCTCTCGCGAGTTCTTCCCCTTTTGCGCGAACCGAACCATGAATCAGTCTCAAAACCAATCGAAACGATCGCGATAGGTCAAGAAACCATATGGGTTTTGTTCTATGATGAAATACGAATCAGTGTGTGTGATTAATTGTAAAAATCGTTGAGTTTAAGACCGTTAATTTCATGCTTGAAATTGCCGAAAACCCTATATTGCATTTGAAATGAATTCGATCCATTCTGATATTATTAATTGCTAAGATCATAGGGCTTTTACCGTTTTGAGTATTGCGAAACCACCCCTTCGGGTTAATTTGATTGAGACTGAGTTTGAGATCAAAAACCCGAAAACGTTTATGAACAAACCCTAGTTTAAAGATTATAAACAATTCGATGTTAAAAGCTTAAATTAGCATAGGGCTTTCAAATAGTTGATGATTGCGAAGCTATCCATATGAATTAATTGCATTGATACCGTGTTTAGAGTAGGGTTCGATCAAACCGTATTCGGATAAACCCTAGAAATCGGTTTGTAATCAATTCGATGTTGTAAGCCCCAATAAGCATAGGGCTTTCAATACCGGAATGAAAACGAAGCTATAGGTGTAAACAATTACCAAAATTATGCACGAATTGATGATGATCGAGCAAATGAAGTTTGGACCCGACGCGTTTGATTTCCTGAGTTTTTGGCTCTGCCTTCGATAGAATTGGCGTGTGCAACGGGTTCTAAGAGACCCGTTTGAAGTGCGCAGGATAGATGAGTGAGGAATGATTTACGAGTTAGTGCGAATTGGTGATGATTATTGATGAACTCGACGGTTATAAGTTTTAGACGATAAATGGGATTAATTTGCACGTAATGATGATGTTAAATGACTCAATGATGGTCTAATTTGCCATAAACATGCTTGACAGTTACAAATTGGAACATAATTCGGTTATAGATTAAGAATTTGGATCAAGAGCAACTTTGAGTTTGACTTTGGAAAGTCAACAGAGCCCAAAGCTCTTAAATTTTGACTTCAGGAAGTCAACAGATTTGGTTTCGGGTAATTACAACTTTGGTCCTTGTAATTTTAGGTGTGTTTGAGTTTGGATATCGACAGAGATAGTCCTTGAGGTTTGTAATTGAGTTAACTGGACTAACTGAGTTAGAGTGAGATAACGGGATTTAAGTTAACAATGTTAACTGAAATTTGTCGGGTGTCACATCATCTCCTAGTTGAAAGAATTTTCGTCCCGAAAATTAAAATAAAAAAAAAATTTCTCGTTGTCACATCATCCCCTAGTTGAAAGAATTTTCGTCCCGAAAATTTGAATAGTGCCTTAAGTGTTTGACGTGGAATGCTTAAACAGATGAGGATATTTGCGCATCATCTGATCCTCGCGCTCCCATGTGAGTTCCGGTCCACGTTTCGAGTTCTAACGAACTCTGAAAATAGGGATTTTACTGCGTTCCAGCGTTTTAACTTCCCTATCCATGATTTCTACTAGTTTTTCAATGTGGCGAAGTTGTTCATCGATCTGGAGTTCATCAAGTGGAACTGCGAGTGTCTCGTCTGCTAGACATTTCTTCAAGTTTGAGACGTGAAGGACACCGTGTACACCACTAAGTCCTTCAGGTAGGTCCAGTTGATACGCTACTGGGCCAATTCTCTTCACTATATTGAATGGTCCAATCATAACGAGGATTCAATTTGCCTCATTTCCCGAAGTGAATTACACCTTTCCAAGGTGAGACTTTCAGAAGATCCATATCACCTACTTGAAACTCTAACGGTTTACGACGTTTGTCGGCATAGCTCTATTGACGATCATGAGCTGCCGCCATACGGTTTCGGATTTGAACGATCTTTTCAGAAGTTTCGAATACAAGCTCAGGACCTGTAAGTGGGCTATCCCCAACTTCAGTCCAACAGGTAGGAGATCGGCATTTACGTTCGTACAATGCCTCGAATGGTGCTGCCTTGATGCTAGTGTGATAACTGTTGTTGTAAGAGAACTCCACTAAAGGTAAGTGAGACTCCCAAGTGTTACCAAAATCGATCACACAAGCTCGTAGCATGTCCTCTAAGGTTTGGATGGTACGTTCCGTTTGACCATCGGTTTGCGGATGATATGCTGTACTCTTATCTAGACGTGTGCCTAGGGCTTTTTGCAATGATTGCCAGAAACGAGAGGTGAATCATGCATCACGATTCGAAATGATAGAGATTGGCACCCCGTGCCGAGGGACTACTTCTTTCATGTAAATACGAGTAAGCTTATCCATTTTGTCGGTTTCCCTTGATTGCTAAGAAGTGAGCGGACTTTGTTAAACGATCGACTATTACCCAAATAGTATCACATCCGGTAGGAGTTCGTGGCAATTTTGTGATAAAATCCATGGATATCTGCTCCCATTTCCACATGGGAATCTATGGTTGTTGGAGAAGACCAGGAGGCTTTTGATATTCAACTTTGACCTTCGCGCAAGTCAGGCACTTGCTCACATAGGTGGCTATATCGGTCTTCATCCTTGGCCACCAATACAGCACCTTTAGGTCATGATACATCTTGTCAGAACCTGGATGAATAGAGTAACGAGATTTATGAGCTTCATCCATAACCAGTTCCTTTATGTTCCCGTACCTTGGACTCACGTTCGCTCTACGAAGTAGCGAATACCGTCCGATTTAACCTCGAGTTGGTTTTCCATACCATATTTGGATTCCAATGGTAGGTTTTCCCTCTTTCAGGGCTTCTAGTTGAGCACTACGGATCTGATCAGGTAATCCTTGGTTGATAGTGAGTTGTAATGCTCGAACTCGTCTGGGCTTAATTTCTTTTCGGCTTAGGGCATCGGCTACTACGTTAGCCTTGCCCGGATGATACTTGATAGCACAGTCATAATCATTCAAAAGTTCGAACCAATGACGTTGTTGGATGTTCCACTCCTTCTGTTCGAAGATGTGCTGAAGACTCTTGTGATCGGTGTAGACAGTGCATTAGGTACCGTACAAGTAATGTCTCCAGATTTTCAATGCAAATACTACAGCTCCCAATTCCAAATCATGGGTTGTGTAGTTTTTCTTATGAATTTTCAATTGACGAGAAGCGTATGCGATCACCTTCTCGCGTTGCATCAACACACAACCAAGACCTTGAATGGATGCATCACAATACACCACAAAATCATCCGTTCCCTTTGGAAGAGATAGGATTTGGTGCACTGTAGAGATAGGGTTTACCTTTTGAGTTAAAGCTGTGAAGGGTTGGGCAATATTGGAGAATCCTTCAATGAGACGATGGTAGTAGCCAGCCAATCCCAGAAATTGACGCACCTCCGTCGGCGTTGTAGGTGCTGCCCAATTCTTGATTGCTTCTACTTTAGCTGGATTGACATGTATTCCCGTCTTGTTGACTACATGTTCTAAGAATTGTACTTCTCGAATCCAGAGTTCGCACTTGGAAAGTTTGGCATACAATTGCTCTTGTTTTAACAATTCTGAAATCAAACGCAGGTGTTCCTCATGTTCATCCCTATTCTTGGAGTAGATGAGGATGTCATCTAGGTACGGTTTACACACACGGTTTATGAGGTACATGAATACCACGGGTGCGTTGGTTAAACCGAAAGGCATGACCATAAACTCGTAATAGTCGTACCTAGTCCTGAATGCAGTCTTTGAGATATCTTCTTCTCGGACTCTTAACTGATGGTAACCGGACCTAAGATCTATTTTGGAATAGAATCTTGATCCTTGGAGTTGATCAAAGAAGTCATCTATGCGAGGTAAATGGTAACGGTTCTATATAGTTACTTTGTTCAGCTTACGTTGATTGATGCACATGCGGCAAGTCCCATTTTTCTTCTTGACGAACAGGACTAGAGCTCCACATGGCGATGAGCTAGGTCGGATGAAACCTTTATCCAACAAATCTTGCAGTTGTATGGATAGTTCTAGAAATTTACTAGGTGCAAGTCTACAGGGTGCCCGAGCAATAGGCGTTGCTCCGGGTGCTAGATCAATTTGGAATTCGACTTGACGATGCGGCGGAAGACCATGCAGATCTTCGGGAAATAATTCCGGATAATCACGAACGATCGGTATGTCGTCAATCTTCTTCTCCTCATATGGCTGCTCGGCGACGAGAGCCATAATGTCAGTATGACCTTTAAGTAGACATTTCTGCGCTTTCATGAAGGATATGATGCTTATGACTGCACCACTCCTTTTTCCTTAGACAAAAAGGATTTCCCCTCTAAGGAGAGGAAGGCAAATATTTTTGTCACAACAGTTGGCCTCAGGTCGATTCTTGGATAACCAATTCATACCGACAATAAGGTCGAAACTACCAACTGTAACTGGTAGAAGGTTAATGTCAAGTTTATGACTAACCAATACTAGTTTACAGCTGTAAGAATGTGAGTTGTTTCGATTCTCCGAGCGTCTACTATCTCAATAGTATACTTGGCTTTTAATAGAGTTGGAGCACGACGCACTAATATGGAACTTGTGAAGTCATACTGAGACCTCTAGTGAGACCAATGTTTATAAGGTAAGCGTCGGTCAACATAAAGGCTGAGAGAAGAGGTTCACATGTAAACCAGATTTTTGTGAGATATAGATTCCAGGAGTACAAGGGATAGGATGTATATTTAAGTAATCGCGTTCAGCTGACGGTCAGTTAGATTAAATCTTCGTTCCCTAATGTCATTGGATCAACGGGATCATTTCATGAAGAAAGAAATCCGTTTACAGGATTGAATATGCTGGAGTAAAATTCAACGTTAAACTAAGGATTAGTCACAGGATGAGATTAACAAGTTCAAGTGGGATCTATTGTTGGAGTGTAAGGAATAACGTATTAGCATAGAAAGAATTCCTCAAATTCTGTGTACATAGTTGGAGTCGGTGGTTTTACCACGAGGTTCTACTAGAGTTTCAATATAGATGATTTCATTGATAAAGTCTGGGTGAGAGTCTTAAGTTCAATAAGGCTTTTACATGAGTGATATCAAATGATGGATTCTATGGATGATAGTTCAGGGTGTTCGTAAATACCTTCAACATGATAGTCGCGTCTATCAACTGTTAAACAGGTTTAACGATACCAACTAGTCGTCGGGTGGTTTACGAGAATTTCCACGGACAATGGAAACTTAAGTCTGTAACTCACAGATTAGGACCATTTATCCACACACTAGGTTTCACCAGGATTTACATGCACCTCAAATTACTATTACGTGTGCACCCGTAATGCTAATTTGCTTTGCATGCTCACCCTTGTTCTTCCTGTCCTGTGTCATAATGTCCTTTAGGTTATATTGTTTAGTATAGAGTGTTGTCAGATATGATAAGTCATTGAAAGGAGTAGTCATCAACCATAAGTTGATCGACTAGGACTCATATCAGTATGAGTAGTCGGGAATAGGTTGATACGAGTATTCACCCGAGTTGAAACACAATACGATAGTCCAATCCAGCGGATTGTAGATGAGAACATGTAACAAACATGTACATGAAATGTGACTTCGAGAAGTGAAGCTAATTCATGAATACAAGTTATAGGAAGCAGCAAGGTAGCCGTCCTTTCAACTTAGTCAAGATAGGGTTTGAGTATGCATTGAGCAATGCGTTCTCAGATTTTTGTTCGATCTATTCTCAACAGAATATCGACCAAAGACGCGAGCCCATGGCTCGGTAAAGTGATGACATCTACGTGCCAATGGATTCTGAAATAATGCGTGCAACGGTCTGCCTTCATTCGGCGTATTGTTGCTAGTGATCACAGTAGGGACTCGCCTCCAACGATCCCAACTCCAAAAGAGATATACGTTAGTGTTGAGTGTCGTCCATAACATGGACCTGAGAAAGCCCACCATGCCCCACGGGTGATGGTGATGTAAGTGATTCCTCCGAAGGCTCCGTCTCGTTGCCCTCAGGCGTGAGTGGATGATGTTCTGGTGATTCCCCGAGTGTCGTCACTGGGAATGATGATGCAATGCAAATGATGTGTCCCTTGCCAACTGAGGGTGATATGGATAGTATTAACATGCCTGCACTGCAATGTATGTATATGTGCTATATGTATCAGGTATAAGTGTCTGTAACGTGTAACTAATGTGTGAGGTTATAGTCTAGTATGCAAATCCTAGTTCTCTATAACCAATGTCTCTGATACCAATCTGTCACACCCCCAATTTCAACTAACGGAGTATTACCGTTTGGGAAGTGACAAACCAGGATCTCAGTCATTAGTTACATCAAACGACACTAAATGGGACTCAAATTGAAATATTATAAAAGTTTAGAATAAATGCGGAAGCGTTTAAACAAGAGAGTAAATGCGCACAACAACGCGCCCAAGTCTAACAATAACGGATACATAATAAATGTTCAACAGATTGACAATTATTGAATATATCATGTTGACACCATGCATGCCCTAACGTGCACCTCTGCCTTAGCTTACCGTCCTGAGAAAACATGTAAGAAAAGTGTCAATACAAGGTTGGTGAGTTCACAGGTTTCAGTATAGTAATAAAGCGTTTACCAGATTAATGTACAATCAACATATATATACCAATGAGTAGCTAACCCATGTTCATGTTTGCTATTACGCTCGCAACCGTAAACTGACTGTTTGTATTGCCTCCCACCAGGTCTATCAACCACGGTGCACGTTTAGGTCAATATTGCACCCGTTCGATATCCAATCGAGTTAGCGCGACTAACGCGGGTGAGGTTTGTCAAACCCAGTAGTACTACCCAACATACCTCGCTATATTCATATTTAAACGGTTCGATGTGAGGACTTTCATGATAGAGTTTACGCATAGACATAACAATTGATATAAAATGAAGTACAAAAATCAAAAGAGTTTGTATCATGTTTTCTCCCCCATTTTAAAAGCAGTAAAAAGGGGCCGTGAAACTCACCTGCTTGGCGTTGAAGGTAGTATCACACAAAAGGTAAGTTGGAACCACGTGTGTAAGTCTCAAAAGACTTACGAATGCCCTAAAATTGTAAACACATAAATTAGGGATAAAAGAAAAATGAGAAATGTGACAATGACACGGATTGAGAAGCGTCCTAAAGAAACGCTCTAATATTCAAGAGTGGACGAAAGTGTCCACGGAGTTAGGAATTACTTTACGCGACGAATGCCACGAATAATAATAATTATAACCGGGTGTTTTGTCATTCACAAAAATTAAGAAAATAATAATATATGTATACGAGCAAATAGTATAACCAATTATATTATTATTTAGTCTCAATCGACACACGATGTTATAAAATGATTTGAAATAATATAAATATATATTATTTAATAATACGGGTCACGGTTTGAAAATAATATAAACATATTATTTTTATTTGAATTTACGGTTTAAAAATAATATAAACATATTATTTTTACTTGATAATAATAACAATATATTAGTTATAAAAGTGGGTATAATTTATAAAAATATGTTAATAACTCAAACCCGAGCCTACGGGTTGTTTTTCGGCTAAAACACATTTATATAATAATATAATATTATAAAGTTTGATTTTTATTAATTAAATATTAACAGAAAAATGTTTAAAAATGATTGTGGGAGCCCGGTCTCGAACCCGGGTCTCTCCCACACCCGCACACTGCCTTAACCATCTACGCCCGCTAGGGTATCGCGAAGGATATCGGGCTGAGATGGTTTTAACACCCGGCTCTCGCGAGTTCTTCCCCTTTTGCGCGAACCGAACCATGAATCAGTCTCAAAACCAATCGAAACGATCGCGATAGGTCAAGAAACCATATGGGTTTTGTTCTATGATGAAATACGAATCAGTGTGTGTGATTAATTGTAAAAATCGTTGAGTTTAAGACCGTTAATTTCATGCTTGAAATTGCCGAATACCCTATATTGCATTTGAAATGAATTCGATCCATTCTGATATTATTAATTGCTAAGATCATAGGGCTTTTACTGTTTTGAGTATTGCGAAACCACCCCTTCGGGTTAATTTGATTGAGACTGAGTTTGAGATCAAAAACCCGAAAACGTTTATGAACAAACCCTAGTTTAAAGATTATAAACAATTCGATGTTAAAAGCTTAAATTAGCATAGGGCTTTCAAATAGTTGATGATTGCGAAGCTATCCATATGAATTAATTGCATTGATATCGTGTTTAGAGTAGGGTTCGATCAAACCGTATTCGGATAAACCCTAGAAATCGGTTTGTAATCAATTCGATGTTGTAAGCCCCAATAAGCATAGGGCTTTCAATACAGGAATGAAAACGAAGCTATAGGTGTAAACAATTACCAAAATTATGCACGAATTGATGATGATCGAGCAAATGAAGTTTGGACCCGACGCGTTTGATTTCCTGAGTTTCTGGCTCTGCCTTCGATAGAATTGGCGTGTGCAACGGGTTCTAAGAGACCCGTTTGAAGTGCGCAGGATGGATGAGTGAGGAATGATTTATGAGTTAGTGCGAATTGGTGATGATTATTGATGAACTCGACGGTTACAAGTTTTAGACGATAAATGGGATTAATTTGCACGTAATGATGATGTTAAATGACTCAATGATGGTCTAATTTGCCATAAACATGCTTGACAGTTACAAATTGGAACATAATTCGGTTATAGATTAAGAATTTGGATCAAGAGCAACTTTGAGTTTGACTTTGGAAAGTCAACAGAGCCCAAAGCTCTTAAATTTTGACTTTAGGAAGTCAACAGATTTGGTTTTGGGTAATTACAACTTTGGTCCTTGTAATTTTAGGTGTGTTTGAGTTTGGATATCGACAGAGATAGTCCTTGAGGTTTGTAATTGAGTTAACTGGACTAACTGAGTTAGAGTGAGATAACGGGATTTAAGTTAACAATGTTAACTGAAATTTGTCGGGTGTCACAGAGTGATTGAAGGCTTTATCCTTTAATGTCAGTAGATCTGAGGGAATCACAAGTGGTATCAGAGCTGTTGGTTAATAGCTCTTGGTATTCAAGAAGATTTTAAGTCAAATCTAATCAAACTGAAGTAATTTGGGTGCCATTGTTGCTGAGTTGAAGCTAGTTTTGATGGAGATGAAGTTTGCATCAAGTTTGAAGACTTGATTCTTTACTCGGATCAGAACAGAAAGTTTTTGGTCAATTCAAGTGTTCTTCTGTTGAATTGTCCAAAAGGTTTGTTTGAAGTAGCCGAAAACTCTGTTTGAAGAAATCGAAAAGGATTTCGTTCGAAACGTATTGTCCGAAATTTCATCTGTTCGAAATATTCTGACTTTTCGATCGAAAAGTATTGTACTAAGTTTTCGACCGAAAAGTTACAAGTTGGAAATTTTTCTGATTTAGACCAAGTTTCAAATTACAAGTAAAGAATGGCTGGAAAGGTATACGATACTGAGAGGGTTATTGGGAAATCACCACCGATGCTAAAATCAATATCATAATTTTCAAATTGGAAGATAATGATGAAGGCTTATTTCAAGTTTACTGAACACACACTTTGGGAATCAATTGTAAAAGGTCCTTACATTCCTAAGACTGCAAATGCTGATGGGTTAGTCCCGATTGCTGATCCTGATCTTTATTCAAAGGAAGATAAGAAGTTAATCAAAAGGGATAACAGAGCATTGGGTTCTATTATTCTAGCACTTTCGACTGAGTTGTATTTGAATTTTGAGCAACATGAAACTGCTCAGGGTCTGTGGAACGCTTTGTGCTTAAGATTTGAAGGTAATGCAGCTCTTCAGGAAAGCTGAACCGATCATCTAATGAAGCAATATAACATGTTTAGTTATAAAAAGAATGAGACTCTCAGTGAGTAGGTGACTAGGTTTACAACCATGATCAACAGGTTGAGAAAAATGGGAGTAAAATTTGAAGAGTATGAACTAGGAAAGAAGATGTTAGACTCACTGCTAGATTGCTGGAGCATACCTTGTATACTAATCAAGAACACAACTCCAGATCTGAAGAGTAAAACACTTGATGATATTATCTGTTTACTCGAGTCTTATGAATTGTATGCAAATAAGAGAGAACTGAACAACAAAGATAAACAAAATAACTCAAGTTCAACAAATGCAACATTATTTTCTGGAAGTAGTGAAGGAAATAGTGGAACAAAACCTGAGAAAAACAAAGGTTGTTGTGAACACTCCTCTGGTGAGAAAGTCAAGTCATCTGGACAAATCCCTGAAGATCAGATTGCTTTGTTTGGAGCTTTTATGAGCATCTATGATGCACTGGTGACAGGAAAGTTACAACCTGCCATGCATGATGTAGAAGATCTTGTTCAGATCAATCCTGATAACTTGGAATATATGGACTTGCAATGGCAGATGGCCATGATAGCTGTAAGGGCTAAAAAGTATTCGCAGAAGGCTGGGAAGGATAAGTTGCAGTTTGGTAAAAAGGTTGGTTTTGATAAAGCTAAACTCAGGTGCTACAACTGTCAACAGCTTGGTCACTTCTCTCGTGAGTGTACCGAGGACAAGAAAAATAAGGTTGAGGGAAGCGGGGTTAAGCTGGTGGAAATGATTGATGAATCTGATAAGTCAAAGAAGGCTCCAACTGCACTCATGTCCAAACAGCTGAGTAATTGTGAATGGGAGGATGAGATCGAGGATGCTGAGGATGAAATGGATGAAGCCTTGATGGCTGAAATTGAAGATTCAATGAAACCAGCTGATATTGCCAGTGACTGTGTGATCAAAACCGATTCTAAAGAAAAGGGCAAAGCTGCTGTTTCTGATGAAACTTCATCTGAGAATGAGGTAAATTTTGAAAATAAATTTGATATATGTTCCTCATTGTGTGTAGATCGAATGCAAAACTATCATGCAGCAAACATGTTTCTGATTGCTGAAAATGATAAACTAAAAAGAGTAAACAAAGAATTGAAACAAAATGAAGTAAATTTTACAAGAAAAATTAAAGCATTATTGAAAGATAATGTAACATTTAAAGAGTATTTGGATAAAAAGGACGTTTTAATCAAAGATCTTTCAGAAAAACTTATCAAATCTGAAACTGATTTAATAAAAGAAAGGGTAATTGTTTCAAAGTGGAAGATGCAACAAAATATCTTTGATGAATGTGTGAGCAAACAGAGAACTGTTTATATCAAAGACGGGTTGGGTTACAACAAGGTTCCACATCCTGAGAATTTGTACCTTTTCCTGAACTGCATGAATCGAATGAGTTGATGAATGTCGGAAATTCTAACTTTCATGATATGTATTATTAGTGCATATATAAACTCAGGGTGTGTGGATGATGAAAATGAACTTGATGGAGTGAAAAGTTTTTCAGCTTTCAATAAACAGTGCACTAGGGAGTTTATTAGGGACTATAAACATTATTTAGATGTTGAATGTAATCTAGATAAATTTGTTTCAATTTCTAGTTTAAATGCCGATGCAATAAATATTAATGCTTCTGATTCTGATTATGATATTTCTTATGTTTCAGCATGTTCTACTAACGGTTGTGTTGAGTTTGATTGTGTGTCTGAAGTTTCATCAACATCTACTTTCTTTGATAAAGTGGTGCATACAGCTAGAGATTATGTCCCACTTAATAAACTCTCTAGTCTAGTTGGTGATGTGGTCTTAGATGAGTTTGGAAATCCTCTGATTCAAGAGTATGATTTGTCAAGTGAGAGACCAAAGAAAAATAATGTCATAGCACCAGAGAATCATATTCTTACAAGTGATACAGAGAACAATAAAGTTGTCAAAGTTAAAATGAGTGTACCAACAAATGTCCAAAGAAAGTCTTGGTGTGTCAAAGGCAAAACCATTGATGTCAAAGACAAGTTCATTGATGTCAAAGATAAGTCTATTCAAATCAAAGAACAATTAAGAAAGAAAAGTTGTGGCCTAAAGAGTGAAGTAGGCAAGTGTTCAAAGTCAAAGTCAAAGCCTAAGAGCTACAATTGCTTTGTGTGTGGTCAGGTTGGTCATTTTGTGAGAAATTGCAAACACAACTCTAGTGAGTCAAGGTTCACAAAGAACAAAGCGAAAGTTAAGAGCAACGTTATTCGGCATTTCAAGCGAGCGTCTGAGAACGACAGTGTGTCAGAGTCCGGAGTGATACAAAGATACAATCGTGATTACTTGCTTTCCAGAAATTTTCATGCTTTATATTCTAATGTTTGCCGTGATTATGTGCTACCAAAGTTTGAGGATAAACATGTCCCAAAAGGTTCACAATATGTGAAGAAATTTAACCAACCAATCTATTTTGCTAAAGAAAAAATTACTATGAAATATGCGAAAAATGTTGGTTATGTTTGGAAAGTTAAAAATGACTAGTCTTCACATATGGTTGGAATAAAGAAAAATATAAAATTGATAAAATTGAAAGAACAAGATGTTAAAGATGTTAAGACTGTAAAAGGTAAAAGTCAGCTCGGGTCAAAGATGATATGGGTACCTGTTTATCATTAATTTTGTCTTGAATGTGCAGAGTTTAACCGGGAGGACTATTAATAATGCTTGGCATGTTGATAGCGGTTGCTCAAGGCACATGACTGGACAAAGAAAAATTTTGGAAAATTTTCAAACTTTTGATGGAGGTTTTGTTGCATTTGCTGGAGATAAAAAGGGAGGAAAAATAACTGGTCAAGGAACAGTGTCGAATGAACTCATAACATTAGAAAAAGTAAATTTTGTGTCTCAATTGGAATTCAATTTACTAAGTGTTTCTCAAGTTTGTGATAAAGACATACCAGTTCATTTTACTGCAAAGGAATGCTTGTTCTTAAAGCCTGGATTAGTTATTACAGAAGAAATGATTCTGATGCGTGCTCCAAGGAAATTTAACACATATGTGTTTGACATGAATGATCATACTACACCAGTAAATGTTTAGGAAACTGGTTCAGAATCTTATTTGTGGCATCGAAGAATGGGTCATGTGAATTTAAAGAACATGAATAACTTGGTGCATAAAGATTTGGTGCGAGGATTGCCAAAGAAAGAGTTCATAATTGAAGAAAATTGCATGTCATGTGCAAAGGGAAAACAACACAAGAAGTCCCATCCAAGAAAAACCATAACAACTTTTACTAGACCTTTATTTCTTATTCATATGGATTTGTTTGGTCCAGTTCGAGTTAAAAGTATTGCGAAAAAGTCATATTGTCTTGTTATCACAGATGATTTTTCAAGATTTTCATGGGTGTTTTTCCTTGCAACAAAGGATGAAACACCATAAAAATTATTTATTTTATCAAAAAAAAGAAAACATCTGTGATAGCAAAGTTTCAATCATTTGCAGTGACAATGGAACAGAATTTAAAAATAAACTGCTAAGTTCATTTTGGGTAGAAAAAGGAATAACACATCAGTATAGTCCTGCAAGAACACCACAACAGAATGGAGTAGCTGAAAGGAAGAACAGAACTTTAATAGAAGCTGCTCGAACAATGCTTGTCGATTCCAAGTTGCCCATTATCTTCTGGGCTGAAGCAGTAAACACTGCATGTTATGTTTTAAACAAAGTTCTTATGGTGAAGCAACTTACAAAGACTTCGTATGAACTATTCTATAAACGAAAGACATATATCAAGTTCTTCAGAGCATTTGGTTGTTCTTGTACATTGTTGAATACATAAGATTCATTGCCAAAATTTGCAGCTGTCGGTGATGAATGCTATTTTTTGGGTTATTCTTCATATCAGAAAGCTTATAGAGTGTACAACAAAAGAACCAAAATTGTTCAAGAATCGTTTTATGTGGAGTGGCAAGAACTAAATACTGATGCTGAAGTAATATTCAAAACTTTTGATCAACAACTTCAAATGGATTCTAATGAAGCAAGTACTTCGGGTACTGTAACTGAGTCTTCTACAAGTAGTGATCTATCTGTTGGAAATTTTTTGGTTGGACCACATAATTTGATGATTCAAAATGAGATGTCTGAGAATGTTACTACATCAACTCAAACACAAGAAGATCTTGTTGATAACTCTGTCACTAATGTTGATTCTGAAGTACAAGAAATTCCAAGTACAAATGATGAACCAACAGTTAATGAAGTTCAGTTGGATCCTGTAAATGATCAGACTGAGGATGTAATTCAGATAAGTTCTTCTAGTGTTGAAGATTCAAATGATCAATTACCAGAGTTGAATGATACAAACATGCCAGAATCTGTGGAAGTTGAGCATATTCAAAATCATCAAATCCATTATGCTCATCCAGTTGAGAATATTATTAGATCTCTTGAAGATGGAGTAAAGATAAGAAGTCAAACTGGAAATATAAATGTTTGTTTGTACTCCTGTTTCTTATCTCAAGAGGAACCAAAGAATGTTACTGTTGCTTTACAAGATCCAAGTTGGATTGAAGCTATGCAAGAAGAATTGCTTCAGTTTAAGAAGTTAAACATGTGGAATCTTATGGACTTACCTGAGGGAAAATATCCAATTGGAACGAAGTGGGTCTTCAGAAACAAAAAGGATGATCGTGGGATTGTAGTTCGGAACAAAGCTCGTTTGGTTGTACAAGGTTTTTATCAAGAGGAAGGACTAGATTATGATGATGTCTTTGCTCTCGTTGCACGAATTGAAGCCATACGAATCTTTTTGGCTTATGCATCGTACAAGAAATTTACTGTATATCAAATGGATGTAAAAACAACTTTTCTATATAGGGTGGTAAAGGAAGAAGTTTACGTGAATCAACCACCAGGTTTTGAAGATCCAGCTCATCCATTTCAAGTGTATAAGCTTGATAAAGCACTGTACGGGTTACATCAAGCGCCTCGTGCGTGGTATGAAACCTTGTCCATACATCTTACATCAAATGGCTTTGTTCGTGGAACAATTGACAAGACCTTATTCCTGAAAAATATGATGCTGATTTGTTAATTGTACAAGTTTATGTCGATGATATTATCTATGGATCAACAAATGAAGCTCTTTACAAAGAATTTGAACAAGTTATGAAATTAAAGTTTGAAGTGTGATGGAAAAAATGCAGTTCTTTCTGGGGTTACAAGTTGAGCAGTCTGAATCAGGAATTCTTATTTATCAGGCCAAATATGTGAAAGATATTCTTACAAAATTCAAAATGACTGATTGCAAATCAGCTTCAACACCAATTGCTCCTCATGAACCTTTAACTGTCGATGTGTCTGGAGTTGAAGTAAATCAAAAGATGTACAGGTCAATGATTGGCTCATTGATGTATTTGACTGCAAGTCGACCAGATATCATGTTTGCTATTTGCTCTTGTGCCAGATATCAGGCAGCTCCAAAAGAATCTCACGAATCAGCTGTTAAACGAATTTTCTGATATCTTAAGGGTTGAGTAAATTTAGGTTTATGGTATCCTTCTCATTCTGAATTTAATTTCTTTGCTTACACTGACATCGATTATGTAGGTTGTAATTTGGACAGGAAGTCAACTTCAGGTGGATGTCAATTTTTTGGGGAGATGCTGGTGTCTTGGCAGTGTAAGAAACAAACGAATGTATCCACATCAACTGCTGAAGCTGAGTATACTGCTGCTTCGAGCTGTTATTCACAAGTTATCTGGATTCAACATCAAATGCTAGATTTTGGAGTAAATTTCCTAGAAACTCCAATTTATTGTGACAACGAGGCAGTGATCGGAATAGTAAAAAATCTCATTCAGCATTCCAAAACAAAGCACATTGCGATCAGGTTACATTTCATTAGTGACTGTTTTGAGAATGGGCTGATTAAAGTGGTCCATGTCGATACCCTAGAGCAAAAAGTCGATATTTTTACAAAAGCTTTTTCAACGGACCGATTTAACTCTTTGGTTGAGATGTTGGGGATGATTTCATTTTAAAAATAAAAAAAAAATAAAAAAAATAATAAATAAAAAAGGGGTTTTTTTGAATAACAAATAGTCCATTTTTGAACTGAAAGACCTTAGAAATCTGTTCCTCAAAAAGATTTTCTTTTAAGTGTTAAAATTGTGTTGTGTACGCTTTATATGTATGTTAGCTTAATGAATGTTTGTTCTCATAAGTGATTTAAATAGTAAATAAAGTCACATCACAATTTTAGGGGGAGAATAAAAGAAAAATAAAATTTGTGTGTCTGAATGGCGTATATATAGGAAATGATAGGACAAGTGTGTGCTGAGCTTATGCATGAATTGGATATGATGGTGACATCGGTTACAATTTTTGATATGCTGGTAGGCTCTGCATATGTAAATTAGGCGATATTTGTGTGATTAACTAAATCGCATTCTTAGTGTTATCCTCATCGAATATCGGTACTTTCATTCTTCGAATGCTAAGTAAATCCACACATACCATGAGACCAGGATCTTGATGGGTTTTTAGCACAATTTTTTTACTCTATTGACTATACCCGTCAAATATACGATTTAGAGTTAAACATTTTTATACAGCTGATGGTTCTGGTGGAAATCTCGGATGGAAATCAGAAAGTCAGTCTGTCTCGCCATTTGAATCATTCGTGATTTCAATTGACATATCCAATACCCTATGGATATCTGCATACCCGAATCTCATATGAATCAAATTGATTCAGTGTTCGTTCCATCAGAAACCAATATATATGAATTAAAAGGATTCACATCAAATCCATTTGGATGATTTTCCTGTGCTAAAAACGCTACCCTCATGCTGGTGATTGGATTATGCTTTGGTGAAACTTTGTGTTGCATATTGGCTTAATCCATATAGATGTTTGGATACACTTTGTATTGATAAATATTACCTTAAATGTCACACAGTATCTGCTGAAATATGATGTTTGAGTTTAAGCTGAAAATTATACTGGCAATCAAGGTTGAACTGTTTAGATACTGATTTGATATGCAGTGTAGTTAAGACAATATATGATCCTATGTCATTTCAGTTTATCAAAAGAAAATAAAAGGTTGGAATAAAATTGTTGAAATATGATAAGAAAAAGTAAAAAAGAAAATAGTAAAAAAATAAATAAATTAGTGTGCAAGTGTGTATTCTTACCTGGTTATGATTGTGATTGTTAAAATTATTAAAAAAAAAATTGGAACAGGTCTTAATGATGTCAAAATGGACTTAAAAAAAATTGGTTTGAAAATTTTCAAAATTTATCTTGTTTGGAATTTTCGGTCGAAATCTCTTGACCGGAAATATATCATCCGAAACAGTTTTCGATCGAAAAGTCATGACTGAAGTTTTCGGTCAAGATTTGAAAAGTCTATATTAAAATTTTTCGATTGAAAATATTTTTCCCACCCGTATTTTCTCGAGACCGTATTGTTTCAAAATTCATCGTGTTTTACAAGTGTTGAAGTTTTGTACGAAAAAGTGTTCGATCGTGACGTCATCTAGATTCTCAGTGTTTTTCGATCATCCAGGTATGTTCTCGTGATTCATAGAGGTTGATAGGTTAGATTCAAAGCCTTAGTTTACGGTTGAATGTTTGAATATTTGAATTGCCCGAAATCTTAGATGAATGGATCGAAAAGTAATTTGAATAGATCGAAAAGTGTTTTCGATCGAAAAGTATAATTGATTTATTATTGAAAGTTTTCGACTGAAAAGAAGTGGTTTTTGGTTCATTAGTTTTTGATCGAAAAGTTGTAAGGATAAAATTCAAATGTTTTTTTTTAATCGAAAAAGTAAAGTACTAGGAGTTTTCCATCGAAAAGGTAAAATTCTGAAGAGTTTCTGATCGAAATGTTCAAGGTAATTTTCACAAATGGTTATTAAATGTTTTCGATCGAAAAAGGTTGTATATATAATGAGGTTTTCGATCGAAATGTCAAAAGTTAAAAGTTTTTTCAGAAATAATCTAACTTGTTGTTTCTTGTTATAGACATGAACATATTAAAATTTGAGCCTAAGCACAACATCTGTGCCTGTTTAACAACGAGTACAAAGAAAGCACGGGGTTATGAAGAAATTGTGCGATTTCTAACCAAGTCAAGAATTAACACTGCAATATCTACACAAGTTCGTGTATTTGAAAAACATGTTAGAGAGTTTTGGGACAATGTGGAGTATAATAATGTGAATAAAGAAATCTGGATTGAAAGCTCGGTAGGAGGAAACAAGATTAAAGTAACTGAGCAAGTGATTAGAGAGGTGCTGAACTTCAGAGACGCAGCTGATTTTTCCTACAAAATCAATCACATTGCAATCTCAGGGATAATTCTGAGTATGGGATATGAAGGAACGTTTCTAAGAAGACAGGTGACCAAAACTATTTTTGCAAAACAATGGAGATACCTTATCCATGTATTAATTCATTGCATGAGTCCCAGAACATCTGCTTTTGATCAAATAGGTGAAGTATTCAGCAGAGCGTTAGTGTGTCTGCCAACTCATAGAAGATTCAATTTTTCAAGAATGATATTCGAGGCAATGATTAGTAACTTCGTGGGACCAAGGCAAAACTACAAGTTTCTAATGTACCCAAGATTTGTACAAATGATTATTAATACACTGCTGCCGAATCTGGAAAACGATGGTGTTGAACTGCCTTTGGATTCAATGAAAGAAGTAATCTTCAGCAGCATGAATAATGTGAAGAAGACAAGCAAATTTAGTGGTACTGTGACACCACTATTTCCTAATATGCTTGAAGAAAATCCTGATCCAGATTTTACTATTGAACATGAAATCAATGACTTAATGGCAGAAGATATAGAAGATGGAGTTGATAGTGACAATGATGAAACTGACCAAGTGCAGAATAATGATAAGGGAAATGATAATGATCAAGGTCATGGTGGTGGTCAAGTAAATGTTATTCAACAGGAAGGTCAAGTTCAAGTTGAAGAACATGATATGATTTTTGAAGAAAACAGAGTTCCTGAAGTAAATGAAGAAGTTACTGAACAATTACTTAGTCACACAGAAGAATTTATTGCTGAAGCTGACGATGTCTTAAGCGTGAACACTGAAGTGTTAGAAATTAATGATGAACAGTTAATTGCCACAGCAACAACCCCATCAAAGAAAAGAAAAGAACTTGAACAAACAAAGACTGTACCTTCTAGACCTCCTCCGTCTAAGGTATTGTATTTACTGATCCAGAATTACAGAAGAAAAAGAAAACTACAACAAGACTTGATAAAGGCAAGGGTAAAGCTAAAGAGGTACAAGAGAAGCATAAGTCCAAAAGATCTAGAGGTTATGAGTTGGTTGATGAAGAGTTTCTTAACTATGCAACCAGGGAAACTGCAGATGTTGTTAGTCAATTGAAGACTCAGATCTCAAACTTGCAAAGTAGAGAAGCTACTAATTCTAGAGAGATCAGAGAGTTGAAAATTGAAAGTACTAAACAAAAGGGTGTAATAGCTTAACAGCAGCAACATATTGATCAACTTCAGAAGATGGTACATGATTTAATAGCTCTTATGGGTGTTCAAATTGGTACAAACCTAGCAGAGAATGTTGAAGAGGTTCATAGTCCAGCAGCCACTGAACCAATTCCTTCTACTAGTGAACAAGTTCAAACTCCAGTTTTTGAAGCAACTATGTATGAAGACAACATGTTATTTGATGTTGATATGCTTCTCAATGATGAAGGTGAAGGATTGGAGAAAATTGATGAGAACCAAGAAGAGACGGAGCAGGAAGAAGAAGAAGATGATGAAGAAGTGGTGATCACTGGTGAAAGAAAAGATGATAACAATTCTTAAGTTGACGATGATAATAGTGGTGGTACTGGTGGTGTTGGTGGAAGTGGAAACACAATTGAAGATGCTGAACAAGAAACTCCAACCAACACTGAATACAAAAAGTATGAATATGAACAACAGCAGACGTATGTTGAAGAAGATGGTTCAGTGATTGGTAAATTGGATAAGCTTGTAGATGAAAGGGAGCCATTTACTGTTCCTGAAGATATTGAATCACCATCTAAAAGGCCAAATACTTCAAAGATTGACAAGAGTACTTAGTAGACAGTGACTGAGAAGCCATCCATTGTAGAAAAGCATACACAGACAATAAAGAGTCCAGAACAAGCGTTAACTGGTGAAATATTAGCATGGATGTATGATGGTGAAAAGAATATGTATGTAATAAAGAGATGTGATGGGAATATTCAGTATTTTGACAGAAGTTCAAAGTTAAACACATTGCCATACTGGGATATTCGAGAGCTAGGTCACCTGAAGATGATCAATCCATCGAACAATTCATTTGCTGCTAATTTTGAAGAATTTTTAAAGAGAGAGTGTGGAAAAGCTAAATTTGAAAAAGTTCAAACCATAGGTGCCCGAATGCAGAAAGTTGAAAAGAAATGATAAAGACGACAAAAGAAGGTTTAGATACATTGTGAAGCCTGCTGATACAGTTTCAACTGTTTACATTCCAGCACGTAAAGAGACATTCATTAAAAGCTTCAAGAAGTGGGTGTATGATAGCAAAACACATGAAGCTGTGATTATACAGGATCATTTACCAGATGTCAGAGTTTTTGATCCAGTGGATTTGTTTAGCTTTTCTGATGATGATCTAAAGATTTTGTACAAGAATCCTATTAGATGTGATATGAGCACGAAGATTAAAACTAAAGCAAAGTTGTATATGAGAGTCGTGGCTTGATTTTTGTTAAGAAGACATGAAGCCGAAGTGATCAAGAAAAGACTTGCTGCTCTGGATACTAAGAAGCTACGTGTTAAAGTCAAAACCAAGCCTGCAAAAGACAACTTTTGAAGAATTGATGTTCTGTGGACTAGGGGGAGATTGTTGGAACCTAATAGTCCATAGAAATCAATTAGGTTTTAGAAGTATTAACTTCAGAGTTTTCGGTCGGAAAATGTTTTCGGTCGAAAACATTTTTCGATCAACAAGATTTCAATCGAAAACTCTCTAGTATAAATAGTTGTATCTTTTGTATTTCAAGTAACTTTCTCATTTTGTATTGTGAATTTTACAATTTAATCAAAAGAATCTTTGTATGTTTCTGCTGTTAATACTTGATTACATTACTTGATTAACGAAGATAATCATCATGAAATATGCATTTGGTGTGACTGATAGTATCGAGATTGCACATCTTTGATTTGTTCATTTTGGTGTGGATTTGATTTCTGAATTGTTTTCGCCAATTCAGAGAGTGATTGAAGACTTTATCCTTGATTATCAACAGATCTGAGGGAATCACAGTTGTACTGTACAAGTAAATTTGTTTTTTCCCCCCTCTGCCGTTATAACACAAATCAAATTTCTCGTTAACCTCTTCACATTCAATTTCGACCTAACTCTCACCATTTTCTCTTATGCATTCAAAGCTTTTCATGCTTAAACACTTTTCTAAAACTTCCTCCTTCCCTCCAAATCCGAAAACAATGGCAGACGTTGACATAAACCATCCTGATGACAAGTTTTCAACCTACCACAATCTCACCGCATAGCTGGTTAATGGAAAGAAGTCTGAAGGGTTTGATGATATGATCGATTTCCTTTGTCGCTCAAAGATCTGTTTTGCACTTACCGTCAACGCTACCATCTATATACCTCATATGGAGGATTTCTGGAACACAGCCGTCTACTCTACCGAACAGGGGATTCCCTAAATTACAGCCAAGGTAGACGGCAAAGACATCACCATCACTGAAGCCACACTAAGAAAACACCTCAAGCTTCAGGACGAGGGAGCCGCCATCTCATACACCAAAGAAGAGTATATGAGGACCTTTGTGTCAATAGGGTACACTGGAAATCAGGACGAGTACACCATTGAGAAGGCGCTGATGGGTCCTCCATGGAAGTTTCTATGCCACACTCTTCTTCAATGTATATCCCAGAAGAGAAGTGGATGGAATCAAGTGAGTTCTGCTCTCGCCTCTGCTGTCTATGGTATGATCACTGGCCAAGGCATTAACTTTGCACACCTAATTTTCGAAGCTTTGAGATATAACCTTCAAGAAGGTGCAAAGCAGGCCTTCTTTATATACCCAAGGTTCTTGCAGGAAGTGTTTAATAATGAACTAAAAGATCTTTCCAAACCTACAAGAATCTACCTAATGTTGGGGCATAAAAACAACATTTTTCAAAGCATGAGAACTGTTTTCAAAAAGTTCTCAGGGGTCAATGTTCCATTGTTATCTACAATGATGAACATACAAAGCACCCAGGGTGATAATTTAGCAATCCCAGCTGATACTGATCCCACACACCCCACTTCAAAGCCTGAACATCAAACTGCTTCCATTATTCGAACCCCTGTGCATCCTATTGATGGGGCACAGGCACAACAAGTACTTACACCTATTTTGGAAGCCCAACTGGAACATAGGGCCTCAGTTGAGGCAAGTTATACCAGAAAAAGAAAAAGGAGCAAGAAGACTCCTTCTATTCTTGTCTCTCAGGCCCAATCCCAACCTAAAAGTCCTCATTTAGAATCCCAACATTCTGATGATAATATCATAAGGGATAGCCAAATTGTTAGAGAGACTTCCTTAGAAGTCCCTCTATTAGGAACAAGATCACATCCCGGATCCATAGAACAACCTTTTGAGCCTATACACTCTTCTTTTTCTTTGAACTTAAGTATGTAGGCACCATGTCAAGATGATGTACCCTCTCTAACTGCCACTATCTTGGAGTTACTGATTGACTTGGCTGCCAAAGTACCCAGCCCAAGTTCATCACCTGAGAAGGTTCACCCTGGGAGTGATGATAGAGTGAATATGGAAGGGACTACACTAAGTCCCCAACCATGACAACTCCCAGTGAAGATATTTCTCTTGAAATACTCTTCACTGAGAGGAATCCCAGGTGCCAAGAAAACCAGGGTGATAGGGATGCAGAGGCTAGGCCTAAGGCTCTATCTAGTTCTAAGGATTCCACAACTGTAGATGAGGACAGACTGAAACTTGAAAACATGGAATTGACGGCCAGGGTGGCTATGCTAGAGCCCGAGGTGTCCAAACTAAAGCACCAAGTATCTATGCATGAAGCCCATCAATGCCCACCTTTGATTACTCCCTCCTTTGTATCAGTGGGAACTCAAACATATGAAACCTTATGCACTGATGCAACCAAAAAGGGGGAGATATTTACTACTGAAGATGACAAGGACAGTCTTGATGACTGGATACAAGAGCAAGCTGTATTTCAAAGTACACTCTTCAAGCCTGCTTTTGTTCAAGTTCATGACTTGCCAGACTCAGTAGATAAAGAGGAAGAAATCTCTGAGGATTGGAAGTTAGTGGTCAGAGCTGTTGATGAGGTCTAGGAAAATAAAAGTGAAGATGAAGACAAACCTTTATCATTCAGCATACTGCCAGCTGCTGCAAGTATATCAAGACAGACCATTGCCCCTCAATTCACACTGACTACACATAAGCTAGAGTTTGACTCTATTCTATCTTGGGGGTATGATTGTCTATCTGAGAGATTCTAGATTGGATGGGAATTTGGTGGAATAGAAGAGCTGAATTGGAATACACTGAATCCACTCAAAGTCCTTGACCTATGTAGATATATAGACTGATGGCTACAAAATTCTCTAAGTACAACTACTGCGGACTCCACAGTTTTGCTGCTGACCAACAAGCTGTTGCAGATAAGCTTGTTTGCTGTGGATAGTTGTTCTCCTGCTGATGGACAACTCTGCTACGGACAGCCTTATCTGCTGAAGACCAGAGTTGCTGCTGATAGGCTTCTCAGCAGCATCAAACACTTGATGCTGCTGATAGGCAAATCATCAGCAGCTTTGGATAGTTGACTCTTGATGCGGATCACCAACTTTGCTGCTGATAGCCATATCTGCCGAAGATCAATCGTTGCTGCTGATTGGCAAAGCAAAAGCAACTTTACCACTGACAACTTTCTGCTGCAACTTTGACACATCTCATGCAGAAAGAATGTTACTGGTGCAGACAATAAAAGATAACAACGCTCTCCTTCCAAGCATCAAAGAAATGATGCTTAAGAAGACGTTTGAGTAAAGTTATCCTTTGTAGTATTTGTTATCTTAACGTGTAGTATAGCTTCTAGTATACAAGATCAACGGCTTGTGTTCGATCTGGTCCTTAGAATCAAGGGTCTGTCTTGATTCTAAGTTACTATATAAGTAGTGTATCGTTTCATTGTACAAGTGTGCTTTCTTAGAGTTTTCTCTATAATCTTGTAACCATTGAAGCTTAATACAAATTGCATTTATCAGTATTCTTTGTGTTTACTTTTTACATTGCTTAGTTGTGATTGTTTCCACCAATCTCAACTAGAATAGAACCATCTTGTATTCACTGATCCTACAAGTGGTATCAGAGCTTTGACTCTCAGATAAAACAAACTCACACTTGATTAATCACACTCTGGTTCTATTCAATACTAGACACCATACATCACAAATCCAAAATGGCACAAAACAATGGTTTTGATGATACTGGAAGCATCAACAGACCACCAAGACTAGTGTCTTGAGAAGACTATGATATGTGGAAGAATGGGATGGAAAGTTTCTTCTGCTATCAAGAATATGGGATATGGAGATCCATTAAAGATGGACCATATGTACCCATGGTGGCCTCTGCTGATTTCGGATGTCCATCAGTCCCCAAAGAACCCTCAAAGTATTCAGATGAAGACATCAAGAAGATGGAGGTAGACTTCAAAGCCTTGGGAGCCATTCATATGTGATTGCCAAATGAAGTATTTCACAACTTCAGAGGATACAAGACTGCCAAGGAGCTATGGGAGGCTCTTGAGAAGATGTTTAATGGGTCAGAAGAAGTGAAAGAAAATTGAAGAGACATTCTGAAGCAACAATATGAGAACTTTGTCTGGAAGGAAGGTGAGTCTCTTACTATGTTGTATAACATGTACACCTACCTTGTGGGGGAGCTACAGTGCTCAAAAGTGAAGCTAGAGAATGAAGACATTCTCAAGAAGTTCATCAGGTCTCTGCCAAGCTGCTAGACACTTTACACAGTGTCAATCAGAAGAACTGAAAATTTGAAGACTCTGCAGATGACTGAGCTATTCGGCATGCTGAAGACCTATGAATTAGAAATGATTCAATCCAAAGAAAGAAGCTCAAGTTACTCAACAACCTCAATATCCACCACCACTTCCTCTGCACTTCACTCTGACCACTCAGTTCCTAGTTCAAGCAACTACTACCCTCCCATTGTCACTCATCCCCAGAATCTAACCTCTCAATCAAACAACTCACCATTTCTTCTTGAAGCCCCACCTCAAACCTTAACTTATGCTGCTTTTGTCTTTGAAAACTCAAGCAATATGTCATTTATCAAGGAAGATCTGGAATGTTTTCATCCAGATGATCTAGAAGAAATGGACATACAACACTCCTATGCCATGCTCTCTCTAAGAGCAAAAAGGTTCTACACTAGAACAGGAAGACCCATTTCAAGAAACAACTCCAACTCCAGAGTTGGCTTGGACAAAAGCAAACTGAGATGTTACAACTGTAACCAACTGGGTCATTTTGCTAGAGAATGAATGGCACAAAAGGCAAACCCAGCTACTGCTCAGATAAGACAATCTCACCAAGCTCAGCCACGACAACAACAGCAACAAACTACTCCTGCTCAAACTGCAGCCTGTGCAGCTGTTGGAACTGCTGACTTTGACTGGAGCTTCCAGTATGAGGATCTTCCTACAAACAATCAAGCTCTCATGGCAGACACATCAGAGATACCACCTCAGGTATATGAAAATCTTTGTACTCAAGCTTGTATTGATAAGGTTCTTGGATATAGAAAACATAACCAGAATCTCATAGATCAAAATGAAGAGTTTCACCAAATGAAATCTGAATTTAAAAAGGTTGAAGACAGTTACAAAGAAAAGATTAACTGTTTAAAAAAAGAGATTTCATCATTAAAACATGAACAAACAAACGTTGAAACTCAGATTGATGATCTTCTGGTTAAGTTAAAGGCTACAAGGGCTGAATTAGAAGACCAAAAGGTCCATGTTAAAAAATATGAGTTTGCATCTATAAAGCTGCAAAGACTTTTGGATGCTCAAATTCATGAAAGGGTAACTGCTGGAGTTGGGTTTCAAGCTGAAAAAGCCTACAATGATGTTCCTCCACCGGCTGACTATGTAGCCATTCATGAACCAAGTTTCAATCTCTCCAACCTTGATCTGGCCAACCGAAACCTTGACCCTTCTATCCAAGAAACCTCTGTGCAAGAATGCACTACTTCATCCGAGTCTGAGGCCACATGCTCAGACTCCACTGAAGCCAATGAAGCTCCATCACCTCCTGTCTTTAAAGTTATTCAAGCCAACAATCCAAGCCCTTTCATCCCTTCAAAAACAGTACCGGTATCTCAACTCACCAAGCAAATTAAAATCATCTATCCTCCAGAAGGAAGAAAGCTAACTGTTGATAAGGGACAGTCTTCAACCTCCACCAACTCAAATCCTCAACCCAAAACCAGTCTACCTAGAGAGAAAGCTCCATATGTTCAAAAGACATTGGAGGAAGCCACCTTTGAGCATAACAAAGCCCATCCCTGGAATTTCAAAGACTTATTCAAGAAAAAGGACTATGTGTACTTTCAAAGGGAAAAATTGGCTAAATCATGCTTTGTCTGTGGCAAATACAACTATACTGCCAGTACCTGCTTCTACTACCTTCAGCAACAAAGAAACCTCAAGCAACATGCTTTTGAGAAGACAAACAAGAACAAAAAGGTAAGAAGCTTTGAAGCCAAGCCAACTCATTTCAGAAACTCTCTCTCCCCACCAAGGAAGCAGCTGCCAAAATTTCAACAATCTTGCATCATCTGTGGTGAATCAGACCACTTTGCTGCGAATTGTAAATTTAATCCCTTCAATCAGATTCTTCATCAAGTCCCTCCTAACCAAAATCCTATCAACAAAGGAACCTCTACAGAGAAACCATCTGGTAACAAGGTAAATAAGGATAGGCATACATCTGTTGTTAAACAATCAACAGCCAGCAAAAATGTTGTTGATCAAGTAAAGGTCAAGAAACCAAAGGACAAGCCTTCAGCAGCAACCAAGTCGGCTGCTTCTCAAGTAAAACCATCAGCAGCAACAAAATCTGCTGCTGATAAGCCAAAGTCCTCAGTAGCAAAATCTGCTGCTGATCAAGCAAATCTGTCAGCAGCCAAAGCAACATCAGCTGCTGATAGAGCAAAGAAATCTAGAAAACCACCTCCTCAACAATGGAAGGCCAAGATCCCAGCCTCTATCCCTCCAAGCATCATTATTGGTTCCATTGAATGCAAGCATGCTGATGCTGATGATCCAACAACACACTTTCCCAAGTTTGCAAGTTCTTGGGTTTCTCCCTCTAACTAGATCTCTCTCATGTGCAGGGACAACCAGGTCACAAGAATAACACCTGGGTTGTAGATAGTGGTTGTTCCAGACACATGACCGGCAACAGATCCATCCTCTCCAACTTTAGACACTTCAATGGAGGATATGTTACCTTTGGGAGTGATTCAAAAGGAGGATCAATCACAGGACAAAGAACTGTGTCCAATGAAAGGATGAGTATTGAAAGAGTAAACTATGTCAAAGAATTAGACTCCAATCTCATGAGTGTGTCACAGGTCTGTGATCAAAAGCATTGGATGCTTTTCACAGATAAAGAATGTTTTGTATTATCTCCTGGCTTAACCAAACCTCCTCCAGAGAAGATCCTATTGACTGCTCAGAGAAAAGATAACCTATATGTGCTTGACATGAATGAGGTCAATCCATCTGGTAGTGTATCTTGTTTTCTATCAAAGGCATCAGTTGATGAATCAGCTCTCTGGCACAGAAGATTAAGCCATGTCAATATCAAAACCATTAACAAGTTGGTGAAGGAAAATCTTGTCAAAGGGCTTCCTGACAAAGAATTCCAACTTGAAGATCATTGCATTGCATGTTTGAAGGGGAAGCAACATAAGAGTTCTCACAAGCCCAAGACATTGAATTCAAATGACACTCCATTACAGCTGCTACATATGGATCTCTTTGGTCCTACAAATGTCATGTCAATGGGCAAGTAGTCATATTGTCTGGTAATTACTGATGACTATACCAGATTCTTATGGGTATACTTCTTGAGAACAAAATATGAAACTGCTGAGATTCTTAAATCTTACAGTCTTCGAGTTGAGAATCAGAGCAATCAAAAGGTGAAAATCATAAGGTGTGATCAAGGTACAGAGTTCAAGAACCACACTCTGAACTGTTTATGTGAAAACAAGGGAATAGAAAGAAAATAGAGTGCTCCAAGAACTCCTCAACAAAATGGGGTTACTGAAAGAAGAAATAGAACTCTAATTGAATCAGCAAGATCAATGTTGGCTGATTCAAAACTGCCTCTCACATCCTGAGCAGAAGCAGTCAGTACAACTTGCTATGTGTAGAATAGAGTTCTCACTGCCAAGCCTCTCAACAAGACACCTTATGAACTCTGGTTCAAAAGATTTCCCTACACTGGATTTCTAAAACCTTTTGGATGTCCATGCACCATTCTGATCACACGTGAGGTTCTTCCTAAGTTTGGTTTCAAATCTGATGAAGGATATTTTGTGGGCTATTCCTCTCAATCCAAGGCCTACAGAGTATTCAACTCAAAAACAAGAATCGTGGAAGAATCAGCCAATGTGGAATATAGGGAACACATCACATGTGAACAGGGAAAAGGCCCAGACTGGCTCTTTGATATAGACTCCTTCACACAAATATTTAAGCCTCTCATCTTCTCAAATATTGATTCTACTTCTTCCAAAGCACCAGCTTCCACATCTTCCTCTGAATACAGATTGGAGTTACCCAGTCCCTCTATCAGACTGAAAAGGCCATCTATCGATCCTCCATCTGTTGTGGAAGCTATTGAAGCCAGTGAAGCAGGAACCAGACTCTCAAATGTCACCTGCAGTAGCCTATCTGAAAATGAAAATCTGAATGAAGACACATCTGTAAATGCTGTAGAAGCATCTGCTGCATCTGCTGCTGATGCTGCTGCTGCTGTTGATATTGAAGACTCTTCCACCATGAATGAGGAGTTTCCTGATCAAAATCAGAGCAATATTGAGCAAGGGATACGGTTGGATGTTGTACCAGCACAGAGAATCAACAAGGAACATCCCCTGGAAAATATCATTGGCCAAGTTCACCAAGGAGTTCAAACAAGAAGCAAATCTCATGAGGCCAATATATGTTTGTTTTCCTGTTTTCTTTCTCAGGTATAACCCAAAAAGATAGATGAAGCTCTGAAACACAGCAGTTGGATTGAGGCAATACAGGAATAGTTGCTGAAATTCAAGAGATAGGATGTCTGGAAACTTGTTGATCTTCCACCTGGTCAAACTGCTATTGGCACAAGATGGGTATTCAGGAACAAGCAAGATTAATGAGGCATTGTCGTCAAGAACAAAGCCAGACTTGTAGCTCAAGGCTACACTCAGGAAGAAGGAATTGACTATGATGATGTCTTTTCTCCTGTTTCCAGGTTGGAGGCCATCAGAATCTTCCTGGCATATCCTGTATCCAAGAACTTCATGGTTTATCAAATGGATGTCAAGAGTGCCTTTCTATATGGGAAGATTGGCGAGGAAGTATATGTTAAACAGCCTCCAGGATTTGTAGATCCTACACATCCAAACAAAGTGTTTAAACTAGATAAAGCTCTCTATGGTTTACATCAAGCTCCAAGAGCCTGGTATGAAACTCTGTCTGGATATCTGCTAAGCAACAACTTCAAAAGAGGCGCCATTGATCAGACCTTGTTTATCAAAGATGAAGGGGAAGAAATCCTACTGGTACAAATATATTTTCATGACATCATCTTTGGATCAACAAGGAAGAAGTTGTGTAAAGATTTTGAGATCCTAATGCACTCAAAATTTGAAATGAGTTCAATGGGTGAACTAAATTTCTTTCTGGGTCTTTAAGTCAAACAAGTTCCAAACGGAATCTTTATCAGCCAATCCAAATATGTCAAGAGCATTTTGGAAAGATTCAAGATGGCTGAATGCACTGCTGCAAGAACTCCCATGCAAGTGCACCATCAACTGACTCCAGACAAATATGGTCAAGACACTGATCAACATCAATACCATGCAATGATAGGGCCACTCATGCATCTCACTGCCTCAAGGCCAGATATCATGTTTGTAGTATGCCTCTGTGCAAGATTCCAAGCAGCTCCACAGAATACACATCTTCAAGCTGTCAAGAGAATTTTTAGATATCTAAAAGGAGCCCCAAGACTTGGGCTATGGTATTCTAAAAATGATAAGTTCAACCTGTATGCATACACTGACAGTGACTATGGGGGATGCAACTTGGACAAAAATTCCACATCAGGGGGATGTCAGTTTTTGGGAGGAAGACTGATTTCATGGCAATGCAAGAAGCAAACCTGTGTATCAACTTCTACAACAGAAGTAGAATACATTGCAGCTTCAAGTTGCTATGCACAAGCCATCTGTATACAAAACCAAATGCTGGATTATGGGATGACTTTCATGGCCACTCCCATTCATATTGACAACATGAGTGCTATATCAATCACAAGCAATCTGGTGCAGCACTCCAAGACAAAGCACATTGACATCAGGTATCACTTCATAAGAGATCAAGCTGAGAAAAAGAGAATTATTTTAACCAAAGTTCATACCAATGAGCAATATGCTGATTTGTTTACAAAACCTTTTGATGAAGCAAGATTTAGATATTTAGTTGAATCCATTGGTATGATGAATTTTGACTAAAATCTGTCTCTAAAAAAAAATTTGTTTTATAAATGTGTTTGTCTTTTGTTGTAAATAAAAGTTATAAGTCAGCAGCAACCAATTTTGCTGCTGACAGGTTTAATAATCAGCAACAAAGAATTTGCCACTGACTGCTTTAAGTTATCTGCGGGAACAAGTTTACGGCGGATAACTTTAAAGGAATCAGTAGCAACATTTTTGCTGCGGACCATTGTATCCAGCAGCAGCAATTGAGTTTGCTGCTGGCTGACTTAACCATCTGCAGCAACCAAGTTTGCAGCGGATAGGCTTAACCATCCGCAGCAACCAAGTTTGCTGCTGATGGGTAAAAATAAGTCCAAATTAACTTTTACCCGCTGTAAAAAGTCCTTTCAGTCTTTACCATGACTGCTATAGTGTATTACTGCTGTAACAGTGAAAAGTGAATAAGGTTGTACTGTACAAGTAACTTTGCTTTTTCCCTCCTCTTCCGTTATAACACAAATCAAATTTCTCCTTAACCTCTTCACATTCAATTCCAACCTAACTCTCACCATTTTCTCCCAAGCATCACAGCATTCAAAGCCTTCCATACTTAACCACCTTTCAAAATATTCCTCCTTCCCTCCAAACCCAACAACAATGGCAGAGGTCGACATAAACCAGCCCGATTACAAGTTCTCACCCTACCACAATCTCACTGCCTACCTAGTAAAAGGAAAGAAGTCTGAGGGGTTCAATGATATGATCGATTTTCTTTGTCGATCAAAGATATACTATGCACTAACCATCAACCCTAACATATACATCCCTCATATGGAGGAATTTTGGAGCACCTCCGTCTACTCTACCGAACAGGGGATTCCCCAAATCCAAGATAAGGTAGACGGCAAAGACATCATCGTCACTGAAGCTACCCTCAGAAAACATCTCAAGCTTCAGGACGAGGGGGCCGCCGTTTCATACTCCAGGGAAGAGTATATGAGGACCTTTGTATCTATAGGGTACACTGGAAATCAGAATTAATATACCATCAAAAAGGCGCTGATGTGCCCTCCATAGAAGTTTCTATGCCACACTCTTCTATAATGCATATCTTAGAAGAGAAGTGGATGGCATCAAGTGAGCTCTGGTCTCGCCTCTACTGTTCACGGCATGGTCACTGGCCAAGGGTTTAACTTTGCACATCTCATCTTTGAGGGTTTGAGATATAACCTTCAAGAAGGTACAAAGCAGACATTCTATATGTACCCAAGATTCTTGCAGGAAGTTTTCAACAATGAACTAAAAGATCTTTCAAAACCTGCAAAAATCTATCTTATGCTGGGACATAAAAATAATATTTTTCAAAGCATTAGAACTGTTTCCAAAAAGTTCTCAGGGGTCAATGTTACATTGTTATCTTCATTGATGAACATACAAATTACCCAGGGTGACAGTTCAGCAATCCCAGCTGATACTGATCCTACACCATCCACTTCAAAGCCTGAACATCAATCTGCTTCCATTGTTCGAACCCCTGTGCATCCTATTAAGGATGCACAGGCACACTAACTACTTACACCTGTTTTGGTTGTTATCACCGCCCAACTGGAACACAGGGCCCCAGTTGAGGCAAAATATACCAGAAAAATGAGCAAGAAGACTCCTTCTATTCTTGTCTCACAGGCCCAATCCCAACCTAAAAGCCCTTATTCAGAATCCCAACATTCTGATGAGAATACCAAAATGGATAGCCAAACCATTAGAGAGACTTCATTGGAAGTTTCTCTATTAGGATCAGGATCACATCCCGGATCCATAGAACAACCCGCTGAGCCCTTTCATTATTTTTCTTCTCTGAACTTAAGTGCAGAGGCACCTTGTCAAGATGATATACCTTCTCCAACTACCACTATCTTGGAGGTATTGATTGACTTGGCTGCTAATGTACCCAGCCCAAGTTCATCACCTAAGAAGGTTCACTCTGGGAGTGATGATAGAGTAAATGTGGAAAGGGCTATCACTACTCCTGGTACATTAATTGATCAGGAGGACAGTGATAACATCACTAAGACCCTAACCACGACAACTCATAGTGAGGATGTTTCTCTTGAAACACTCTTCACTGAGAGGAATCCCAGGTGCCAAGAAAACCAGGGTGATGGGGATGCAGAGGCTAGGCCTAAGGCCCCATCTAGTTCCAAGGATTCCACAACTGTGTATGAGGACTATCTGAAACTCAAAAATATGGAATTGACGGCCAGGGTGGCAATGCTAGAGGCTGAAGTGTCCAAATTACGGCACCAAGTTTCTATGCATGAAGCCCATCAATGCCCTCCAGTGACTACTCCTTCCCTTGTATCAGTGGGCACTCAAACAGATGAAACTTTATACACTGATGCAACCAAAAAGGGGGAGATAGTTATTGCTGAAGATGATGCTGACAACCTTGATGAATGTATACAAGAGCAGGCTGCCTTTCAATGCACACTCCTCAAACCTGCTTTTGTTCAAATCCATGACTTGCCAGACTCAGTATATGAAGAGGAAGATATCTCTGAGGATTGGAAGTTAGTTGTCAGAGCTGTTGATGAGGTGTTGAAGAACGATTGTCAAGATGAAGACACACCTTTGTCATTCAGCATTCTTCCAGCAGCGGCAAATATATCAAGACAGACCATTGCCCCTCAATTCACACCGACTGCACATAAGCTAGAGTTTGACTCTATTCTAGCTTGAGGGTATGATGTCTATCTGAGAGATTCTGGATTGGACGGTAGTTTGGTGGAATAGAAGAGCTTAACTGGAATACACTGAATCCGCTTCTAGTTCTTGAATTGTACTTATCAAGCTGCATCAACACTTCCTCAGATCTCTCAGCAGAACTTGCAATCAGTAGGTTCTATATCTTGATGGAGGATAATCTACCCTGGTTTGAATATTTTCTAGATGAAGCAAACAGGGTGGCCTATCCTGAACACCATGCAGAGTCTTCAACAGCATCAGAACAAAGACTGGCTCCAAGATTTGACTTGATAAGGAGCAGTGCTTTAACAGAAGAACAAGTTCTATGTTGGAGAAGATTCTTCTACAATGAAATGGTCAGGGGCCTGGAAGTGCAAGGATGGTCAAGCATTGGGTCCTCTGTCTTTCAGTTCTTCTTATGTGATGGATCATCTTTCAAAATCAACAACATTCAAGAGATCATGCTCCTCAATCATGACTTCCTACATAAGGTCTTTGAGCTCAGGACACACATCTGTAACATCAACTCCTTATAAAGTCAAGCAATGATCAGAATTATCAAAGCTTATCTTGAAAAGGAGGGATGACTTGCAATGGATGACTCTGACTTAGATCTATCCCTTCCCTCCTCACCAACTCTCATACTAAGTGCAGCAATAGAGTCAAGAAAAGTGGCTACTCAGAATGTCAAAGAAGCCTTCAAAGCTATACATGGGAGTGAATGGGAAAGGAAGAGAGTGAAGAAGTCCCTTCCTCTGTGTCTATTCCTCAACTTGCCAATGAAGTTAAAGCTGAGATCCCAACAGCATCTCTTACATCTGCTATTATGATCCATGAAGCTGAAGCAAAGGCATCCAACAAAGACAAGGGGAAGGGCATCATAACAGAAGAAGAAGAAAAATTAAAGAAGGAGAAGAGAGAAAGGGAGAAGAAAAGAAGGGAAAGAGAAGAAGAGGAGATGTCAGAGTTTAGAAAGATTCAAGAAAGAAAAGCTACCATTCTCCTCTGAGAACAACAGATCCAGTTGCATGCTAGGCAACTAGATGCTCTGAAAGTTAAAATTCCTACAGCTACTCAATTACAAGAAGATGAAGCTCTAGCTCTTCAGCTGCAGGAACAACTGGATAAAGAAGAAAAAGAAAGAGATAAGAAAAGAAGAGGCTAAGTTCAGGATAACTGAATCTGAACTAGCCAAAGAAATGATAGAGGAGTGGATAGATGCTCTGATTTCTCAAGGTGAGGATGCAGACTACCTTGAGAAATTATCAAATAAAGAAATCTACAGAGCTTTCATGGGTCAGCAAGGTTAACTGGCAAACAAGAAAAGGGCTAAAGAAGAAGAAAAAGCCAAAGATAAAACCAAGAAGACCATTGCTTTTAACATTAGGACCCATGAAGAAAGGAAGGTCATGATGGACTTCCTGAAGGCTAGAGGAGAAAGTGGAAAGAGGCTAGGTCCCATGAGCTTCATGAACCTACAAGCCTTATATGTCAAAGTCAAGAAGGAAGAGGAAGAAAGATTGGGGAAGACAGGCTTAAAGAAAACGGTAAACACTCAAACAGAAGATAGAAAACAAAAGAAACCCAAGCCTACTCCCTCATCCACTCCTTCCTTTATCCAAAAACCTTCCACTCTCCCTCCTAAACCTCCTTCCTTTCCACCTAAATAGTCCAAATCCTCACACCCAGCTCCTCCTCATCAACAGCCTCCTATGAAGAAAACCAAACCTACTACCACACTAGAAGATTCAAGAGAAATTGTTATCTGATTCTACAGTAATCAAGATCAATGGTTTGAGGTTTTCAGGGGAAGGACAGAGGTAAAAAGATCAATCTACACATCTGTTGATGAGGTGATGCAACTTCTAGATTCTAATCTCCAAAGAATGATGGAGCTAGATGAAACTCATGAGCCTGAGAATGAAGGTGGGAGCATCTGTTGCTAGTGATCAAACATCACTTCAATCCTATTAAAGATGTAATCTTTAATGCTAAACCTCTCCAATCCCACTCTCCATTCATCAGTTGGTCCTACAATGCTGCTCAGGATGAGTACAGTTTGATATATGTCAGAGGACAGAAGATGAGATGTTCAAGCAACTGGGAGGACCAGTTCTGGTGGAGAATGTTGCACCGCCTACTCGCGGATGCGATTACAAGGCATTTCGTGGTTGTGATCCCCCTGAGCTAATTGGGGAAAAATAAGCAGCCGATACTTTATATTGGATTAATGGCATGGAATCCACCATCCGCCCCAGTGACTGAGCTAATTGGGGAAAAAACACACCGAGTACCTTTGAGTCAGTGGTTGTTCTGAGCGGAGTTGTCTATGATGAGATTGCCTCTGAAGTCATTTCTGAAGCACCTAAGAAACAAGCGGCTAAACGGACTGGGGAGGACCTTCAGGGTTCTAGTGATAGGAGGTCAAGGTTAGAAGCAGATGGTCTGTGTGGAAAATGTGGGAAAAGGCATGGAGGAGAGTGCAGAGCTGGGCAAGCGGGATGCTTTAAGTGTGGCAAGTTTGGACACCAATCACGTGAGTGCCCGGTGAAGCCTAGGTGCCACAACTGTGGGGAGCCGGGGCATTTGAGCAGAGACTATAGAAAGCGCAAAGAGTCGGAAGTGGGAGGATCCGGAAAGGGTAAGGGTGCAGAGAAGGAACCTTACATCAACAAGGCCACATCAAGGGCTTACCAGATGACTCAGTAAGGTACGTTGCAAACTCTTATTCGTGATATGCCAAGTTTATGTTATTATTTCCTTAAATGATTAGTTAGCCCCATCAGCTTAGAAGCCTTAGAACTAGATATTTCCTTGATTAGACCCTCAGCGGTAGTTAATCACAATGGCCTTCATGACCAAGCTGCCTTGCATAGCTACGGTTTATGCCACCCATTCTGTGATTTGCTATCAGCATAGAATATGGCAGGTTTCGAGGACGAAACCTATTGTAAGGAGGGTAGACTTGTAACATCCCGAGTTTTAGAGCGGGAAAGAATTCACGAGAATGAATTCACGATAATTAAAAACTTAAATAAGAAAAGAAGGGAAGTGGGCTTGGGCCGGGGTGTATGGGCCGAAAGGGGCAAGGGTTGGGCCCTTATAAGCCTCAAAATCAGCCCAAAACCCTCACTTCCAACACTATTACCGGATTTCTAGAGAGAGAAAGTGAGAGAGAGTCTAGAGAGACAAAGTCCCGGTTTTTGAATCCGAGCTCATAGGACCGTAGGCAACGTATCTGGAATGATTAGCTGTGAAGAAGAAGCGTTTACAGGTAACCGATTCTCCTAGATCTGAGTTTTTGTTCGTTTTTGGGTTTTTCGGGTTTTGGAGGAAAAGGTAACGTTTTTATGGACGAAACTGGAGGAAAAACATAGATTTGAGTTCCTTAATGAAAAACAAACGTTTTGAATGTAAACAAGTTCGGGATCTTGACGTGATCAGACCCGAATACGAAAGTTAGGGTTTTTGCGGCGAAGCAGATCCTGCGTACTTACCAAGTACGCAAGAAGAGGATCCTGCGTACTTACCAAGTACGCAAGAAGAGGATCCTGCGTACTTATCAAGTACGCAAGAAGCAAAGCATGCGTACTTATCAAGTACGCAAGAAGCAAAGCATGCGTACTTATCAAGTACGGAAGAAGCAAAGCATGCGTACATATCAAGTACGCAAGTAGCAAAGTCTGTGTACTTATCAAGTACGCAAGAAAAAGGCTCTGCGCACTTGCCAAGTGCGCAAGCGTCAGGTCTATGGGTATATATAGCTGGATTAGTGAAGTCGGTATGTTCGCCTAGCCAGAAATAGTGAAACCATTTAGCGTCGAGTTAAGTCTGATACGTTTTTATTGTGATGATTGTTCAGATTGTGTTAGATCCAGTAGACCATTGCAGTTAAGATACCAGGTGAGTTCTAATCCCCTTTTTGCCTGCTTTAGGGGTGGTGTGCATACATTGTGTAAAGTGTTTATTACATATTTTATATTAATAAACAAAGTGAAAAACTATGTTTAGTGTAAATCTTAAAAGAGGTAAATGTACGTTTTAAGCAAAATATATATTTTGGCAAGCGTTTACTATATTTACATATACATAAACAAAGGCATAATATATGTGTTAGTATGTTTAAGTAAAGCAAGATATATATTTTGGCAAGCGTTTACTATATTTTCATATACATAAACAAAGGCATAATATATGTGTTAGTATTTTCAAGTAAGCAAGATATATCATTTGGCAAGCGTTTACTGTATTTATTATACATAAACAAAGTCATGATATATGTGTTAAGATATATTTCAGTAAAAGCAAAGGTATTTATGGCAAGCGTTTACTATATTTTTATATACATAAACAAAGGCATAATACATGTTAAGTTATGAACAAGATTTACAGAAAGTTTTATGAACAGTAAAGTGAACAGTTTTCCTTCGGGAATGTGTACCAGCTATAAAGGTCATTGGGACAGATGTTACTTGTACAAGATGTCAGATATGGGTTCTACCTATTAGTAAGAGTCTTGATGGCTCGTTAACAGTTGTACAATTGGGATGAGTGATGGCGGTTGCTCGGGGCACTACGCAATCCCCCATGTACCAGTTAAGCGGTATTGATCACGAGGACAATACCCAGTGTTGATCACGAGGACAACATCGTGTCATGTGGTCTTGATCACGAGGACAACATCAATGGGTCACGAGGACCCAACTATGCTAAGCGGTATTGATCACGAGGACAATACCAGTTGTTGATCACGAGGACAACATCATGCTAAGCGGTATTGATCACGAGGACAATACCAGTAGTGACAAGGAATTGACGGTAAGTGGTACTGATCACGAGCACAATACCAGCAGTGATAAGAATTGACGGTTAAGTGGTATTGATCATGAGGGCAGTACCAACAGTGACAAGGAATTGACGGTAGGTGGTACTGATCACGAGGACAATACCAGTAGTGATAAGGATTGACGGTTAAGCGGTATTGATCACGAGGGCAGTACCAACAGTGACAAGGAATTGACGGATACCTTATGAATGTTTTAAACCATTTTTGAAAAGTGAAGTATGTAAAGTTTTGCCTTAAGGGCAGTATGTATGTATTAGTAAATCTTTTGTAAAAATTGATTTAAAGTAAACGTTAGAAGTCACTCAGCGTTGCTGATTTTTAGTATGCATATCTGTTAAGTGCAGGTGTAGATGATGGATGTGGATGCTTGGGTTAGTGAGAAGAGTTACCCGAAGATCAGTGTCTGGCATCCCGATTATGTTTATGTTATGTTTTAATTTAATGTTGGTAAAGACAAATTGTATTAGACATGTTTATGTTTCCGCTGCGTATGTTGAGATTTTAAATCGTTTCCACTGTGTTAATGAATGTCTTATGTTTAAAGTGCTATGTGTTGATGAGTAAATCCAGTACGTGAGGCCTCTCGGGTTCAGGGCATTACATGTATTTTCTAGGAGCACGCATGAGAATGAGTTCTTCTGGAGTCACCACTCCAGGTTTCAAAATCAGACACTCTTTAGAATTGAAAAGGGCATAAAAGTCTTTATCACAAATCTGAGAGACGCTCATCAGATTGTACTTCAATTGGGGAACGAAGTTGACTTGCTCCAAACTATTTACACCATTCGAGACTGTTCCTTGACCTTCAATCTTTCCTCCCCTTGGATTGCCAGCAAAAGCCACATAATCTCCATCCATGGGATGATAATCTTGCAGCAAGTTAAATTGACCGGTCATATGTCTGGAACATTCACTATCTACATGCCAAATATTATCTCCGGTTCATCTTGGTTGACCCTATACACAACGAACCATTTAGACATTTTGACCAATACCATTGCTATCAAGAATTTTCTTGTCAGGATAGGAGATCTCATGTGAATCATAGTCAGAATCCTCCTTATATGAAGCATGGTCATCATATAAGACATTATTTTTAATTTTCCAGGTTCTTTTCAAATAATTTTTAGCATTCTTAATTATTTTACGCCTAGTTTTTCTATTGTGGGAAGATTTAGACGGCATATTTGAATTCAATGAAATTTTGGGAGACGATTCTTCATTACAATGTATTATTGTCAAATTACAACTTTTTGAAACATGATTTGAAGCAACACAACTAAAACAAACTTTATCACTAGATGCCTTAGCCTGATACTTGTCATCACAAGATGAAGATGATTGTGATGTTGAGGCATCTGAACATGATACGATTCTTTCTGCAATAACTTTTTCTTGAAGACTTTGTTATTCCTTTAATCTAAAAAATTCCATGTTGCTCATGGTTTCACGTGGTACATCATTCACCATAATTCCTGCACTTTTAAACTTGGTAACACATGACACATCATTCAAAGATTTAGGAATAAAAGGCAAAGCATTTTTAAATTTAGAAATATCACTTCCCAAACCCATATGCGCAGAAGGCATAGAATATAATTATACAAATTTTCAACATGTTCACAAATATCTGGTTTTGACACGGACATATTATTACATTCATCCGACACATGTTCATTTAAAACAGTTCTAGAACAAGTACTCTCATCACAATCATCCTCTGAAGTTACACAATTCGACTCTGGACATGAAGCAAAACTGTCAGAATCTGAGGATGTAATCTAGTCAGTAGCAGATATAGTAGGAACATGAGCAACATGCATGTCAGCAAATCTACCTGATTTAGAATAAGGTGGTGGATGAGAATTATAACCAAGACCCTCTGTTCCTTTTTCTATTAAATTGTTTATCAATTATTCCAAAAAAAATTTCTGATCCATATCCATGTGGTCAACTTGTAATTTAGCTTTTTCTGCCTTTTGGACTCTTTCACTCAAAATTTTATTATTAATGGTTTGAGTATTAAGTTGCACAATCAAAGAACAGTTTTCTTCAGAAATGTCACGAATTTTCTTTAAATATAATTTCTCATTTTTAGCCACAGAGTCATACATCACCTTAATGTGGTCACGTTCATCAATCAAGGCTTGATTGATGAATCTGTATTTTTGAATTTCATTTATACAAGATCTAGCACTACAAAGTTTAGAAATGACCTCAGCTGGTACAGCAGTGAGATTCTCACCTGGATCGATCATGACACATTTGCCTTTGTCCTCCACATCAACCATCAAGGCTTTGTCAGCAGCTTCGTCGGCTTGTTCTCCCCAATGATAGTGTCCATCAGCTTGACAAACAAGAGCTGTGGAGCTTGAAGATGTGGTGGTCTTGGGAGGATTAGCAGCTTGCTTTCCATAGGAAGTCTTCTTCTGATGCTGATCTTTGGAGGATGGCTCCTTGCAGTTTCTAGCAAAGTGACCCAGCTGGTCACAGTTGTAGCATCTCACCTTCTTGACATCAAAGCCAAGAGTTTTTCCCTGCTTGAATCTATCCATACCAGTCCTTTTGATGAATCTCTTGGTCCTCAGAGTCAGCATGGCCATGTACCAATCAATGTCCATTTTCTCCAAATCACCAGAGTTGATATGTTCCAGGTTATCGGGTTGAAAACTGACCGGTGTCAAGTTTCCAGAGATCAGTGCATCATAGCACGACATGAAAGCAGTCATGATTGGAACATATTCATAAGGAATCATGGCAATAGTCTTCTAAGGAGCAGAGGAACTGGTAGATTGAATAGCAGCAGCAGATGGAGGAACATCAGCTTGGAAATATGAACTACTGGAAGAACTTGATCCAACAATGAGAGCGGTGTTTCCAGACTGGTTGGTGGGTGTAACTGCTCCTTTCTTGATCTCAATTTCATAAGATTCAAATATGCTGTAGCCTTCTTGTTGAGACAAGGTGCTCAGGTTCTCAGTCTTCTTGATCATGATACAGTACATAATCCATTCCTCATGAAGATCATCTAGAACTTTCTTGTTCAGCTCCACAGTTGGGTACTCAAAACCCATTACCTTCAGTCTTGACACGATGCTTGTGAAACAGTTGATCAAATCAGACATTGATTCTCCTCTGACACTGCTGAACATCTCATATCGCTTCTTGATCAGATCTCCCTTACTCTCCCTAACTTCAGCACTTCCCTCAAATCTAGTACACATGGCTTCCCATAAGTCTTTGGTTGTGGTGTACTAGGCAAAAATGTTGAAGATATCAATGGGAAGAGCCATAGAAATAATCCAATAGGCTTTGTTATCTTGGGCAATTAAAGTAATATCCTTTTCATCATATTCAGCCATAGTCTTAGGACGCTAAACATCAGAAGTAATGATAACGGGTTTGTGGGGACCGTCTTTGGTGGAGTTCAAAAGGGTATGATCATGGAATTGAAAGAAAGTCTTCATCTTCTTTGTCCAGTCATCAAAATCTCTCGTGGACACAAGAACAGGTGGTTTGTTCCCTCCAGAAAACTCATTTGAACTTGAAGTTGCCATTATCTCAGAAATATGAACTCAAACAGTAGCTAGTTTCGGGTGAAAAAGATTGATCGAAACTACTAGTTTCAATTGAGTATATGCTGATCAAAACTCCTAGTTTTGATTGAGAAATTTTGCCCGAAACTTCTGGTTTCGATAGAGAAACACAGAACCCGAAACAACTAGTTTCGATGATGAACACTTAGTAGGAAATCCAGCAACCTCAGTAGAAACTACTAGTTTCGATAACTCAGGAGTTTTAGGTGGTCAAGCTGCACAGATTAGTTTCGATGTAATAAGACAAATAACTAGTTTCGATTGTACCTTCACCAGAGAAGGTATAGACAGGAAGTTTCGATGACAAACGAATTGCAGAGAATGTTCCCCCAGTAGTTTCAATGCCTTCTTCTCCAACTCAGAAAAACTCCATTAATGAATAACCTCAAAAATCAATATTACCAAAATAGCAATCCAATCCAACGAAAAGATTCGTCTAACACTCCTGATTAGTAAACCAATCTCCAATTTTGAAAATACGAACGGAGACCTTCAGAAATCGATGAAACAGTAACAACAACGATGAAACAGTGCTTCCGAAAATTTTTATGCAGAAAATTTCGAAATACCACGCAAATCACCTAGAATCGATCAGAAAACCTGATAATACTAAAAAACTCAAGAGCATAAAGCTTTGATACCAATTGTAGGTCTAGATTTCACACGAAAATCACTCAGATGATCGATTACACACACACAGGCGGAAACTGTGTATATGGTGGTGAAACAGAAGGTAGAATCAGAAATGGTGAAGCTAACAGGCTAACCACACTTGAATCAACACAAAATGATGTGAAATTGTAAGAACAACAGCATAAAACAACTGCAAATGTGTATTGATTCAGAAAAACTTGTAAAAGAGAAATGTTCAGGGTTACAGCTGCTACTCACACCCTAAACATTCTTAAACTAGGCTATTTATAGTAGATGACAAGTATCGAAACTATGTCAACCGAAACAACTAGTTTCGGTTGAACATTTACAAGTGAATGATCACCCCGTCGAAACTACTATCTATCGAAACTACTAGTTTTGATTGAACAAACCTCAATCGAAACTAAGTAGTTTCGATGGCCCAGACTTAAACTACTAAAGCAGTAAATTACATCAAATGAAATTACAACACTGAAATGCCAAATAAGTAAACTAGACTAACATTGTTCAAAACACGATAATGACAACAGCTTAAAATACATGACTCTACAGAATGTTAAATGTTAAAATGTGAATATGTATTAAAGGATACAGGAATGAATGTTAAATGTTAAATGTGAATATGTATGAAAGGATACATAAATGAATGTTAAATGTGAATTTGTATGAAAGGATACATGAATGAATGTTAAATGTTAATGTGAATATTGGGAAGAATGTTTTTAAGCATACGTATGAAAGTTACCTTGTAGGTCCCCCGGGTGTCTTGGGTTGTTACGTGTGGGTGTGTGACTAGTCCAACCGGGTGCGGAATGCCCATGACTAGGTGAAGAATCAAACAACACAAAGTAAACCGACAACGAAAACACTTTCAAACTTTGACTATTATAAACATAGCCGGTTACAGAACTTGTTACAAATGAATGCGTACTTAACTTCTGTCACAACCTGCTATTTATACTAGACCTGGTTCCTGCGTACTAGGCAAGTGCGCATGACAATTTGTTCATGCGTACTTAGCAAGTACACAGACTGTTCTTGCGTACTTGCTAAGTACGCAGGATATAAATCCTGCGCACATGCTAAGTGCGCAAAACACTTAGAAGAAACAGACACTAAGTAAATACATCATTAATTACAATTCGATAATCAATACATACAGATACTACAATACAAATACATAAAAGACAAGTACAAAAGCTAAGACAGTATCGAGAGTGTCTGTCACACAAAAGTGCTTCAACAAACTCCCCCTTGACAACAGCTCTGGATTGTCTTCGGTCTTCACGGCTCCCCAGCTTTAGCTTCCATCTTCTTTTTGCAGTCAAGACAAAACTTGACCAACTTGTCATATTTTGAAGCTAGGAACTTTGTTCACTCGTCCGTGTACATACAGTACTTGTCAGCTAGCGCCTCCAGATCTTTCACAGAGAAGTTGATGAAGCAGATCTCATCAATAACTCTGATAAGTTCTCTTGTCACTAAGCTTCCACTGCCAGACCAAACCTTTCCAATCACCACCGCCTCGCCCGTTTTTGGATCTACATACCAGTACCATATGTTACTGAGAATATCCTGAGATAACTTGCTCAGGGGAATCCTGGTTTCACACAACACTAGCTTGTATACAAGTTTCTTTAAACTTTTGTGAGTCATGGGATGTATGACATTCTTATCCCTGACTCTCTTGGGCACTTGAGGCTTGAACACTTCAAACTTCCCTTATCTTCCCTCACGCTGTAGAGCCTGCCACACACCCAACGCCACCGCATGATTTGAGCGACTTAGCAGCTCTCAGTTTGCTAGGTTCACTAGGTCGTACTTGGACAAGGAGCTGAAAGCTTCACTGGTTGGTTTCAAGTATTGAACCCCCCATCTCGCTTAATGGCGAACAACTTCTTGTCGTCCCCGAACCTTACAGCTAAGATCATACCTGTCGCTCCATGTTTGTCTATGATGGACGTCTTCTGCCAGACAGGAGCCGGATCCTTTGAAGAACTTCCAGGCATATGTTTGCTTTTCTGCGCCTCTTGATCCACAAGTTTAGGGTCGGTAGGAGAGGCTTCATTCGACGCCTCAACAGTACTTACAGGCTCGACTGAACCTGTGTCAAGATTAGTTTCAAAGGCTGCAACTTCAAATATCTCTCCATCCTCAAACTCATATTATCCTTCCCCGTCACCCTTGGGAAATTCAATCAACACATCCTCATCTTCCTCGTCCCAGTCGTCACCAGAATCGATCTCTCCCTCTTCCAGATTGCAGAGATCATCGATCTGTGTTTCTTTGGAATAGTCTGGCTCTAGTAATAAGATCACATCATTAGACACATCGTCAGATAGATCTTTCAGCACGTCAGCCGCAGACTTTCCTTTATCCCCGACCTTCACTCCAAGTAGACTCCCCCTCGGCCATAGGCACGACAGAAATGGGAACAATCGCCAATGCTGACGGTTGCTGCTCACTTCCACTCGGTCCGGATTCAGGATCCTTTTCCTGGTCATCACCCTTAGTTAGATCAACTAAGTGACAAGCCTCTTCACTGCTAGGCTTCGGTGGTTGCTTTTCCAACAGCTCCTTCAATCTCTCCCCCTGAGCAGCATGTGTCTTGGCCATATTGCAGACCAATTTAACCATAGTATCATGCTCCTTACGCTGCTTCTCATCAGCCGCCCGCTGTTTCTTCAATGCGGCTACTTCATCAATCAAAGAGTTTATCTGGCCCTGTTGCTTGTCAGATTCTTCTCTTGATTTTCATACCGTTTCAAGCAAACCAGTGACTTGAGTCTCTAAGGTAGTGATCCTGGTATCATGAGGATCAGGACCCCTAGACGAAGATGCTTCGGCTGTATGTGTTGGGAAGGTAAAGATTTCTTCAAAGTCAAATCCTTGATTGAAGTCAAGATCAGGAAATGGTACACTGATGTGTTGGAGAGTGGTTGTGGGGATTTAGGTAAGGATGGTGGTTATTTGAATGGTGGTTGGGGTGATGGTGACAGACTCAGTGAGAATTAGAGTCGTCACCGCCACCTGGACAGATTGTATAGGGAGGGTCACTATAACATGAACCTCCTCTGTGATAGAAGTTGTAGCCACATCAGGTGTTACACGTGGCCTCCTCCTCTGTCGCTTGTAAAGCTGTTGTGAAGGTGAAGTAGAAGTGGAATCAGTACTCGCAGCCGTTACTGTTGCATGCCTCTGAGCACTGACTTCTACCTCACTAAGGATAGCCAGGTTTGGCCTATCCCCTCGACACTTGTTTATACTCTATCTTCTTCGTCTTTGTACAACAGCATCCTAATAAGAATCGGGTTTGTACTCACTGCTAGTACTATCTTGTCTCTTTCTCTTAGAAGATGACTCAAGAAGGGTCACATTCATCGGTCTTCGTGGGTGCGATGGTGACGGTGCATCATTAGAATCAGATGAATCGGACTCGGTTGCCTCTGAGTCGGATTCCTCAGCACCACCACTTCCTTCTTCTTTGTCTCCCTCTTCTTGAGACTCATCCTCACTTTCAACTTCCTCCTCTTGTTACTCGTCAGAGTTTTCACTGAGTTCATGCTCAGACTCGGGACTAAACCATCTCCAATATGCAGGTGCCACATATGCTTCGTTGATCAGGTGGCCAAAGAGTGGAGTATGCTCAGGGGTAGGTTCTACACTACCTGGTATTAGAAATTGGGAGAAAAATCTCTTGTCCACCCGCTTCACTTGAAGTCTCTCACCACTAGCTGGAAGATTTGGCAACGCATCATTGATCAACAGTTGCACAAATCTAGGGTACAACAGGAACCTAAACCTCTCCGCTGTGTTGATCTGACCAGTTAAGGTTTTGTAGACATATCTAGAGAAGTTATAGCCCCTGTTTAGAGACAATCCAACCATAGAAGCTGCTAGATCATGTCCCATTGTATCCTTCCCTGCCTTCCTGGAAGAAATGCACATGATCATAATGTGGGCAAAGTACCTCCACTAATCTAGCACCACATCTTCTTGTACGATGAATAATCTCGCACACTGACATATCCCATACGTTGCCTCCAACACCCATCCACAAAGTAATCAGGATAGGAAATTGGGTCTTCCACGATAGCAATATCATGCCCCGCCACAGTAGCCCGAATAACGTTTGGGGTTACCATGCAGTCATGATCTGCTGTGTCCCAGAACTGCTCTAGGTACAGTATTGATACAATAGGATCTGCTAAGATAGCATAGCTGATCTTTGAGTGGTTCAAGAAATAAACTATCTCCCAGTATTCAAGTGCAGCACCCTTCCATTCCAGTTGTGTAAGTGCCAGCAGATTGAATTCGCTTGTAAACGAACGAGCCATCACTGTAAGAACAAACAGTAAACACAATAAGAACAAGAAGACTCATTGGAATTGAACACACATGACAAGGTAAAGCACATTCATATTGAACTGAATTTCAGACTTAGAAAAATTTCAAATTTTCCCATCCTTCGTACTTAGTAAGTACGCAGGGTTTAGGCCTTGCGTACTTAGCAAGTACACACGACTTAAGTCTTGCTTACTTGTTAAGTACGCATGGCTTAACATTTAGACAACTTTTTAAGAACCAAAAATCTAATAATGTAAACTTTGATGATAATGTTGGTTGCCACTGAGTCGAAAACCTTGGTTATGACCACTGGAACCTAACCCAACACCAAACTTGTGCTATAACCTGGTCGTTTTGACCTAACCTTTGACAGACGCGAACTCACGGTCAACAAAAGGTCAAAACCAAACTCAAAGATAATTAAGGACGATTATGTGATGATCAAGCTTCGATTAGTGATTTTAAACAAGTTTTAGGTCATAATGTTAGTAAAAAACAACCAAAATTTGTCAAAAATGAAAGTCCAAAACCTTAGTTCTTCAAGTTCACAAATCGGTCCAAAACTCAAGATTTAATGGATGAAATGCTCCTAGATTCTCACCAAATGTAAGTTAGATGATGTTGAAACTAAGATTGGGACGAATAAATCGTTTAGGAACACACGGAATTTTGAGTGAAAATGATTAGGGGTATACAACAGTGACAAAGTTTTGAATGAGATAAAACTCAAGAAAAAGTTCTAAGTGATGTATATATACCCAACACATACTAGTCGTGTGTACTTGTTAAGTGCGCAGGACTTAACTCCTGCGTACTTACTAAGTACGCATGACTTATGTCTTGCATACTTGATAAGTACGCAGAGTTTAACCCTTGCACACTAATAAGTACGCAGAGGGAAATGTGTACTCAAATTTTCCAACTCAAATTATGAAGAAGTCAAGTGAAATAACGTACCATATAAGCACATTCAATCAAGAGGATTCAAAGTCAATTCAAGGAAGTTAAACACAAATATTTTTGGCATTTTTTTTAGAATTGAACTATACACAAATTTAAAATTTTTTTGAGCTTTTCTGAATAAGTACATACAAGTATATACACACAAGCTATTTTTTTTCAAATTCACGAGCAGAGGATCATATCAGGCTAAACGATAGCAAGAAAAAGATACAAGATAAACATCAAAGAATATGAGATCATGTCATGGATTACTATTTATTCATACGTCATAAGTACATAAACAAGTAATTCAAGTTGGCAATATTATAAGATTTGAAACCATAAGCATCTTAGTATCACGTTCTTGTGTGTTAATGTAATAATTATAATTATACAACGTGTACGTCACAGTTATGCTATATGAAATTAAATTTAGGTAAGGGGATCCAACTTTTATCTGGATTTGATTTCAATGAATCAGGAGTGATTCAAGGGTGAATATATGCTCAACGGTTGATGTCAAGACATATCTTGATTCAGTCTCTCATTGCATACTTGTGAGTATGGGCAGTGAGATGAACCGCATTAATTGTGCTAACGACCTAACCCAAAACTGGTCTCAGAAGAAAATAATTGCCAAAATCTTACATCATATATCTGATAGTGATCTTTTGCATTCTTTTACACACACACACACACACACACTAGCAAACATGGGTTCAAATCACAGTTGTAGTAATGATTTAATTTCCACACTACTAATGATTCAAAGACGCTTACAGCCTACTGACAATTCAAATTACTTGTAAACACGCAAGTTAAAAAGACATTCAATTTAAACAATCAAGTAAGCATGACGCAATCATTTCCCATATCTAAGACGTTTAGATGATTTCTGATGTACTATCATTTTCTCATTTCTCAAGAAAACTTTGAAGTTTTATGGTTTTCCATTTTGGTTGGAATTTTCTGAAATGATTTGAAAATTAAAAGAACTATACAGAAAACATTTAAAAGAAAGAAAATTTAACTTTCATGAATTGAATTGATTTAGAAAACAAAATTTTCACTCTAGATTGAACATTCTTATCATGTTGACAAGATGTTCAAAACGCATTCTATCAAACGCCTTAGTGAAAAGGTCAGCAAAGTTGTCATCCGTGTGAACCTTTACAAGTTCAGTGATATGCTTTTCAGCACAGTCACGGATGAAATGATTGCGAATTTCAATATGTTTAGTTTTGGAATGTTTCACCGGGTTGTTTGTGATGGACATGGTGGCATTGTTGTTACTGAACAATGGAGTTCAAGTGAAGTTTAAACCATAGTCTCTCAATTGTTGCTGAATCCACAATATCTAAGAACAACCGCTCACCCCAGCAATGTACTCTGCTTCACATGTTGAGACAGAAACCGTTGACTGCTTCTTGTACTGCCAGGAAACCAGCCTGTCTCCCAAGAATTGACATCCACCTGAAGTTGATTTTCTATCAAGGTTACAACCGCCATAGTCTGAATCAGTATAGGCTTTGATGTCAAATGATTGCTGATTTGAGTACCAAAGACCCAATCGGGGTTTCCCTTTCAAGTATCTGAAGATCCTCTAAACAACTATCAGATGAGAGTCCTTCGGTTGTGGCTGAAACCTTAAGCACAAGCATACAACAAACATTATGCCAGGCCTTGAAGCTATGAGATACATGAGAGAATCGATCATCCCACAGTACAATTTATAATCCACATCCTTTCCATCTTTGTATGCATGCAAACCGTGATTGACTGGGATAGGAGTGCCATAAGTAGTGCTATCATTCATCTTGTATTTTGAAAAGATGTCATGCACATACTTAGTTTGATGTAGATAGATGCCATCCTCTCTTTGACTGACTTGCAGACCCAGGAAGAATGACAATTCACCCATGTTGCTCATCTCAAACTTGGACTTCATCACATGTTCGAATTCCTTACACATCTCTTCATTTGTAGACCCAAAGATAATGTCATCGACATAAACTTGTACGAGTAGATTATCACCTCCTGCTTTCCGAATGAAGATGGTCGAGTCAATATGTCCATGATCAAAACCATTGGATAGTAGATGTTTTGATAACGTCTCATACCATGCCCGAGGTGCTTGATGAAGACCATAAAGTGCTTTGTCAAGCTTGTACACTTTATTGATATTATACGGATCTTCAAAGCCGGGTGGTTTAGTGATATAGACCTCTTCATGAACTTTTCCATATAGGAAAGCACTCTTCACATCAAGTTGATAGACCTTGAAGCCGACAAAGGATGCATAAGATAGAAACAATCGAATGGCCTCAAGTCTAGCAACTGGGGCATATACTTCTGTGTAATCCAAGCCCTTTTGTTGATAAAAACCTTGAACAACCAACCTTGCCTTGTTTTTCATTACGATGTGTCGATCATCCGTTTTGCATTTGAACACCCATCTGGTTCCAATTGGTTGTACGCCTCTTGACAAGTCAACTAAATCCCACACATGCAACTTTTGGAATTGAGACAGTTCATCTTGCATTGCCTCAATCCAGCAGTTGTCAGCGAGAGCCTCTTTCACATTATTCGGCTCCAATTTGGATATGAATGCAGCATGCAAACATGTTTCCATGATACCATTGTCAAGTATCTCAGCGTACAAACTAGTGTTCTCAGCAATGGTTCTATGACGAGTTTGAACATCGGCATGAGGATCACCAATAATGTTGTCAATTGGATGATTCTTATGCACTCTCGTTTCTGGTACATTCGGTTCCTGGAGATTTGTGAGTAGATTCGTGCTCAACTCCTCCATAACCTGTGTTCCAGAAGAAGAAGATTTAATGTTGATTTCATCAGCTAGAGCTTCATTTCCTACATGAGTGTTAGGATCGGCTGGAGCGTCATCTCCATCAACATGAACAACTTCAACTTCATCACTATCATGATTTCCAGATGCAGATGCAGCATTAGAATTGGGAGTCACAATAGGTACAGTGGCACGAGTTGAGAAATTGGAGTTATCACCGCCATTAAAGAAATCATACACATTTGCGGCATCATCGGCAGATAGATCAGGATGGTTTAAAGACTTGAATAGTGCATCATAATCAAAACCCCAAGTTAGACTAGTTGGTTCTGGTGGAATGTTGTGTTTACTGCAATCCACTTCGAACCATTCTTCGACAGTACGAGTTCTTATATTGTACACTCTCTTGCATGGTGAATTGGCAACATATCCTAAGAAGATGCCTTCCACTCCTTTTGCATGAAATTTAGATTTCCGATCTTTGTACTGTAGCAATAAGGAAGAGGGACTACCAAAAGGTACTAGGTAGTCAAGATTGGGAGATCGATTGTTGATCAACTCATAGCATGTCTTGTTGTGCATCTTAACCACCAGAACTTTGTTCCAGACGTGACAAGCCGTATTTACTGCTTCTGCCCAGAAAGTGACAGGAAGCTTTGCATTTGACAACATTGTCCTTGCAGTCTTGATCAAGGTTCTGTTCTTCCTTTTTGCAACTCCGTTCTGCTGAGGTGTGTATGGGGCACTAAATTCGTGACGAATACCCTTCTTGAGACAGAAAAGCTCCATCAAATTATTCTTGAACTCAGTTCCGTTATCACTCCTTATTCTTCTAACCTTTAACTTGCATAAAGATTCCAAGCTCAAGATCAGGTATTGAAGAATGTCAGCAGTCTCATCCTTTGTACCTAAAAAATGCACCCAAGAAAAACGTGAAAAATCATCAGTTACAACTAGACAATATGACTTACCTCCAATACTCCTGATACTTATGGGCCCAAACAGTTCCATATGTAAGAGCTCTAAAGGGGTATAGATGGAGTTTTGGAGCTTGGGCTTATGAGACTTCCGTTCCTGTTTGCCCTTCTTACAAGGCATACAGTCATCTGCGATGGCAAATCTCAGCTTAGGAACCCCGGTATCTAAATCGTTTCGGACAAGATGATTCATTTTACGATAAGAAATGTGTCCGAATTTCCTATGCCACAAGATTGAGTCAAGCTCTGTCGCTTTTGTAAGCAAACAAGTAGCAACTGATGAGGTGGTTGTCGCCACGCTCATTTCGATCTGATAGGTGTCCTTTATTCTTGGTGCTCTCATCAGAATCCAGTCTTTAGGAACCTCAAAACCAGGCTTGAGAATCACACATTCAGACTTATCAAACATAACCGAGTACTATTTGTCGCACATCTGAGGGACACTCAACAGGTTATGCTTCAGCTGCTCGCAGAAGTTGACGTTGTCGAAGCTAGCCCAACCATTCGAAACCACGCCTTGACACGTGATACTACCGCCTTTCTCTCCCACAAAGGCCACATAGCCGCCTCTGAATGGTTTGACATCTTGAAGTAGGGCCATGTTTCCTGTCATGTGCCTGGAGCATCCACTATCTACATACCAATGATTAGAGATAGTACCATTCGGGTGTCCCTGCACGAGTCACAAACTGATTAGTTAGATTTGGAGACCCAAGCCATAGTGGTCTTGGGTCGTCCGTCTTTCTCAAAATAAACTACATCGATCAATTCACAGTTGTGACTATCAAAAATGGTTGAATCTTTAGAAGACTTGGGATCAGAAGATTGATAACTTTTGGATTTCTTGTTCCAGGATCTCTTCGTTTTCTTTACTGGAAGAGTAAGCTTGCATTCAACATCAGCAGGTGAACTAGTAGAAGCTTCACCTGATTGAATTCCAGCTAGCTGTTCTAGCTTTCTCAATCTCCTGTTCCTTCTTCTCCTCTGTGGTTTGGAGAGTTTCACCACAGGTTTCCCACCGGTTGGTGCACTACCAGAGGTATAGGCACAGGGTTTAGCAGATAGCTTTTCCCTTTTTGGAATATATGGTTTAGCCTTAGATGTGGTATTTGGCTTCACCATAGGTTTCACTGGTGGTTGCTATTTTACAGGTGGTGACCTGGGGATAACAGCTGGTTATGAACCAATTGGCTGTTTCCCTTGATTCTTATTAGGGCAGTTCACCAGGATATGACCGATCATACCATAGTGAAAACAAGTTCTCTTTTCTTTGCAAATCCTCCTGTAAGGCTCATTAGATCTGGCATTAGATGACTCAACATGATTAGCAGGAAGAGTTGTTTGATGAACATTAGCATTTGATTGACCCGATGGTGATTCAGTTTTGGGAATATAATATTTTTGCAAGTTTTCTTGATTACCAAGCCCATAATGAGATGCAAAGGCTTCTTTCATAACTTGGTTAATATTTTTATAACCCCCATAAAGCATCACTTTTAATTTTTCATTTGTTACAACAGTGTCGGGTTCAGTTAAAATGAAATTATCACGATCAGTGACAATGTTTTTCTTAACATTTTGTTCACCAATCAACTCCTCTGAGACTACACCATCAGGGCAGGTTTTCTCAGAGCCTTCATCAGTAAAGAACTCTTCATCGGAGGCAGAGTCACCCTTACCAGAGGAATCATCCTTGTTAGAGGAATTATTCTGACTAGAGGACTCATCATGGAACGAAAAATCAATATCAATTAAGTTGTTGACAAATTTCCCGCTTACTGGTGAAGGAATGACATTAGTACCCAAACCTAAGCCACTCACTTATCTCACTACTGATTCGTAGTGTTCCACCATAAAACGAGAATTTTCAACTTCTCAATTTTGCTATTCAACTGCAAGATCTCATTTTGCAACTTGGTGATTTCAGTATTTCTCTTTTCCAACCCCTTGTACGCAACATCTAAATGAAACTTTTGATCTGTTGATGAGGTAATGCAGCTCCTAGATTCTGATCTTAGAAGAATGATAGAGCTGGGTGAAGCTCATGAGCCTGAGAATGAAGGTGGGAGGCATCTGTTGCTAGTGATCAAACATCACTTAAATCCTAGCAAAGATGTAATCTTTGATGCTAAACCTCTCCAATCCTACTCTCCATTCATTAGTTGGTCCTACAATGCTACTCAGGATGAGTACACTTTGATAGATGTCAGAGGACAGAAGATGAGATGTTCAAGCAAAGCCATCTTCAGTATGCCAAGCAAAGACATCAAGACTCTGTATGAGCTCCCCCTTGACAATCCCAGTAAGGACCCTAGAGGCTATGAGGCTGCAAAGATAGTTTCCAACATGTAAAAGCTTCAGCAACAAAAGCAGTAAGAGAGTTTTGGTAGCATCAGTCTAGGGGGAGTTTGTAGATATAAAGACTGATGGCTACAAAATTCTCTAAGAACAACTGATGGCTACAAAGTTTTGCTGCTGACCAACAAGCTGCTGCAGATAAGCTTGTTTGCTGCGGATAGTTGTTCCACTGGTGATGAACAACTCTGCTGCGGACAACCTTATCTGCTGAAGACCAGAGTTGCTGCGGATAGGCTTCTCAGCAGCATCAAACACTTGATGCTGCTGATAAGCAAATCATCAGCAGCTTTGGATAGTTGAGTCTTGCTGCGGATCATAAACAATGCTGCTAATAGCCATATCCGCTGAATATTAATCGTTGTAGCTGACTAGCAAAGCAAAAGCAACTTTACCATTGACAACTTTCTGCTGCAACTCTGACACATCTCATGCAGAAAGAATGTTACTGGTGCAGACAATAAAAGACAGCAACACTCTCCTTCCAAGTATCCAAGCAATGATGTCTAAGAAGACGTGTGAGTAAAGTTATCCTTTGTAGTATTTATTGTCTTAACATGTAGTATAGCTTTAAGTATACAATATCAACGGCTTGTGTTCGATCTGAACCTTAGAATCAAGGGTCTATCTTGATTCTAAGTTACTATATAAGTAGTGTATCGTTTCATTATACAAGTGTGCTTTCTTAGAGTTTTCTCTATAACCTTGTAACCATTGAAGCTTAATACAAATTGCATTTATCAGTATTCTTTGTGTTACTTGTTTACATTACTTAGTTGTGATTGTTTCCGCCAATCTCAACTAGAATAGAACCATCTTGTATTTACCGATCCTACAGTGTTCCACCACAAAACAAGAATTTTCATCTTAATTTTGCCATTCAATTGCAAGATCTCATTTTGCAGCTTGGTGATTTCAGTATTTCTCTTTTCCAACCCCTTGTACGCAACATCCAAATGAAACTTTTGATCACTGATTTTAAGTGAAAAATCACGTCTTTCTTTCTTTAAAGTTTTAATTGAATATTTGTAACGTTTTTCATTTTCTTTGTAGCTTTAAGCTACAATACGAAGGGGTTCGACCTTGTCTTGAAGCTTAGAATTTTCATCTTTTAAGCTTAGACATTTAGAACAAGAAATGACAGCAAAAGAATTAGAGTCTACCTCAGTTGATGAACATGATGCCTCTCCAATAGCCATGAGGGCAAATGCAGTTGTAGACTCCCTTTGGTCAGCCACACAAGCATCCATATCTTCTGCTTCCATCATCTCAATGATCTCAGCCATGAGACCAACCTGTTGTTTGAGCAATACGGGCATCCTCCAAATGAACACCCCAATCAAAGCTATCGTCCTGTTGTGCTACCAAAGCATTTGACGTTCCAGCTTGACTTTGATTGCGGTTTTTGGAATTGTTGTACCCTTGACCGTTTCCTTGACTAGGTCTGGTGAAACCCGAAGCCGGTGCTTTGTCCTTTTGACATTCACGAGCAAAGTGTCCAAAGTTCTGACACTTATAGCACTTGGCTTTGGATTTATCAAAACCAACCTTGGCATTTGAATGCGCACCGATGAACTTTTTTCCGGTTCTGTTCAAGAAACGTTTGGCTCTTCTCAAGATCATGGCCATATTCCACTGAATATCCATGTCCTCCATATCATCTGGATCCACCTGATTAAAATCTTCTTCTATGGTTTCAGGATCTGTTAGCTTGCCACTAATGAAGTTCTCATAGGCAAGCATACAAGATGAAAACAAAGCCACATGATCTTCAGCTATCTTGGCTATTGCAGATTGGTTGGCTGAAGATGTGGGAGGAGGATTCTTGAGGAATTTTGGTGGTGTGAGCTAGATTCAGATCCAGATGCTGCATAGCATGCATGACCACCACAAACATTTGAGTTTTCCTCTTCATGAGGGTTCCCTCAGAATAGGGTAATTCCTGAACCCGATGACTTAGCTATGGAAGACGCCCCATAATACATAGAAGGGTCTTGTATTTGAGGTCTCCCTGAGCTTTCCTTTCTTTTCAGGTTCATATCGTGTGCTTGAACCTTTCCAATTGCTTCTTCAATTATCATCTCATAAAATTTGGGGTTCTATCATAAGAGTGGTGTACATCTCAAATTTTGGTGGTAAGGCATCCAGAAACTTCTCAACTAACTCCTCATCATAATAGATTAGGTCATAAGCTTTTAACTCAGTTTGCAGATGATAGAATCTAGATATAAGCTCATCAGTAGATTCATTCTCCAGTTATTTGAAGCACTCATACTGCTTTCTAAGAAGATCCCTCTTACTCTTCTTAATATCACTGTTTCCCTCAAATCTTTTCTGCAATGCCTTCCAGAGATCTTTAGAGTTATCATATCCTCTGAAGCTGTGAAAAATTTCTCTAGTGAAGGCCATTGTGATAGATCTGTGTGCCTTATTTTCTCTATCATAAACTTTCTTCTCTTCTTCATCCAGTTTAGAGATAGGCTTGGGAACAACCTCATCAAGATATGTATATGCGGGATGCTTATAACCCTCAAGAATGGGTATCCACAGTGAGGAATCAGTGTATGATATATAATGCTCAAAGCGTGCTTTCCAATTAGAATAATTATTAACGTTAAGCAGCTTTGGTGGTTTATGTGGAGTTCCAATTTCATTGTCATAATTAAGTAGGTTTCCAAGGTTCTGAAGATTTGCCATAGTGATAAACTTAGTCAAAAATTTAGAAAAATCAGCACAACTTGCGCACTTGAAACTGGCCTTACGCACTTAAAAGATTGGTCTTGCGCACTTAGGATTTGCTCTTGCGTACTTAACAAGTACGCAGGAGTAAAGAATAAGTACGCAGGAAGATATTTAAGTACGCAACAAGAATGGTCTTGCGTACTTAGCAAGTACGCAGCAAGACTGTACTTGTTGCCAAATAAGGTAAGTACGCATGTCACCTTTTCACCAACTTCCACCAACTTTTTCCGGTCACTGGAAAAACACCGGATCTTCAAAAATTGAAGATCAAACCAACTAAATCAATCCAAAGGGTTAGAAACTTGTTTCTAACACACTTTTGATGCTCAAAACACTCAAACAAACAACAAAATGTCGGATTTTGACAAATTTTTGCCTATAAAATAGTGCTCAAGAGCTGCCCCTATTTTAACATAAAAATCACTCACTTTTGCTTGTAAAGTCTATAGATTGTGTAGAAGATGCTCCTAACACACTCACAACACCTGAAATCAAGAGCTATTCTCTGATACCATTTGTAGGTCCCCCGGGTGTCTCGGAACATTACGTGTGGGTGTGTGACTAGTCGGACCGGGTGCGGAATACCCGGGACTAGGTAGAGAATTAAGTAACACAAAGTAAACCGACAGCGAAAACCCTTTCAAACTTCCTCTATTATAAATCTTGTAGGTTACAGCAATGTTACAAATGAGTGCGTACATAACTTCTGTCACAACCTGCTATTTATACTAGACCTGGTTCCTGCGTACTTGGCAAGTGTGCAGGACAATTTGTTCATGCGTACTTAGCAAGTACGCAAACTGTTCTTGCGTACTTGCTAAGTACGCAGGGTATAAATCCTGCGCACATGCTAAGTGCGCAAAACACTTAGAAGAAACATACACTAAGTACATACATCAGTAATTACAACTCGATAATCAATACATACAGATACTACAATACAAATACAAATACATAAAAGACAAGTAGAAAAGCTACGACAGGATCCAAAGTGTCTATCACACAAAAGTACTTCAACATACCTAAACCCTCATGTTTTAGATCTCAGCCGATGAATGGCTGACGAGGGAAATTCGAATAGAGATAGAAGGAATGATGATGGTGGAAATAATAGGTCAGAATCGCATGAATACGTGCACTCTCACCATGGGATTGCTTTATGTGTAAAGTCTTTTGGGATTTGTGATAGACTAAAACTCATTAAACCCTTTCTGTTATGAAGCTTTTGATGATCTTATGTTAATGTAAATTGTAGAACTAAGTTTCTTAACGTGAATGTTTAACTGGGACCTAAATTCCGTGTTATTTAAAAAGTTTTAATTGGTTTACAAATCTGGGTGTTACTTGGTATAATATGACTTAGGAGGTAAAAGTTCAAGTAGTATGTGTATTGTGGTTTGAATGTTGGTGTATTGACTTATGTGATAATAGTCAAAGTTGTATGCATAATATGGTAGAATCTATATGTTTGACTTAATGCGGATATTAGGTCAAACTTAACTATTGTTGTGCGGCTATATGTGAAATTGAATGCAATGGTAATTAACTAATTTAGACCATTTTATGTAGGGGCTGGAATAACATGTCAGACACGACACGATAAGACACGAAACGACAAGACACGATGACTTGTTGTGCTCAACATGAACACGACACGATAACTAATCGTGTCATTTTTTCAACTATGGACACGACCTGTTTAGAAACAGGTAACCTGTTAAGGGACCTGTTTAAATATAACATATGTAATAAAAGAAAAAAATGTCAAAACTTAATAAAATTTTAAAAATTCCAATCATAACATCCATTAACATACTAAATTCAAAACCTTTTTAAAACAAAGACCCATAAAACCGAAATTAATTAATGGAATTGACCTATAATCTAGATGCAAATAGTATGTTAAGTGTTAACATGTCTCTAATGGGTCTTAACAGGTTAACATGTCTTTAACCTGTTAAGACACGAATTTAACATGTCCCTAACGTGTCGATCTGTTTGAGACATAAAACCTGTTAAGGTCAAACATGGGACATGTTAATTATGTGTCGTGTCGTGTTAACAGGTCTGTGTCAAAAATTGTCAGCCCTAATTTTATGAAATGATAAGGAATGAAAGACTCAAAGTGGATAGAGTCACTAAATTGTTAAGTATGTGTTAGTTCTATAGTATTTGACCTTATATGTTGTTTTGTTGAACATTTAGTTAAAATGATAAGATGTTGAATAACATGAAGTGTGAATACTTCATGAGGAGGATAAGTGAAGTACAACATTTCATAGACGGAAGTGAGAATATAAGTCTCACAAGTGGAAGTGAGGTAGAATACTTCACGGTTGGCATGAAGTCAAATACTTCACGAGTTTCTTGAAATTTCCTAAAGGGAGAGGCCTTTCTTCGGAATGAATTGGTTTGCCATTTTGGCTTTGGTGGAAATTCATTATATGATGTGACGGTAAATTCTAAAGACATATTGTTGACCCGGCATGATTGAAGTAATCAAGAGGTAAATGGTGTTTGGAGTCTTAAAACTTCACGACCGGTGATTGAAAATGAAGTGTTCGAACTTCAAAGGGGTATTGTAAGATTAAGATCCTTAAATCTCAAAGAATGGCTTACGCTAAAGTCGTTGGGATAAACATGGTGACGGATTATTGAAAGAGGTTTTGGCTATGCATTTGACGTGTATTTCCTTAGGAAGACCGTATGCCTTGTATATTGTTTTGGTGCCTCATAGATTAGACTCGATTATGTCTATTTGCAACGAGGCAAGAGTATTGCATATTATCATAGTCTGTTGTGAGCTTCATTGTAACAAATAAATGAGAAAAATTGGAGAAGGAGTAGATGAATCTATTTGCGGGCGATCGTTAGAAGGTTGAGTTGAAGTCCCCGAACTTCAACAGTTATCTTGAAATCTTTGAACTTCATGGGTGATTAATGTAATACCCCGGATATTTTTATAACGCTCGACCTCGTAATCATAAACGAGTAAAATGACTACTCGAATTTTGAGTTTTAATCAAGCTTTTAGTGTCGATCTTTTAATAATAATATTATTAATAAAATAATAATAATATTAATAAAAATAATAATAATAAAATAATAATAAAATATTATTATTTTTAAAACTTGCTCCGTTTTTAACGAAACTTAGGTCGACTTGTAGAGAAAAATAAGCTCATCCTAACGACATATTCGTAACAGTATAAAACGCTATATTTTAAAAGTTATAAGAGAAAAACAAGTTAAACATCTAAATTAATTAGAATAATATAATAATAAATTTAAAACAATCAAATTATGCATGTTGCGTACATCAAACGTTATTGTGACGTGTCCAATTCCCATCCCACATCGAAGATTTAAGAAAAAGAAGTCACAGTGGATGCAGTATAAACAGAGCCAAACGACTCATATGTATAATTTATTTTCGGGAACACTCTAGTACATAGAGAATACTGAGTTTTTAATACCTTTTTTAGGTGTTAACAGATATTTTGGAGCACGAGTAGGGAGACTCTATATCAAATTAACGTATATAGTTTTCAGGTACATTCTCGTTTAAGTTTATGTATAGTTATTTTTATTATTAGGCTTTAAGATTATTATTAGGGTAGATATTGGGTAGCCTAGCTTTAGTTAGACATTGATTGATCATTCATGCTTAACCAAGGCAGAGTTGGCCAATATCAACCAGAATAATAATAGACATTAGGGTTATTATCAGGGTGTATATTGGGTAACCTAGCCTTAGCTAGACATGGACTTGATCACCCATGCTTAACCAAGGCAGCTTTAGCATATATCAACCAAAATAATAATTAGTTAAATGTATCATAACCTAACATAGGGTTACTGTATCAAGATCCATAAATCTTTGAGTAAGAGACGAAGCGCTTAGGAGCTTAAATTTAAGGTGAATACATTTATTTCCCCACTTCTAAAACATGTTGAAACATTTTGGGGTTATCATACAGTCATGTCGTGAATATATTTAATGTTTTTAAACAGATATCACACTTTTAAATTACTTTAAGCAGACTGATAAATAAAAGAAAAGCCTGAGGTGCTCTGTAAGAAAAAAACTAACTTAGATTCTATAGTCTTTCTGTAAGAAATGAAAAAGAGAAAGACGATCGGAGATCAACTCCGAAAGTATGAGAAAGAAGGAAATAAGAAAATAGATGATGAAATACTAACTTAGATTCTATAGTCTTTCTATTTCCATCGAATATCTCCTTTCATATAATAAAAATATGTTTTTTATAGAACGTCTGAAAGAGGCAAAGGATCGATTATTCGTAGACATGTAAGTGAGAAATGAAACCGGTAATGAACCCGATATAAATACAGAAAGCACCAGAGAATTTTTTGGAATTCTCAAAGAATTAGAAACTACGAATAATCTATATATTTACCTTCCGTGTGCTGTTATTAAGACCCTATGGGTGGAAGTCATAACTATACTTTTAAAAACCCTTATAACTATTATGAGGGATTACCATAAATTCCTTACGAGAATGTTGGTATCCTCGAAGGGGAAGAACTGGAGGATTCTAATAAGTCTAAGTACCTTATCATCTATAAGGACTAATAAGTATTCCTACTCCCCATGTTAAGAAAGAAACACCCGTAGAGGAACATATAAGAACTTTACGAAATAGAATGGTTGAACTCAAAGAAGGAATGGCAGAAGTAGAAGCCATTAAGAGTAAACAAAATTTCAAGCAATTACAGTGAAGGAAGACATTGGAGAAAAATGAAAGATTATAGAAATCCCTAAGAAAAATGGTGATGTTATAGCAAGGAACATTATAACGATGAGATGTGTAAGAAAATTTGAGTTAAGTTATCCAAGAATAAAAGCATTACAAACGGATAAATAATATGTGATTGAGAGACACGAGAACTAAATAGGAAAATGAAAGAATATACTTTATATAAGTAACAACCTTAAGTTTTAATTGTTAAAATGAATTGGACAAGTCGGATTTAAAGAAAGTTAAGATAAAGCTTTTGAAGAAGGTCACAATAAGAAATAAGAAAGGCTTGACCAATTAGTCAATGGAGAAAATGAATTCTTAAGAATGAATTTGTGAAGATATGCTCCGAATCTATGAGATAAACCTCTAGAGTAGATAGAATGACCATAACCCTCGTATAAAATTTTTATAAGTTATAATACAAAGCAGCAAGGCAATACCATTTGGAGTATTGAACAATAGGAAGTACAGAAAACCTATGTGTTAATTAGAAATCAGAAAGAACCCAATTATCATGACCTAAGAGAGAAAGGAAATTTTCACGTTGGTTTTATAAACCTGAGAAAAGATTAAAGACGGCTTGTGACCAATAAAAAGATTATACTTATACAAAGAAGAAGCCATTGAAATTATACGTCAAGGATAAGACATTATTGAAAATATCATCTTAAAAAGGTGTAGTTTAACATTTAGAAAAAAAAACGAAGTCCACAATTAGATAAACAAACAAATAAGCCTTGATACATGAATTAAAGGTAGACAAACCAATTGCAAATCGAATATTACAAATAAAGGTTCAGTTTTACGAATGAAAACTCATATTCCAGGAGTGAGACAAAGATGTTTGTAAGACGATAACAATATTATAAAATGCTATAAAAGCAGCATGAATAATTTCAAATGGAAGGAAAATGAGTCGGAGAGGATGCAGTATAAATAGAGCTTAACGACTCGTAAGTATAATTTATTTTCAGGAACACTTTAGTATAAAGAGAATTCTGAGTTTTCAATACTTCTTTTGGGTGTTGTTAACAGTTATTTTGAAGCACGAGTAAGGAGACTCTATATCAAATTGACGTAGATAGTTTTCAGCTACATTCTCGTTTAATTTTATGTCTAGTTATTTATTAGTTATTTTTATTATTAGGCTTTAGGATTATTATTAGGGTAGATATTGGGTAGCCTTACTTTAGTTAGGCATGGATTGATTATCCACGCTTAACCAAGGCAGAGTTAGCCAAAATTATTGGGTAACCTAGCCTTAGCTAGGCATGGACTTGATCACCCATGCTTAACCAAGGCAGCTTTAGCCAATATCAACCAAAATAATAATTAGTTAGATGTATCATAACCTAACATAGGGTTATTATATCAGGACCCAGAAATCTTCGAGATAAGAGACGAAGCGCTTAGGAGCTCAAATTTAAGGTGAATACATTTATTTTCCCGCTTTTAAAACATGTTGGAAACATTTTGGGGATATCATACAGTCATGTCGTGAATATATTTAATCTTTTTAAACAGATATCACACTTTTAAATTACTTTGAGCAGACTGATAAACAAAAGAAAAGCCTTAGGTGCACTGTAAGAAAAAAACATTACGCAACAGATGTAAAACTGGGACGTAACTCTCAGTAGTCGACTTACTAGAGAATGAGGCTAGTGTATACATTGGTTATCCTTCAGGCATTTGGTAGGAAACAGAAAACGGGAGTTACCCGTAGCAGACGTAAAACTGGGACGTAACTCTCAGTAGTCAACCTATTGGGACAAGGACGCCAAGTGTATACACAATAAATATAAAAGTGCAATAATGAGGCCGGTTAATAATGATGTGAATATATTTATAGTCTTTTTAAAAGCATACAAAGTTTTCATACTTTCAAAATGGCATGAACCCGGTTAAATATATCTAATATATAAAGGTAACTTACGGGAAGCATCTTGCCATTTATTGTACGTATGATTTGATAAAATTTATATACATACCATGGTTCAGCTATGGTTGCTAGCTTCGTTCTTATGGGGGGATATAGCTCAGCCGGAGGTACCGGAAGTTATATCCACTTGAATTTCAGTTGCTAGTATATGATCATGGTGCGGCCATGGTATATCTAGCTTCATTCTTGTGGGGGGATATAGCGCAGCCGGAGGTACCGGAAGTTATATCCACTTGAATTTCAGTTGCTAGTGTATGAGGTGGTAGTGAATATGTATGTTACCATGTAAATTATGATTAAATAGATTTAATTGCTTCATGTGGCAAAATCTTTTGTGTCTTTGTAAATTTTATTCACCAACTTTTGTTGACGTATATTTTCAAAATGTTTTTCAGGTAGTTATGAATAGCCTTGATAATAAGGTAGTGGTTAAGGAGGATATACCCTAGACTCCAGAATACATTTTTCAGTTTTGAACCAGATGGTGGTTACTACAGTACATAGAGCATGGCTCTGGTGGCTCGGGATATTATTAAACAATATTGTAATTCGAAGTATAAAACTTTGAATTTTCAAAATAAAGATTGTAAATTATGACGGGTGTTTAATTTCCCATGTTTTATGAAAATGGCAGTTACTCGATTACAAAAGTCGAGAATTTTCATAAAACTCAGAACCATGTAATTTCCGATGTGTAAATAAAATGATTATTCACAGCAGGTACCAATCTGAGTCGCACGCCCGGGGTGTCATTTCTCGGGGTGTGACAATTAATGAGACTTAAGAGTTCCATGATTTGTTGTATGTTGTTTTGGAGTTTAACTTTTGGTGGCTAGGGATGAAAATAGGCATAATCAATTGTGTGGTTATAAGTGTCTCACTTGCCTACGAGTTAAGGTCCAATACCAAAAGTGTACCTACTCTTCCGAGTGGTCGGAGAACTTTGGTTCAAGAAGTGTGTGATACGACATGGTACATCTGTACCTGTTGAGTCGGATTGAGGTGTTAGTTTCTTCTTCGATTTGGAGGAAATCATGTGACTAATTACCATTTGTTGAAAAATAGTGTTATCTTATCTACCATATTCGATTGATTGAATTACTAAATGGTGAACGGTGTAGAATATTGTTTGGTTGGGTGGTATTGATTATCATGAAACTAAGAATCATGGCGTGATTCAAGATTTTGCGTAAAAAATCTTTTTTATTGAGTGTGATTGAAAAATCTACGCAAGGTGGATATGAAAACCCTAAATGGATTTAGGGAGGATGTGTATTGAAATTCAAATGGGAACATTGGCGATGTAAAAGTTTCCCTTAATAAGGTGGTGTATCGCATTCGAAAACGTGTAAGGCCAAGTGCCCATTTAGTGGAACTGTTCAAACTTCACCTTAGTTTGTAAAGTGGTATGTCATTAGGAGTTACTCGGGGGATCGTGTAGACTCCATGACGCATTCCTCGTGGTTCTTCCAGGGAATGTGTGGCGAGAGAAGTGGATGTTGCTTCTCATATCGGTATTAAGGGGATAGATGATGGATTTTTCATCTAGAAGAACTGGTGACTACCTTAGGTAGTTAGGTGAAATGCTTGTAGCATAAGAAAATTAACCAAGTGTTGGTTCAACGAGATCATTAGATAAGGGGCGGAAACTACTCGGGAATGTAAGAATAGATACTCGAATGTTACCCTAATCTTATGGTGTATCGGGTTTCGGGGACGGAACCCAAAATTATGGGGAGTGATTTGTAACGAACCAATTCCCGGGTTTGTTCAATAATATATTATTTATATTGTAGGGGTGTATTTAAATAAAACAAAGTTGAGGGTTTATTTTAAATGGTGTAATTAAGTAGTTTTAGAATATTAAGTTAAAATATCAAGTGGAGGGACTGCTATTGCAATTAGCTCAATCTTGATTTGGTGGAGATTAAAAATGGTTACACAATGTGTGTGTGGTTCGCAAGTGAACAGGGAGCAAGAGGAGAAGAACCAAAATAAAGAAATTGATTATATGCATGTGGAACTTGGATGATTTGGAGTGTTCATCCTCTTCAAGATTGCTAGTAGGTATCATTTTCCTCATCTCAATCACCATCTATGGTGTTCTTGAGCAAAAAGACCCAATTGGGTCAATTGGTGTTGTGATTTGGGTTTAATGTCGTTTTAAAACCTTAATTTAGTATTACTAATGTTGGAGAATCATGTTTTACATGATTATAACATCAAATTTGATGATTTCAAAATTAGGGTTCTTGAGGTTAAAATTAGGGCTTTTCAAATTAAAGAAGTTAAATGATGAATTGGTGGTGGGTAAGTGTTTATTATGTTAATAAACACAATTTTTAGTAAAAGCCCTCAATCAAATTAATGAATCAAGAACTTTGGATAATTAGGTGAAATTGGATAAAACCTTAACGGGTCAATATAGGTTGATTTTGATTAGGAAGTGTAAAAGCTTGTGTAAAGGTAAGTGTTTTGCACTTACTAAGTTTTAGATATGTAGTCTATATGTTAGTAGTTTATATGGTATGTTATTTTCATATTGTTAATGTGTTGACTTATGTGGTATAAAGTCAATGTTTGATTATTATGGTAGAACTTGTATGTTTGACTAAATGTGGAAATTTAGTCAAACTAAATTATTGATGAGTGATATTGTGTGTAAATTGGCTTAAGTAGTATCTAGCCAAACGATATTAACTAAACGTGGTAAATTGATATAGTTGTCTAGTGTGGAATAGAGTCAATCAAAAATATAGGATGTGGAGATTTGTTGCAAATTGACTTAGCATGGTATAAGTCAAACTATTGTGGATGATGATGAGATTATTGTAAATTGACTTTAGCGGTAAAGGATCAAACTATTATGTTAAAATTGGTGTAATTATACTATGTGGTTTATGGTCAAACTTGAATGTGCAAAAGTGGTAAATAGATGTAATTAGACTTTGTGGTTTATAGTCAAACTTGAATGTGTACAGTGATAAATGGATGTAACTTGACTTATGTGGTTATTGGTCAAACTAATGTGTGATATGTGGTTAAATGGTATAAATGACTCAATGTGGTCAAGAGTCAAGTAAAGTGTAAAATGTGGTAATATTATATTAAAATTGACTTAATATGGTAAAAGGCAAACGTTAGTAGTAAAACGGTAAATTGATTGATTACATGAAGTGTGGATACTTCATGGAGGTGTTTACGTGAAATCATGTATTCCACGGATGGCATGGAGTTAAATACTTCATGAGTTGACATGGAGTCAAATACTCCATGTAAGAAACCGAGAGGTGAATCTCTCGCTAGACATGTGGATATGTCAATATTAAACGAATGGTAAATCATAAGTCAGGAATGGATTATAATGTGTCTTAAAATGTACACCAATGTGTGCCGAAACTGATGAATTGGTGGGAAAAGAAGTTAAACTCTTAACGAGTGGCTAACGGGTTGTAATACCCGAGTTCGGGAATAAAAAACTAAACAATATATGTTGGTATATAAGGGTAACATTAAATGATGTTTAAATATATTGGGGTGTACCATATTGTCTTGAAAATGAAATCGGGTCAATCGACGTGAAGTTGCAACGGCTGAAAATCGGATTTTGGGCATCCTTGACCTGATGGGGGCGTACCGTACGCTCAAGTGGCGTACCATACGCCCAAGGGCGTATGAGAAGTCCATTTGGGTCTGGTAGACGCTGGAAAATGCGCGTTTTTGAGATTTTGGCTTGTTGTTCTTGTAGGGACTTGTTAGGAGTCCCAAGGACTATTTATCATTACTAACCTTGTTCATTTTGATGTTGTGAATGTAGAAAAAGCTCCGTCATGACCTCGGGTCTCGCCAAGGATGGACAGTTTGATTCTCAATGTTTCTTTGGAAGTTGTTTGCTTTAAAACTAACCCTTAGAAATGATTACTTATGTTAACAAATATATTTTGGAATTGTAGTAGTTTAAACAAATGTCCTTGTGAAACTTATGATATTCACGTGTTAATGTGGATAGATTATCAATGTTTTTAAATATGAATGATCGTTAGGACCTAGCTTCCACATTGTTTTAAAAGTTTAAATCGGTTTGAAATTTTGGTGTTGAAGCACTTTTTTGTGTGACAAACACTCTAGATATTGTCTTAGCTTTTGTACTTGTCTTTATGTATTTGTATTTTAGTATCTGTATGTATTGATTATCGAGTTGTAATCACTTATGTATGTACTTAGTTTGTCTGTTTCTGTTAAGTGTTATGCGCACTTAGTAAGTGTGTAGGATGTATATCGTGCGTACTTAGCAAGTACGCAAGAACAAGTCTGCGTACTTGCTAAGTACGCAGGAAAAATAGTCCAGCGCACTTGCTAAGTATGCAGGAACCAGGTCTAGTATAAATAGCAGGTCTTTGCAGAAGTTATGTATGCATTCATTTTGTAAGACTTCTGCAACCGGCTGAGTTTATAATAGACGAAGTTTGAAAGTGCTTTTGTTGTCGGTTTACTTTGTGTTGTTTGATTCTCCACCTAGTCACAGGCATTCCGCACCCGGTTAGACTAGTCACACACCGACACGTAACGATTTGAGACACCCGGGGACCTACAAGTGGTATCAGAGCATTGAGTTTTGATTTCGAGTGTTGTGAGTGTGTTAGGAGCATCTTCCACACAATCTACAGACTTTTTACAAGCAAAAGTGACTGATTTTGGTGATTTTTGTGATCAAATAGGGGTAGCTCTTGAGCACTATTTTAGAAGCAACAATCAGTCAAAAATCCGACCTTTTGTTGTTTGTTTGAGTGTTTTGATCATCAAGGGTTTGTTAGAAACAAGTTTCTAACCCTTTGGCTTGATTAATTTGGTCAGATCTTCAATTTTTTAAGATATTGTGTTTTTCATGTGACTGGAGAAAGTTGGTGAAAGTTGGTGAAAATGTGACCTGCGTACTTACCATTTTTGGCAACAAGTACAGTCTTGCTGCGTACTTGCTAAGTACGCAAGACCATTCTTGCTGCGTACTTAACATAACTCTTGCGTACTTACCATTTAATCTTGCGTACTTACTAAGTACGCAAGAGCAAATCTTAAGTTCGCAAGAAAGCATCTTTAACTACGCAAGGCCTTTCTTAAGTGCGCAAGTTGTCTTGACTACTCTGAGTTTTGACTAAGTGTATCACTATGGAAAATTTTCAGAACCTTGGAAACCTACTTAACTTTGAAAATGAGATTGGAACTCCACAGAAACCACCAAAGCTGCTTAATGTTAATGACTATTCGAATTGGAAAGCACACTTTGAGCATTATATATCATACACTGATTCCTCATTATGGATACCCATTCTTGAGGGTTATAAGCATCCCACCTATACATATCTTGATGAGGTTGTTCCCAAGCCTATCTCTAAACTAGATGAAGAAAAAAAGAAGGTGTATGACAGAGAAAAGAAGGCACATGGATCTATTACAATGGCCCTGACTAGAGAGCTTTTTCACAGCTTCAGAGGATATGATAACTCTAAAGATCTCTGGAAGGCATTGCAGAAAAGATTTGAAGGGAACAGTGACATCAAGAAGACCAAGAGAGATATCCTAAGAAAGCAGTATGAGTGCTTCAGATACATGGAGAATGAATCTAAAGATGAACTTATATCTAGATTCTATCATCTGCAAACTGAGTTAAAAGCTTATGATCTAACATATACTGATGAGGAGTTAGTTGAAAAGTTTCTGGATGCTTTACCACCAAAGTTTAATATGTACACCACTTTGATGAGAGAGAACCCCAAGTTCTATGATATGACAATTGAAGAAGCAATTGGGAAGGTTCAAGCACACGATATGAACCTGAAAAGAAAAGAAAGCTCAGGGAGACCTCAAATCTTAGACCCTTCCATGTATTATGGGGTGTCTTCCACAGCTAAGTCATCGGGTTCAGGAATTGCCTTATTCTCAGGGAACTCTCATGAAGAAGAAAACTCAAATGTTTGTGGTGGTCATGCATGCTTTGCAGCATCTGGATCTGGATCTTGATCTAACCACAAAAATTCCTCAAGAAATCGTTCTTCCACATCTTCAACTAACCAGTCTGCGATAGCCAAGATAGCTGAAGATCATGTGGCTTTGTTCTCATCGTGTATGCTTGCCTATGAGAACTTCATTGGTGGTAAGCTAACGGATCATGAAACCATTGAAGAAGATTTTAATCAGGTGGATCCAGATGACATGGAGGACATGGATATTCAATGGAATATGGCCATGATCTTGAGAAGAGCCAAACGTTTCCTGAACAGAACTGGCAGGAAGTTCATTGGTGGGCATTCAAATGCCAAGGTTGGTTTTGATAAATCCAAAGCCAAGTGCTACAAGTTTCAGGACTTTGGACACTTTGTTCGTGAATGTCAAAAGGACAAAGCACATGCTTCGGGTTTCACGAGACCTAGCCAAGGAAACGGTCAAGGGTACAACAATTCTAACAACCGCAATCAACGCCAAGGTGGAACGTCCAATGCTTTGGTAGCTCAACAGGACGAAAGCTTTTATTGGGGTGTCCATTTGGAGGATGCCCTTATTGCTTAAACATAAGTTGATCTCATGGTTGAGATCGTTGAGATGATGGAAGCATAAGAAAGGGAAGCGTCTGTGGCTGACCAAAGGGAGTATACAACTGCATTTGCCCTTATGGCTATTGGAGAGGCATCATGTTCGTCAACTGAGATATATTCTAATTATTTTGATGTCATTTCTTGTTTTAAATTTCTAAGCTTGAAAGATGAAAATTCTAAGCTTCAAGACAAGGTCGAACCCCTTCGTATTGCAGCTTTAAGCTACAAAGAAAATGAAAAACATTACAAAGATTCAACTGAAACTTTAAAGAAAGAAAGACATGATTTTTCACTTAAAATCAGTGACCAACAATTTCATTTGGATGTTGCATACAAGGGGTTAGAAAAGAGAAATGCTGAAATCACCAAGCTGCAAAATGGAGATCTTGCAGTTGAATGACAAAATTGAGAAGTTGAAAATTCTCGTTTTGTGGTGGAACACTACGAATCAGTAGTGAGACAAGTGAGTGGCTTAGGGTTAGGTACTAATGCCATTCCTCTACCAGTAAGCGGGAAATTTGTCAACGGCTTAATTGATATTGATTTGTTGAGCCTTGATGAGTCCTCTAGTCAGGATGATTCCTTTAACAAGGATGATTCCTCAAGTAAGGCGGACTCTGCATCTGATGAAGAATTCTTTGCTGATGAAGGCTATGAGAACACCTGCCCTGATGGTGTAGTCTCAGAGGAGTTGATTGGTGAACACAAAGTTAAGAAGAACATTGTCACTGATCGTGATAATTGCATTTTAACTGAACCCGACACTGTTGAAACAAATGAAAAATTAAAAGTGATGCTTTATGGGGGTTATAAAAATATTTACCAAGTTAAGAAAGAAGCCTTTGCAACTCATTATGGGCTTGGTTATAAAGAAAACTTGCAAAAATATTATATTCCCAAAACTAAATCACCATCGGGTCAAACAAATGCTATTGTTCATCAAACAACTCCTCCTGCTCATCATGCCGAGTCATTTAATGCCAGATCAAATGAGCCATACATGAGGATTTACAAAGAGAAGAGAACTTGTTTTCACTGTGGTATGGTCGGTCACATCCTGGTGAACTGCCCTGATAAGAATCAAGGGAAATGGCCAATTGTTTCACAACCAGCTGTTATCCCCAAGTCACCACCAGTGAAACAACCCAAGAGTCCAAAATCAAATGTGGTGAAACCACCAGTGAAACCTATGGTGAAGCCAAAGACCACATCTGAGGCTAAACCATATGTTCCAAAAAGGGAAAAGCTATCTGCTAAACCCTGTGCCTCTACCTCTGGTAATGCACCAACTGGTGAGAAACCTGTGGTGAAACTCTCCAAACTACAGAGGAGAAAAAGGAACAAGAGATTGAGAAAGCTGGAACTGGTAGCTGGAATTCAATTAGGTGAAGCTTCTACTAGTCCACCTGCTGTTGTTGAATGCAAGCCTACTGTTCAAGTAAAGAAAAAGAAGAGGTCCTGGAATAAGAAATCTAGAAGTTCTCAATCTTCTGATCCCAAGTCTTCTAAAGAGTCACCCATTTTTGACAGTCATGAAAGTGAATTGCTCGAGGTTGTCTATTTTGAGAAAGATGGACGACCCAAGACCACTATGGCTTGGGTCTGCAAATCTAACTAATCTGTTTGTGACTCGTGCAAGGACATCCGAAGGATACTATCTCTAATCGTTGGTATGTAGATAGTGGATGCTCCCGGCACATGATAGGCAACATGGCCCTGCTTCAAGATGTCAAACCATTCAGAGGCGGCTATGTGGCCTTTACAGGGGAGAAAGGCGGTAGTATCACATGTTAAGGCGTGGTTTCAAATGGATGTGTTAGCTTCAACAACGACAACTACTGCGAGCAGCTGAAGAATAACCTGTTGAGTGTCTCTCTGATGTGCGACAAAGAGTACTCAGTTATGTTTGATAAGTCTGAATGCTTGATTCTCAAGCCTGGTTTTGAGGTTCCTAAAGACTGGATTCTGATGAGAGCACCAAGAACAAACGACACCTATCAGATCGATATGAGCGTGGCGACAACCACCTCATCAGTTGCTACTTGTTTGCTTACAAAAGCAATAGAGCTTGACTCAATCTTGTGGCATAGGAAACTTGGACACATTTCTTATCGTAAAATGAATCATCTTGTCCAAAACGGTTTAGTTACCGGGGTTCCTAAGCTGAGATTTGCCATTGCAGATGACTGTATGTCTTGTAAAAAGGGCAAACAGCAACGGAAGTCTCACAAGCCCAAGCTCCAAAACTCCATCGATACCCCTTTGGAACTCCTTCACATGGATTTGTTTGGACCCATAAGTATCAGGAGTATTGAAGGTAAGTCATACTATCTAGTTGTAACTGATGATTACTCATGTTTTTCTTGGGTGCATTTTTTAGGTACAAAGGACGAGACTGCTGAAACTCTTCAATACCTGATCTTGAGCTTGGAATCTTTAGGCAAGTTTAAGGTTAGAAGAATAAGGAGTGATAACGGAACTAAGTTCAAGAATAATTTGATGGAGCTTATATGTCTCAAGAAGGGTATCCGTCATGAATTTAGTGTCTCGTACACACCTCAGCAGAATGGAGTTACAGAAAGGAAGAACATGACTCTTATTGAAACTGCACGGACAATGCTGCCAGATGCTAAGCTTCCTGTCACTTTCTGGGCAGAAGCGGTCAACACAACTTGTCACGTTTTGAATAGAGTCCTGGTGGTTAAAAGGCACAACAAAACTTGTTATAAGCTGATCAACAATCGGCCTCCCAATCTTGACTACCTAGTACCATTTACCCTGATCGTTATTGCTACAATACAAGGATCGCAAATCTAAATTTCATGCAAAAGCAGTGGAAGGCATCTTCTTAGGATATGTTGCCAATTCACCATGCAATAGAGTGTACAATATAGGAACTCGTACTGTCATAGAATTGTTCGAAGTGGATTGCAGCAAACACATCGTTCCACCAGAACCAACTGGTCCAGCTTGGGGTTTTGATTATGATGCGCTATTCAAGTCTTTCAACCTTCCTGATCTATCTGCCGATGATGCAACAAATGTGTACGATCTCTTTATTGGCGGTGATGACTCAAATTTCTCCACTCGTGCCACTATACCCATTGTAACTCCCGATTCTAATGCTACATCTGCATCTGGAACTCATGATAGTGATGACGTTGAAGTTGTCCATGTTGATAGAGATGACGCTCCAGCTGATCCTAACATTCATGTAGGAAATGAAGCTCCAGTTGATCCAATCAACATTGAATCTTCTTCTTCTAGAACACAGGATATAGGGGAGTTGAGCACGAATCTAGACACAAATCTCCAGGAACCGCATGTACTAGAGACGAGAGTGCATAAGAATCATCCAATTGACAACATTATTGGTGATCCTCATGCCAGTGTTCAAACTTGTCATAGGACCATAGATGAGAACACCAGTCTGTACGCTGAGATACTTGACACTGGTATCATGGAAACATGTTTGCATGCTGCATTCGTATCCCAATTGGAGCCGAAGAATGTGAAAGAATCTCTCACTGAAAACTGCTGGATTGAGGCAATGCAAGATGAACTCTCTCAATTCCAAAAGTTGCATGTGTGGGATTTAGTTGACTTGCCAAGAGGTGTACAACCAATTGGAACTAGATGGGTGTTCAAATGCAAAACGGATGATTGACACGTCGTAGTGAAAAATAAAGCAAGGTTGGTTGTTCAAGATTTTTACCAACAAGAGGGCTTGGATTACACAGAAGTATATGTCCCAGTTGCTAGACTTGAGGCCATTCGACTGTTTCTGGCTTATGCCTCGTTTGTCGACTTCAAGGTCTACCAATTTGATGTGAAAAGTGCTTTCCTGTATGGAAAAGTTCATGAAGAGGTCTATGTCACTCAACCACCAGGTTTTGAAGATCCGCATAATATTGATAAAGTGTACAAGATGGATAAAGCACTTTATGGTCTTCATCAAGCACCGCGGGCATGGTATGAGACTCTGTCAAAACATTTACTGTCCAATTGTTTCAATCGTCCACAAATTTACTCGACCCTCTTCATACGGAAAGCAGGAGGTGATATTCTTCTTGTGCAAGTGTATGTGGACGACATTATCTTTGGGTCTACAAATGAAGAGATGTGTAGGGAATTCGAAAGGGTGATGAAGTCCAAGTTTGAAATGAGCAACATGGGTGAATTGTCATTTTTCTTGGGTCTGCAAGTCAGTCAAAGGGAGGATGAAATTTATCTACATCAAACTAAGTATGTACAGGACATTTTGTCAAAATACAAGATGAATGATTGTAGTACTTATGGGACACCAATCGCAGTCAATCACGGTTTGCAACCAGATAAAGATGGAAAGTATGTAGACCTTAAATTGTACCGGGGGATGATCAGATCTCTTATGTATCTCACAGCTTCAAGGCCTGACATAAATTTTGCTGTATGCTTGTGCTCAAGGTATCAGTCACAACCGAAGGAGTCCCATCTGATAGTTGTTAAGAGGATCTTCAGATACTTGAAGGGGAAACCCAGATTGGGTCTTTGGTACTCAAAGCAGCAGTCATTTGACCTTAAAGCCTATACTGATTCAGACTATGGCGGTTGTAACCTTGATAGAAAATCAACTTCAGGTGGATGTCAATTCTTGGGAGACAGGCTGGTTTCCTGGAAGTGCAAGAAGACGTCAACGGTTTCTATCTCAACATGTGAAGCAAAGTACATTATTGTGGCGAGCGATTGTTCTCAGATATTGTGGATTCAACAACAATTGAGAGACTACAGCTTAAACTTTACAGGAACTCCACTGTTCATTGACAACAATGCCACTATGTCCATCACAAACAACCCGGTGAAACATTCCAAAACTAAACATATTGAAATTCGCCATCATTTCATCCGTGATTGTGCTGAAAAGCATCTCATTGAACTTGTAAAAGTTCACACGGATGACCACTTTGCTGACCTTTTCACTAAGGCGTTTGATCGCACAGGTTTTGAACATCTCGTCAAGATGATAGGAATGTTCAATCCTGAGTGAAAACTTGTTTTCAAAAATCAAAACTTTTTCTTGGAAGTTAACTTTTTTTTTTTTAAGTTTGTACAATTTGTATTTCTTTCAAATCATTTTAGAAAAACCCAAATAAAATATAAAAGCAAGAAAATTTCAAAGTCATTTTAAGAAAAGAGGAAATGATAGCACATCAGTAATGATCTAAACGTCTTAGACTGCACATATGGGAAATGATTGCGTCGTGCTTACTTGTTTAATTATATTTCTTTGATTTGTTAATCTGCATATTTACAAGTACTTTGAATTGTCAGTAGGCTATAAGCGTCTTTGAATCATTAGTAGTGTGGAAATTAAATTAATACTACAACTATGATTTGAACCCATGTTTGCTAGTGTGTGTGTGTGTAAAAGAATGCAAAAGATCACTATCAGATATAGGATGTAAGATTTTGGCAAGTATTTTCTTCTGAGACCAGTTTCGGGTTAGGTCGTTAGCATAATTACTATGGTTCATCTCACTGCCCATACTCACAAGTATGCAATGAGAGACTGAATCAAGATACGTCTTGACATCAACCGTTGAGCATATATTCACCCTTGAATCACTTATGATTCATTGAAATCAAATCCAGATAAAAGTTGGATCCCCTTACCTAAATCCTCAGACACCATATTCATTATCCTGAATCCACATTCCGATATTCACTGAAGAAATCATATGAAACCAAGACAAATGAATCACTCAATTCTGAATCTTATGATTCCTAATAATCCTTATGGATTCTGTTTATTTTTTCTGTGCTAATTGATGTAACTTCATTCTGGAAATTTAGAAAATCTTTGGGAAAATCTTAGATGCCTTGAGTTAGTGCAAAGTTAAATTCATATAGCATAACTGTGGGGTACACGTTGTATATTTATAAGTTTTACCTTAACACACAAGAACGTGATACTAAGATGCTTATGGTTTCAAGTCTTATAATATTGCCAACTTGAATTACTTGTTTATATTGCTTATTACGTATGAATAAGTAGTAATCCATGACATGATCCCATATTCTTTGATGTTTATTGTATCATTTTTTCTTCTAAATAGCCTAATATGATCCTCTGCTCATGATTTGGAACAAAAAGAGATTGTATGTATATGCTTGTATATCTCTATTTAGAAAAGATCAAAAAGATTTTTATTTCATGTATAGTTGAATCATTATCAAAAATGCCAAAAAGATTGTAAGTTTGTGTAGAGTTCAATTCTAATAAAAAAATGCCAAAATTATTTGTGTTTAACTTCCTTTAATTGTTTTTGAAACCTCATGATTGAATGTTCTTATCCAGTTCGTTATTTGACTTGACAATCTTCATAATTTGAGTTGAAACTTGTGAAACACAAGGGTTTCTGCGTACTTATTAAGTGTGCAGGAATTAAACCTTGCGTACTTGTAAGTACGCAAGACTTAAGTCATGCGTACTTGCTAAGTATGCAAGAGTTAAGTCATGCGTACTTGCTAAGTACGCAAGAGTTAAGTCATGCGCACTTGTTAAGTACGCAAGACCCTAAGGTGTTTGGTATATATACAGGACTTACAACTTTTTCTGAGTTTCATCTCATTTCAAACGTTTGCACTGTTGTATACCCTGATCATTTTTTTTCTCAAAAATTTTGTGTGTTCCTAAACGATTTTTTGTCCCAATTTTAGTTTCAACATCATCTAACTAACATTTGGTGAGAATCTCAGAGTATTTCATCCGTTAAATCATGAGTTTTGGACCGATTTGTGAACTTCAAAAAAACTAGGGTTTTGGACTCTGATTTTTGACAAATTTTGGTTGTTTTTATCTTACATTATCACCTAAAACATGTTTAAAATCATTAATCGAAGCTCGATCATCACATAATCGTCCTTAACACTCTTGGAATTTGATTTTGACCTCTGGTTTGACAGTGCGTTCACGTGGGACTAGGGTTAGGTCAAAATGACCGGGTTTTAGCACAATTTTGGTGTTGGGTTAGGTTCCATTGCTCTTAAACAAGTTTTTCGACTAAGTGGTAACCAAAATTATCATTAAAATTCACATTCTCAGATTTTTGGTTTTTGAAAAATGTCTAAGTGCAAGGCTGTGCACTAAATAAATACGCAAGAATTAGTTCATGCGTACTTACTAAGTACGCAAGGCCAACATCCTGCGCACTTAATAAGTACGCAGGAAGTGCCTTTCTTAAATTTTTCTAAGTCTGAAATTTCTGACTTTGTGAATGTGCTATACTTGGTCATGTTTGTTGAATTCCAATGAATCTTCTTGTTCTTATTGTGTTTATTGTATGTTTTACAGTGATGGCTCGTGCTTTTACCAGCGAATTCAATCTTCTGGCTTTAACACATCCGGAATGGAAGGGTGCTACACTTCAGTATGCAGAGATAGTTGATTTCTTGAATCGTTCAAAGATCAACTATGATGTCTCTGCAGATCCTATCATATCAAGACCGTACCTAGAACAGTTCTGGGACATAGCAGATCATGACTGCACGGTAACCCCAAACATCATTCAGGTTACTATGGTGGGTCATGAGATTGCTATCTTTGAAGACACAATCAGGAGAGTCATACAGTTCTGAGATCTTGCCACCGACCCAGTTTCATATCCTGATTACTTTGTAGATGGGTGCTGGAGGCAACGAATGGGGTATGTCGGTGTGCGAGATTATGCATCGTACAAGAAGATGTGCTGCTAGATCAGTGGAGGTACTTTTCCCACATCATGATCATGTGCATCTCTTCAAGGAAAGCAAGGAAGGATGCCATGAGTCATGATCTGGCAGCTACTATGGTTGGTTTGTCTCTTAACAAGGGCTATAACTTCTCCAAATACATCTACAAAGCCTTAACTGATTAGATCAATACGGCGTAGAGGTTTAGGTTCTTGTTGTACCCCAGATATGTGCAAATTTTGATCAATGATGTGTTGCCAAATCTACCAGCTATTGGGGAGAGACTCCAAGTGAAGAGGGTGGCCAAGAGAGTCTTTTCACAATTTCTAACACCAGGCAGTGTAGAACCTACCCCTAAGCATACTCCTCTTTTCGGCCACCTAATCAACGAAGCATATGACATGCAGAACTGAGATGGTACAGTCCAGAGTCAGAGCCTGAACTCAGTGAACATTCTAACGAGCAAGGAGAGGAGGAAGTTGAAGGTGATGATGATTCTGAAGAAGAGGGAGACGAAGAAGAAGGAAGTGGTGGTGCTGAAGAATCTGACTCAGAGGCAGCCGGGTCCGATTCATCTGATTCGAATGATGCACCGTCACAATCACACCGAAGAAGAACGACAAAGGTGACCCTTCCCGAGTCATCTTCTAAGAGAAAAGACAAGAAAGTACAAGTAGTGAGTATGAACCCGACTCTGATTCTGGTGCTGCTATACAAAGACGAAGACGAGAAAGCATTAACAAGCGTCGGGGGGATAGGCCATTCCAGGCTATCCTTAGTGAAGTAGAAGCCAGTGCTCAGAGGCATGCAACATCAACGGCTGCGAGTACCGTTTCCACTTCTAATTCACCTTCACGACACCTTTACCCCGACAGAGGAGGAGGCCACGTGTAACCATTGAAGTGGCTGCAACTTCTATCACATATGAGGTTCCTGTGATAGTGTCCCTCCCTCTGAAATCTGTCCAGGTGGCAGTGACGACTCCAATTCTTACTAAGTCTATCACCATCACCCCAACCACCATTTAAACAACCACCATCCCTACCTCAATCCCCACAACCACCCTTCAACACATCAGTGAACCTTATCCTGAGTTTCACTTTACTCAAGGATTTGACTTTGATGAAATCTTCACCTTCCCTACTCATACAGCCGAAGAATCTTCTTCTAGGGATCCTGATCCTCGAGATGTCAGGATCTTTACATTAGAGACTCAAGTAGATGGCTTGCTTGAAATGGTACGGAAATCAAAAGAGGAGTCTGAGAAGCAACAAGGTCAGATTAACTCTCTGGTTGATGAAGTAGCCGCGTTGAGGAAACAGTGGGCGGCTGATGAGAAGCAGCGTCAGGAGTATGATGCAATGGTTAAATTGGTCTACGATATGGCCAAGACGCTTGCTGCTCAGGGGGGAGATTGAAGGAGTTGTTGGAGAAGCAGCCCCAAAGCCTAGCAGTGAAGAGGCTTTTCACCTAGTGGATCTTACTAAGGGTGATGACCAGGATAAGGATCCTGAAGCCGGGTCAAGTGGAAGTAAGCAGCAATCGTCAGCATTAGCTATTGTTCCCGTTTCTGCCATGGCTATGGCTGAGGGGGAGTCTACTCGAAGCGAAGGTGGAGGTGATGCTTCGGGTCGTGAAAAAGGAAAGTCTCTGGCTGACGTACTTATAGATCTATCTGACGATGTGATCCTATTGCTAGAGCCAGACTATTCCAAAGAAGCACAGATCGATGCTCTCAGCAATCTGGAAGAGGGAGAGATCGACTCTTGTGATGATTGGGATGAGGAGGATGAGGATGTGGTGATAGAATTTCCCAAGGGTGATGGTGAAGGTGAATATGAGTTTGAGGATGGAGAAATATTCAAAGCTCCAGCCTTTGAAACTAATCTTGACACAGGTTCAGTCAAGCCCGAAAGTACTGCTGAGGCGTCGACTGAAGCCTCTCCCACCGACCCTAAACCTGTGCATCCAGAGGCGTGGAAAATCAAATATCCGCCTGGATGGTTTCCAAAGGATCAAGCTCCTGTCTGGTAGAAGACATCCATCATAGAAAAACTTGGAGCTACAGGTATGATCTTAGTTGTAAGGTTAGACGACGACAAGAAGCTGTTCGCTATTAAACGAGCTGGGGGGGGGGTTCAATACTTGAAACCAACCAGTGAAGCTTTTAGCTCTTTGCCAAAGTACGAACTGGTGAATCTCGTAAACCGAGAGCTGCTACGTAATTCAAAGCACGCGGTGGCGATGGGTTTGTGCAAACACTACAGAGCGAGGGAAGATCAGGGAAATTTGAAGTGTTTAAGCCTCAAGTGCTTAAGAGAGTCAGGGATAAGAACGTCAGACATCCCGTGACTCACAGAAGCTTAATGAAATTGGTATACAAACCAGTGCTGTGTGAAACCAGGATTCCCCTGAGCAAGTAATCTCAGGATATCATCGGTAACATGTGGTACTTGTACGTAGATCCAAAAACGGGTGAGGCGGTGGTGATTGGAAAAGTTAGGTTCGACAGTGGAAGCTTAGTGCCAAGAGAACTGATCAGAGTGTTTGATGAGATCAACTTCATTAACTTCTCTGTGAAAGATCTGGAGGTGCTAGTGGACAAATACTGTGTGTACACGGATGAGTGGACAAAGCTTCTAGCATCAAAATACAATAAGGTGGTCAAGTTTTGTCTTGACTACAAAAGGAAGATGGAAGCTAAAGCTGGGGAGCCGTGAAGACCGAAGACAATCCAGAGCTGTTGTCAAGGGGGAGTTTGTTGAAGCACTTTTGTGTGACAAACACTCTGGATATTGTCTTAGCTTTTGTACTTGTCTTTATGTATTTGTATTTGTATTTTAGTATCTGTATGTATTGATTATCAAGCTGTAATCACTTATGTATGTACTTAGTTTGTCTGTTTCTGTTAAGTGTTATGCGCACTTAGTAAGTGCGTAGGATGTATATCCTGCGTACTTAGCAAGTACCCAAGAAAAAGTCTGCGTACTTGCTAAGTACGTAGGAACAATAGTCCTGCGCACTTGCTAAGTATGCAGGAACCAAGTCTAGTATAAATAGCAGGTCTTGGCTGAAGTTATGTACGCATTCATTTTGTAAGACTTCTGTAACCGGCTGAGTTTATAATAGACGAAGTTTGAAAGCGCTTTTGTTGTCGGTTTACTTTGTGTTGTTTGATTCTCCACCTAGTCACGGGCATTCCACACCCGGTTAGACTAGTCACACACCCACATGTAATGATTCGAGACACCCGAGGACCAACATTTGGGTGTTACATAAATATCGTTTAAGGCAAGTATTAAAAGTATATAAATACCTGTATATTTATACCATTTATTCATGATATGTTAACGTGTTAAATTTCAAAGCTGTTGATATCAATATAGTCAAGATTCCCAAAGTCATATCTAATTATATTTGTATTCAAATATCACTTATAACAAATAATCATCCGATTTCGTGTAATGAGAATATATGTATTTATCTTGAATGTAATATATTTGTTCGGTCATATATATCATATTATGAAATAATCGTTTGGTTTCGCATAAAGTGTGAAGATTTATAATTATGTATTTTGTACGAATACATTCTTATAAACACAATACCCATTTAATGACTTATGAACTAGATATATACATACAAACACGTTTATACAAAATACTTAAGAGTATAAAATATCATCTCAATCGTATATATTTCGTATAAAATGTTTCACACATGTATCATACAGTTGGTTTCACATTCAAGTAATGATATTCTATAACTGTACGTATCGTTAGTTAATCGTATTTCGAGATTCTAATTTAATCGATTACAGAATTACGAATATACTTTCCTGTCCATTAATAATAATTATATATTTTAGATCGTAAGTAACATTCTTGGTCAAACATACGTGTTTACGACTCGATAATATAAACCGGTAGTTTAATATTTATTTTTACTATTAACGAGCCGTTTAAGCTCGACGTGATTTAACCGCACACGCGTTTAACCTTTTCATAAATAAATGTAATAACGTTAGCGTGCGTTTATACCTTTCGTAAGTCTCGTCTACAAAGCAACACGTCCTAAACCTTACGTTTCACGTATTGACCACGTTTGACCGGCGTTGACGGGGTTTCATCACGGCTCGAAATGCTCAAATCTGTCAAAAAATCACCTTTTTAATACTCTGGAAAGAAACCCGACAACCAAATCAACAGATCTACACGGAAAACGACTAATTAATCAAATGTAACCTAACACTTCAAACGAACCTTGAAAATTGTAGATCGGGATGATTGTGTACTAGACGTAACAAGATCTGGTTCATTTCGAGTTCGTCGGAGACTCGTCGGAGCTTTAAACAGAAAACTAACCATCATAAACGTGTAGATCTAACCATAATCGACAAGAAAACATTAAGAGGACTGTCACACCCCAACCGTGCATCTTAACCACGGGTGCGACTTAATTGACAAAAGAACACAATGGAATAAAGACATTTACTATTAAAGTTTCATAATATTAAAAAAAATCCCAATTACATGAGTTTCGAATTAAACCAAATAGATAACATGTTCAAAAGACAAGCAACTTAAAATAAGATTCTTCAATTGATATCTAGGAAATTCCTATGTGATATTGACTTGACCTATCACGAGCTTAATCACCTGAAACATGTACGAAAAACAAGTGTCAACTAAAAATAGTTGGTGAGAAATCACAGGTTTAATAAAAGTATAAGTTTGGCAAAGGTGACAATTCATATTCCAAGATCATCATATAGCACGTAATAAAACAAATACATGATTAGCAAATCCAACCTAAAATGATGAGTAACGAATAAGTGGTACAACTCGCAAGTTGCACTAATAACGAATAAGATGTCCAACCAAAAGTTGTCCATAAAGTATATGCGGTTTCCATCCTATGGCCCATATCTGTACTACCGTTGGCTTGAAAGTTTCAAGTTAAGGATTTGCAAGTTTAACGTTTATCATGTTGTGTTCATTTACTCACATACATATATGATTCGCTTGTTTTAGAATTGTTTGAAAACGTGTTTTAATGCGTGCCAACGCGTACATGTTTCCCCCAAAATGATTTGAATAAAGTGGGGCTATGAAGTCTCACCTTGAAAGCTAGACGAGATAAGAAACTTGAACGAATAGACGAGATGAATCACGGACCAGACCCTAAACAAATAAATAAACCAGTTTTAGGGTAGGTTCGATGGTTACGAGTGTTAGATAGGCGGTTCGGGTCATAAGATTAAGAATTAGTTGCAAAAATAGAGTTTTAGTTGATTTTCAGATTTGGACAGCAAAGTAGCTGAACAGAAACGGGATTGTTAAAAATATCAAAAGACGTCTAAAAATTATGAAATTTTACAGGGAATTATTTTAAGTCGTTCCGAAGAAGTTTCTTTTAGAAAGTTTTTCCATTTGAGACTCGGATCATAGCCAAAATAGTCCAACAAAACAGAAGGTACTGAAAAAGGTTTCTGTCCCGTTTTGTCTACTACGGAGTCATACTTTTGAATTAGAAAAAGATCCAATTATGGTTGGAAAGAAAATTCGATGATCTACGTCGTGGAAATTGAGGTTGCTCAGTTTAGATTA